>HG995290.1:22618863-23320988 GCA_905332915.2 Hecatera dysodea
GATATGAATATAGTCATCCCATCTTTGGCCTTGTATTGAAAATATCAGTTTATATAAGTTTCATATAATTTAATACATTTCTCATCATAAAACGTCAAATTAAGAGCGTGTACGCCGTATGGCAATTTATACAAATTTTCAAGTCACTATTTTGCGAAATGACTGAACCGATTTAAATGAAACTTCACACATACATATAAGCAGGATACATAGGTCTAAAAAGTTAGTTAAAACATTTTCGAAACGTCTTATTTAAAAAAAAAACATAACTGGAAATTTATGTTTGTATGGCAAATTTAAAGTGGGTCTAATTTAACTGTAACACTATTTATCGAAAATATTTTCAACTTACTTTTTAGACCTATGTATCCTGCTTATGTGTGTAAAGTTTCATTAAAATCGGTTTAGTCATTTCGGAAAAAAAAAGCATTTGAAAATTTGTATGAAATGCCGTACGGTGTATACGCTCTTAAAAAGACAGGCTTTGAAATATTTTCTAATTTTGAATTATAAAAGGCCAAAATTCTATTTAAGTCTATTACAATAAAATAGGGGCAGGATATTAAATTACCATAAATTAAAAACGCCGAAAAACAAAAGCGGAACAAACGCGAAAGCACCAGGCAAGCATAAAACAAAAGGGGTTCGGATGGCAGCATAAATCAAAATGCGACCGTTTGTGAGGAGGAAGCGGTCAATCATCCCCCTTCTTATAAAACACACAATGTGCTATGCTAGTTGCCGGGTACGGCTGGGTTATGAAGTCAGCGGGAAACAGAAACTAGTTTAGAATAGTCAAGTTTTAAAGAAATGAAAAATTCAGACCGTCGCGTTGGCGTGGTCTTCATCTATCAGCCTAGTTTTTTAACTGACTTTAAAAAAGGAGGAGGTTCTTAATTAGACTGATTTTTTTTTGTGTGTTACCTCATAACTTAATACGGGGTGTCCCGATTGATGATTCTTTTTATATTTGAAAACTGGTGCTCGTCATGTGGTCCCATTTAAATTTGATTGAGATCTGACGACTAGTATTTGAGTTATCTCTAATAATGCGTGGTGTCTACACATTGATGATGTTCTCATTCACTCTTGTCAATGTAAAATGAAAAAATAAAATTGTATACGATAGTTTGGAAGAGCATCTTAGTATTTCAAGGTGGTCGCTTTCTAGTTTGGTGAAGATTCGATGAAGAACAGAGATAGGAAACAGAACTCTTCAATAAATGAGGCGGAAGCAGATCTTTCGGGATTGCTGAAATCGCATGTTTGTTTATTGTTTACACCAATGTGATTGGTACGTTGGTGGTCGGTACCACAAAAAAGTGAAAAATAAAACAATTTTTTAACAAAAAAGCAACCGGTGTTCAAAAAACGAAGAAACTACCAAAAACACCGAGTTCCGAAATTAAAGTTATTTTTTTTTGTTTAGAAGTCGCTTGTTTTTTTTTTTTGTAAAAAGTTTGTTTTTCCCAAATATATACCTAATTAAAGTCGGCACCCAATTAAAATGGATCCAGTTGAAATACCACTACTACTTAATAATACTTTTACATAAGTATCCTATCAGAAATACTCGTACGTGTCCAATGTTCTTTGGAAATCTATCTGACGGACTAATTAGATTGTTTTAGTCAAGTACCCTATTCCTTGTCCCAGTTACTGGGTAACACGCACGTATGTATAATACTGGTTGGCTGGATTACTGATTGGCTCGGATTCATGTTTAGCACGCAAAATAAGATAGCGGTCTGAGAGCACCGTCAGCCAACTCAGACCTTTAGTTTTTAATAAGTTATTTGCCATAATAAAATCGATAAGTATTCACACTTACAAAGTAAAAACTTATCTCATAACGAGACAGGCACATATCGAAAGTCGTAACATAAAACCGCCGTATCTCCCCGCTAATCTAATGACCCCATTTGACATTATTATGGTACACCACAATGACGAACAAAACACCTTTCGTGGAAAAAAATATGCATTCTGAAATAAACATTTGATTAGGAAGAAAAAACGTTTATTTTATTTAACTTTAACGAGGTGAATAGTGACAAGTTTTGCAGTCAGCCTCAACTTGCCAACGCACGAATAAGGTAATATGATAATTTTCATTAGACTTACTTGCAAAACTACATACGGTCTGGCTCGCACAGTAAGGGCAAAAGGGTTAATGAATACAATGATAATAACCAAAGATATTCTCATGCAAATTGACTGCGTTGCCCTAAAAGGATAAATATTCTATTTAAAGTTTACCTTTACTTAAAACAAATAGGCTATAAATTTAGTTTTAATTCAATTAAATTGGTTGGAAAAGTACCAGGATATTATATGGAGTGAAGAGTTGTTAAAAACGCATCAAGCGTCAGTTTACTGGGAGCACTTAGACTAATCTTTTAAAATATAATAATAAAACTTTTCGGAAATGTTCTACCGCCTAACGAGCTTAGTGCTTCCCAGCCCCTCTGTAATTACAGATATTCGAACAAGTGATACTATTAGTTATTAAGATGAGGTAAAACTAGTTAAGCACTCGTTTGTTGGTGTTAATCAAGTTAATTGTAAAACCCTTTTATTAGAAGGATGGTTCATACTTCCACGTACTGTACACAATGACAAAGCGAGATCGATTCGAGGTGCCTAAAAGTTTCCAACTCTACTTAATAATCAACTGTTCCTTTGATACCATTCAGTTCAGCCGAATATACGATATATGATACCATTCAATTCAGTATACCGAATTAATAGAAAACATTACCTGAGAGGCAATTCTCTTATTTCTAAAGAAATTTAGCAATCGCATCACATACGCGAACTATCAAAAATATCTTGAGAATTATTGACATTAATTAATATTAAGATGATATTACGTCTTGAATTTAGACGTAAAGTTTTTAGGCACGAGAATTTGCCTTCTGATTGTCTCGGCATAAACTCGCCAAGCCTCTGTTAAAATTCTCGAATCGAAATCCAGATTATGAAGATTCTTACATTCATTCCACAAATGGGTCGCTCATTTAAGAACGAATACTAAGCATTTTTATGGATTACTAGCTGCTGTCCGCGACTTCGTCCCCGTGGAATCCCCGATTTTAAAACATTCTTTATCGCTGCTCCGCTCCTATTGGCTTAAGCGTGATGATATATAGCCTATAGCCTTCCTCGATAAATGGGCTATCTAACACTGAAAGATTTTTTCAAATCGGACCAGTAGTTTCTGAGATCAGCGCGTTCAAACAAACTCTTCAGCTTTATAATATTAGTATAGATTAGTACCACGTTCTCTTCGAAATATTCAGTTAGTATGTAAGTAGTTATGATATGTAAATACGCGGGTGACAGAAGAACTAAGGAGGTAGATGCAGGTCTGGTACAGTCGGCTCATTAGCAACGTTATCAAGCGGGCGCGAGCCGCGGGCGCTGCGCGTAAAATTATGCCGATGCATTAGTACAAGGATCGGCTTATATGCCGATGTGGAGTTGTATTTGAATATAATTTATTTACACGCAAAATTATAACAGCCGCACGGGTCGATCTTCAAGATTAAGCAACGATTACCGAGGTTGGTGGATAGGTGACCATCTTAACATAACGAGACTCCTCCGTGCCTTGGGAAGAACGTTAATTCGTTGGTCCCGGCAGTAATTTGGAGATCTTTGGCAGTCGTTACTGATTGCCAGAAGCCAGAAAATCTGACACCAGTCTTGCCAAGAAGAACCGTGTTCCCCAGTTAATTGGTTTTGGAGGTCTGGTAAGCAGCCGCTTCAGGTAAAATACTGGTATTCAGCTGAATCCAGTTTGACTGGGAACCGAACCCAATATAGTTGGGAAAAGGCTAGGCAGATGATGACACAGAAAAAAAAGAATAGTAGGTAGGTATTAAGAGAACTCTTGCGGGTTAAATACCGTAAGTCGAGCGTAAGTCCAATATCTATGCGTTTGAGGCAATAACAGCCAATTTGATTAATAAGTGCTAGTTATCTGAAATAGTAAAAGACAATTAAGACGAGTTTGCTGAAGCAATCTTGGCTGCCCAAAGAACGACCGATGATGAAGCACTTTTGGCTAGAAGTAACCTATTCACTCTTGACTTCAGACTTCTAGGTTTTGCGAAATCTGTAGAGTCTCCGCGGCCCTGGAGCGTAAAGGGGACTAGGAAGATCATGGGTGGGTTTCAGTCAGTAAGAGTCTGAGACTCCCTTCCGCTCCGCCCAAAGCGGGAGATATCATTTGATGATTTGATCATTTGATGGGTTGCAGCTATCAGGAAAACAGATACCGGTAGGGTAATTCCCTCCTTAGTTTTACGGACAGTGAAAATATTCACATAACAACATTTGCGTGTTTTTTGCTGGGCCAAGGTTTTATACATACTTGTACTTCGACAACACGGTTGGCGCAGTGGTTGAGCGATTGGCTGCTGCGCTACGTGTCGCGGCTTCGATTCCCGCACAGAGCAAATATTTGTATGGCCTACAGATAGTTGTTCCGGGTCTGGCTGTTTATGTATGTGACATTGTATGTTTGTAAATGCACCCACGACACAGGAGAAATTCCTAGTGTGGGGCAACGTTTAAAAAAAAAAACTTATAACTTTATAAACTAAGTCAGCTAGTCCAAGTCTGGCATAAGTACCTACAGTAGAGTACGTGAGAACAGATAGTACGCTACGCCGTGAAACATTTTCTTTTTGCAATACGTACTCTTGAGAGTTGCGAGTCATATAAACCCAGCGCGGTACAATCGCATACAGCGTTGCACCGGATGGATGCATGCTTTTAGCGAGGCCGCGATAGGACGAGTTTCGGCGACATCGCTCGATAACACAGACTTACTGCCACGGCGACACGTACCGCGGGACATGCGAGCGTTACGCGATAACAGCCACTAATATCTTGTTTTTATTGTAGACTGTACGGCGTACAGTGGCGGCCATGAATAAAGTACCTTGCAATAGAGCAGAAAGAACTTTTCTCAATTCAAAATTTTGAGAAAAGTTTTTTTTTTCTCCAAAAGGACGATGATGTTTTTCATAATAGTCATCACCATCACCATACTCCTTCTAATTTATTTGAGGTCGGTGCAGAACGTTTCCGTATTCCATTGTTGTATATTTTCTGGTATCTTTATAGTAACCTCCTTTCTCGCCCATATTGTTTTGGCTACTTCCCGATATGTCACATTCCCAATTCGTCAACATACTTAACATAGGTGGCACTACGTCAACTTTTGAGAATGCTTGTATTTATTCCCATTTGGTCACCCTTTTGTTTGGCAAGTACTATAATACTCTGTCAAGAAAGTACCCGGAAAAGATGAATAATACGTAAAATATTAGTTAATAATCCAAGTTTATTTTATCACTTTCAAACTACGCTCCTTTAGAAACGATACACTTTACGCCAACGAGGGTAAGTAGCCATAATTTCTACATAATCTATTCATCGTTACTCTGGTGTTCCTCTACTCTCTTAGCCATAGTAAAATAATATTTTTCCTGTACTCGGAAAACAATGGTAAAGTTTAGAGGCTTCAAAAGCACTACGTTCAATTTCTATCTCATCATCTGCCAAACTATGTATATTGGGGTCGGCTTCCAGTCATACCGGATTCAGCTGAATACCAGTATTTAACGTGGACCGGCTGCCTACCAGACCTCCACAACCCTCAAGTGGATAAACGGTACTTCTTGGCATGACTGGAGTCAGATTTACTGGCTCCTGAAATCCGTAAAGACTGTCAAAGATCTACAAATGACAGCCGGGACCAACGGCTTAACGTGCTTTCCGAGGCACAGAGGAAACTTGGTATGTTAAGACGGTCACCCATCCACAGACCGACCTTGGCAAGCGTTGCTTAACCTTGAAGATCGACCCGTGCGGCTGTTATTCTTTAGCCACAAGCTCCTCAGTTCAGTTTCTATCTACACGGCCAAAATAGCTTTAGAATCTTATGTTGCTGGTATTTGTGCTCGACACTGTACTTATTTATTTGCACTCTACGTTTTTTTAAAAGGGAATTTTAATGTGGGTATTATTTCACTCAGAGTTCGTCCAAAGTCATGCGCCGGCGCCGTTTGTAACCTACTAAGGTAATAATTTAAACATTTAATAAACCTTTCAGGATAACCTTTTATAGGGTTTTATGTTGAGAATATGAGTGTTCGATAGTTTATGTAATTAAAATGTTTTATGAAAGTAAATAGAGTTCTGTATCGAATTAAAACTTGTAATTATAGTAATCAATTGAACTGAAATATTTAAAGAGGTTTTACGACGGAGCGGTTACAGACGCAAACCTCACACTAGTGACTTTATATCCCATGTATAAATGCACGTTTCTGTGAAAAATCACACAATTATTTTTCTTTCTTGCTTTCCCTCCAAAGGCTTATGATACAGTTCAAAAAACAGTTCCAGATTCATTTTCGAAAACATTTTAGGCATTGGAAGGCAACACCCATTTGATGGATTTACAATGAACTTATTGTTTGTAATTATTTAGAGATATTTTAAGTTAAGATAAGCGTTTTTAACGGATTGGGGAATTTTAAAAACTAAATATTTTAATAACTAAAAAAAATGGAGGAAATTAATCACGACTTTAATACTTTCAGTTTCCCGATTCCTCGACCACAAAAAATCATTAGTCCTTAAAAATGTACCCTTAATCGAAATAAAAGTTAACCCCTGCACACACTGGCGCGGTATCACTACTCCTTAAAACAATAAAGCATGTATTACTCGCCCGGGGCCACAATATTCCGCCTGATTTATCGAGCCTTGCTTTTGTTTACTCAGCCTCATTGGCGGGCCCGTGTAATTAATATCAACGCTAAACGCGAACTTTTATTTGTACGATGTGTGCAAGAGTCGATCGTGAGGCATATTTTAATAGACGCTGCAAGGTTTTCACGTTTGTTTGCTCAGTTTTTATGAAAGATATTTATGATTGTGAAGGGGGATGATAAGATTTACCTTGAGAAAAGTTTGTTTAGTAGTACGTTTAGTATTATGTGTCTCATCACGAATCAACCTGACACTCGGAAATATAAATATCTTACCTGATGTAGTGGTACATAGGTGGACTGGGTTCAGCAAGCATTATCTTCCCAATCCATATGGGTTGGCATAAAAAACGAATCTGAGGTAAATTATATTTAAAATAAGAGAAAAAAATTATACGCAGTTC
The DNA here is from genome assembly GCA_905332915.2 of Hecatera dysodea. Classification (NCBI taxonomy): domain Eukaryota; kingdom Metazoa; phylum Arthropoda; class Insecta; order Lepidoptera; family Noctuidae; genus Hecatera; species Hecatera dysodea. Next base: position 22,626,059 of record HG995290.1, read on the forward strand.
TCAAATTCAAAATTAATTTCTCATAAGAGTTGAATGTCATGGTTTATAGTTCCGAATAGCATTCAATTATACACCTCAAGAGAAGTCCTTTAATCTTTTTGTTAACTTTTAGTCTACCAGTATAGTAGGCTGGACGACAGACGAACTCAAAAGGTCTCAGGACCTACCTTGTTTGGCTCTATATATGACACTTGTTTTGATGTCTCCCAGCATAGCAATACCAAGCGATCAAACTAAAGGCCATCACATATCTTTGGCATTAATATATTCTGACGTGCTCGCGACGCCGGATCATTCAACGTAGCCTCACGCTGCCCTTTGCAAACATCTGACCAGCCAAGTCCCGTTGCACAATTACCGCCCACCTCGCGATCCATCAGCGAGTCCTTAGCTCAGCAATTAGTATCAATGCATACAGCGCGAGCGGCGCAGCGGTACCCTGGCGAATATCTCGATAGTTGGGAGCGAGTCAACAACCTGCGCTCACGTCACCCCGTCGTTTGCCCATCACTCAGAATGTTTATTTTTCAATTTAACCCGTCAGTGGCGAGCGAGGCCGGGCGGCCCGCTGAGTTAGGGCCGCCACACACCGCGCCGACAGCTTACCGCCGCACCGCGCCGCCTCCCGGCTCCGCCCGCGACTCAACCACTTGCCCCACTTGCTATTAATTGCTGGTTGTTAGTTGATTAGTACGTTGGGTTATTTATTAGATTTGTGTTAATGTTAATACGTTGTTTGAACATCAATTTAAAAGCAACGATTATGGTTTATACGATATTAATCTTATTTTATTATTGTTTAGATTGTTTTCTTGACAGCTGATGTTTATAGGAAAGCAGTGTATAATTACAGATATTTGTAAAGCGGGCTCTATTTACTTAGTACGTGCTTGTTTTTTTAACAAGCATGGTAACACCAGCCCACCGCCATCAGCAAATAAGTCAGGACAACCGAGATTCATGTACCTGTATTTCTACTACATATTAATATTCTTATCAATCGACCGATTAACTTGCCCGCCACATCACTCAAGACAACTCTGTCAACAAAGCAAACCAAATAAAATACAGAACATCACACAAAACTCGCTGTAAACATGTTACTGGGCAGCCCTACAAACAAGCCGTGGCATACAGGCGCCGAGCCCTACAATTAGGGCCGGCCAACAAGACCACGACCCACCGCCGCTAATACGCACCCACCGGCTAGTTACACACACGCCACTGGCGCACAAACTGCGCGAAAATGTTCCTTTACCGCCTCACAACATGGCCCTGTGAATCGCAGCCAGACGTTTGAGGGTTAAAACATCACTATGATGCTTTACAACTTTACCTTTCTCAACGGTAACAGACAAAACTACTATTATGTTTGTACCCATAAGGGTGTTGATAATCGTAACGTTAAAATTGCCAAGTCAAGGATGGGAAAATTGTTCTTTATTGTTTATTGGCTCAACCGTTCATCAATGAGTTATTACACAGAGAGATGAGTAAAAAATATTGGGTGAAAATTGATTTTTCTCAAGACGGATTGCACGAGACGTGCTTAAATCACCAGGTTCTCAGTTAAAACTCGTGTGTGTTGTAGAGTTAATGAGAATTGATAGGATGGCCTTCTCGGGAGTTGGAATAGTCGAGAAAAGCTTAGCAACTAGACAGCTTGGAGCTTTGCTTATACTCTTTGGTAATTGCAATATACCAGTATTTCGTGAGGACATTAAGATCATCGCGCTAGCAGTGAAAACAAGACCAGGATAAGATACCAGCTCAGCTATCAAACTCTTAAGGCTCCGATACCATAACAGAGCAAATCCGAAGACGATTAGGAACAACTAATCAGAACCTGGCCAACTTCTGTCAATTTCGTATCCCCTGGTACATCAATCCACTCGAGCCTCACCTCCTTAATAAAGTAGAGCACGGATGATGGGTGTGGACCACACGTGTGCTTGGCGCCGAGTACCAGGACCACACAGGCGGGAGGCGGTAGCCAGCACTCTGTGGTTAACGTACCGGAGGACCGCCGCGGGCAATGGCTACGGTGGACTGCTGGAGTGGGTCGCTCTTGTTAAGGCTGCTAGCGATTGGTTCCAGTAGGTAAGTATTTTGAGTCATTCGAGATTTAGGCCGACCCAAATTCGAGCTTTTCTAAAACAACAATATTTACTAGTCATTTCTAAAAGGAGACGAATTTTGATTCAAGAAATGAAGAAACATCTAAACCCAGTTGAAAAATAAAGAATCCACAAATCACAGGACCGAACAATGTGACGACTTTTGTGGGAGGCTTTTGTCCAGTTTGAACTTGTTTATTTATATACATGTTTGAACACTTGGGGAGACGTCAAAAGGTCACACGAACGGTGTCTGCTGAAAATCAGTGCCGTTGATTGTTGGACTTGTCCAGAGTCGCGGCATATGCTGAGCAACAACCGATTCTTGCTTGGATGCGACGCACAAACTAGATTTATATATATATTTTTTTCAAGTGGTCAGTAAGTAAACAGTCTACAAGAACTTTCATTTGTTTGTTATTATGTTGTCACTGCTGTCAATGTCGGTGCCAGATGTCACGCCATAGACAGAAGTTTAAATGTGTTCTGTTTTGTCTGTGTTGTGAACAGAGGCTCGTGGTAGTCGTGCCCGGTCCTGACATTGTTTTTAGATTTAAATGAAACGTTTAATTTCTGTTTGTTTTTAAGTTTGAACTGAAAACAAACAAACAACATTGAATGCTACTAAGTCCTACATGAAGTTAGTGTCCCAAACAACATATACCCTAACCAGTAACACACCTTGCGTCTGAAGCAATCATTTTCACAAGATATACGGGTTTCTGACGCGATGATCGCGATTACAGTGATTATATGGCTCCGTGCGTGGACGTGGTGGTGCACCAGCCTTTTATCCCAAGTGGGCTTTATTGAAAAATTAATTCACTTCACTTGAAGCGCTGACATTTTTATAGGTAATTAATAGCAAGGTAACGGGGATCGTTTCGCTTGATAGTTAAATACTATGCGCTTACATGTCCTCCTGGTACTAACACTTTTAGAATTTATAAATTAAACTTGGCGTTTAACGTCAAAATTGCTATGATAAAAATCTTATACAAATCAACTTTTTAACCCTAGAGTACTAATATAAATTTATTACTGCTTAATACTAATTATCGCCTGGGAGGCTACTTTATAAATAAAGCAAAATTTTAGTACTAAACTTTTATTAAAATGTAACAAAATTTAGAACAAAATAACAGGCATACCTCTGCCTTTATGAAATGCAAAAAAATATATGTCTGAGAAACTCTTATTTGTCTTAAAATCAGCCTTACACATAATACTTAACTTTCTAACACAGCCTTGAGGGATATTTTTATTAAAAAAGAAATGTTGACATTGGACCACTGTTTTGGTATAAAAACTACAATATAAGATATAAAGTATGAAAAACATAACAAAAAACTATTCTAATCATCACATAGCTTACTGCAGACTAAGTCGAAGTAGGTTCTGAAGTAGGTGATGTTTGTGGATTTGCTAAAGTGCTTCCGGATGATGACGGTATTGGGGAGCTTCGGTCTTGAGGATCAGGGTCACCTAGCACAATATTTTGTAACTCATTTTCGAGTCGGTATGGAACAAAAGTGGGATCAACCACACTGTCATCAGAATCGTAATCCGCGACTTCTAAATTATCCTTGGTCTCACTATCAGAGCTCAGAGGTATCATCTACCAAGAAATTTGCTATCTGCTGCTCGTTGAGATCCATCTATGAAATAAAACATGTATTTTATATCTTATAATAGTGAGTAAACAAAGAAAAAACTCAAAAATGTAGATTAAGTCAATAGTAAAAAACCTACCTTTAATACTAATGATCGCCTCCCAGGCGATCACGTAGGCAATATCTCGGGAACGCTGTGTCCCCGCCGAGCGCGCAAGCTCTCCCCTTCGCGTCGTGGGCTACACAGAGTTGGCGCGAAAGCACGGCGCGACACGTCCCCGAAATTTCAAAATAACCAGAAAAAACCGACCGCGGGCGGCCTCTCAGGCGATGATTAGTACTCTAGGGTTAATTCAGTCGGTTCTACTCGTAAGTAACTATCTATTGGTGTTTGGTTTCCGCACTTAATCCATTGTGAGTGAGCCATGGCAGCCGTCAGTCCAACCACCCAAACTCTCCCCCCAAAAGAAAATCAATCCACTCAGTGTGTTCAGGATATTTGTAGGCGAATTCGGTGTCCCTATTGTTTTCCTCCGTATTTCGGCGACGCCTGTGCACTCAAGGAGCACGTGCGATACCATTTCCTCCTCCTCCATGCATGATCTGCATTGAGGACTATCCGTTATACGAATCGCGTGCCGTGCAGTGCCTGGTGATGGTCTCCGCCACCATTCGTAGGCTGATTCTATCCCTGTCCAGGTTAGTTCCCTGTCCAGGGTTAGCATCATCTGCCTAGCCTTTTCCCAACTATATTGGGGTCGGCTTCCAGTCATACCGGATTCAGCTGAATACCAGTATTTAACGTGGAGCGGCTGCCTACCAGACCTCCACAACCCAATAATTAGGGAACACGGTACTTCTTGGCAAGACTGGTGTCAGATTTTCTGGCTTCTGACAATCCATAACGACTGCCAAAGATCTACAAATGACAGCCGGGACCAACGGCTTAATGTGCTTTCCGAGGCACGGAGGAAACTCGGTATGTTAAGATGGTCACCCATCCACAGATCAACCTTGGCAAGCGTTGCTTAACCTTGAAGATCGATCTGTGCGGCTGTTATTCTTTAGCCACGAGCTCCTCCTCTCCAGGGTTAGCATATTCTGCTTATATTGCAGCATGGTGCCGAGGTCCACCAGCGTTCTGCTTGCGTGTGGGTGTGTTCTTGCAGCCATCTGCGCAGCTAGATGAAAGGAAGTGGTACTATGGATTCGGATCCAACAGCCACCGTACCAGACCCCCTTCTGGCCAGCTCATCGGCCGAGTCATTCCCTAGTGATCTGATGTGTCATTTTATCCACTGCAGCGACACAGTGTTGCGGTTAGTCACCCTGACGCGTTCTAGGGCATTGTGGCATTCTTGTATGAGTTTCAAAGTAGTATTCTTCTCTAGAATTGAGGAGTGAGGCACTATCGGAAGTATACGAATATGAGGACCCGTAACTCTCCTGGCTTCTATGGCATGGCCCGCTTGGATAATGCCCACGCGTTCCGCCTGATAGACAGTGTTGAGCTTCCCTAGCGGTCTGGATATTTTGATGTGGAGATCGTTGGAGAAAACTCCAACCATATATGAATTTATCAGCATTCTGCAAAACACTAAAACCTCTCAGAGCTAAACTTAAAACATTAGGTTGACAGACAGATATTTTTCGAAGGTAATTAGCAATTTTTTGTGGAAACTGGCCTTTAATCTACACATAGCAGTTCATGTCTGTTTCTCATTCGTCCTCGTTCGTTACTGCCCTGGTTTCTGAACATCTCTCATTTATGAGCTCCTGGTATAATGATTTCATAACTGACATCCTGACAGTAAGAATTGACATCAGGGCTTCAAACCACGTCGACGGTACGTGCCCAAAAACTACGTGTCTATACATATTCAACGACTAATGCAAGTTATGCACTTTGAGGGAAACAACTTCAAAATGTTTATCGTCTGTTTAATGATTGGTGACGGAAAATAATGCCTATTATCACGGAATGTAAAATAGATGGCGCCATTTTCTCATTTAATCATAATTCTACTAGGACAACATAAGTTTACAAAAGCGATGATCTTTTGTAACGCGCATTTAACATTGTTCTGTTTTAAAAATATCTCAGCGCAGTCTTAAACACAATTCAACAATAAATCCATGTAATCCTTTGTGGTGACAGAATTGAGCATCAACACCACTGTTTACAAAATAAAACGTTATTTAACATATATTTAGCGAAAATTAAGAGCAGTGCGCAGCGGGTAATTAAAACTATAAACATAAAGAGAGAGCCACAAGACCATTTAAAAGCAAAATGGCGCTTGCCAAGGAATGTTAAAACAATATTGTGTCCGTGTTAATTACTTGTTCGTGGTTAACGCGCAATTACTGCTCTCTACTCGAAAAAATGATTGTTTGTTTGGCTGTCTGTACATCAGGATCCAGGAGCAAGATGTTTGCCTGCTAGGGTTGCGGAATTTGTTCGAAAGAGTCACCGCGGCCCTGGAACGCAAAGGGCAGAAGAAGGATCACGGGTGGGTTTTAGTCAGTAAGAGTCTGACACTCCCTTCCACTCCGCCCAGAGCGGGAGAAGTCATTTGATGATTTTTTTGTTTTTTTTTTGTTTTTTTTTTTTTTGTGGTAAATAAACGCTTTTTCTTTCTTCTTTCTTTCTTTCTTATTTCACATCCAAAAAATAGAACCAAGATGTTTATTTCTGAGCCACTTCTTCTGCTCATTGCTGTAGCTACCTTAAAAGCTTTATTACATCTAGAACTGAGCCTCCTTTCTCCCCAGCTTTGGACATCTTTTGCTTAAGTACCCCATTCAAAGTAAAGACACATATATCACAGTTCATAAACTGGTTTCAAATCAAAGTCCGTCCAGTCCCTAATATAAATATAAGTATAAATTCAAGTTCTTAAAACGCAACAGACAGATGTGTTGCTGGGGAGTTTGTTGCGCCACTTCTTCTTCCCAGCTAAAACACTAGGAAGTGGTAACGGGTGGTCGTTTTGGGGGACTGTCTTTATGTAAAATTTGACGTTCAAAAAGTGCTGTCTCTCAGCCTAGTTCGAATAAATGACTTTTGAATTTGACTTGACTTAATATATGACAGCGAAAACCGTCATAATATGTATTATTTTTCTCTCGCATGTGTGGAAATTTTCTTCTCTGTTTATGAATGTATGTTAGCTGATCTTTGTTTCAAAACCTCGTTAATATCTTTGACATGTAATGTAGCCTTTCCTTCAACAAGTCCCTGTAAGCTTCATCATAGTAGCATTACAATTTAACGTTATAATGTTTTCAATTAAAACAACAGTACCTCTTAGACAGCTGCTTCTCAAGGCACTCGTGAGATTACTTGCTTTTTCTATAAACTGCTAACAACGTATCATTATGAACACGATTTTAATTACGATAGCATTAAGTAGCTTTAATTTTACACTTCCATTATCAAGTTTATGACATTTGATATCGTTAATCTATACTAATATTATAAAGCTGAAGAGTTTGTTTGTTTGTTTGTTTGTTTGTTTGTTTGAACGCGCTAATCTCAGGAACTACTGGTCCGATTTGAAAAAATCTTTCAGTGTTAGATAGCCCATTTATCGAGGAAGGCTATAGGCTATATATCATCACGCTAAGACCAATAGGAGCGGAGCAGCAATAAATAATGTTTTAAAATCGGGGATTCCACGGGGACGAAGTCGCGGGCAGCAGCTAGTTATTGATACTCTCTTATCCATCTCAGTTTTAATAAAGCCTATATTTTGCCTTCGATTCATACCGTATTATCACTTTTAAGTAGATATACTTGCTTGGATAAACGTAATAGTTTAATAGGTCAAGGATCATCAAACTGAAGACATTTTGGTAGACCCCTTCTAAATCTAGCACCTTTGCTATTGGACTATTTACAAAAGCATTTAAGTCCTGCATCATCATTATCATCATCATCATCATTAGTTTCCTTGCTCAACCCAATGCCGAGTTTTTTTTTGTTGACCACTCGCAGTTCAGCACACTAAGGCTGGTTACTGCTGAACCGGACAATCCTGTGGTGGCCTCAAATGAATTTAAAGCCCCCAGCCAGGGCTAAATCTACTTAAAAACTAAATGACCGCTCGCTAAAGGCATCCCCTGTGGGATATACGGGCCTCGGCTTAGTGGGGCCATTGGGGGGGGGGGGGGCAGCAAGGGACAGGCTGGGTCAGGTTGATATTATTTTGGGGATTTAACGCTAATGGCTCAGCGGCGCAGGCTGGCTCGTCAGGCAAAAGTCGGGGAGCCAATGCCAAGTTTAAGCCGACTCCCTTTTATACTATGCTTCCCTGGTATTTTTGATTATTAAATACGCTACACTCGCGATCTTTTAGGTCCAGACGCAGGCAAATCCGGGAGCCAGACTCGTATCACTTGACATTTATGTGCATAAAAAGTATTCCTGTCAGTTTCTACAACGTTGTATACAGTTACAACTCAGTTGTAAGCGAACTAAATTATTTGTTTATCTCTTCAGACAGAATTTATAACTTTGTTTCAACACATTACACGCTTTTTGGACGTTTCTTAAGATTTATTATTATTTTCCCTGAATTAGCAGAAACGGAAAGTTTAAAATTTTTGCATTTTATTATCGGTATGTCTTTATACTGCAGTAAAGGAAGTCAAGGAACTCTATTATTTTAGAACTTCGTAAATACTAAAAAAGAGTCGCATATTTCAATGGAGTTCTTAATTCTGGACGAGTCTTTAACCTCTTCACGGAGGTCAAACCGTTTCAAGTTATTTTTTAATAAACAAGCTTGAAACTAAACTTACCTTAATCGATGTTCAGAAGCTCCAAGTATAGCGGAAAATGGTACTTTTGTTATCAGCTAACTTACCTGGAAAAAACAAAGGATAATGTTTAGTTTTTTTCATAGTTAGCTATAGATTATGCTTTGAAATGGAAGCCATACTGTTACCAACACACATAAAGTTTTTATTACGAATCAAACGTGATAAAAATCCATATAGAGAAACTCGAACAGCCATATCCTTTTAGTGCCTCCGCTTAACAGAGTCGTGTCCCAAGCAAATATCCGCGGAAACTGTTATTAGTCACCACAACCGAGAACTATGTGAGAATGTCGTGCCTCCGGCCCATCGCGAGGTGCTATGGGTCTAACACACGCACGCCCAAGAAAAACTAACCAAAACACACGTGTTACTCATCAATTAAAATCAAATCAACAATTTGCCTGCCAAAGGCAATTTTCATTGTCGAAACTAGGATTGCATAGATACACACTACATTTGTGTCAGTTGATTTTAAACTTTGAACAGTAAATCTAAGATGCAAATTCTATCGGCAGTGAGTCAGTAGTCTTATAAAGATGAGTGGCTACGCGAACAAATTGTGTTGGACACCGGCCGCCTATGCCTTATTGTTTTTTAATGGCCCGTCCCGCCCCCGCCGTGCCTTTACCATCCATCATCCTGCTTAACATCCACTTTTGACGTTTTTTCTTAAAGTTGTCCAAATAAAAACGAGTCGAATTCCCCGCGGCGTTCTCTGACATTCCTTAGAAAGTTAAAACAACATATAAATTAATAAACGATCGTAAGGGTTACTGTTGTCGGTAAAGTTAGAATAGCGTTCATTTGAATCCGATTAAAATACGATTAATAGTTGATAAATACTTCAAAGATGGATATTATTTTGGGTATCTTCTGGTGCTATACGCACTTGTTTACGAAGTCAAGGTGGGTATTGACCGTTGTAACGAAGCGTAATGTAACATGTTACAAAGCTAGCATTCGTGCAGTGGAAACGAGCGCGAACACGACAGCATCGAGCCGCTCGGCACCCTTAGGGATCCCACACGGAACCGCGAATTCGCCATCAATCATCAACAGCCTGTTGCAGTCCACTGCTGGACATAGGCCTCTCCAATTGCACGCCACTTAGGTCTATTTTCGGCTTCTCGCATCCAGTTTCTGCCAGTCGCCCTGCGCAAATCGTCACTCCACCGTGCCTGAGGACGTCCTACACTACGTTTGCCGAGACGCGGTCTCCACTCTAGAACTCGTTTACCCCAACGGTTGTCGGTTCTACGACTAATATGGCCAGCCCACTGCCACTTCAGCTTACTAATCCGGTGGGCTATATCGATGACCTTGCTTCTCTGACGGATCACCTCATTTCTGATGCGATCCCTCAGAGACACACCGAGCATAGCCCTTTCCACCGCGAATTCGCATTGCACCACAAATATCTGCCTGCTATGCGGCATCGTATTCGCATCGCATCGTGGTTTTGTGTGGCTGCCCTTACTATCACTACTTATTCGATAAACATCTTAAAACAGTAAATTAATATAAAATTTCGTCTTCCATCATTTAACCAGTACAACGGTGACCTATTAAATATTCCTCCCTGGGCAAATGTCCCATAAACTGTCTATCAGCACTACAATCGCTGAAGGTTCGATCGACCCATCTGCCGTCGTCGATAGGATACAGTACCTATATGTCATGGGTCCCTGGTAATACCTTACAAGGTCTTTAATAGTAAACTATGTAAATTTATGTCACCCTAATGAGACGTATGGGGCATTCAGTTGGGTTCTGATGGGTTATCTAAATGAGTGAATATATTATGTGATGATAACTAAGTGACAGAATTTCGTGTGTAAATATTTTCGACCGTGTTTTTAAATTAGTTGCATTTCAACTTCGACTCAGATAAGGTTTATTTAAGTTACTAGCAGCGCCCCGCGGTTTCACCCGCATAAGTTTCGATCCCGTGGGAATATTGGAGTAGAAATTATCGTATATGTTAATCCTGGTTATAAACCATCTGTGTACCAAATTTCATCCAAATTCGTTCAGTCGTTTTTGCGTGAAAGAGTAACAAACATTCATACATACTTACAAACTTTCGCGTTTATAATATTAGAAGGATGGATCTGACCATTTTGAGCATATTAATATACCCAAGTAATTGTAACAAAACATGATGACTATCTCAATTTAAAATCAAGCCGATTGAGTGTTGTTCGGACAATCGTGTCGCAGTCATTGCATTTGAAGAACTCATTTTAAAATCAACCAAGTAATCATCATCTGCCTAGCATTTTCCCAACCATATTGGGGTCGGCTCCCAGTCAAGCCGGATTCAGCTGAATACCAGTATTTTACGTGAAGCGGCTGCCTACCAGACCTCCACAACTCATTAACTGGGGAACACGGTACTTCTTGGCAAGACTGGTGTCAGATTTTCTGACAATTCTTACAAATGACAGCCGGGACCAACGGCTTAACGTGCTTTCCGAGGCACGGAGAAGTCTCGATATGTTAAGAATGTCACCCATCCACAGACCAACCTCGGCAAGCGTTGCTTAACCTAGAAGATCGACCTGTGCGGCTGTTATAATTTAGCCACGAGTTCCTCCAAAATCAACCAAGTAATACCCAGTAGATATATCTCATATCAAAACATCGACAATCCTATCAACGCCTTATATTTTTATAGAAAAGGCAGGTAATACAAAACCTAGTGAGCTATTAATAAAATCAACACGACAGCGCATGTGTTCGCGATCAGCTGACGAGCACAGGTCAGGGAGAACTAACCCAGACCCCGCACGCACGCCTGACCAACGCCATTGTATAGACAAGGACAGAAGTTTCACAACAAAAAGCTTAGGAAATTACACCATTAAATTTGACGATACCCGTCGCAAAATAAGTACAAATTTATTGATTTATGATAAGGATATCGCACAAAATCCATGTGTTTTTTTACATAGACCTAGCTACATGGGTATTTCAGTTCGGTTACACCTGAACGTTTCCTACGGAAAAGAATCGGCAAATGTTTGGAGAAAGCGATTGTCTGGCTGAAAATATGGACAAATATACTCGTAGCCAGGATCCTGTTGATCATTAGAGTCTAGGCCTCAAAGTAACGTTAAATCAATCGTTGCTAGTAAATTGAATGAAGATACAACGCATTCATTCATTGTGTGTACAGCTACGGAGCGGAATTCTCTGCCAGAGATTGCGTTTACTGATTACGACAAATTGGGAGGTCAAGGGAGGTCTGGGAGGAGTCAAGAGCGTTTGACCACTATCTCACCTAATTAATGGTAAGCGATGATGTGGTCGAAGATGAAGCACGCTTGCCTAGAAGTTACCTATTCAATATTACTGCTAGGCGTGCTTGTTGCGAGAGCAGTGGTGGCCGAGTGGTAACAGCCTCGACTTACGAATTGTAGGTCGCGGGTTCAAACCAGCCAGGTGGCATTACTTTGTGTAATTCATTTAATCACCACCGCTCTCAAAACGGTGAAGGAAAACATCGTGAGGAAACCGGCATGCCCTAGAACCGAAAATTCGAAGACATGTGACTTTCACCAACCCGCACCGGACCCGCGTGGTGATTTTTTTTTAAAATTATATTATTGTCTACCAGTCGACCTTAGTCAAGTTGTATGCAAGTTGCATTGAGTTGATCTTCTGTTGAATCGATTGCATGAAGCGCCAGCGTCGTTTGGAAGGTCTACCTTTGTCATGATGGGAGCCAGGTTTATCAGTTTCATGCTTTTTCTAATTAGGAAATCGATCTAATAAGTTTCGGAGCCTATTCAATTCAAACAAACAAAAAATCAATCAAATCTTTCCTCTTTATAATATTAGCGTAATGGCGCTTCCAAGCAGATCTTAACTAACTAGGGACCTACTAGGTAAGATCTGTCACAGATTTGAAGTGATCAAGCAACACATTCGTTTCAGATGTAGCAAGATAAGAGTCACCGCGGCCCTGGAACGCAAAGGGCACAAGAAAGATCACGGGTGGGTTTTAGTCAGTAAGAGTCTGACACTCCCTTCCGCTCCGCCCAGCGGGCTTACTCTTGATTTTAATTCCGATCGATCGACATTGGAATTTGAAAATTTCGTACTCTTGAGTTCGATGCTAGCGCCATATTGGTTTTAAATTGCGTGTCTATTTTGGCGAACTAATTGGAATCGGGATCGGGCTTGGCGTGCGCTAAACGGTACTCTTGACTGCATTTTGACAGCTGACAATTGCGTCAGTATTGTCTTGGGATTGTTTGTGGATTGTGATTTTTCCAATAACGAAAGTGTAACTTATTAGAAGTTGTTTTGCGTTTTAAGTGATTTTTAATAAGTAATAAGTGTTTAAAATGGCAAGATTAGCAGTTATATACAGTATTTTAAGTAATACGCATAAAAAACAATTAAAACAAAGACGAGATGAGCGTCGGATGATGCGGTATACGGACAAAGCGTTTTCTATGAATGAAGACGAATTTAAAGCGAACTATAGGGTGAGCAAGGAATTGTTTGAGGAAATTTACGAAAACGTTAAGCCCTTTATGCCAACTCCTAAAAGAAGAAGTGATATATCACCAAAATATAAGGTACTTTAATTTTCTTTGAAACATTACTTTTATCAATGATAATCATGAATTGTTTTGAAAGATCAATAGCTAAATACTTATATAATTCTCAGGTTTTAGTGGCATTGTCATTTTACACGACTGGTAGTTACCAAAAACTAGTTGGAGGCACATATGGGACCCTAATGTCACAGCAATCTGTTTCTCGTACTATTATAGATGTAACTGCAGCTTTTAACCACCCATTAGTACTAACTAAATGGATAAAGTTTCCTCAAACTCGGCAGGAAAGAGATGCTATAAAAAGAAGGTAACACTAATGACAAATATCTAATTGTTTATTGAACTAACAACAACATAACCTGAAGTTTTTATGTTTTATAGAATGTCTATTTTTTTTTAAAGTGGTACCTTCCATATACTTTTCCTTATGTTCCAGGTTTTATGAAAAGTTTCATATACCATCTGTTATTGGATGTATTGATGGCACTCATGTAGCCATAATTAGGCTTATAGAAAATGAAGAGTGATTTTTTAATCGCAAAAATTTCCATTCAAGAAATGTTCTGATTGTAAGGCAATACTTTTTATGAATATTTAATTGTAATTCACTTCATATCAAATTGCTTAAATGTCCTTGTTTTATTTGCTTTCAGATAACTGATGCAGATTTAAGAATTCTGTCAGTAAATGCCTCATTTGGAGGAGCATCACATGACAGTTTTGTCTGGAATCAGCATCCTGTGAAACAACATTTAATTGATTTGAACAATAATGGAGAAAATGTGTTTTTACTAGGCAAGTAAATGATTTAAATAAGTAGTAGAAACAAGAATCAAGTTTAGTTTTTGTTATTGTGAATATATATATTTTTATTACTTTTCAGGTGATTCTGGATATGCCCAGAGGGAGTATATGATGACACCTATTGTAGATGCTCCAGAAGGCTCTCCAGAACAATATTACACCAAGTTGCACTGCTCTGCACGAAATACAGTGGAACGTGCAATTGGTGTATTGAAAAATAGATGGCGGTGCTTACTCGGGCATAGGGTGCTACATTATCATCCTGATGTAGCAGCCAAAATAATAAATGCATGTTGTGTCTTACACAATATGTGTAGCTATAATAGAGAATCTATTGATTGTGTGGAGAGTACAGCAGAATATGAAAATGAATACCCAGCTGTACCTTCTCAAGAATCAACTAGCAACACGGCTGCTGAACTAAGACGAGGCATCCAAAAGCGAAATGTTATAGTTCAGCAGTTGTGGGCGAGTAGACGCTAGGTAATTATATATTAACCGACTTCAAAAAAGGAGGTTATCAATTCGACCCATATGTATATTAGAACTGAATGAAACGAAATTTAAATCTTGTATTAAACGCACATTATGCAGGCAAGCATATTATAAGTTGGGGGATTACATTGAAGATAATAATGCTTGGTCGGTCCTGCTACACAGCTTCAAACACTTCGATAAACAAGTTAGGATTTTATGTTTGGAAGAGATGCTCGCCCTTTTTTTGTCTCATTTATTTATTATTTTTTTATAATATTATTTTGATAATAAATCATTTCTCTTTTTTTACTTGTAGTTGCTTGGTTATTGTAAACCATAGTTTTGTATAATGTAGAAGCATTTTATTCTCAAATATTGTAAATGTGAGTACCATAGAGCCATTTACATGTGATAAGTTACGCTTTGGAATGTGCAGATAGCTTCACTTCTTTCGACCTTGACGATTCAAAAGTGCCTGTAAAGGGTTTAATTGAAATAAATGCTTTGAATTTTGAGTTTTTTTTTGTTTTGAATATTTTATACTCCTAGATGCTATATGAGCATGCCTTGAGCTGTCCCAAGCAAACCTTTAGCTATGCCTGGGTTTTGCTCCAAGAATTCTACCAAACCTTCTAATTGAGCGTAACTAGGAAGATTTGCCATAGTAACTGAAATTAGTGAATATGTACAACATAAAATGACTATATAAAACGTAGGTAAGTTACCAAACGCAAACAATATCTTTACGTTAATGTTACAAACAAACTTGCATTTCGAATTAATTTCTATCCACTTGAATTTATCATTTTTGAAATTGGAGAACCTCCGCGCCAGTTTTATTATTTTTTTTTAAATAGTGTAGGCAACGATCATAACGCATGAAGCCACAGTCATGGTCAATTTTATGATTTTAATCATTTTCTTACACCCAAATAAATTTAACACGTTAAAATTATCAACTGAACAACTATTTATATTACATTTATTTATTAGCCTTGTTTTCTTAAGAATAAAGCATTTTAAAGCCCTATTACCGGTTTATCGTAATGAGTTGGACGACACTATTGCGGCTCTTAACGTAGCTAACTTCACGTGTAACAAAATAATCGCGGCGCAATCCCAATTTCAATCCAATGTTGAAAATATTGTTTTCAAGAGTACCGAATCACGTGACTGCAAAATTAACATTGGAATCGTATTGGCTTTAGATTGGAATTGATATTAGTTTCAAGAGTAAGCCCCCAGAGCGGGGGAAGTCATTTGATGATTTCCCATCCAAAAAAAAAAGATGTAGCAAGATAAAAAGGACGAAAATAAATTATTAATAACTAGGGGAGAGTCGGTTATATCGTACCACTTTTTACTTTAACTTAAATATTTCGATTATGACAAGACTTAGAATAATTAATGGATATGCAAAATAAAGTTTTATATTTTACCTTGCTAAGCCCGAGAAATCAGTTTCATATGTTTACTCTAACATCCTTGAAAATGTATTTTTATAAAGGACTGCCATCGGTACGATTTAGCCGATTAGTCGTTTTAATCGTACCACCAAGTTTTTAAATCGTACCATGGGTGTTTAAGTCGTACCACTGAATTAAAGACAGTAAAATTTTAAACCAAATTGTTTATTTTTAACAAATCAAAAAAGTGATACCTACATACTTCTTTTTTTTATATATACGAGTAACTTACTATATAACTTGTTAATTCAGGAAGCAAAAATATCCAAGGATTCCGCGCACCTCATTCTTCATAAGCGAACAATTTCCCAGTGGGTCGTTCGCTTGAAGCGTCACAATAAAAAACTAAACGTTCAATAGCACGCTAACTAACGAGATCCCAGCAAAGTTTTATTATTGCTGTATAGCACCCATAAAAATGGCGCCTGTCGAGCTTTTATTGATCCGTGAATGGTCGACGAATGGCCCAAGACCTCTGTTACGACCAATTTACCCGATATCAATTAGCGTTGTTTGATATATTTGAAAGGTAATAAATTAGTTTTCAATTTGCGTGGAATAATTCTTGTTTGTTATTGACACCTGAGGGACTAGGAAACCACAGAACAGAAAAAAACAGTAGAAGTCGCAAGTAGGCGGGGCACGCGTAGCCCTAGTATTGCGTAGCTCCGCAATTGTAGGCGCCCAAGCGCTGTCGCGCATATCAGTCTAGTTCCGACTGCGTTCACGTCACTTACTCTCGAAAATCCGAAATAAAATCAAATATGCCGTATTATGCTGTTTTAGAGTATAAAAACGATAGCCGTACCAAAAATGTATCCCATAGTGGTATATCGTATCATAATTAAGTACTATTTTATTTTATTTTAATTAATATATGATAAAACATTGCTTACATTTTTATTCAAAAACGCTAAACAAAAGTAGAATCTATGATTTAAACCATAAGGTCTACTTTCTTTCACATCAAACCTGTTATTCTAGATGATTCCATCCTATGTCATGTGACAGTTTGCTACTCAATTAGAGAAAGACGTTATCGATAACGAGTTGTCGATGTGACCTTATCAAATAAAAATTCAAGATTAATTAATAGTAATATTATTTGATGTTAAACAGATAGTAATTTATTTATATCCGTTGAAAATGAAATATCGAGAGAGTATGCATAAGCATGTATTCGCCAGAACTTCGCAGCTTCGCCCTTACTCTACATTATTACTCACCGAAAGTCTATAAATACGTGCGTAGTACGTTTGATTGCTCTTTGCCTCATCCACAAACCTTAACAAAATGGTATGCTAATATCGGTGGAGATCCTGGTTTCACAAAAGAGTCATATTTACAGCTTTAAAACTTAAAGCGGATTCATCAAGTCATCCAATATTAGCTTCACTAGTACTTAATTGATGAAATGGCTATACGTAGAAGAATTGAATGGGATGGTTTCATGGATATATTGACATGGGTACAGGATTAATAGGTTACCATCTAGCAGAAGCTAAAGAAGTAAAGCTAACAAAAAAATATTCATTAACCCGTCAGAAGGCGCGCCTAATTTTCTTACACGAGCAGGCGCGCGTGAGCAAATTGCTCACACTATCGTAAATGTTCATATTTTTATATAGTTTATATTTATTGGCTTATAATGTATGTAAATGAATAAAACAATATTTAGTCAATAAGAAAATGAGTAATTTAATTAAAAATATTAAACATAAATGCAACTTCTATAGCAAATAACAAAACAACTTATTATTATTAAAAAAAAATGACAGGTTTCATGAAAATCCCAATAAAAACTTTTTAAATTACAAAATCTCAAAAAATTATTCATTCATTTGGTTATCACTAATGTGCTTCTCAAAACACGCTGAATACATGTATCTTGCATGTTCGGTGCAAAGTAATTGCTTGCACGAAGTACATGCTTTTTTTTTACCTTCTATTCTTACGTCTAGGACATAATGCACAGAATCCGTTTGGTCTGGGCTCCGCAATGGGCATATAAGCCGGCACAAACCGCTTCATTAGGAACTTGAGATCTGAAGATACGTCTCTTGGCGAATCCGGCGTGAAATATGAGGTTACAACAGTTCGAGAGCCACCTCTTTCAGGAATGTTCGTCTCTCCATCAAATATTATAAGTGTGGTGTAGCTAAAAATAAAATAATAATAATAAAATTATTACTAAATAGTTTTTACATGATTATCAACGGAAATAAATGAAAAAAATGAAAAAATATTGAAGAAAATACAACTACACTCATTTAAACCACAAAAATATATACTTACACGGATGGGCGCGTGATGAGCAAATTGCCGCACGATGGTGCCCGGCCTCCACTAACGCTTCGCTGCGCAGTCGCAACGGAACTGACCGTCACGAAAGTTGCGTCAGGGGAAAGGGGATGAATAGTTAGGAAGGTACCTAGGTTCTTAAAACGGTAGTGCGAGGGTAAGACCATAAATGGTTCAGTTAAATTTTTGTGTGAGCAAATTGCTCATAGCGCGCCTTCTCACGGGTTAAGCAGTCGATCGGACGTAACACGCGTATAAAGGTACATTTCGGTAATTCGTTTAGATTTTAATTTTGTTTTGTTATTTTTTACTTATGTAAAACATGTGAAAAAATCTGATTTAGTAAAATTAATAAACTTTTGTTCCATTTAAAGATAATTTTGCTTTGTATAAGTGGGTTGGAAAATTCGGTAATAGTACCTGACTAATTGAGTTTAATCTGTGTTTTATCATCAGCGTATTCAGCTATCAGTGTATAGTTATCGCCAAATACGAAGAATGTTATGCTTATTGCATACGAATATAAATATAAACGGAATGCACGAATACAATTAAATATCGATAAGTAAGGTTACGATGTTGTACATCACTAGCGAATATCATAATAGCGATCAACTCTATAAACAAATATCTATCTTATGTTCAATGCCATACTGCATACAATCGAATATATTACAATTTAGTGACATCTAGCGTCGAATAGCGGAACTTGCTAGTAAAACTATGCCTACGAGCTTTCACGTAAATAAGATTTAATACCTACAAAAGATTGACAATAATGAACTCTATTTATATGATGTAGTTGCACTTTTTTTTGAATAGTGACTGACTATAGACTTTTTGGCATGGACCAATCACAAAACGAATTTGCTAGTGTGACATAATATGATTATCTTGAAGATGTGTTTGTTAGGGCACGCTGGTTCTGATAGTAATTTATGCGTTATGCGATTTCTACTGTTTTTTTCTGTTCTGTGTAGGAAACCATGACTCAGAAGAGAGTTAGGAATTCCATTATTTCGCAAATTAATTGGTGACGGTGTAAATTACATTTGACTTCAGAGCGTGTACCGCGCCGTATGGCATTTCATACAAATTTTCAAGTCATTATTTGGCGAAATTACTGAACCGATTTTAATGAAACTTCACACAAATAAGCAGAATACATAGGTCTAAAAATTAAGTTAAAACATATTCGAAATGACTTAAAAGAAGATAACTGGAAATTTATGTTTGTATGGAAAATTTAAAATGGATCTAATTTAACTGCAACACTATTTATCGAAAATATTTTCAACTAACTTTTTAGAGCTATGTATCCTGCGTATGTGTGTAAAGTTTCATTAAAATCGGTTTAGTCATTTCGGATTATACGCTCTTAAAGGGAACGCGATGGAAGTTGGAATGTTAAAACAATTTCTCTCCAAGGACCTACTACTAGTGACTTGGGTATTTTTGTAATGAAATAAGTTACATATTTACACGGTTCAAAAGTAACAAGATATGTTTTATTTGTTTGTCATTAATCGCGCTTCGCTCCCGCACGCTGTATGATTGACGCCCGCCGCCGCCCGCGCACCGTTTTACATATAAATTACCAATTACAGACCCCTCACAGATTTCACAGAGTAGCAGAGGTGGCATTTTTACGATATTTACAACGTGTATTTATTCATACATGTTTATTTTAGAAATGCCTATTCAATTAGATTTTTTTTGTAGGCGTAGATAATGAAGACTGGATTTTTAATCGACGTGGATTGCATTGATTTGTATATTTTATAGACAAACTAGCATCGATTGCCTAATTGGACTCACACGCTCTATGCAGGAATGCAGTGACCAATCAGAGAAGTATTCAAATATATCATAATTTATAATAATTATCATATCTAAAGACAGTTACACACTATATCAGTTTTGGTAACCAGCTTTATTAATTAACTTCACAAGAATTTTATTTAAACTTCATGTCATCCTATTTTCATGAAATAGGCAATATAATATAGCAATAGGCCTTACATAGGTTAGTCATAAAGTTTTGTACATATCACAAACTAGTTGACCCGCGTAACAGCGTCTGCATTTTGATGCAGACGCTGTTACGCGGGTCAACTAGTTTCTCTTTTGAGAGAGAAAAAAAAAATAACACCGTTTTTGCAACATTCTTCATTGTGCTTCGCTATTGTTCTAAGCGTAATGATTATAGCCTAAAGCTTCCTCGATAAATGGGCTATTTAACATCCAAATACCAAAAAAAAAAATTATTTCAAATTGGACCAGTAGTTCCTAAGATTAGCGCGTTCAAGCAAACAAACAAACTCTTCAGCTTTATACAGGATGACTTTGAATAGATGCGACAAAATGAAATGGGAGCTTCAGTTACAGTAACATAGTAATTATAAACTGTTTTTTCTACAATCTAAATCGTTAAAAAAAGTTACGTGGTTGGCGTTTTAAAATGATCCATCGATGTTAATATCTTTATTTAAGTACGAATTATCGGTATTCCAGAAAAATAATTAATATGCAAAATAAATAAGAAAAATTAAAGTATCAAAAAATCTCGTCCAACTAATCGCAGTGCTCAATGATCGTTGTGGAGTACTCGCGTTATTAAACGTTGCCATTCATAGCGGTGATAAAAGTTCATTAATTTTACATTTGGTATGTTCTAAATTTTTTTGACAACACGTATTATTGTATATTTAAATATGTCGCATCTATTCAATTTCACCCTGTATATCAATACTAGCAGCGCCCCGCGCTTTCTCCTGCGTAGCTCCCGTTCCCGTGGGAATACGGGGATAAAATATATGTTACTCAGGGTGAATGTAGCATTCTAATGGTGAAAAAATTTTTGAAATCGGTCAAGTAGTTTTTGCGTTTATTCGTTACATACAAAAATACAAATCTTTACTCTTTATAATATTAGTATACTAGCTGCTGCCCGCAGCTTCGCCCGCGTGAATGTCGGAATCCCAAGGGAACATAATCCCGGGATAAAAAGTATCCTATGTTACTTTTACTACCTCCAAGAATATTTGTGTACAAAGTTTCATGATGATCGGTAGTTTTCGCGTGAAAGCGTAACAAACAAACTTACATTCACATTTATATATTAAAGTATAGATGTAGATACACTGTAGGAATCGATATACCTAATTGTTCCATAAATCAGTGGTATCTATATACCAACATATATATTGTAAAGCCGCCTCCACAGTAACGGTAGCCACTTCTAATAATGAGTAATGAGTTATAAAGAATGCAGGATAACAACTGACGGGCAATTGATGGGAAGCATACAGCCGCATCGCTTCTGCGCGCCTGGTAACGTAAGGCATTAAATAGACACCGGGTCATTAAATTCCATGATTGATTTTGTGGCAAAACCAATACAGTAGTCGCTACCGGTATGATTAGTAATTAAAATACGTCTAATAAGCCCGAGATAGGAGATAGGCAAACAAGTTGCTCACGAGCATACAGTCCGTTTTAATGAGTTGACATTGATAAATTGACTACCGAATTGTGAATTAGCATAAGATTCGAATAAGTTTCAAAATCAAGATCATTCATATCGGAATTTACATACTGATTCGCGAAGAATCTTGGTTGTTTATTAGGTACCGCGGTTTCATCCGCATAAGTTTCGATCCCGTGGGAATGTCGGAGTAAAAAATTTCTTTAACGTTAATCCTGGTTATAAACCATCTGTGTACCAAATTTTATCCAAATCCGTTCAGTAGTTTTTGCATGAAAGAGTTACAAACATCCATACTTACAAACTTTCGCGTTTATAACTGATAGGATAGGTACGGCTCGCGAATACGGGTTGGTTAAAACAATGTGATTAGTCTGTCAGATAGATTATGTCCCTATACGTCTTTTTTATTTTTCACGAAAATAAAAAACGAAGACAGTGCGTTGAATACTCGTGTGACGTCACTACTCGCTACAACTTTTCCACGTAGTAACGTCACAAGCCCACTCATCTTTAATGCTTTTTATCTTCGTCGATTTTTATACATTTGATAAAGCAAAAAACACGCGTCCAATATTTTTCGATACATAATCTATCTGACGGATTAAATAGAATCATATTTTTTACTCAGAAAACATCCTTATTGGAAAGATAAATTGCATGACGCGTAGCTGGTGAAACTAAACTGCTCGACTACGTAATGTGGAAGGTATATCATTTTAATGTTCTTAACAACAGCAAATCTTTCTATCAGATACCAAGCAATCATAGGATAGCAGGTATGCTGAGTAGGTAAGCAGGCCACCCGCAGCGCGGCCGCGGGCACGCACGCGCTCTCGCCAATTTGCCCAACTGATGCAAAATATCGCCCTAAGGTTACAAGGTCCCTAACGGTTCCTTTCATGATAGAGCCTCTTATCTCGTACACTTCCTTAGAATCATCGTGAAATGTTGCTAACGGTTCACTTAATTCTTATTTTCATATTGTCTACACCTTCGATATTATTGATCGAAGGTCTACACGGAGATTGTTCTGTGAATTCAAACACCGATAGGTACCTACCCTTTATTTCCACGTACATCGAAATTGATTGTGAGAACATTACGCACGCAAGAATGTCACACCGGCACATAGTACCAGTTCCCATATTCCAGCGACAATTTCCTGGAACATTTAGCATTACACTTATAATATCGTATTGCTTTCCTATCACGTTCAGAGATGACTTTATTTTGATATTGCACGCTTGTGCTTTATCACCCATTGTCTTTTTTATTCACACTGCTACGTGCCTCAATGTCGGCGCCTGAAGTTTGTACATATTTCACTAATACTTGTTACATTGTCATTTGGTGAGGTGTATGAACTGTTAAAGTGCGCTTTGAATGAGTATGAATTGAATCGACGAGCTTACGTCGGCGTCAACATGACGAGTTGACAACTCTGGACGTTGTGCACAAAACATCCTTTTAACAAGACGTCAATTTACAACAGCAGCGAACTGTTTGACAGTAAAACTGGTGCTTCGTTCCTTACTCGAACTGAGGTCAGGCATTGCAAAGTTTTGATAAGCCTTTTAATGTTCCCGTTGCTGGGACACAGGCCTCCTCTCTAGGAGTGGGAATGGGGAGAAAGTGAGTGCAGTGGTTGCCGAGTGGTAACGGACCGACTTACGAATTGTAAGTCGCGGGTTCAAAACCCAGCCAGGCGCATTACTTTGTGTAATTAATTTCATCACCAGTGCTCTCAAAACGGCGTAGGAAAACATCGTGAGGAAACCGGCATTTCCTAGAACCAAAAATTCGAAGACATGTGACATTCACTAACCCGCACTGGGCCCGCGTGGTGGATTACGGCCCATTCCCTCTCCTAGAGAGGAGGCCTATGTCCCAGCAGTGGGAACATTAAAAGGCTGATTATGCTATATTATTACTGCAAAGTATTTCTTTGAAAACTTAAGACTTGTGTCAAGTTATCAATGGAATAAGCATCTAAACAAAATGTTTTCCGACCGGGGCCTAGTTCATTGTGCAATAACAAAATATCACAGCAAGTAAATGTCCGCTTCAAGTATACTTCCCCGATCCAATTTTATAAAATAAACAGAGAAGTGTCACGGAACAGGCCATAACGATTCTGTTTTACTGGGCTAGCGTGTTCCACTCGAATAATGTACAGCAGATAGGGCGCTTTTTGTTCTGTTAAACGGGTAAAGTTGTTGCGTGCGATGGTCCTGCGGTCGGGATATTTTTATCCTAGTTTATATGCCAGTACCTAATCGATACAGTAACCTTGGGAACGATTAGGACAAACTGATAAAATCCTACTAATATTATAAATGCAAAAGTTTGTAAGAACGAATGGATGTTTATTACTCTTTCACGCAAAAACTGCTAAACGGATTTGGCTGAAATTTAGCACACAGATGGTTTATAATTACGATTAACATATGATATTTCCACGGGATCGAAACTTATGCGGGTGAAACTACGGGGCGCTGCTAGTCTATACTAATATTATAAAGAGGAAAGATTTGTATGTAACGAATAAACTCAAAAACTACTGGACCGATTTCAAAAATTCTGTCACTATTAGAAAGCTACATTCACCCTGAGTAACCTAGGCTATATTTTATCCCCATATTCCCACGGGAACGGGAACTACGCGGGTAAAACCGAGGAGCGCTGCTAGTATAATATATAATTAAAACACAAGGACACAAACGTTACCACCATTTACCAAATCTCTCCAATTTATGTGTCATCGAACCTAAAAGTTTAATGTAGAATATTATTCAAAAGTCGGTTAGAAAAATTAAGCATTCGTGTCGAACATTGTTTGAATTAATGTGACATCCAATAAATATTACGAAACGCGTCAATGCATGTTTGGAAAATATTATTAACAGCGAACACAAATTAGGAAGCGAACTCCCAGTAGACATATTTAGCCAATCTATTTCCTAGTGTAACCAGGAACATATGAGGACATTTTTTCGAATAGTTTTTCAGTGTAGCATCAATTAGGAAACGTTCTGTGAGATCCGCCTCGACGTTAGCGCTGCGTTGGCGGCAATTAGAGCTGCTATGGCGCCCGCGGGACACCGCCGGATGCCCGGAATGTCTGAACTACTCACGTGGTATGCGGCCCTGGTAATTATTCTCGGGTGATGCACGGTCTATTGCTCCTGGTGACTAATTAAAAACAATTTCCGTGATTTATTTATTAGTTCTTCGTTATTTATGAGTCACCCCAAATAGAGCATAGAGTTATAATCATATTTCATCAAAATTTCAGAGAAATATGTTCATGTTATGTATGCTATGCGAGTAGAATAATATATTCAGTACAATTCTTTTCCTAGACAGAACCAACGATTTAAATTACAAATATTCAGGACGACACGGTTGGCGCATTGCATGTCGTGGGTTTGATTCCCGCACGGAGCAAATATTTGTATGGCCTACAGATAGTTGTTCCGGGTCTGGCTGTTTGTGTATGTGAGTTTATATGTTTGTAAACGCATCCACGATACAGGAGAAATTCCTAGTGGCCAATATGTTTTACTGGGCATCTTCCTATCTTACGGCACCAAGCTTGCTTACTGGCGTGCTAAAGTCTTCTGTATAACATTAAAACATTGAGTAAA
Source organism: Hecatera dysodea (assembly GCA_905332915.2). Classification (NCBI taxonomy): domain Eukaryota; kingdom Metazoa; phylum Arthropoda; class Insecta; order Lepidoptera; family Noctuidae; genus Hecatera; species Hecatera dysodea. The sequence goes on from HG995290.1 coordinate 22,651,372, forward strand.
CGATGCATAGATAGGTCCTATTTATTAATTCTAACAAACCTGTGCTGAGTTTACCTCCATTGCAAAGTAAGTAAATAGTTGAACGTTGTTTAAGTATTTTCCCATCCAAGTACATCAAAGATGATAATCTAAGCACGCACGATATCAGGTAACAAGATACTGTCCCATACAATTAAACATGAAAATCATAAGAGCGCAAGATATTTCATGTAGTAACGACTAGTGATGAGCAACGCTATCTATCGATAAATCGGCGGCGCGCGGCGGGGGCCGGCTTATCGACTCGGCATCTGGCGCCTAAATTCTTACATGCAACGTACACCGGTTGTAAATAAGGAAGGAATCGCCACTGACAGACGGACAGACCAACGGAACAATATACGACTGTTGCTATGCTAGTATGGATATGGCCAGGCCAATTTATAATCAATAAACGGTTTGTAATAAATCACAGGCAAAAAACGTTTAATAAATCAAAGACTGTCTGAGCCAATTCGAATGAGCATGGAGTCTATTCCTATGTTGAATTATTAATTCATAGTTAATTATACAAACCGGAGAGAAAAATCATAAATACTGTAAAAAAAAAAAAAGCGTATGTAGAGATGTCACGACCCATCCCATCTCTTTATGATATTTGCCTTTGCTGACAACGCTTAAGACTCAAGCAATACAGCCAGTACTTTCTCGCAGTATCAAAGTATAAATTACGCAAACTTCCCGTTCCCGTGGGAATATGGGGGTAAAATATAGCCTATGTCACCCGGGGATAGTGTAGCTTCCCAACAGTGAAAGATTTTTTCAAATCGGTTCAGTAGTTTCGGAGCATATTTAATACAAACAATCAAATCTTTCCTCTTTATGATATTATAGTATAGATTTGTAATTTACAAACACTCAACAAGATCTCCAAAGTCCTAACGTCAGCAAATGCTTATCAGTTTTCATAATCGAACATTAAATAGAATGTTGGAACGACAGGTAGACACTGAGATACAAACTTGCACTTCACCACACCTGCTAAATTTGGACTCTAACAACTTTGCTACTAGGTTCAGTTTACGGTTGTAATAGAAACAATTTTGAGGGGTATCATGACAAGTGTCTGTTTTGCTCGGAGCTGTCAGAGCAGAGTTATGTATTTATTTATGTGCTGCTGCGGCTGCCGAGCTGCTTCTGTCAATGATGACTTGAGAATGAGTCCGGAATACTTCCTGCGCAGCTATGACGTGCTGGTACTTTGGGCGATATGCGATACTTATTAAAAATAGAAATCATTGTTAAAAATGGATGTTTGTACTACATCTGATACAATATTTGAAAAGCAAATTATTGTAGTTTAGTTTAGATTCTTGTTCTTGTATTTTAATAATCCTCTTGTTTAAAAGAATAAGCGTAAATACACACACAGCATGACATAAAATGAGGCGATCGGCGACGGCGACCTCTCGCGTCCGGCCCATGGTCCGGAGCGAGGAGGCATGGGAAGCGGTCACCTCCTTCTGCGAAGCAGTAATGCTAACGAAGGAGGAGGCGGAACGCGTGCGAGAGAGGGAAACCTCACGCCCCAGCCGCCGCAACAGAAGAAGACGCCCCGGGCGGCGGGAAACGCAGGGCGATTCCCGACCACCATAGGCGCGGGCCTGCGGACGGCGAGCTATGGGTGGCTCGCCGTCCGATAGCAACCAGGTCCGGGTCGACAGTGCGTCGTGCGCCACGCGCGCCTCAAAGAGGCGTCAGCAAAGAAGACGAGGCTCCATAGGGTCAGTGCATGCTAGGGTTGCGGAATTTGTTCAAAAGTCACCGCGGCACTGGAACGCAAAGGGCATCACGGGTGGGTTTTAATCAGTAAGAGTCTGACACTCCCTTTCTCTCCACCCAGAGCGGGAGAAGTCATTTGATGATTTCCCATCCAGAAAAAAAAGATGACATAAAATCAGATCCAAAGAAAAGATGAGATTTTCTCAAAATTGAGTCAAAGTTCAATACTGGTAACTTATGTATGTGCATACTAGACCATATAATCCTTATATTATTGTAAATTAAACGTCCAAGCGTCGCAGTTATTAAATGAAAGTCACCTAAAGTACGTTATGTATTTAATTAGGTACTCGTAATTATGTGGATCAATGACGCGCTTCCTAAACTAATATATAATTGCGTCTGTGTTTGCTCTCTCTTCATGTATCATGAATTCCTGGTATCACGAGTAATTTGCCACTCCGTGCTTAAATAATTTAAAGTACATATTTTTGTGTCATTGTAGTTTTTCATGAATGGAGAAATGAAATGGTACAATATGTTTTTTCACTACTCATTTCAAATGTAATATTATTAAGGTTTATCGTAAATATTATTCATTCCGTTTTTCCATTGCCACCCAGAACACAATTTCCATTTACAAAAAAAAACGTGAACTAAAAAAGCAACCATTAATTTATCAAAAGTTTAATTATGAAATATGCACCAATAAATCGTTGTCGTTTGTACGGACGACAGGCATAGCCGGGATTCCGACTGTGTATGTATTTTTTGTCCCTCTCGCACCGACTATAAACACGACACGCTTAATTAAAACGGTATATTAGCATAAACAAATAAAATGCCCCATTACGAATTCAATTTACAATCTTTGAAATCGGTTAAATTAGTCGCAGTAAATAATATCTGGGATACAGTTTCGATAATAGCGTTGGGGCGCAATACACGAGCGGAGCGGGTAAATTTCCATCTCATTGCAGGAATTGAACTGCCATTCCATCTTGTTTGAATAGATTGACAGGTCTATTTATATTCACTTCAACTAAGCTCAGATCACATCGTGTTGGTGAGAGGCTTACATAATCGCGGTGTGGACATCTTCTATAAGTCACTTAACAACATTTCAACGTTTGTAGCCATTTGATGCTAATTAATTTACTTTGTATCTGAGGCAACAGACCGTGCCAATTTGTAAGTAAGCTGAAAATTGTTAATTAGTTTTGTATATTAAGACGTTTATCTCACGGTCTCGCTGTATAAAGCGTTTGACTGTTTGGTTTAATTACCTTTCTCTACATTTTGATGATAAAGCGTAAAAAAAGATTTTTAAAGAAATCAATTACTAAACCCGCTACAGCTTATAACTTAAAGCAGATAACATGTGACGCAGCGTCACCGGCGCGGTGGATCGATGCCTTCATTTAAATGTGGTGCATTGAATATGGTAAATAGTGCAAATTATTAATTATACGCTTATTTTACACAATTAATGTATTATTTGATTGATTCACTACCGAACTGATACATAATTTAATATTTTAGAGGTGCACTGGAGTATGAATAGGAGTTACAGTTTTTTTGTTTTTTTCAATCATTAATCGTATATTTACATTATTCGTATAGTATATCAACTTATTCGTACTTAATGTATGGGAAATATCTGATTCAATAATGCATAATAACGATATGCAGGATCAATAAAGGCAAATCGAAGATCTACGCAGTGTTAGGGCTGGTGATAGGAATGGAGACGGATGAGGTCGAGCGAGTTGTTAAGTATTGAGCTTAGTGCTACCTACCGGAGTCATTCCACGACCAGTAGAAATGTAGTCTATACTAATATTATAAAGAGGAAAGATTTGATTGTTTGTTTGTATTGAATAGGCTCCGAAACTACTGAACCGAGTTGAAAAAAAATTTCAAATTTAAAGCCGGGGATAGTGTAGCTACACTATCCCCGGCTTTAAATTACATTTATATTTTCTTTTATTTCTGTCAATTCGTCTTTTAACTAGATAAGCTTGGTGTTTTCCCTATAAAATAAATACCGAAACATACTCAGATGACATGCAATCTTTTTTTAAATGCAGAATTTTTATGAAAAAATGAAAACGCATTCGCAATCTGTTAAAACCATTTTTAAAATTTTTTTTACAGTATTTTTGCTTAAAGCTTTAGTAGAATTTTCCATCAGATCGATCATTATGAAGAGTATGCATGATTATCAGTGTCCGAGATGATCTTTTGAGGAAAGTACCATTCAGGGGTGAGTGGAGCTGTCCATTTAATTTGAGTGCTATGTTCATGAAGTAATGAAATTTTAGCATCAGAAGGAGGATTTGGTTGGTTCCTGTGACATGACAATATCTTCGCAGGCCTGATTGATACCAACAGCTATACAATCACCCAAGTACCAACACACAAAGGTATAATTTACATTACATACGTAACGTCAATCACGATACTAGGATAGCAGGAATTAACAGTAATTACACTTGTCCAAATGAAGCGCGTGCACAGGTATGCCGCCCCCTCCCGAGCCCCGCGTGCCCCCTGCGGGTGCGCACGCGGCGCTCGGCGGGGCGCCATTGTCCCGCTGTCAGGCAAGACCCGCGCCCCACACAACGACCCGGTAGGCACGAACTAACTCGTGGACTATCGATACTGATATGGAGGTTTGTATCTCTACAGCTCGACAAGTTCGTTTTTTTTTTTAATTCGTGATAGATCAATAACGCAACATTATGCTAGGATTAAGAAGAAATTCACACAGGTTATCACTGCAGCAAAATCTCAATATATTTTAGAGTGAATAGTACTCAAACGACCCAGCTCACCATGACGTCTTAAATCCATCATGATGTGTGTGAGGGAAAGGGATAGTGCTATTCCTCTCGTGTAACTCCGTCTCTCTCTGACACAGGAATCATGATGGATTTAAGACGTCATGGTAGGGCAACAGGGCTCTCTCCTCCATAGCTATTACACAAAAACAAAACTGTGAAAATACTTTCCAAAACACAAGTACTTGAATAACGATTAAACTACTATTCTATAGTGAATGACAGATCAAAATTAGAAAACCAACACGCAATGTTGTTTAAGTACACCGAATTAACATGTAACCATAACATTAACTATTTTACAGTCCTTGTCAACGTGTACGTTATTAGTTTTAATTATATGTAAATTAACGAACAATAAATACTAAAGTAAAATTATCGACAGCGGGCCGCACTAGCCGGCGCCTGCTCGACAGCGCGCCGCGGGGACGCTTTGTCCGCGCGTCTAAGTGCCTCATATTCGGTTACCCAACTATATTACACGGCTATACGCAATATCGATATCTCACACAAAACAAATCACGAACATTTTTACTCCAAACCGACACAATCAATTTTCAACTTTAGATTTCGGTAGTGAGCGTTCATTTTTACGTGTATGCAAATTCGGTGATTATGTCAGTTAGTTTGAAATATAAAACGATATAATTTTCATTTTACTACTCCTTGAATACACAAGAGGTTTAATAAATAAGTAAACAAAGCTCACACGTCGCTCCTTATTTGAAGGCAGTTTTGTCAAGCGATTGTCTCAGCTTCACATATAATTTATATTATTGTGTAATAGATTTGGAAGAAAAAGAGATATTTTTATAGCGGGAAGAGCAGACGATTTATCGCATGGTTCTAGTTAATAAGTTATAAAGTTAATTTATTTTATAATTATTGTTACTTGTTTTGGACTTACTATATCATTTTTATGTTTTGTTTGCATGGGTCAGGTTGTTGAAATGTATAAAAACTTAGATTAAATTAGCAATTAACATTTTTTTTATGTTACTTCTGAGAAAGCTTCGTTATTCCAAACCCAGAAGTATCGAACGAGTGAGACAAGTAATAAATTGATAACACAAATGCAAAATATATCTGAACATCTTCAAAAATCTCTTTGAAAATACATAAACTCACTTAATTTGTTGATATTGCAATCTTATTTACCGTATTAACACTTACCTAATTTCTTAAATTCAATTTAAATATTCCGATTAACTTTCTTGCATGGACTCAACCACATCGGGCCAATAAACATTATTATGGACGTCGCGAAATTACAGTAAACAACTCGAAAACTAAGTTGCAGTACCTACTTGTATATTTGTTTGTAAGTATCGAGTAACAGGCAATCTCTTTTATGGCGTAATGTAATACTTAAGCCTATATCAATTACTTTAAAATGCATGACTAATGTTTATCGGTGCGTAGTGTTATGGCGATATCTTTGCTAAAAGAATAATTTCCATTTAAGAGTAAAAACAGTAAAGATTAAATCGTCATGTACGGCGACTTGAAGTTTAACTCGCCTATCCGCTCATATCGGTTGAATGTCTAATCTATACTAATATTATAAAGAGGTAACGTTTGTGATTTTGTGACGTTGTGAGTTTGTGTCGTTGTGAGTTTGTGACGTTGTAAGGGGTAATCTTTGGATCTACTGAACCGATTTTCAAAATGATTTCACCAATAGAAAGCTACGTTATTGTGGAGTGTCATAGGTTATATTTTATCCCGGTATTGCCACGGGAACGGGAACAACGAGGGTGAAACCGCAGGGCGCTGCTAGTTTTAGATAACTTGCTAAGTCGCTGTCGTTTATTATTTACGTCCTTATCAAACTAATATTTCGTCCATCCTGAATAGGGTAGTTGACTAAAAAAATCTGATTAGTCCGTCTGATAGATTTCCAAAAAAAATATTGGACACGTATTTTTTCTTTTTTCACATAAACAAAAAATGAAGACGATACAGTGCGTAAAAAAGTCGTGTGACGTCACTACTCTCTACAATTTTTAACGGGCCGTGACGTCACACGCTCCCACTCCTGATCTTTGATGCTTTTTATCTCCGTCAGTTTTTATAGATTGGATAAAGGAAAAAATACGTGTCCAATATTTTTCTATAATCTAACTGACGGACTAAACATAATCATATATTTTTTACTCAGGCAACATCCCTATTACCTTCCGTTTATCAGCGTTACTCGACTAATTTAGTTGAGCGTCACTTCAAAAATATACACAAAGCCTGCGAATGTTTTGAAATCATGAAGGCACCTACCTCAGGGTCAATCTTCTTATACTCGGGATCCTCCTCATCCACCTCGAAGTACAGCTCCGTGGAGGTGAGGGACACGGTGCCCGGCGCCACCAGCCCCGGAGCCACCAGCCGCGCCTTCGTGCTTATGTTCACCGGACCTGCCGAGTACCAGGAGACAATATTTAAAAGGATGTAGTTTATGAAGAAAAGACTTTTGGAAAAGGAATTTAGAGTATGATATTTGGCACAGTTCAAGTTTATATGTAAGTAGAAGGAGTGTACTAAGCTCATTGTTTCTTTGTTGTACCTGTTAATAGTATAGTACTTAGTTTTATTCGGGTGCATCGTCCTCACATATAACCAATTGGCTAATGTATACAAAATATTGTAAAACTTATACATATTTGAAAAGAGTAACTATGGAGTTTCTTGTCCGTTCTTCTCCATAAGAATCTACTTTTTGCGAATGGACAACTAGAGTCACTATAATATTTTTATTTTCAAATGTTTTGACGTTCAAAAGTGCCGTTAATGGTCTAGTTGAAATAAATGAATTGACTTTGACATTTTTTTTTTTTGTTATAATGCTTGAAAAAAATAGATTAATCAAAAATAATGGTCGACTTTAAACCAATGGGCGACCACTGGTAATGATCATCGCTCGCTGCAGAAGATTAAAATGTGATAGAAGCAAGGGGTTGTGTGACTAATTAACTAATTTCTTCAGTCTGGTTATGTAGCTTATAACATACTAGCTTTTTACCGTGACTTTGTACGCGCATATCTCTCATGAGTGGTAACTATTATTTACAAAAATAATTTCCAAATCCGACTGGTAGTTCCAGAGATTAGAGCGTTCAACAGAAAAAAAACTTTTTACAAAAAAATACAACCGACTTTACACAAAAAATCAAAAAAGTGCAAAATAACTTTAATTTCGGAACTCGGTGTTTGTGGTTGCTTTTTTGTTTTGTGAACACCGACTTCTGAAATTAAAGTTATTTTGCACTTTTTTGATTTTTTGTGTAAAGTCGGTTGTATTTTTTTGTAAAAAGTTTTTTATTTTTCACTTTTTAGTGGTTCCTACACCCCCTCCCCTTCCCCCACCTAAACGAACCAATCACATTGGTGTAAAAAAACGTACTGCTCCTTTGCGGAGTAAACTAAGAGGTCGTCAATGTAGACAACGTACATATGTTTTTTTAGATTTTTCGAAAACCGCTTGATTGATTTCGATAAAATTTTCATGGGACCATTTGGGAAGTATACCCTTTTCAACAAATCGGTTGACAAGCGACGGAGTTATGCGCGAACAAACATAAAAAAAAAAACATACAAACATCCGAATTGAGAACCTCCTCCTTTTTTAGAAGTCGGTTAAAAACTATTCAGTTTTATTATATTAGTATAGATTATGGTGATTATTCTTTTCGACATAAAACGAATAAGCGTTAAGCCCGTGTAGCGCCTGACGAAATAGTGAATGCAATGAACACAACGACGCTACTCAAGTATTTTGGTCAGGCGTTGAGGGGCCAGTGTAATTCTGCCTTAGCTAAATTTTAGCAAAACAAGATTTTTAGGCGCACTTACACAAACTAAAGTTATCTTTTAACTCTGATTTAGTGTTAACTCGTTTATTACTTATGAAATACATATGTGTTATTAACTGCATGTTTGCCACCGATTCTAGAGTTAAAAGATAACTCAGGTTTTGCGCCAGTTCGCCTAAGTCGATCAATTAAATAAATGAACATGATGTGAGACAAACATTTAGGCTCGTCCCACTTGCACCTAAATAGGCATAATCATTTAAATCGTGGTTCGCTTTATAACAGTCGTTTAAATACACAGAATGATGTTATAAAAATGTTTTAAAAGAATTGAGTGATCCATCGCTCCTTATTGGCTCCAAAAGGGTGTTGAACACGAAAGATAACATGGCCCAATAATAAACTTAATTGATTAAAACTGTATTTGTTTCATAATGCTTATTAAATGGCAACGTACGCATCAAATAGCGCCTGCAGTAATCGTGACTGCAACGCTCACAAAAGATACTGCTATTGTATTTTAGTCAGGCGTTTAAAGTAAGGTAAGAATCAGTAGTCGATTGGGTCTGGATAACTAGATTTTACGTCTTAAAAATCCAAAATATTTAATTCGAAAAAAAAATGGATTACGTATCAATTTAATTGAATACATTTTTGATTCGATTAAATTAATCCGATGATATGACCCATATTCGTTTTATTCGATACCAGGAGATCACAAAATAAAGAAGTCCTTCCTGTTACAACAACATCGAATAATCGAGGCAAAATCGATACTTACCAGTAAGGTCGGCATCTATTTCTCTGTCATCTACCAGGAGTTCAGCGTCGTCTAAGAGCTCGGCGGCCGCAGTCGTAGGTAACTGCGCCCCGCGCCCCGCGCCTCCCGCCGCTATCCTAGAGTGTAGTTCTTCCGTTGCCTGCGATTGGTCAATGAGTAAATTATAAAGAAACATTTAATGAATTCCTTTGTTACAGATTGAAAAAAATATGATGTTATTTAGTTCATATTATAATAGCGCCATCGTACATTTTACGTACACTGAACGGGTTAAAATTGTACCAGGCTATCATACGGTGGGAGGAGCTACCTGTAGGATGGCGTCGTGGTGGTGCGTGCTCGGGTGAGGCCTGGCTAGCGCTGCAGCCACGTGCCGTCTCCCTCTCGCATCGGGGACTAGTCTTCTTCGCCGACGAGCGTCGTCTTCCCATGAATCTAGCTTCCAGAATTGACTGCCACTGCTGAATATAAGAGAAACGTTAGCAATAAACTCCTGTCATAAAAATTTGTAATTATGAGTTTGAATAGATCCGTGTTAGATATTATGCCGATTGCAATTACAGGAACAGTTATAGAATTCTGTGGTAATCAGTTCTACAAAAAAATAAATAAATACAAGTATTCGAAATAATGTTGATTGGTTGATTACATTTCTAATATTCTAATTAGTTTCATATAACCCGGAAGAAGTCTTACTGGAATAAAATTGTCGTATTTGATTTTGTGGTTGCAATTTCATCCTTGCGTTTATGTTCACCTAGTATTGTGATTTGCAAAAAGAAGAGCAAGAATGCGACTATTATGCAGTTTCTGGGCAAACATTGGCGTATTTTTTTATTAACAGATGCGTCTAGGATTGACCAAGGACTACAATTTCTACTCCGGGCCGATTTTACTAAGTTTTTTTTCTGCCCGTAAAATATAAATGCACACTTGTTTTTTTGTGTTGAAAATTTAATATCAATTTATTTGTTCCTTGAATAAAGACATAATGCGATAGAAAAACAGGCCTAAATTGAAATACATAAGTACATTTATTGACACGAATTTATTGTTAGTGATTTTGAATTTATTGAAGTGATTGATTGAATGATGTCGAGAGACGATTGTCTGATAAAGATTAAAGATGCAATGATTTTGCGGCGAATGATTCGTGCGGCGCGGCGTGGTGGGCGGCGTGGCGCAGCTTGTCGAGCAGGCGCGCGGCGGCCGCGTGGTCCCGGCGCCGCGCCGCCGCGATCAGCCGCTCGCACGTGCGCTCCTCCTCCGCGCTGATATAGTATATATGTATAGTTACCCGGCGTGCGGCGCGGCGTGGTGGGCGGCGTGGCGCAGCTTGTCGAGCAGGCGCGCGGCGGCCGCGTGGTCCCGGCGCCGCGCCGCCGCGATCAGCCGCTCGCACGTGCGCTCCTCCTCCGCGCTGATATAGTATATATGTATAGTTACCCGGCGTGCGGCGCGGCGTGGTGGGCGGCGTGGCGCAGCTTGTCGAGCAGGCGCGCGGCGGCCGCGTGGTCCCGGCGCCGCGCCGCCGCGATCAGCCGCTCGCACGTGCGCTCCTCCTCCGCGCTGATATAGTATATATGTATAGTTACCCGGCGTGCGGCGCGGCGTGGTGGGCGGCGTGGCGCAGCTTGTCGAGCAGGCGCGCGGCGGCCGCGTGGTCCCGGCGCCGCGCCGCCGCGATCAGCCGCTCGCACGTGCGCTCCTCCTCCGCGCTGATATAGTATATATGTATAGTTACCCGGCGTGCGGCGCGGCGTGGTGGGCGGCGTGGCGCAGCTTGTCGAGCAGGCGCGCGGCGGCCGCGTGGTCCCGGCGCCGCGCCGCCGCGATCAGCCGCTCGCACGTGCGCTCCTCCTCCGCGCTGATATAGTATATATGTATAGTTACCCGGCGTGCGGCGCGGCGTGGTGGGCGGCGTGGCGCAGCTTGTCGAGCAGGCGCGCGGCGGCCGCGTGGTCCCGGCGCCGCGCCGCCGCGATCAGCCGCTCGCACGTGCGCTCCTCCTCCGCGCTGATATAGTATATATGTATAGTTACCCGGCGTGCGGCGCGGCGTGGTGGGCGGCGTGGCGCAGCTTGTCGAGCAGGCGCGCGGCGGCCGCGTGGTCCCGGCGCCGCGCCGCCGCGATCAGCCGCTCGCACGTGCGCTCCTCCTCCGCGCTGATATAGTATATATGTATAGTTACCCGGCGTGCGGCGCGGCGTGGTGGGCGGCGTGGCGCAGCTTGTCGAGCAGGCGCGCGGCGGCCGCGTGGTCCCGGCGCCGCGCCGCCGCGATCAGCCGCTCGCACGTGCGCTCCTCCTCCGCGCTGATATAGTATATATGTATAGTTACCCGGCGTGCGGCGCGGCGTGGTGGGCGGCGTGGCGCAGCTTGTCGAGCAGGCGCGCGGCGGCCGCGTGGTCCCGGCGCCGCGCCGCCGCGATCAGCCGCTCGCACGTGCGCTCCTCCTCCGCGCTGATATAGTATATATGTATAGTTACCCGGCGTGCGGCGCGGCGTGGTGGGCGGCGTGGCGCAGCTTGTCGAGCAGGCGCGCGGCGGCCGCGTGGTCCCGGCGCCGCGCCGCCGCGATCAGCCGCTCGCACGTGCGCTCCTCCTCCGCGCTGATATAGTATATATGTATAGTTACCCGGCGTGCGGCGCGGCGTGGTGGGCGGCGTGGCGCAGCTTGTCGAGCAGGCGCGCGGCGGCCGCGTGGTCCCGGCGCCGCGCCGCCGCGATCAGCCGCTCGCACGTGCGCTCCTCCTCCGCGCTGATATAGTATATATGTATAGTTACCCGGCGTGCGGCGCGGCGTGGTGGGCGGCGTGGCGCAGCTTGTCGAGCAGGCGCGCGGCGGCCGCGTGGTCCCGGCGCCGCGCCGCCGCGATCAGCCGCTCGCACGTGCGCTCCTCCTCCGCGCTGATATAGTATATATGTATAGTTACCCGGCGTGCGGCGCGGCGTGGTGGGCGGCGTGGCGCAGCTTGTCGAGCAGGCGCGCGGCGGCCGCGTGGTCCCGGCGCCGCGCCGCCGCGATCAGCCGCTCGCACGTGCGCTCCTCCTCCGCGCTGATATAGTATATATGTATAGTTACCCGGCGTGCGGCGCGGCGTGGTGGGCGGCGTGGCGCAGCTTGTCGAGCAGGCGCGCGGCGGCCGCGTGGTCCCGGCGCCGCGCCGCCGCGATCAGCCGCTCGCACGTGCGCTCCTCCTCCGCGCTGATATAGTATATATGTATAGTTACCCGGCGTGCGGCGCGGCGTGGTGGGCGGCGTGGCGCAGCTTGTCGAGCAGGCGCGCGGCGGCCGCGTGGTCCCGGCGCCGCGCCGCCGCGATCAGCCGCTCGCACGTGCGCTCCTCCTCCGCGCTGATATAGTATATATGTATAGTTACCCGGCGTGCGGCGCGGCGTGGTGGGCGGCGTGGCGCAGCTTGTCGAGCAGGCGCGCGGCGGCCGCGTGGTCCCGGCGCCGCGCCGCCGCGATCAGCCGCTCGCACGTGCGCTCCTCCTCCGCGCGCTCCGCGCTGCTCGTCGCGCACAGGCACTACGCACACAACTCATTCATATATTCGCATGCTTTATAGGAAAAATATTGATTAAATTATCGACAAAATACGAGCTCGCAGCTAAATAATAACAGCTACACGATCGACCCGCCGCTGCCAATCGCCTCGACGAGGACACGGCGTTGCTCCACCCGCGCAGGGCAGACCTCCAACGTATGCTCCACCGTGTCCTCCGGGCGATCCACACAGTGATGACACCCGGACGTGTCCTCCCACTCGATCCGACACAGGTACCTCCCAAAACAGCCGTGTCCGGTGAGCACCTACGTCAGGCGGAAGGTGAGGACGCCGTGGCGTCTCTCCAGCCACTCCTCAAAGAGAGGACTTACCGCCGCAATGGCGGCGTGCCCAGCGCTGGGTTGCAGCAGTCGCTGTCTCCACACCTCCGTGAGATCCCGCCGGAGCTTCGTCCGCTGCGCAACAATTTGCCACGGCAGCAGAATTTCACCCCGGCGTAGCGCCTCCACGCGCAACGCATAAACGTGCGCGAGGGCTCTCGCCTCCAGATCCCACGGCAGCAATCCGGCAAGGAGATCGCCGGAGACCGTGCGGTATCCCCGGACCAGCCGGATGGCCATGACCCTCTGGGACGCTACCAGGTGGCGCGCCGGCAGCCCCGGTTTGGGGCCCCGTAAAGGGCCATCGACCGCACCATCCCCGCGTAGAGCCTGCGGCAGGAGGCGTTTGGTCCCCCTAGATTGGGCAAGAGCTGCTTGAGCGCAGCCCCTGCCTGCCCCTGTTTGGGAGCCAAACGGCGGAAATGTTCCGCAAAGTTCCACCGGCTATCGAGGACGAGACCCAAGTACCTCATCGTTGACCCGACGTCGATGCGAACCATCCCACCGTTATCTGGGATCCCGATGGTGGCCCGTTCCGAGAGCCATGAAAGCACATGGCCTCGGACTTGTGCAGGGCCACCTCGAGATCCAGTTGGCGGATCCTCTCAACGACTGCTGCAACTCCGCGTGTCATCAAGTCGGCCGCTGCCTGTTGCGACCCCCCTTGCGCCAGGACCAGCGTGTCGTCAGTGTAGCATACAACACTGACGCCGCAAGGGAGGTCGCCGCGCAGCACGCAGTCGTAACTGATGTCCCACAGGAGCGGCCCTCAAAAATTACTCTGAATCGATATTATGGATAACAACAATACATATCAGTATTTAATACATTTATGTATACCGCAACCTAATCGAGCTTCATAACTACATCGATAAAAACTACTTCACTGATAATTCTCGTCTCTCACCTCAAAATCAGCATGTTTGAGCACATCATCAGCCCTCATTCTATTGAGTATGAACTCAGCCTCATTGGCGACCCTCACGATGTGGTCCCTCATCGCGTGTGACAGCAAGCGACCCTCATTGATCAGCTCGATGAACGCCAGCCCCGCGTGCTTCTGCAGCGAGTTCTGCCACTCCTGGGAGCACAGCAGCATCACCAGTTCCACCACTGATGTACTGGATTTGAAGGTTTGGAGTCCTGAGGGCAGTAAAGCACGAAGTTAAATACCAGGAGCGCATGAGTTGCCGTCACCGTTTGTTATTCTAACCCATCTACAAACAAGTGCATTTCTTATACTACGAAAGAGTTTTTGTTAGAAACACATTCAAAGCCCATCTAGAATCTAATAGCCTCTATATTGCCAGCTACAACAAAAGCCCAATAAAACCAGTTTTCATAGTTTTCTTGCGATGAAATTCTAGTCGTTTTTCCCGAAAAAGAACCTTTTAGAACAAAGCCATTACCATTTTGAGTACACTTTTAGCAATGAGAAAGATATTTGTCATTCATCTTAACACAGTTTAACAACAATGCTTACTTTTTCTAATCATTCCCAAACTTTTTTCTAAAGCTAAGCAATATTCCTCCATACAATAAAGAAGCAAGCATGATAAGCCACTACCATGCCTAATACCGGTGTACCTTTACCCTCCATCAGCAGCTCCTGGCCGTGGCTGCCCACCAGGGTCTTAGAGAGGAAAGGAGCAAAGTCCAGCATGATCTCCCTGAGTAGCGGACACACTGGTCCCAGGGCTGTCTCCAGCTTGTGCGTAAGGGAAGCCTCGCGGGAGACGCCGTCTGCTGACATTGTGGTGTTCATCGCGCTTAGACCTGCTAGGGTCTCGTTGTCCTGGGGAAGAGGAATTTTTATTAAAAGGCCAACAGCTCCAGAGAAAACTCACTGCCTAGATATGTAAAAAATCGCCATCTGTTAGGATGATATTCTACGATATTTATGAGCGCGCCATCTATGTGACAACAATGAAGTTGACGCAAGTGACCGCTACGCAACATCACAACCTACCTATTGAAATTTTTCAACTTCCACACACGTTTTCTTCCTACATTCAATTTTTATAATTAAATTGCTAAAATCACAACATCGTTTTAAAATTTAATCAGATGATTTAAAACCGTAGCGAAGATTGAACGTGATTCTAATTATTATTTACGAGGTAAGCTTTTAAACCGCAAAAAAGTGATTAATATTTAGTCCGTCAGTTAAATTTTCGAAAAATATTGGACATGTATTCAATAAAAATTGACGAAGATAAAACGCATCAAAGATTAGGAGTGGGGGGGGCATGTGACGTCATGTTTAGGTAAGACGCAAAATTTCAACGCATTATATTGTCTTAGTTTTTCTTTACGCGACAAAAAAAATCGTATCCAATATTTTTTGGTAATCTGGAGAATCAGACGGAATAAATAGACTTTATAGCTAATCTACCCTAGTGGGCTTCTGATCCTATCAATATGATAATCCATTGGCAATGAGGAGGAATTGGTTCCAGTAAGAATACGCGTGACTTACTGGATGCAGGTGCCTTTGAGCCACTTGAAGGTTCCTGTTCTGATGCCTCTGTGTGAGGTGGTGGTGAGACTCAGAGTTCCTCATGTGGATTTCTTTGTCTATATCTGAAATGTAACAAAACATACATTATTATTTCATACATAAGTGGGAATAAGGGTGATATTAATAATTACAGACCCATATCTAAATTATGCCTTTTTGGTAAAATACTCGAACGCATTATCTACACACAAGTTTACAGCACTTTTTCCTCGGCCTTTATTCCCCAACAGCACGGCTTTCTCAAAAATCGATCGACCACTACCAACCTACTGTCTTTTGTTGACTTTACTACGTCTTGTATGGACGATGGAGGACAGGTTGACTGTATTTTTACAGACTACAGTAAATGTTTTGACCGTATTGACCATAACATACTTTTGCAGAAGATTTTCAATGCAGGTATTCATGGTAACTTATACCGGTGGATAACATCTTACATAAAGAATCGTTCCCAGGCTGTCGTAGTCAACGGTGTTGTGTCGAAGCGGCACGTAGTCCCTTCAGGAGTTCCTCAGGGATCGCTTCTTGGGCCCTTATTATTCAATATCTTTATAAACGACATTCACACATGCTTTCCAAACTCGTTATTCCTACTTTACGCAGACGACATGAAAATTTTCAAGCGCATAAATAATGTCGGAGACTGCTATTCTTTACAACAAGATCTCGTAAGACTAGAAAACTATTGTCAGTTGAATAATCTGGAACTCAATGTATCTAAATGTTACACAATTACATTTACTCGCAAAACCAATAGCATATTCCATACATACATTCTAAAGAATGACCAGCTTAAACGAGTGGATTACATACGTGATTTAGGTGTGATACATGATTCCAAACTTACCTACGAAAAACACGTAGATCACATTGTAAATAAAGCTAACAAAGCCATGGGGTTTTTAAAAAGATCTTGCTCTCAGTTTACAGATATTAAAATAATTAAAATATTGTACTGTTCCTTCGTCCGAAGCTCACTCGAATACTGTTCTCAGGTTTGGAATCCCATGTATGACATATACATCTCACGATTAGAATCTGTCCAGCGAAACTTTACGCGATACCTACAGTATAAGTGTAAAACCCGCGACCAAAACTACGAGTTTAGATGCAAAAGGTACCACTTACTACCACTTAGGGAGAGAAGGAGTATATCTGACATCTCTTTCCTTGTTAAGTTAGCGCAATCTTACATCGACGCCCCGCAACTTCTCTCCAAGATCAATTTACGCGCCCCTACTAGATCTGCTAGAACACCCTTTCTTCTTCTTAACGTTCCCCACTGCTATACAAATTACAGACGGAATTCGTTCTTTATAAGAAGCGTAAAATCTTACAATAGCTTGGTTGACTTTTCTGAACTTGACTTATTCACTACTAAGCCGCGTGTATTCAATCGAATTCTTACTAAACATTGGTTCGATAACTGTTTTATTTTGCACGACAAAACGCAATAACATGATTGTTTGTGTAATATTGTTAATATTTATAATTAGTATTTTTCTTTTTCTTCTTATCTTTCAAGCATGCTCTTCATAAGTAATTAAATGCGAAAACATGTAATTGGTTAATAGTTGTATAAGTTGCTGTACTTGATGCTGTTATAACTGTTTGTTTTCCAATTGTAATAAAATAAAATAAAATAAAAATAAAATACCACGTGATATCAATATCGTCGGCGTCAGTGCAGGAAAAAAGCGTTGTAAATGCAACGTTTTTTTAATTACAGCAGAGCTAATAAAATTTTATCAGAGACCTAAGAACTAAATCATTTAATTTGCAACTAAAATTGACACTTATGTCATCGCTATAAAATTATTCAGGTAAAATCGTAAAAAGTTGGTACTTCTCGATTTTGTTTTACAATTAATATTTTAACTGTCTGTCTGTGAAAAAGCGTTTCTGCATTTAAAAGGTCCTGCACTGACGCCGACGATATATAGCTAGCTTGGAACACACATATTTTTCCATATCATATAATCCCCCGCTCCCGCTCTGGGCGGAGCGGAAGGGAGTGTCAGACTCTTACTGACTAAAACCCACCCGTGATCCTTATTGTGCCCTTTGCGTTCCAGAGCGGCGGTGACTCTTTCGAACGAATTCGTAACACACAGCTAAAACCTACACTTCAGAGTTATTATCTAAATACTAATCATTAAGTCTGTTGACTTAATGATTAGTATTTAAATAATAACTTCCCCAAGTTACTTTATTTTTCTCTATGCTCCTGTTTGAGCACTATCGCACATGATGGTAAGCAATGACGTGGTCGACGATAAAAGACACTTCCGGAGAAGCAGCCTATTTACTCTGGACTTCAATGTAAGCCATTAGAATCTGCTACTTAACAACACTCATCATTAAACTTCTGGGTGTCGTCAGCTCTATCTACACTATTATAAAGAGGAAAGATTTGATTGCTTTTTTGTTTGTTTGCATTGAACAGGCTCCGAAACTACTTGACCGATTTGAAAAATTCTTTCACTGTTGGGAAGCAACACTGTCTCCGGTGAACATAGGCTATATTATATCCCCATATTCCCACGGGAACGTGAACTACGCGGGTGAAACTGCGGGGCGATGCTAGTCTTCGATAAAGAGATATATTGAACACGATAATTACCTTCATGTATGTTGCCCTCGTGGTCGCGCGTCCTGCCCGTGATGGTGGCGGGTCCTCGCTCCCCATCCTCGTTCAAGTTCACGTCAGTCCAAGATTCGTCATTGCTCACCTAGAGGATTTATCTTTTTTTATTTAAATTCCCATTCCTCTGAGAAAACGTTAATATTTTGTTTTGAAGATACCAGACTTATATATAAAATTCTTGTGTCATGGTATTTGTGGTTGAACTCTTCCGAAACGGCTCGACCAATTTTCGTGAATCTTAGCGTGCATAACGGCTAGGGTGGCGAATCAGATAACATCTATTTTTCCCCCTAAATGTTAAGGGTGGTCCACCCATATTTTTTTTGCCAAATTTTTTTTTGTTTTTTTTTGTGATACAGCGTACAAAAATACATACAACCCTAAATTTTCACCCATCTACGATAACCCAAAATATATTTTTTATTTTATATGGCAAAACAACGTTTGCTGGGTCAGCTAGTATCAATATAATAATGACAGCCATCGTCGGAATGTCTACTTGGCATTGAGAGTAAGTTTTCGCTGACTAAAGCGCTGATTATTTGAATAAGAACAGTTCTAAGTAAACATAAATTATTGTTCTTTATGATTTTCATCAAATTTCAGACTGGAGGCTTTCTCAAAACGATGTTCAAAGATCATACGTACCGGATGCTTATTATCATCGAGCGCTATCTCGCTAGTATCAATATAATATTGACAGCCATCGTCGGAATGTCTACTTGGCATTGAGAGTATGTTTTCGCTGACTAAAGCGCTGATTATTTGAATAAGGATAGTTCTAAGTAAAGATTAATTATTGATCTTTATGATTGTCATCAAATTTCAAATTGGAGGCTTTCTCAAAACGATATTCAAAGCTCATACGTACCGGATGCTTATTATCATCGAGCGCTATCTCGCTGGAGGTCTCTGGGTCGTTGTTTGTGGTCTCGTTCGAGTTCAGGTGGAACGAGCCGGCGTCCTCGATCGAGTCCACGCTCTGCGGACACACACGCGTGATACACACAGTCCCACTACACGACTAGCTGACGACTACACACAAGGGGGGAACACTAGCGATAGATTACATAAGGTAACCTGCTTTTACGGCCGAACCCAATAACCGATCTATCTCCTGGAGATAGAAAAACAAATGAAACAACAGAAAACCTATATAACTTTTCTGTTGTTTCATTTGTTTTTCTATCTCTAGTATGTGATAGATCGGTTATTGGTTTCGGCCGTTAGTCTAATTCAAAGTTAGGGATAGCTAAACAATTATTTGAGAGACTAATTATTAGAAAGTTTAACAAGGAAATTTTGTAAAATGATTTGGGAACTAATAAATAATTTTCACACAATGACTTATGATTATCTTGTCTAGTGATTACTCGGTCTAGTGATTTCTTTCTGAAGGATTTTCAATTTTGAATTTTATCACAGTATGGAATTCAGACCTTACCTTTTTCAAACTATGTTATGGTTAAAATTCAGTGTGAATAATTTACTATGTGGTGAAAAGATAATGATAATAAAAAAAGTGTACAATACAGTAAACACCATGCTTTAAAAGAATCCAAAAAAGTGAAAAGCAAGCATAGCACACACATGCCGGAAACATACTTATCTTACAGAGAGGAAAATATTTTGAAAGAACACACGAACATTTCACAAAAGAATCAGAAACATAAATTCCCATCCCGTTTTGATTTTATACATACATAATTATACTTTTAACCCGTTTCTTTTTAGTTAGTTATAATTACAAAACATATTTGTACATGATCATATATAGGTATGTATATATATTATGAGTATTATATTGTGTCTGGGTGCTGGTGCTATTAAGATTTCTGCGATATCTTTGTAAAGAACATCATATACTTACATACAAGTGAGCGTGTCTAGCCTATATTGTGTCAATTCATTGAAATATACATATAATGTATGTATTGTGGCAAGCCTGTGTATATCTGTGTTCATGATTGGAACTGGAACGTTTTCGACACCATTTTCTAAATTCCTCATCAGAATAAATAAAATGGCATCGAAATCACATTTCGCATTAGAAGATAATAACATACTCTTTGACAGTAACATAATTAAAAGTACCAGGATTACAGAACCAATCAGGAGTGTCAACACTAAATTCCATGTTCACACAAAGTCAGAACGTGTACAAACCAAATTGACCACCGACACCGTTATCCCAGACAATGTTTTGGACCTTGCGGTCGGAGGCTTACAACAGGACAATAACATTCATTTATTACATTAAATTATAAGCCAGTTAAAATAAAGACACACTGAGAATACATTGTTAGATCTGATTTTAAAGAAACATCTTAAACCAATCTACTTTTACCAGAAGAATTTACATAAAACCCCCTAGAGTTTTCAAATGTTGAAACTAGACAGCAACCCCAAAGATCACAGTTAAGGAGACGCAGTAACTAATAGAAAGAGATAGAGCATCGGCCGCCTCCCACAGATCTACTAACCTTGGGCTTGAGCTGGCTTTTGATTCGGAGGCTCGACTTGAATAGCGGCTCTTCCTTGTCCGAGGCCGGTGACAAGTCCGGCTTGTCGCTAGGCTTTGCTTTCTCTCCAGAATTAGGCTTCAGTTCGTCAGTGGTCGTTTCAATTTTCGCAACACCCTCTCCTTGCCCATCCGTCTCCTTTATTAATTTTATTGCAAAAGCAAAACAAAACGAATATAATGAAGCGTCCACGTATCACATAAAATCTTCCACATTTAATGTTTCATTCAACATATAGTTTATAGCGACATCGATAACGAAAACCAATCGGCAAACAGCAAACCAATTTGCCAAACACAATGACACTGATGAATAGACTCGGCTACAAGGGACGCAGTTTTGAACAGCATGCGCAAAACGCTAAGTTAAACCTAGATCTAGAACTATCCTCATACTCATGAACACTATACTCTACTTACAGTAAAACTTCCTTACATTTCTTGTAGTAAACCTAAATTAGAAGGGTTCGAATAAATGGGAAAACATGCTAAAGAAAGAGAAATTTAGAACAATAGATCAGTATCACCAAATCTAACAATATGGAGGCTAAAAATAAAAGCTTTAGAAATAATTTAGAAAACTTAACATGGTTGAGATGAGACAAAAGTAAGCTTTTATGTTTAGCGCCAATGGACTACGAGTAATGACTTACTGCCTACAGAATTTATTTAAATACTCACAAAATTCTCAAAGGTAGAAAAGGAGAGACAGGGGCTATCAAAATTCTTACATGCAATTTTATTATGATCCGTACACAAACACGATTAGGTCTATAATCGCATACGAAATCATCCAAACAGTATCAAAAATTGTAATGATCTTACCTTCATGGATGGTGAGTCTAAATCGTTAATGGTGGAATTATTCTCATCGACCACAATCATGGCGTACTCCACGTCATCTCCGTTGTGTTCTATGGGGACACAGAAATGTCACTGGTTAGCAGATTATAATGATATGTCGCGTCATAAAGACAACATCGACAAAGCTCTGCCTTAATAAAGCGAGGGGTCAGGTTCGTACACTATCTCCGGGATTTATACTTCTATATTTACATGGAATTCTGTACAAAGCTGATTCTTCATACAAGTTACTGTTATATCTGAAGCGCGTAAGTATTACTATTAGCAGTTTGATATAAGGGAATACAATTTAATGCCAAGTCTACGATTAATACACGAATTTCATGCATTGTCCTTAGTAGCACAGAATTCCGTACAGATACTATAGCCAATATTTATTAATTTCATCTTAAATCTTACACATGCTTCTTAAAATTTATGGATATCTCAATGTCTACTTCAAATGATGACGCAACTCAAAGAAAAATGGAAAATAAAAGAAGCGGTGCCTCAGCGGTGCAAAGTTTTACATTGCTTTGTCTTTGGAGAGGAGGACATCCAATAAACGGACGACACTGAGGATATATAATAATAGATGCAAAAAACATTGATAAAGACAAAACATTGTACGCGAACATCGACCACGTATTACAGTATCTTGGGCGTCCACATCACAGTCCTACAGAATATTTGTGACGTTATTGAACCCACGAGAGAGCAACCAAAACCACTATGAAGCGTGTAAGCGAAATCGAAGCACCGAGAGAAAATAGTGTTGTTGCTCTGTCGTGCATTCGCAGTTCTATATGCACGTAGCGCTTTGAATAATTACGGTTTTTATTTGAATATCATACGAGAAGAAACTTAACATTTACTTTAATGGTTTATTTCTTCACAGTGTTTTTTTGTTCAACTGAATGTTGAAAATTGATGTGGTACCACAGGGATGCAGTCTAGGGCCTTTCTTTTATTTTTCTTATACTTCGATTTTGTGTTTAATCTTTTTTATTTTTCTTAGTTCGTAATGCGAACGCCAATAGTCGTCGGCCGCGTTACCTGCGTGAGCGCGGTGGTAACTAGCGATGCGTGTGTGTGCGAGCGTATTATTGTTAACGTGTTGGCCGCATTCGAGCTTGCAGTGCGAGTGTGGGTGGCGGTGCGCCGGGTGCCCACCGGGCAGGAACTGCGGGTACACGTGGTGCGACCACTGCGGGAACAGCGGCCGCGAGCCTGCGCCCGGCACCCGCGCCACCAGGGGGGCAGGGGGGGGGGACAGGGGGGACGGGATCGAGGTTAGAGCCACCAGGAGATAAGGACAGGGTAGGAATCATTGGAAACACAAAGTGCAGTAGACCGAGTTAAGTCACATCGTGGTACCAGGGAAACAGGACGCGAAAGGAGTTAGACAACGATAAGAGTTTTGTGAAAAAACGGCACGGTAGTAGTCAATAATGCATCAGGATTTTATAATAAATAGGATATATGTTAGGCGAAATAGAAAGATTTGGGTAAAATTGTGTACAGTGTAGAAAGTTTTTAAGACAGTACATAAGTAGGTAAGGAAATACATACAGTTGGAAGGAAATAGGATTAGAAGAAGCGGAAATATAGAAAATTAAAATACGAATTTCGTTTGCAACGTTAAGAAATTCGATCGTTAGACATCGCGATGTTTACAATAGCAATGTGATGTGCGGTTTATACAAACGAACGATCGATGCAAGATATCAGTTGGCAGTGCCGCAGTGTATTAAATGTAGACGATGTTACCAGTGTCCCAAATCGTGACGCGGATATCAAGCGGCGTGAAAAAAGGAGAAACGACACAATTCAGATATACAGTCTATTAGTATCCTTTGAAATGTCGCTCTCGAAAGTATCTACCTTATGTATGTGACACAGTTTGTTGTCATATCACCAGTTTGATCGGAATATATTTGCGAACCAAAGTGGTAACCGTTCACTCAACTATTGATCAACTAAGTTACGTTACTCTCTGTGCTATTTATTATTTATACTTCCGACAGCGACACCACACAATGATGACTGTGACATTCTTAAATGATAACCAATATATTTGATATATGTTTTATATTGAGTGCGATGAAGCATATAAAAGAAGCAAAAATAAATAGCATACAGTTAATCCATATTATCTAAGAAACAAACCCGATATGTCTATAGATAGAAGAAAGTATAGTTTTAATAATATGTCATACACAAAATATTATATCAAGACAGATTTCTACATACATAAATATAGTTTATTTCCTTGCAGTTACGTTGTTAATCAATTTTGATTAATTATTTAACGGTTCGGAGGTTTTCTGGTATAAATATCAAACAAAATTGTATATAGTATTGTTAAGATATAAATAGTAAGTTATATAAGAAGATAGATAGAATAGATAGTCTACTACATAGAACAGTGAATGCTGATATAACAGCTACCCTACCATGACATTTTAAATTCATCATGATTCCTGTGTCAGAGAGAGACGGAGTTACACAAGACGAATAGCACTATCCCTTCCCCTCACACACATCATGGTGGATTTAAGACGTCATGGTAGGGCTGCAGTGCTACTACGGTTGTAAGTTATTGTGGAAAACAATATCAGAAGTATTTGGTATGTACAGAAGAGATATGTACTTAATTAGATGGAAAAATAGTTTCGGAATTGATAGAACTTTGAAGCTCATCGGTACTGAAAGGGAAAATAAAAGAGCTTCTATTACGGATGAACGGTACTGAAAACGAATTGGACTCATTATTTTATTAGCCAAGTCCAAACTGACGTTCACGATACAAGTACTTACATTTAAAAAAAAAGCGTGCATAAATTATAATTATATTTCGTTTAGCAAGTCCAATTGTGTGGATGAGTGTTTCATATTAGAGTATGCTGATGTATTGGTGTGGGGCAGTAGGTACATACCGTGGTGGTCGTGCGCGTGGTGCGCGCGGCGCGAGCAGTCGGGCGGCGCGTGCGCGGGCGGCTCCAGGATGTCGCGGTACTTGGACACCATCAGCACCGAGATGAAGTACACGATGGCCAGCGACAGGAACTGCGCCTGCTTCGTCTCCTCCTGCCAAACCGATAGCGTGCACATCATTTGCTACCTCTTGTACCACCCAAACACCATCAATCATACGAATATTGACAATGCCATTTTTGGATAAAGTAATTTAGCATATCATCTTCTGCCTAGCCTTTTCTCAACTTTATTGGGGTCGGCTCCCAGACAAGCCGGATTCAGCTGAATACCAGTATTTTACGTAGAGCGGCTGCCTACCAGACCTTCACAACCCATTAACTGGGGAACACGGTACTTTTTGGCAAGACTGGTGTCAGATTTTCTGGCTTCTGACAATCCGTAACGACTGCCAAAGATCTCCAAATGACAGCCGTAACCAACGGCT
The DNA here is from genome assembly GCA_905332915.2 of Hecatera dysodea. Taxonomy (NCBI): domain Eukaryota; kingdom Metazoa; phylum Arthropoda; class Insecta; order Lepidoptera; family Noctuidae; genus Hecatera; species Hecatera dysodea. The sequence goes on from HG995290.1 coordinate 22,676,414, forward strand.
TAACGTGCTTTCCGAGGCACGGAAGAGTCTCGTTATGTTAAGATGGCCACCCCATCCACAGACCAACCTCGGCAAGCGTTGCTTAACCTCGAAAATCGACCCGTGCGGCTGTTATAATTTAGCCACGAGCTCCACGTTAATTATTTCTATACTAATATTATAAAGAGGAAAGATTTGTATTTTTGTATGTAACGAATAAACGCAAAAACTACTGGACGGATTTCAAAAATTCTTTCACCATTAGAAAACTACATTCACCCTGAGTAACATAGGCTATATTTTATTCCCGTATTCCCACGGGAACGGGAACTACGCGTGTGAAGGCGCGGGGCGCTGTAGCATATATAATGGGCTATTTATATAAAAAACACACAAATTATATTATCCTTTTGTAAAATGATGATGCAGACCAGTTTCAACTTACCACGTCTCTATAAATCACTGCTCGGAGCCTATTCACGTCCATGTCTTGGAGAAGTCTCTCCGGGTCCTTGACCGGACTGGAGGCGTCAGCTAGACTCGCCACCACACTCTGGGGGTTAAAGGAAGACAAAATACATAACATCTATAAAACAAAACACCAATAAGGGTTGGTGCAAGAATAAATAATCAAGTTGACAAAGTGTGTCAAAGTACTAGGAGACCATAACCGTTGCAGAGGTCTTTATGGTAACATTTAGAAGTAGCGGTGAATATTTGTAAATCAAGTATAAGTAATTTACATGCAATAGAATAACTTGAGAGTAAAAATGTTGAAGCGTGATCTACGCTATTTTCTTTCTACATGCAATGTGCTCGAATCTAATTTATTTTAGCGCTGTGTGTTGTGTTTCATTTAACTTAGAATTTTATTTACCAAATACTTTTTGTGAGCAGTGCAAGGTGTTGAAAGCTGTCATTAATATATTTAGTTTAATATCGGTTACAATTTTTATACCAGGACATTAGAAGGGACAAGAAAGTTCCGCCTTTAAAATGCAAGTCACCAAGCTACATAACAAAATCCTTTTATTGAAAGGCTCCTTGTCGCATTTTGAAAGTTATAGGCTCGTGATTGGCTGTTCAGATGAATAGTGTTAGCTTGATCACTGGCGATTGGTCGAATACTAATCTTGGACGTGAAGCCGTTTTCATGTTCCCGAAGGATGTGGGTGGATTAATTAACTAAGTTTGAAGTACTAGGGGTTCATAAATGCTAGGGGGTAATTAGAGTGAACCAAAGAGTGACTGACGTTTTACTTTATTTTTTTTTGAGTAATTATGATACTTGAACGTAAAGGGTACAGGGGAATTTAACTGACGAGTAGTCTACTAGGTATATGTATTTAATTTTAATTGCAAATTGTGTACGAGAACGGGAACTCTTTAAAAATTAATGAGGCAGAAACGGTAATAGGGTAGTTGACTAAAAAAATCTAATTAGTCCGTCAGATAGATTTCCAAAAAATATTGGACACGTATTTTTTCTTTTTTCACGTAAACAAAAAATGAAGCCGATACAGAACGTTGAAAACTCGTGTGACGTCACTACTCGCTACAATTTTTACCGAGCCGTAACGTCACAAGCCCCCACTCCTGATCTTTGATGCTTTGTATCTTCGTCAGTTTTTATAGATTTGATAAAGGAAAAAATACGTGTCCAATATTTTTCTATAACCTAACTGACGGACTAAACATAATCATATATTTTTTACTCAGGAAACATCCCTATTCACCAAAAAGTACCAGGGGCCCCGAAACGTGGGAAGGTACATGTGCGGTGTAGTGTGTCGTGATGTTAGTTACCTTGGGCTCGGGCGAGTCGGCGGCGCGCGCGGCGCTGCGGGCGGCGGCGTAGCGCTGGCGCTCCTTGCACTCGAGGCAATTGCGCACGGCACACGTGCACACCTACGCACACACACACTCGCGGTCTACGCCTACGCCGCTACGCCGCTACGACTCGCTAGAGACTAGGAAGTGGTAGCCGTACACGACATCGACCGTACTCCAGCGTTTTATGATGCCTTAGTACTTTCAAATTTTATAATGACGTATATTCACGGTGTTCCAGAAGCGCATTGTCAAATTTCAGTTAATGTTGGGTAGCCGATATGGATTAAGGAAAAAATAGTAAAAACGACACATTAAAAAAAATACATGTGTGCAATTCACACGTGGTAGAAGTGAAACCTTCAAAAATGTTGGCTTCAAGATAATGAGACAAAGCGACAGTAAAAAGAGACAGATACATGAATTTACGTGTCTGTCTCTTTTTACTGTCGCTTTTTCGTTTCATAAACTTTCAAATCACAACGATGCTCAAAAATCGATCATAGAAAACGGCATCTCAGATTTGATATCACCAGTGTTCTGTATAGATATGACAACGCACTTCTCGAAAACCCTGTATTGTCGATCATTTATCAATACATATTCAGTTTGTATTTGCTAAATTATTGTTTAAGCAAACTGACGTTTAAAGTTTCGTCTTTTGTATTTAGAAAAACCAGGAGTACGGCCAAGAAAAATAGAACTAAACTATGATTAGAAGAGAATCTACTTTTACACAATCTAAGACAGAATATCAGCCTATTACAAAGAAACTAGATATAAGTATGATTGTTAGAAGTCATAATTTCTATACGGTCTATGTATAATGAAGATGGAAAAACATTACTAATTCTGTCACAAGAAATATATCTTGGAATACAAACTAACTGATGATAATTAATATTCTCAATACTTTATGAACTAAGTTTTGATACACAAATGGAAATGTAGTAAAATAAAGACATAATACTTATTAAATAACTTGTGGTTTTTTTTTACCTTCAAACACAGCTTTCAGAGTTATGTAACAATATTTAGTGTGCAATAAAGTACACGTATTCGGTCAATTTATCTCTGAAAGTTGAATTAGAAAAGGACTCTTCGACAAATCCTCACTTTGTTCCGAAATTAAGAGCATATACGCCGTACGGCATTTTATACAAATTTTCAAGTCCTTATTTTCCGAAATGACTAAACCTGAATGAAACGATTTTAATTAAACTTTACACACATAAGCAGGATGAATAGGTCTAAAAAGTTAGTTGAGAACATTTTCGATATATAGTGTTACAGTTAAATTAGACCCACTATATCATATGACTTGACCAGTACGGATTGTATGGACTTTAAAAGAGACTTTGACCTATGAGTTTGTTTCTTCTCAGGGTAGTCGGCTAGGAAACACCGGCGTCATCTAGCTTATAATGACCAGAAATATTGGACGTGTAGAAGTGTTATGTTTATAATAATAATAATAATAACTTTATTTCGGGTGGCATAGACCCATAGACATCTTAACACACCCACACACACATCCACCTACAAAACCTACCTACCTTTTGTAACCTACTTACAAAATAAATATCATTTATCATTTATATTATAAATTTTCCATACAAACATAAATTTCCAGTTATCTTTTTGTAAATAAGACATATCAAAAATGTTTTAACTAACTTTATAGACCTGTGTATCCTGCTTATATGTGTAAAGTTTCATCAAAATCGGTTCAGTAATTTCGCAAAATAGTGACTTGAAAATTTGTATGAAATGCCATACAAATACGTAGACGCTCTTAAGACATATCTAACGGCCGAACCCAATAACCGATCTATCACCTACTGGAGATAGAAAAACAAATGAAACAACAGAAAACCTATATAATTTTTCTGTTGTTTCATTTGTTTTTTTCTACCTCCAGTATGTGATAGATCGGTTATTGGGTTCGGCCGTAAGACGGGCTAAAAAGCCCGCGAGGTATCGTCTGGTTGCACTCACCAGGCGCAGGCACTGTCTCAGAATGCCACCACTCGACATGTTCTTCTCGGCCTCCAGCTCGGCGAAGTTGAGCGCGCTGGCGAAGATCAGCACGTCCGCCATGCTGACCAGGCGCTGCAGGAACGTCACCGCCACCTCCACCGGCATGCCTTGCGTCGGCTCGATCACGTCCAGCTCGTTCTGGAACATTATATCGAGTTCGTTGAGACGTCATCAAGGATCGTTTAACTTGGACTTTTTTATCTAGCGTATATTGTCGTACTGAACTGGACCTATTTGGCACAGCCGTGGGGCGCACACCTCTTATTTACTTTTTCATTTTGTTTATAACTTTTTTGTTGTGTGCCTCAAGCTCAACTGTGACAAATAAATAAATTTTCTTTCTTTCTTTCTTACTGCTGGGCAAAGGCTTCACCGAGTTCCTGCCAGATTTTTCCCTATCTGCCACCAACCAACATTTGAAGTAGGCATAGTTGGATTTTTCTTCTACTTTGCTAGATACAATTGTATCGCGTAGTCTCTCTTTTACAATATGCCTTCCTGGTAGATATTGCGTTTCGCAAAGGATTTAACGTTTTGGAGAACCCAAGTAGAAAATGCAGCATGCCAAGAATCTAACAAATGTTTTTCTTTAAACTTCGTACCAGTAAATATAATAGACACCAGATTCTTCCTTTTCATTGTTCAACTTGCTTCTCCGGCTTAGTATTTATTGATGTATAACATTATTTAAGTCTTCGCAGGACATACACCACCTACTTTTCTGCCCTTCATGCCCACGTGTACCTTCGAAGGTCTGAACGTGACCAATGAAACAGCGGTCCAAGTGGCCAGGTGCTGGTTGTACTCATTTTGAGGTGTCAACAGTGGCGTGCAGTGGTTCAAGTTAGGGTAGGCCAGAGAAAATGTCCAAAAAAGAAAACACACCACATTATTCAGGGTTGAAATGTGGTGTTTTAAGCTATTGCATAGCTTCTATCGCGGGCCTTGAGCGTGGCAACCGAATCCAGAAATTCCGTAACGAAAATAACCTAACACCGCTACGTCATTCGATTAGGCCCCGCCTTTTTAAAATGGTCGCTTCGTTACTGAGCTATTATGTCGCCGTCACCGAGCCGACCCGAACGTCTGCGTTCGGAAACAATCGGTGGGACAAAGTTAAGTGAAACGTATGTGATTTACATTAGTACAGTAACCCAGGTGAATGAATCGAGACCATATCACAATGACGCAGAGTACTAAATATATAATTGCATAAGTTGATAAAAAATGCTATGCAATAGCTTTACCGCGGCAGTCCCCGAGTGCCACATGTATTTTTTTTTAATAGGCTATTTTAAAAAAAACTCATTTCATTAAAAATCAACCCTGAATAATGTGGTTATTTTTTAAAATTTATTTGGACATTTTCTCTGGCCTACCCTAACTCGAACCACTGGGAGTCAATAGACACAAAAGACAAAGAGGATGAGCGTTACGTTGGGCGAGGTGGCGGAGGCGAGCAGCGGCAGCAGGCCGCCGCACGCGATGATGAGGTTGTCGGCGAGCTGGCTGATGAGGTGCACGGTGTTCACGACGAAGATCGCATTCTCGCTGCTGTTCACGAAGTCTATCACCGACTTCGTGGAGTGACTCCGCCATACCTGTAGCATTGTTGGTAACTATTTTAGGGATGTGCCCTAACAGGCGTCGCACAGACGGGGTTCCAGAGTGGTCTTTTAAGAGGTAACGGGGTCCCCCTCTATTTGTGCTGTTGGTGATCACCGGGGTGGTTTTAGTGAGGTAAAAATCCCACACTCCCTGACCTTTTCCCCAAAAGTCCAGGCGCCTTTTGAAGGTTTCCCCCCGAAAAAAAAAAGGTAAGAATTTTAGTATAAAACGATTTTAAGTTACTTCTTGTAGGGAACTTAACTTGATAGAAAAATAATATGATTTACTAGTGTAACGCAATTATTGGGATCAGTGGCGGCCGAATGAGCAGTGGTGGCCGAATGGTAACGGCTCCGACTTATGAATTATAAGGTCGCGAGTTCAAAGCGAGCCAAGCGCATTACTTTGTGTAATTAATTTCATCACCACTAATCACACAGGAAAACATCGTGAGGAAACCGGCATGTCCTAGAACCAAAAATTCGAAGACATGTGACATTCACCAACCCGCACTGGGCCCGCGTGCTGGATTACGGCCCATTCCCTCTCCTAGAGAGGAAGCCTGTGTCCCAGCAGTGGGAACGTTAAAAGGCTGATTATGCAATTGTTATGGACGTGTAAAATATTCAGAAGAATCAGAACCAGCGTCAGACAGCATCAGTCTGTCTGACATATCGCTGAAATGGACCTATTCAGTGCAGCCGTGGGACACACACTTAGTTCTTGTCATAACTATATTTTTCTTTTGTTTTTACCATGTACCGTGCGTGTTTCATGTATGTGCTGAATAAATAAATTCAAAATTCAAAAGTCATTTATTCAAACTAGGCTGATAGACAGCACTTTTTGAACGTCAAATTTTACATAAAGACAGTCCTCCAAAACGCCCACCCGTCACCACTTCCTAGTGTTTTAGCTGGGAAGAAGTGGCGCAACAAACTCCCCAGCAACACATCTGTTTGTTGCGTTTTAAGAACTTGAATTTATACAATAGTATGCTAAGTCATTGATACATGACAAAGGTAGAAAAAAAAATATAATTATCCAACATGGAAATCATAAATCAATTCACTATAAAACATTATAAATAGTAGATTGAGTCAATAAAGTAAAAACAGATTGATCTACATAGTCATAAAAAAATAATACAATATTATATGAACTCATATAACCCGTATAATAATAAAATTGATTGAGTCAGGCGTTACTTTGCGGAAATCCATTTTAATTTGAAATTGAAAACAATATATTTAGTTTTAATTTCCGCGAATATTAGTGGGTTGCAGGTATGCACCTCCCTCCCGCCCGCTATATTATGCACATGCAAGATTACAAGGCAAATGCAAGGATTTTATGCACATGCAGGAAGGCAAAGCAAAACCCAACACCATTACCGACTCGCTGACCGTTGAGTCGACTCAACGGTCAGCGAGTCAACACGTCCCCTGAGGATGCCTCGTGGAGAGGCGAAACACGTGTCGGTAATGGTGTTGGGTTTTGCATTGCCTTCCTGCATGTGCATAAAATCCTTGCATTTGCCTTGTAATCTTGCATGTGCATAATATAGCGGGCGGGAGGGAGGTGCATACCTGCAACCCACTAATATTCGCGGAAATTAAAACTAAATATATTGTTTTCAATTTCAAATCCGTATAATAATATTATTCTTTCTTTCTTCAGAAGAAACTTACTTGTATATCCGTTTCCAGAGAGAAGAGTACATCGGAGAGCAGCCGCTGGTGGATGTAGGACCAGCGGAACTCGGGGATGCGGAAGGGCGGGCGCGTGGGCCCGGGGGAGAACATCGGCCGCGAGCACTTCGACGGACGCCTCGCCTCTGGAACACGCGCCCATCACGCAGGTACGTTAGCGACCCTCATACACGTAAGGATTTTTGGTTTTTAAACCTTGAGTCCTCATTCATTTAAAATGATAAATGATATTTATTTTGTAAGTAGGTTAAACATAATACTTCTACATGTCAAATATTCCTAGTCATTTTAAGCTAGATGAAGCCGGTGTTTCCTAACCGACGACCCTGAGAAGAAACACCGAAACAAACTCAGAGATCAAAGTATCTTTTAAAGTCCGTACAATCCCTACTGGTAAAGTTATATGAGAACCATGTAGGTTAATGTCTGAGGTAGCCTTTTGAGGAAAGTGCCACACAGATTTGAGTGGACCAGTACAGACAGTGCAAGCATTTGTCAGATACCGTGTAGCTCAAACTTAGAACTTTAATGAGCTCAACGATTTGACGAACAATACCAAAGTAAGGACATTTGGGTAGGCCGCAAGAATTACTCAAACTGCCGGACAAACTGAAATAAGACCCTAATATGGCGATCTACATAGTCCTCACACTCACAATATGTTATATGAGAACCATACAGATCAGTGTCTGAAATGGTCACTAAAGCATAAACTACTCATTTTTTTGTTTGATAACACTGCAATTAGCGATTAAAGGAACATTTTCAAGACTATTTTTACTATGTATGTATATAAAGTCCTCATTAATTTCGATTGGTTGAAAAATTTCAAAATTTAGCCTAATATTTCCTAAAAATAAAAAAATAAAACAATTTTATCCGTCTATTAGAAAAAAAATACATGACATTTTATTTTTCTTTTTTCAAGTAAACAACAAACTAAAACAATAAAGTACGCAGAAAGCTTTATCTTTGTAATTTTAAGAAAAGACATAAAATACGTATCCACTATTATTTTTCTTGTAATTCTAAACACACAAACCAAAAAAAAATAATTTATTTTTCTAAGGAGGAGAATACCCTAATCATTTAACACGAGATTAGAAACCAGGTGTGTGCATTTTTTACAAGCAAGGTTTCTGAAGTAATAAGAACAGTACAGAAGGTAGACTTACCAAAATGATTAGAGTCCACCTGCGTGCTGGTGGAGGCGCTGCGCGGCCGCTTGGGCGACGCCGCCGTGCTGCTGGCGTGCGGCGCGCCGCCCTCGGGCCTGCTGCTGTCCTGCTTCATCTCGCTGTCGCCCGGCAAGCTCACGCGCCGCTTGTCCTTGTCACTCTCCTCTCTATCGTCCTCACTGTCCGCCTCCTTATCAGCTAACAGTATACTTTCACTGATCGTTAAGATCGGAGGAATTTCTGGAGCTTTCTCTTCTTCTGCTGTCGGCATGTCGACTCTTTGGCTTTCGTTTTTCTCGTTTTCTTCCGTAACTTCGTCTTTCTTCTCTATATCTAGTTTCTCAGCCTCTTCAGTTCTAGAATTGACTAAAAATTCACCATCAAGGGGCAGTACGTTTCCCTCATGCGGGTGATCGGAGGGAATTACCCTCTGCGGACTGTTATCGTCCGACGTAATATTTTCACTATCTTCCTTAATATTTTTACTATCTGTTTCAGCCTCTTTACCTTCTGTTTCAACGTTTTTACTATCTGACTCAACGTTTTTACTATCTGATTCAACAATTTCGCTATCAGCCACAATATTTTCACTACTAATTTCTTCAATTTCAACATTCTCACTTTTTGTCACAACCGGTGAAATTAATTCCGTAACTATATCATTAGCGATCAACTCTGCCTCTCGCTTCTCATCTACAATCTCTTCGATTTCCTGTTCGAAGTCATCTCGACCGTTGGGAGTGTTTCCTTCAGAGTGCAGTCCTCCGGATATCGCTCCCGAGTCCGTATCATCATCAGTCTTTAGCCTCACAGTTTCCAGCGCGACGCTCAGTACATCGTTGACGATGTTGATGGCGACTCGTTTCGGGTCGTCGGTGTCATCGTCTGATTTGTCTAATGATTTCTTCGGACTCGTGGCTTCGCTGGGGGTTAGGTACAAGTCTGAGCGGTCCGATAGTTCGGACTCACGCTCTGTTACAACGTTAAGTTCTGCGACTCGTTCCGGACTGGCAGTCTCACTAGCAGACAAACTTGAAGGAATGCCTTCACTGCGGTCGGTAGCATCGTCTTTCGATACGCCATCACCAACGTCTCGTACAGGGATATAATCTAGGCTACCCTGCCTCGTCAACGGCTCATCACTCTTCTCGAGCGTACCGACGCCGGATTCTGGGTCTTCTAGTAGCTTAGTATCTTCGATGATAGATCTGACGAGTTCATTTTCAGGCAGCACTTCACTCGGGGACACGACACGCTCTACGTCATCAGTGGGGGTTTCGACTTCATCGATGGCATGTTCTATCTCACCGTCCGCACACCGCAGTGGAGTGGCGTCCGTGGCGTCACGCTTGGGGGAATGCACTTTGCACACTTCACTGTACACTGCGTTGCTAGTCCTGTCGGCGGCGCCGGGCGGCGGGTTGCAGCGGCAGTGGTCCAGGTCACGCAGCGACAGGCCGGCGCCCAGCTCGGTCTGCGCCGCGTGGTGCAGAGGCGCGGGCTGCGCTGGGGGTGCGGGCGGTGCGTCGCGGCGCTCCCAGCCGCAGATGGTGGAGATGGGGCGCTGCTGGCGCTCCGCCGGGTCCGTGATGTTGTCGGCGCGCCGCTGCTCGTAGTGCTCGTACATCTGAGCGAACTGCAGCTTGAATTCTTCGTACGATACCTGGGGGAAGAGTTAAAATTAATAAATGCGAATTATAAAAAGCTAAGCGACATGGAGTCAACCACAAAGACAAGTGATATTCCAAAAACGGGCATACGATCACTCGGCTGTAAAGAACATAGACGTCCACATGCCACGTATTTACATAGCACATATTTTCCATTAACATATCGTCCATTATCAATTTCATCAATGAAAGTATAAACGACTGCTTATCTGCTCTAAACCATATCGCAATCAACTTGTCCTACAGTACGCCATGTAGATGTAACTGGACAGCAGCTACCTTGGAGTGCACGATGGCCAGCGTGTCGACCCACACGCGCCAGCCGCCGTACTCGTGCTTGATGGCGTGGTGCAGCAGCATGCGGAACAGAGAGTACACCATGTCGGAGATCTTCTGCTCTTCCGCGTTCTTCGGGTGGATGTATGCCATCGCTATCAGCCACTCCTGGAACAGATGGTGTTTGATCAGTTGCATCAGACTGTGCTGAGTAAGAACAACCAATAAGAACGGATTTTTAGTAATTATATTATATATTAATTTTAGGTCTGTGGTTTTATTCGCATTAAATTACATTCCCAAAAATTGCCGGATTTCTGAAGACGATCTATATAAATACAAATTAATCTTTAAATGCGTTGCTAAGAGTAAAACTCGAGAACAGTTTTACCAATTCGGCTGTTTTTTTTTACAAATATTTATGGAAATTCGTGGAAGATTCTTAAGAAAAGAAAAATTGGCAAAATTGCACGAAAAAACGGTGATTTTTACTGTAGTATGTGCGACATCATCATCTGCCTAGCCTTTTCCCAACTATATTGGGGTCGGCTTCCAGTCAAACCGGATTCAGCTGAATACCAGTATTTAACATGGAGCAGCTGCCTACCAGACCTCCACAACTGGGTAACACGGTACTTCTTGGCAAGACTGGAGTCAGATTTCCTGGCTTCTGATAATCCGTAACGACTGCAAAAAATCTAAAATTGACAGCCGGGACCAACGGCTTATAATATAATGTGCTTTCTGAGGCACGGAGGAAACTCGGAATGCTAAGATCACCCATCCACAGTCCAACCTTGGGAAGCGTTGCTTAACCTTGAAGATCGACCTATGCGGCTGTTATTTTTTAGCCGCGAGCTCCTCGAGTATGTGCAGCAACAAAGATGAATTTAACCTTAAGATGTACTTTAACTCTGAAGTCAGTAAATAATAAAATAATATTCATATTTTTTATCCAAAGTCAAAGACAAAACGTTTATTTCAATTAGGCCATAACACGGCACTTTTGAACGTCATCATTAAAAGTTATCATAATTAAGTGACTCTAGCGTCCATTCGCAAAGGTAGATTCTTATGGAGAAGAACGGACAAGAAGGTCCATTAATCAGAATGAAATAAAACCACAGATCTTAATTAATCATGGTAGCCTGGTACAACAATACCAAGGGTAACCAGGCTGAGGATACTTCCTCCCCGTACGAGTGACGAGAGCACTGACCTGAATGCATCATGATAGCCTGGTACAACAATACCAAGGCCGCAAGGGTAACCAGGCTGAGGATACTTCCTCCCCGTACTAGGCTAGCATGAGTGACGAGAGCACTGATCTGAATGCATCATGATAGCCTGGTACAACAATACCAAGGGTAACCAGGCTGAGGATACTTCCTCCCCGTACTAGGCTAACATAAGTGACGAGAGCACTGACCTGCCACACAGACATCTGTAGCACAGTCCTCCTGTTCTCCCGGTTGTTGCTGCACAGTAGCGTCATGTCAGATAGGAACAGCTTCTTTACTTCTAGCAGCTGTTCCGTCTGCTTTGACTGTCTGATTAAGGTGGCTACCACCTTCAGGATCACTGTAAACAAGCAACAATGTGAAGCTTTTGGATTCATTCACTGTCAGTGGCGTGCAGTGGTTCGAGTTAGGGTAGGCGAGAGAAAATGTCCAAAAAAAAACACACCACATTATTCAGGGTTGAAATGTGGTGTTATTTATTTTTATTTTTTTAAATAGGTTATTTAAAAAACCAAAAAAAAAACTAATTTCATTAAAAATCAACCCTGAATAATGTGGTTATTTTTTTAAATTTATTTGGACATTTTCTCTGGCCTACCCTAACTCGAACCATTGCACGCCACTGTTCACTGTGACATGTGGTGTTAACTACATAGACATAATGGCACCAGATTATGTTTCTGTTTGAATATTGGAACCTTTCGCAGTCATTAGGATATTTATTTTCATGATGACTGCGTTGCCGTTGAATACGGGTGTCATAGGAGTTTATAATTATTTTAGTTAAAAAAAGTGGGGTGCGGTCGGGGGGGACCTGTAAAGAACTACTCAAAAGAACCGTCTCCCGACTGCAATGAAAAGATTATCTACTATATAAAAATAAGTCGGGTTTTCCTTCCTGACGCTATAACTCCAGAACGCACGAACCGATTTCAACGGTTTTGCATTCGTTGGAAAGGTCTCGGGCTCCGTGAGGTTTATAGCAAAGAAAATTCAGGAAAAATATCACCAGAAAAACGGGAAAATCTTTATTCATTATATTTACATATATATGGCAAAACAACGTTTGCTGGGTCAGCTAGTTATCTATATTGTTTTTAATTTTTCAGTTCACTTTTTGATATGGCAGGTGTGCTTTTAATGATTTTTTAATTATTTGTTTTTTTTTATCTCATACTTTTTCTGCAAGCTTTAGACGATGACAGTTTATGTATAATGTATAACGGAATATTTTCTTTTTTATTTATGAATCATGGCTCCCCCATTTTAATTTTTTAAATGTTCACTAGCCTATGTTATCCGAGATAACTCAACGATACCACATAAAATATCGGTTAAGCCGTTTACAAGTTATGATGAAATAAAGAGACTCACAAATATACATACATTATTGAACGCTAAAAGCATTACGTACTCTCGAGTAAATATTTCATCTAAATATATATAACTCAAAAGTGACTGACTGACTGACATAGTGATCTATCAACGCACAGCCCAAACCACTGAACGGATCGGGCTGAAATTTGGCATGCAGGTAGATATTATGACGTAGGCATACGCTAAGAAAGGATTTTTGAAAATTCGTCCCCTAAGGGGGTGAAAAAGGGGTTAACATTTTGTATGGAACTCCACGCGAACGAAGTCGCGGGTATAAGCTAGTTCTAAATATTTTTGATCTGTTACAGATGTTACAGTAAACTATGTGTTACATTCATGATAGATTGGTCAGAGAACGCAACACACGAGGAAGAGCACTGATTTAAAAAGAAAAGTCCATAAGTTTTCGTAGAGTGTACTCACTGGGGTTCTCGAGGCGGAAGTGCGGCTGCGGCTCGGGGTGGCTGGTGTAGAGGATCTGCTGGCCCACGTGCTCCGTGAGCAGCTCGTACAGCGCGTTGTACACCGGCAGCGCCAGCCCCTCGCCGCTCGCGCCCAGCCGCGTGGCCAGCAGCGTGTACAGGTTGTGCGGCGACATCACGTCGTACTTGCGCCTGCGCACGCACGCACACAACGTGACCATCCAATTATAATTATAGTTTGGTGCACAACGAAGCCTTATGCTAGCTATGGAGAATGTGCCGTGTAGACTATGCCATCTAGTGTTGCAAATTCGAACCTTTTACGATATATATCTGCAGGCATGGTGACCATCGACTTATATTTACAGTTTGGTGCACAACGAAGCCTTATGCTAGCTATGAAGAACGTACCGTGTAGACTATGCCATCTAGTGTTGCAAATTCGAACCTTTCACGATATATATCCCCCAGATATGATCCCTCAGATCTCTCTACATACAAGAGCACTAATGAACGATTCGTGTGCTCCTGATTATTTAAAACAATATTTCAAATTGTTGGGCAGTTCTCACAGTCTTAACCTTCGAACATCCAAGAACTTACTTCTTTATATTCCTTCTCATAGCACCGGGTTTATGTCTAATTCCTACGCTATTTCTACCATTAAACTCTGGAATATGCTACCCCTTAACATCAATAAGGCAGAGTCTAAATTTTCCTTTAAGCGTAAAATCCGTAAACACTACTTAAAAGCCTGTCATTCTTAGTTTGGTCTCCGTCATAATGATTATAAGTTCTCTTATACATAAAAAATATTATAAAACATCATATTTATTCATTTATTATTTTAGCTTATATGTATTTTATTAGTAATATATATTATTTGTAATTTCTTTCCCACTCAATATATTTTGTATTTTATTTATTTGTAGTACACCTACCACAGTGTTGTCTTTTCAACCCAAAGGTTGACTGGTAGAGAATGCCTTGTTGCATTAAGTCCGCCCATGTACCACTATTGCACATAAAGTTTAAATAAATAAATACAATATGTAAATACTAATTGAGACTCCTGTGCTACCACCTATAGTTTCAGCACGCTCCCTATGTGTATATCAATTTGAGAGAATAGGGTACTTAGATATCTAGTCTTTTTAGCAAAGGTACCTAATTTTATGCCAGTCCAGGCTGTTTTAAACGACAGTTTTAATATCACCGTTGCCAGGCAACAGCGTGGGACATTATAAATTACTGAACAATAAAAAGTAATTGGTACAAAAATAGCCTTTCCAAGACAATTTCTCCTTTAAAATATAAATTTCTCCTTTAAAAATTACTTGTGTGTGCTTCTACTGAGGAAGAATCCCAGCAGTTTCAGTGCTTGCAGTCTGATCAGCTGACTTTCTGATGACAGTAGTTTGAAGATGGTCCTCACTCCTCCCTGAAATAATGACGACATCACAAATTAGAACTTAAGACCACTTCCGGTTATGGATTTATGAATTAACTTGTTTTTGCCCGCGACTTTTAATGCATGGTACTTAGAATGTAGTATCTACAGAAAAGACAATTTCCTGTGGTAAAATGTCTGTATTTTAAGTGAGAACATTTAGCAATACAGCGGTGAAAACTGCGTTCAAATCCATTCAGTAGTTTTTACAACTTCTACTACTACTTTACTCCCGATTTTGAAACTCTCAGCCCGATCGGTTTAAAATTGACAAAGTTTTGTACAAACTTTCATCCCCTATTTTATCCCCTTGGGGGTAGAATTAATCAAAATCCTCTCTTAGCGGATGCCTACGTCATAACCTGCATGCCAAATTTCAGCCCGATCCGTTCAGTGGTTTGGGCTGTGCGTTGATAGATCACTATGTCAGTCAGTCAAACACTTTTGAGTAATATATATTTAGATTTAATATTAAATATTTACCTTAGCATCAAAAGCGGGCACCATCGAGCTTGGATGTTCCGACATCAATGAGATTAGCATTTGTAAGACATCGTGTAAATTTTCGTCCTGGAAATAATCAAAATACCAAAATATTGACCAAAGTACTGACCACGCTGCAAGATGATATATTCAAGTAATTATTTTTTCCAGGAAAGAAACGATTTACGTATCCATGAAAAACTGTTATTTCCACTTCGTTTCCGTTCCATCGGAATCATACTTTTCTGATATTTCGTATTCGTTCAAGCTATAAATTTCGCACAAAAGTACTAGGAGCGCATACCTCGTGCATAGTAGTCAGATAGTTGAGTATAGATTGCAGTTCGTCTTCTTTTACTCCGTTCCCGATCATGATCAGTTGTTTGAGGAACAGTAGAATGTATGCTCTTATCGTGAGAATGTCTTTGTGTGCTGGCCGGGGTCCTTCTGAAAGGGTAAATGACAAATGCATAACTGAGTCTTATAATAGGGATGTTTCCTGAGTAAAAAATATATGATTATGTTTAGTCCGTCAGTTAGATTATCGAAAAATATTGTACACGTATTTTTTTCTTTATCAAATCTATAAACACTGACGAAGATACAAAGCATCCAAGATCAGGAGTGGAGGCTTGTGACGTCACGGTTCGGTAAAAATTGTAGCGAGTAGTGACGTCACACGAGTTTTCAACGCACTTTGTCGTCTTCATTTTTTCTTTACGTTTAAAATGAAAAATACGTGACCAATATTTTTTGGAAATCTATCCGACGGACTAATTAGATTTTTTTAGTTAATTACCCTATTATTGAAATAATAAAGAATATTCGAATCTTCAAACGAGTTATATTTCAATATGTCTAGTTAAGGCGAACCTTCACAACCCTCTGAATATTTAAATAGATTAAATGTTTGCGTATAATTATGCTCCGTCATGATTGTCACTGTAATTAGACCGGTTAAATTTGAATAAGAAGACGTATTCTATGTTTAATTTTGAGAACGAGAAGTATTTGCAAACATTAATCATTCTTTCATTTCGCGAAATTAAAATTACCCGGTTGATTCATTACAGAAACATAATTTATTTATAAGTTCCATAAGGCTTCATTCATAATAAATCTGACCGGTCCAGAGGAGTACATATTTAATAAATTCATACTCTGCCAAAAAGTATCTAATTACGTAGTCTCCTTGAGGTACCTGCATTATAAATGAAGGGAGCGTAATATGCTACTTTGTACTTACCTAGTCCTTTAGGCGTGATTCCGCTTTTAGCTCTAGGGTTTACGACCCAGTAGTAGAACTTGAGCGTGTGTACTGTTTGCAGGACGGTGCTGACGCGCCGCACGCTGCCGTAAATGTGGGCGTCGGCTAAGAAGTCCGTGGCCAGGTAGCAGTACAGCCTGGCTTGCACGGCCGCCGGCGTGTGGATCCAGAGCGCCGGGTTGAACAGAATGTGGTCCAACAGCTGCCAGGTCAGAAACGATTGACAGAAAGACTGCGATTAGCATAGACCTTACGCTGTCCGATGGTTGAAAGCGTATTCTCTCTTGCTTGTTTGCCTAGTACCTACAGGGATATGCCTACGGTTTATCAATGCTATTTATTACTTTTTGCGTCTAAAATTTATTCATCAGCTATTTGATCAATACTGCAAGGTCTTGTGCCTACATAACAAATAACATACAAGCTTTTGGAATAAAATTATATAAGGTTTATTCGAAACACGACTACAATTATTGCTTTGTCATCTGAAAAATAAAGTTTATATTTTATTTTAAATAATGGACGTTACTTTGCGGTGACAGGGTTGTATTTTTCACTGTAAAAGCATTAGTGCAGAATAAGCTAAAATAATATCATTTTAAGCAATATTTATTCCATTGTGTCCACGAACCCTCGGAATGCTTTATTTGTAAATAAATATAAATATTTGAGTATAATAAGATAAAGAATACATATAAGTAATAAACTAAAATTGCAAGCGCTACCAGGGTATCAAAGATCTGGTGAAGCACTAACTTTACAAGGGAATGTGTCAAGTGTAGGATTAGGGCTAAATATCAATAAATAAAATACTCAAAGGCTTCAAATCCGCAAAAAACACAGATCTTTTTATTTATCTGAATTACTTTTTACAAGAATTGTGAATTGCCTTGCATAATGAGTTTTATTTACAAAATTGTGAATTGGAAGCCATTACACCGGATACCATCAAACGACATCAATATTGAGCAGATTTGATGGTACCACTACATCCCTGGATGACAGTGGGTGTGCAGAGACAACTGTAGGACACAGTTGAGGTGAGGTAAGCAAGAGGAACATGCGCTAACAACCATCGAACAAATCAGTCGGGAAACACATCGTGACCACGTGCGGTAAGGTGTTCTACTCCCTCTCGATTGGAAATATTCCAGAGCACAAAATGGTACAAAGGATCTCTTTGAATTGTTTGTTCGCCTGGTACTCACAAAGAGATTACGCTTGCAAATCGTTTCACCTTTGTGCAATCATTAAATATGTAACAACAATAAACAAACCGAATAAACATTTCCAATCGAGAAAAAATCCAGTACAAAATTTACATAAAGGACGAAGACCCGTCACACTTAAATTAAACCTGTCGATACAAAAGTGGGAGTGATTGATTGTTGGCATTATACAAATTGGAATCCGTATTTAGCCTATACAACATGTTTGAATAACATTTTTGACTTTTAAAAATACGAAGCCATTTTCCGAAGAGGCGATGAGTTGATGAAGGTACTTAGAAGGAAATTAATGATGGTTTTTAATACAGAATATGTAAACAGAAGGCGTACTAGCTTCCCGATAGAACAAGCACGTTAACCCAAGCATATTGACTGGCCCGTTACCGCTAGCGGAATGTACGCGGCACTAAAATGTACAAAGGAAGCTGCCGCTTTTCGCGTGTTGTTCTATTATCTAATTAATTTGTTTAATTCAATTACACATGTATACAATGTAAAAATACAAGCCCCCGAAGCTGTGTTGTGTGGCGTCGGTCCGATTTTGTGCAGTGGTTTCTGTGACTTTCCTTTGAAATGCTACAATCTAAAATGACATGAAAACGTTGTTGATTTGCGAAAAACGCTTTAGTGTAGATAACTAATAAGAGTGCCTTAAATGTGTATTTCTTGTTTGTTGGCTATAAATGAAAGTCAAGAAAACATCTGTTTTAAAACGAATAGACGAGCTAAACAACGGCCCGATATAAATAACCTTATGAAGGCAATTTTCTTACTTATTTATGTCTTGTTGTACCTTTGTAGCGCGTTTTAAACGAGGCTGTATTATGGTAATATCCGACGAATTAATCTTGATGTTTCGGTAAAACGATAAAAACAAAATTTATTGTATTAATTTCAAGACTAAACGAACTTGGACGAAATACAAAATTAGTTTTAGGAACTTTTATAAAGTAACTTGATAATAATAAGTAACAAGATTTCAACTCTTTTACTAAAAAATACTTTGTTAAAACTTGACTAACAAAAATAGACTTCGTTTATCAATAAGAGAGGTGAACTGAAAGTACTTACCTACTGACAAACATACCTGTTTTAGTAGCAGATCGGAATTAGGGGAGCAGCAAGTGACAAGATGTTTGGTGAGGTGTAGGAAGGAGGCGAGCGTGTCGGGCGTGAGGTGGTCGCGGCTGCAGCGCTGCAGCATGTGCGAGATCACCAGGAACCCGCGGCACTGCAGCATGTGCTGCTGCACGGTGCTGCACGACTCCACCAGCGAGCACACGAACCCCAGCAGCTTGGAACTGCCGAATCGAGTGGCAACCAGTTATTACATGCTGTAGGCTATGTTACCTTGGTCACAACTTTGTGACCGTTTGTGACGTCATAATACGCTGCTGAAGACTTCTTCAGCAGCGTATTATGACGTCTTAAATCCATCATGTTTTCTGTGTCAGAGAGAGACGGAGTTACACAAGACGAATAGCACTATCCCTTTCCCTCACACGAATCATGATAGCATTGGCACTTCGTAATACGGCCACTGTATGTAAATTACTATAATAAAACCTTATTATACGTAGAATAGAAAAGAAATACTATTTACTGTAGACCATACAAAAGATAGATTAGTATATTTAAAATATTAGAAGGGTGTGGTTCTAATATTTTAAATTTTCTGTGTGTAATTTAGCGATAACACCAATGCGCAGTTTTATCGCTAAAAGCAATATTTTACAGACAAACTTTGGATGAAAATACTATTCATATAATACTATTTCCTTATTACCGAGTTAATTTTATTGTTCTATTGACTCACAATAAGTCGCGTTATTCGTGAAAAGAATTGAAAATCGTTTAAATCTTTCCTGAAAAAAAAATCAGTTCTTTTCACAAATAATGCGAATCAGACGATATTTTTTCACATCGCGCATGAAAAATTTACTCCGTTAAGACGTGTACCAAAAAAACGATGATTCTCATTTTGAGTCTATAAATAATACATTTAGACTCCGGGGCAACGTCCCAGCAATATCAACGGAATAATGACGCGGTACGGAAATAATTCTGTCGTAAAATATATTTCGAATTATGTAGGTACATATCTGTGTTCAAATTCCGTCATAAGAATCATGAGACGTCTTATTATATACCACGAGAGCCAGGTAACTCTTATGCATAAATGTAATCCTTCGTGCCTTTGATGTGTCGGTACAATTTTGATGGCACATGGAAGCTTTACTTAACCGGATCCAGCCGGCCGTGACGGGGGTCGTCGAGGGCGCTTTGAACTGTCACCGCTCCTGTTATCATACGCTTCAACCTACGTCAATATTAAACATGTGCCAACGGCGCGACGTCAGCAAATAGCCACTGTAAACCTTAGCGCAGATTTTTGTATTCAAGTTTTCCCGCGAGACCATTTTGTATAGAAAATGGCAGCAAAATTATGCAAAGGATTTTAGAATCAATAGCTTTCTATCTAGTAGCGAACTTGTTTTATTCCCGAAGGGAAAATAAGCTGAGTAGTAGTTTCGCTTTATAAACTGGTGCTGGCATTGAATTACGAATAGGATTACGTTATTAATTTAACGCTAAGAACTCACGAGGGAAAAAGATTAATTTAAAAATGTCACTTTATAAGACTTTTACTCAGAAGCACAAAGATAATTTCTGAAATCATGAATAGTAAATGCATGTAAGCTGACTTAATATATTATAAGATAAATTGATATATTATCCTGTTTAATAACAGTAGGTTCGTTGGGGCATACTATCAAATAAATCCGATGTTTGCGTAACCCTTTAATATTTCATAAGTTTTAAGGTCTTCTCATTAAAATTAATGTCACGCCTGATAATTTAATAACCGCCCTTCGTAACCCTATGCTAATATAAATTGTCGCCGCAAAATGTCGCTCATAAATCTATTCCGTTAAGCGTAGTAGACACCAGGCAATTAGGAGTTGCCAGGAGTTAGTTCCCGAGTCGTATTACTGAGTCGCTTCTGGCCGGCGTGGACTTGGAGAGCCGACTGCCGGCGGACAGTGAAAGTGCATTTAGTCAACTAACGGGCCCGAAGCCACTAGGAATATTAATGAGTGGCTTTGGCACTCGCAAACGCTCGCTAAGCCAACGCCAGTGATTTAGTTCTGGAATTCCGCCCAACTTTATTTCGAGCCTAACTAATGTGCTCAAACTATGAACGAACTAGGGGCTGAGGTAGCAATTTGTTCAGGGGACGTTCAACACTGCCTTTGTTTCGGCAGCGCACTGAATCAATTGCCGCAAAGTTTTGTAATAACATTTTAGGCAGTTAGGTTTGCTGGCAACTTACTCAACTTTGAAGACACCTACTTACGGGAACTTTCAGCATTTCATTAGTAGCACATTGTCTCACTAAGCTTGTTATAATGACACATTACCAGGCTCACATACCATAGCATAGGGTCTCTCTTGGGGTCCGTGGCGGGCGCGTCGTGCGGGAGGTCCAGCTGTGCGAACAGCGGGAACAGAACCTGCACACCGCCGATGGAGTTTAGCGCGCTGTGGATCGAATGTGTGACTACCGCTTTCACCTCCTGTGACAAACAAACCAAATTACATTCATCCTCAACAAGGAAAATGTTGCTATCATGTGAGGCAAATCGGTGGCGTTGGAGATGAAAGAGAGACTTGGCAAAAACAACTGGGTTCCTCTCTTGAATCTATACTAATATTATAAAGAGGAAAGATTTGTATTTTTGTATGTAACGAATAAACTCAAAAACTACAGGACCGATTTCAAAAAATCTTTCACCATTAGAAAGGTACATTCACCCTGAGTAATATAGGCTATATTTTATTCTAGTGTAGTAATAACGTTCAACAGAGAGAAGATCTGTTGAACGATAACATAAAATAAATAATAAAAAAAAAACGACGCGCGTGTTTTCAACGCACTGTATCGTCTTCATTTTTTGTTTACGTGAAAAAAGAAAATATATATACGTGTCCAAATTTTTTTGGATATCTATCAGACAGACTAATTAATCTATTAACTTTTGAAATTTCAGCGCACAAGTTGAAAGTTGAGTAACTACAAGGTCTAATCCAATGCTAAGTGAATTTGTCTATGGTTGACACCAGATAAATGTGCAATAAAGGTCATTGCCCTTTCCTTGATAACTCTTCGTAGGTACATGGACAAAAAAAAATGAATCGTTTTCCATTACTAGTAAATATAAAGGATCACGATGGATGTTGATTCAATATAGCATTAATTCATTATTTCTGTTTTAAAAATTAAGGTTGTCAATAAATGTAGGTGGGTCAATGACCGTTATTGCACATTTATTTGGTGTCGACTATATAATGGAGCATCGATCGCATGCGCGGTCAGGCGCACAAAACTATGGACAACTTGGTACCGCAGGATTATGCTAAGTTGCGTTTGATGGCTTATTTACATTCCACTGACTTTAAATTAGTTGACGTCTTCATCGACTACACTACATTAAAAGTTTGATACTCACTGGTTCCATGTAATATGGAGCATAGGTAACTTATTTTAAAATATCATTCAGTCAATCTTCATTGAGAGTATAAATATGCACCAATTTATAATGTCACGTCTGTAAATATCCTGGTTGGTAAGACAAAAGCGTACCTTTAGAAATTTCGCCAGTAGGTAATGTTTAAATCGCTTGCTCTATGGGGCATCAACTAAGCACTAATCCAGACACTCCTACTGAGAAATTCTGGATTGAAAAACCCAATAACACAATCTTGTTGCAATGGAGAGTTCTCGTGTTAACAGGCTATTCTGTGTGGTTCAACAAACGGGTTAGATAACATGACAGTTGTGAAACGTGGCGACTTAATTGGATGGATGCGGCTGAAATGTATCGTGCGCTGGATTCGTTCACTCGATATGAACCAGAGCCGGTGCTAGTGTGCAGAAATACAGCTTTTTATTAGTAATAATTATGTAGGATGAACATTGGAGAAAGACCGTGTTTTTAACCGACTTCTAAAAAAGGAGGAGATTCTCAATTCGGATGGTTGTATTTTTTTATGTTTGTTCGCGCATAACTCCGTCGCTTGCCAACCGATTTGATAAATTCTTTTTTTATTGGAAAGGGTATACTTCCCAAATAGTCCCATGAAAATTTTATCGAAATCGAACAAGCAGTTTTTTGCTAATTTCAATAAATGATAGCAAATCTGTCGGGATAGCTGAAATCGCATGTTTGTGTATTGTTTACACCAATTTATACCACGTACGCTGTGATGGGAATGTTTAGCTGGTAGTGGACCAATAAAAAGTGAAAAATATTTTTTTTTTACAAAAAATAAAACCGACTTCTAAACAAAAAAACCAAAAAGTATAAAATAACTTTAATTTCGGAAGTCGGTGTGTTCAACAACAAAAAAGCAACCAAAAACACCGAGTTCCGAAATTAAAGTTACCTATTTTATACTTTTTGGTTTTTTTGTTTAGAAGTTGGTTTTTATAAAGGCTCATTGACATCGTAATTGCTGACAGCACAGAACGGGGGAAAAGATGTCTTGAGCCGATCCCAAGTAACTTGAGATAAGGGCAGGAACATGATGATGGAAATTCTCCTCGAAAGCTGAAGCATTTACCTGCAGCATCAGCGCATGTGGCGTGTGCACGAAGTAGGAGACATTTCCTTTGGGCGCGGACTGCAGACACAACTGGCCGTCCGTGGCTACCGGATTGTACATGAACACTATTCCTGATGAGAGTTTGCCGTCGTAGAGGACCTGGTAACGTGAGGAATGTATTAGATATCTGGTCTCTCGGAATTCATACAACATATACACGCAGTGCAGCGGGTGAATAGGAAAGGACGTTAGCAATTTTTGTAAAAACATCATTTTTCTAATTCTAAAGCAAGCTGTACACGATTAAACGTTACTGGCAATATACGTTGTATATTGGAATATACAAATTCATCGAGGAGAACTTGATCAGGGATTAAGTCAAGGTAAACATTGTATAGAGCTTGCTTTGAAATTCATATTTAGTTTTAAAATAATAAAGTTCCAGGAATTGTACTTAATAACTACAGTTACTAACAAACATAAAACATTTAGAAGGACCCAAACATGCAAAGCACTATTACTGCTGTTACCAGGGCAGCATCAACCAGATGAAATTCACAACAACACCACACCAAACCATATTTTCTTAATAAAACCTGTTTTCCAAATATGAAAATTGCGGAAATTCTTGCCAAAATTCATAAGAAGATGCGTGTAGAAAGTCAAATTGTGCGTCGCACAATATACTCAGCATATAACGTTACAGCTAATGCGTTTACTTCCGTGTACCAGGAAAACAGCCATTATAAGAAGTAAGACCATAATAATGCTCGTTTAACACAATAACGATCGCATTACTGAAAGTAACATGGGTAGGGTAGATCGAAAAATCGGCCGGGTAAAATAGGAAAGGTATTTTTCTTATTCTGTAAGATAATTTCCCAAATTAATTACATTAGGTCAGTATTAAAATAGAAAATGAAAATCTGTAATCATCACAAAACGACATGGCATACAACAATATCACAAAAACTATACGAATAGCAGAAAAAGTACCAGTAAAACATAAAATAAATGTCACTAACTTTTACAGAGCACTAGGACAGCATAAGCTTAAAAAACATAAGCGTCGACCGCAGAGTAGTGTCACCGTCGACATTAACCACGAGGGGACGTCACCTCTCAAGAGTTGTGACCACTAAAAGCTATTCAGAATATAACCCTCAGTACTAGCCGACCGACGACACACGTCGACAGATTCGAAACAAGCTTAATTAATGGAAAACCTTTCAAAATGTTTTATCTCAGCGATGTGTGGATTAAAATGTTTTCGAAGATAAATGGCTACCTTGGCCCGCTGATTTTCATAATGTTGTCATATTCGGGAGCATTTTGGAGTAAAAACGCAATTTAAAATCAAGTGTAGAACATTAAACGGTTCAACTGTGCTTGATAAAGTTTCAATTTAATGACCTTTTAAGCAAATAGTATTTCTATTATTCCAAAGTCCCGTGGTTTAGTGGCTCTAACGCGGCCACTAGTCTCGTTAAGGCCACTAAACCACATTTACCGAATCCAATTCCGTTTAAACTCAGTTAATGCCAGCTAAAACTAATTTGAAGTCATTCTCGGACAGTGGGATTTAAAGTCGCACGTGCTATTGGTTCCGGTGGGTTTCTAAAGTGAATCCTAGCTGGGTTCAAGTTTGCGCAGTGCACAGACGTGCATTACCGGGCTAATCTAAGTACCGTCTCACCGGGAGTGCACTTAAGCTTTCGCTACTTTCTGGGCGCCTGGTGCGCGTAATGAGATTACGTGTGTTGTGTTAACAAGTCAGGTTGTGTTTGATAAGATAATGATTATTTATTTGATGACAACAATCCTAAGAAAAGATTTTTTTGATATTATCAATAAATGTTCTATCACTTTTTATTTAGGTACTACAAAAGTTTTCCATCTCACAATACGGAAAATCTTTTCTATCTAATAAGATGAAAATGAAGAGCACTTTAATTTTTAAAATTAAATAGGACTATAAATTATTCAGCAGAGATCATAGCTATTATTATGTAAGTACATATTATATTCTATTAGCATTATACAGGAGACGCCCTCAAGTGGAACTTGAATTTTCAAGAAAATCTCACAGAACGGTACGTGCTTACTCGAGTTTAAAAGAGTACAAAGCAAAACTTTCGAGTTTATTTCTTTACCTTACCTTACTTAGGTAAGAGAGCTTAATATTTTTAATTTATTTGGCATTAAGAATAGATCGTTAAACGTTAACATTTAATAGATGAGCGAGAGAGCTCAGAGCGAGCCGGTCCGTGACAATTCAATGATAAAAGGTTACATGTCAAACCCATCGCCTTCGTAATTAATAGACGTGAAGTAATTACACAAAGTCGAAGACCCCGCATAAGTAACTAGTTGAATAATCAAGAGTATCGGCCCATCTAAATGGCAAACGTAACTTAGTTTTAAAACTGAAGCCTCAATTAAAACTTGTAATCGTCTTAACACCTCCAGACGGCATTGGCAACCCTCGATTATCCTAAACTTGTCCCGAGAGGAATAAGCCGAGATGTCAGTTTACAAAGTCAACGACAGCTATCCATTACAAATGTTTGACTGAGGCGGAATGAGCTCCAACTGTTAATAGTCTCCTAGGCGTAATCATTAACTCTACGTGAAAGACAATAAACGTAACAGGAGCAGTGCAATGGACTTGCATACTTACTTGTACAGCTGCATTAACCGGGTTTATCGCACGGCTTGAAAGTTATGACATCCTGGTCCGCAAGTGAAAAGTTTTACACTTACCAGAGTCTTTGACTTAGTTAACATGAATTATGTCTCTGTAAGAACTTTAAGTGCTAAGAGTGTTCTTTTATAAAGTTCGTGTTTGAAAACAGTTCTCGAGGCGTGAAATGAAATTGGATGCGGCAACTATATCTGCTAAGGTTTTAGTAAAGAGAAGGGAAGATCATTATCTTGATTCTTTGCTTTTCATGCTTTTTTCAAAAAATGAAATGTGTGTACCTAGTGTAATTTGAGTTTAACTAATGTTTGTATGTAATCTTAATCAAATAATCTTTGCCGAAAAGCAGCTGTAATGGAGCCTTTAAGAAAAAAACAACGTAGATAATAAAAACCCTTACGCCAACTTTGTAAGTTAAAGTAAATTCTGCGAGGAACGTGCCAGAGCAATTTAATATTAAAATACATAAGACGAGGCAAACAATGTCGGACGTCTGCCGTAGCCATCTCGTTACACTAGATTGTTTTACTTTAAAATGCACTACCGCTATGCGATACACGCGGGCCTGACAGCTGGCTGGATGCGACAAATCCTTTAAATTCTTCGTTCCTAGTACATTGATAAAATACTTCTTGTTTTATTTTTATTGCAAGAGAATTAGCGTCGGAGAAACAAATGGTTTGTTTACTCATTGGCGAGAACATTTCATTTCAACTTATGCATTTGACCACAAACATCACAATTTGGTTAAACACAAAACCGCGTTACTAATGGAATACGTGCTTACTATAAATTCTATAAGCACTTTATCTCATAATTAATTACTAAGCATCTGAACAGCAATTGATTCGCAATTTGATGTGATTAATTGATAAGCACGGTGATTGCAACGGCTTAATTTCACAATCAATTAGCACAGCATGGGTTAGTGGCTCATTATTTGGTTAGCGTAACGTTAGAGCATGACATTTGATCCCAATTAGGATGAATATGCTTAAAAAAGGTTCTAGCTTACAAATTGAATTTGACTAGCGTTAGGAAGTTCACAAAATGGCTTGAAATCAATTTTAGATTATTATTTTATTGTTGTTTTTGTGGTGCATATTATATATTATGGCACTGTGTGTGCAGTGCTTTACTGCCTACTAACAGAACAATTCTTATCTGGTACGACTGGGGCAATATAACTGCGGACAGACTGTTTCATTATCTATACATATAATAAAATCGCCGTGTCTGTACATTGAATATTTTTAAATAAAAATAACCGAAAACATTTTTTTTTCTGTTTGTCTGTATGTTTGTGGAAGCATCACGAAGGACCCAGTGATTGGATTGGAAATCTAGATACTCAGACATTTTAAGTGTTGTAAGTTTGTAACGTTGTAAGGGGTAATCTCTGGATCTACTGAAGCGGTTTTCTAAATTTTTTCACCAATAGAAAGCAACGTTATTGTGGAGTGTGGCATAGGCTATATTTTATTTCCGTATTGCCACGGAACAACGCGGGTCAACCCGCGGGGCGCTACTAGTAATGAATAAATCTAACTTTCAAGATTTTACCTACATTTTCCGATCATGGACATATCTTGCACTAAACTCTAACAATAAAATAATTCCGTGCAAGCATGTGCACTAGAACTTGACATCGTTGTCTGAAGCCGCCATAGTGCAGTTGATGTCACAAGTTAGTTGCGCTTCTTAATAAAACTTGTGCACTGGAACAGGAGCATACCCCTACCCCAGCCTCTCTAACAAACTATGCGATTCATAAATAACGCGGAATAAGATGATGCAGAAGGCAAACTTAACACTAGGTCTACATAAACAGTAAGCTTCAAGTAAATTTTTAAAGCTAGAATGCTAGATAGATTGAAGAGGATAATCTTACTCTTTCTTTTAAATCCACCCTAGACGGAGCGGAAAGGAGTGTCAGACTCTTACTGACTAAAACCCATCCGTAATCCTTCTTGTGCTCTTTGCGTTCCAGGGACGCGGTGACTCTCTCGAACAAATTCCGCAACCCTAGCAGGCACTGACCCTATGGGGCCCCGTCTTCTTTGCTGACAGCTCTTTGAGGCGCGCGTGGAACACGACGCGCCGTCGACCCGGGCCTGGTTGCTATCGGACGGCGAGTCCACAGCTCGCCGTCCGCAGGCCCGCACATTGAAAATACCTCTCCCTCCCCTCTACCAAAGTATGCGATTCATAAATAACGCGGAATCAGATGATGCAGAAGGCAAACTTAACACTAGGTCTACATAAACAGTAAGCTTCAAGTAAATTTTTGAAGCTAGAATGCTAGATAGATTGAAGAGGACAATCTTACTCTTTCTTTTAAATCCACCCTAGACGGAGCGAAAGGGAGTGTCAGACTCTTACTGACTAAATGCCCATTGGGTTCCAGGGTCGCCGTGGCTCATACAAACAAATTCTTTTAGATTTGAAAAATTCTTTTAATGTTGGGAAGCTACACTATCTCCGGTGAACATAGGCTATATTATATCCCCATATTCCCACGGGAACAGAGACTACACCGCGGGACGATGCTAGTTCAGCATAACTTCGGCCGATTCGACAAAGTATCAAACATAAGTATAAAAAACAATTGAACACAAGTGGCGTTTCGTAAAGACTTCGATCTTCATTCATTTATTCCCGTTTCGTCAGCGTTTGTGAATGCCTGCATTCATTCCCGTTCCGTCAACCTTTTGTTTGCAAGTACAATCTGAAGTATAAAGAAATACCACTATTCATGTTATATCTGCTTACTAGCTTCCACCCATTACGCTAGGCCCTTGATTTTTAATTGATTGAGTCAGGCGTTACTTTGCGGAAATCCATTTTAAATTTGAAAATGAAAACAATATATCTAGTTTTAATTTCCGCGAATATTAGTGGGTTGCAGGTATGCACCTCCCTCCCGCCCGCTATATTATGCACATGCAAGATTACTGGGCAAATGCAAGGATTTTAAGCACATAAAAAGCGCTTAAAAGCTGCCCCGCCAACTGCGAAAAATCCCAGGGTGGCCCCATCGTGCCGGTTGGCGACCGGGCGAGAGGACCCGATGGCGATCCCTGGGGGGGTTCGGGCGTCCCCGCAGTCTCCGGACCAATCCTCCACTGGCGCAGCAGCTCTGGGTGTGTTGTTGGGCTTAGCATCGCATCACCTCGCTCAACTGCCATCGTCCACTAACCCTATTCACTCTACATATAAAAAAAAAATAAAAAAAATGAAAGGTAAAAAGAAGAGTAAGTGTGTACAGCGGATGCACGTCCTCTCGTTTCATGTGCACCTCTCAAACATTCGAGGACTGCACTCCAATCTCGATGCAGTCCACTACCACCTCGAGACTGACAAGCCCCACTTACTTTTCTTGACGGAGACGCAGATCAGATGTCCGTCTGATGCGGCGTATCTCGACTACCCGGGATACTCATTGGAGCACCATTTCCTGCAGCGTGCCGGGGTCTGTGTGTATGTCCGCAACGACATCTGCTGCCAGCGTCTCCGTCACCTTGAAGACCCCAGTTTTTCAACCTTATGGTTGCTGGTGGACACCGGTGTGGACAAAATTGTCTACACCTGTGTCTACCGATCGCACAGCGGCGACCAGGAGACAACTCAACTCTTTGGCCACCTCAGTGAGGCCGCCGATGAGGCTCTGCATCAGCACCCGGATGCGCAGTTTGTCGCTCTGGGGGACTTTAACGCCTGCCACCAAGACTGGCTTTTCCCATACCAGAGGACCGACCACGCTGGGAGAGAAGTGCGAAACTTTGCAGTATCGATGGGCCTCTCCCAGCTGGTAAAGCAAGCGACTAGGGTGCCTGATGTTGTTAGTCATACTGCCAATTGTCTGGACCTACTGCTGACAACTGATCCGGACAGATGTATCGTAACAGTTTCTTCACCACTTGGAACTTCAGATCACTGTCTGGTGAAATCTGTATCGTCCTTCTCCCCACCTGACCGCGACTCTCGTGGCGAACGGCGAATGTGGCGTTACAAGTCAGCAGATTGGGATGAGATGCGGCACTTCTTTGCGTCTTATCCTTGGCAGCAGGTCTGCTTCTCTTCCGAAAATCCGACGAGCTGCGCGGATGCTGTAACCGATGTGATACGTCAAGCTATGGAATATTTCATCCCTTATAGCGATGTACCCATCGGTGGCTCAGCTCACCCATGGTTCAACGCCGATTGCGTTCAGGCTGAAGAGCACAAGCATTCGGCGTTTCTCGCCTGGGTTGATGCTCGTGATCGCAAAGCTCCGGATCTGATCTCAAAGAAGAGAGCCTTTAACCGTGCTGCCAAGTCCTACAAAAAGGCACTAAAGAAGGCTCGCTTCGACCATATAAACCATATTGGCACAAAGCTCTCTGCACAACCTTCAGGTAGCAGAGCCTTTTGGTCCCTTGCCAAGTCGGTCGAAGCGAACTTCTGTCGGCCCTCATTGCCTCCGCTGGTAAAGCCTGATGGAACACTGGCTCATACGGCGAGAGAGAAAGCAAGCCTTTTTGCGTCTCTTTTCGCCCATAATTCTCGTCTGGATACTAGCGGTGCTACTCCACCGACTCTGCCTCATTGTGACACCTCTATGACCGAGGTTCGCATAAGGAACAGAGAAGTTCTGAGAGCGCTGTGTCGCCTAGACGTGAATAAGGCTAGTGGACCGGATGGCATACCAGCGATTGTTCTCAAGGAATGTGCGCCCGAACTGTCTCCTGTGTTGACACGCTTGTATCGCCTCTCGTTCAGGACTGGTATAGTGCCCAAGTCCTGGAAGCTTGCCAACGTGCAACCCGTGCCCAAAAAGGGCAGTCGTGCCGATCCTGCCAACTATCGGCCGATTTCGGTAACCTCCATACTCTGCAAGATTATGGAGCGTGTATTGAATTCGCGCCTCATGGCATATCTAGAAGGTCACGATCTCCTCAGTGACCGACAGTATGGGTTTCGCCGTAATCGGTCAACTGGGGACCTACTAGTTTATGCCACCCACTTGTGGGGCGAGGCCCTCGAGAGGAACGGGGAAGCGATGGCCGTTTCCTTAGACGTCTCGAAGGCCTTCGACAGGGTATGGCAAGCTAGCCTTTTGAGTAAGCTTCCAGCGTACGGCATTTCTCCTGGTCTGATTAACTGGATAGGAGACTTCCTGAGTGAACGGTCTCTCCGAGTTGTTGTCGACGGCTGCTCATCAGAGCCCATGACGACTAATGCCGGAGTTCCTCAGGGGTCTGTTCTCTCTGCAACTCTCTTCCTACTGCATATCAATGATCTGCTGGTGCCCGGTATCTA
Source organism: Hecatera dysodea (assembly GCA_905332915.2). Lineage (NCBI taxonomy): Eukaryota > Metazoa > Arthropoda > Insecta > Lepidoptera > Noctuidae > Hecatera > Hecatera dysodea. Next base: position 22,707,785 of record HG995290.1, read on the forward strand.
TGGGTATGCAGATGATAGCACAGTTGTAGAGAGATACCTGCCTAGTGCTCGGGCTAGTAAGGAGCTAATCCAGTCCGAACGAGAGGCTATGGTGGAGCGTACGAATGTCTCACTTCAGGCAGTCTCCAAGTGGGGTGAAGCCAATCTGGTGGGATTCAACGCCGCCAAAACACAAGCGTGTCTGTTCACCGCCAAAAAGAGCCCGTTCACCTTGGCTCCTACTTTTCAGAATGTATCCCTGGAGTGCACCGACCGCCTTCAGCTTTTGGGAGTAGAAATCTCTTCAGACCTAAACTTTGGGCGGTTCATTGAGTCCAAAGCCAAGGTGGCTGCTAGGAAACTCGGCGTTCTCGCAAAGGTCCGCCGGTACTTCACATCAGAACAGCTTTTGATGCTATATAAGGCACAGGTTCGTTCGTGTGTGGAGTACTGCAGCCATATATGGGCTGGTGCTGCGAAATGCCACCTAGCGGATTTGGACTCGGTGGAAAGGCGAGCGAAGAGGCTAATTGGTGATCCAGATTTGGTTAAATCCAATCTTCAAAGCCTTGAGCACAGGCGTAAAGTAGCCAGCCTTTCGGTGTTTTACAGGTTGCATTTTGGAGAGTGTGCGCAGGAACTGCATAACTTGATCCCGCCATCCCTTTTTTACCATCGGACGACCCGACGTACGGCGAGTATCCATCCATACGTTGTTGAAACTTCTACGGTCCGGACTAAGCGTTTTGCCACGTCGTTTATACCGCGAACATCGAAGGATTGGAACAATTTGCCTGCGGCGGTCTTCCCGTCCGATTATAATCTGAATGTCTTCAAGGCAAGAGTGAATAGGCTCATAAACTAGTGCGCCTTACCATCAGAGATTGCATCGCTGCTTACCATCAGGTGGGATCGCAGTCAAGCACTAGTTTATAACAAGTTAAAAAAAAAAAAAAAAAAAACAAAGAGAAACTTGTGAGCTCGAATAAATAATGAAGAAAATATCTACAGCTGTTCATCACACTGTATTTTCGCAATTAACTTACTTGTTTATCCGAGACCGCCCATAATTAACAGAAAATTAAATTAGTCAGCTTTTAAATCTCATTTTATGCTCCGAAAAACTTCATCCCAAATTGTATTTTATTGTATTGGTGCTAGAATATTTTAAAGATCTTACTAAAGTCGGTTTTAATGCAGAAAATCATAATGAGGTCCCCGCTAAGTCACGTGACTTAGTGGGGACCTCATTATGTTTTTCTTACGAATCGAATAATTTATTATTTTCTTTTTAACTAACAAAGAAAAACAATGAGACGTCCACATCTGACTAATTAGGAATGCCAAATGCGCGCCACAAAATATACGACCAAGTCAAACATTAATTTGCGTTATGATTAAAATTCTGTCAGTGACCTCTACTTTTTACAAAATAAAAGACAATTTGTTTTATTTAAGAAAGAGAGCATAAGAATTAATTCCAGCTGGCAGATTTCTTTTTCTCATAGATACGAAGATGATAGAAATAAGGGAACTGTGTACTAAGACAACAGAGAATAGACTGATATAACAACACTCTAGAGTGTCGAAAACATAAAATATACACATTTTATATTGCACCGTGTCCCTTCCTACAAAAACACGAGGTTACAAATACCCATATAAAGTTAAAGCCTTCAAATGAAGTCTGTTTACTGAAGACAGGGTTTTCAAAACCAACCTTCCGTCAAAATTGCACATAAAATTCGTTTTACGGGCCCTAAATTTTACGTGCCAAGTACGTTCTCATTACGCAAGTTGTTTTATGACGTCACACTAGAAAAGTTATATGGCTCAGTGCGAACCGTAAAACTGCGACTCGCAACGCAAGGAGGTTGAAAGGTTACACTGGCCCTGCCAATTTGAAGCGTTCGCTGCCTGTATCTTTACTTAACTTTGTGCTAATATGCGCTCCTGGTACCACTACTGGAAAAATATTTGCAAAGTTCTTGATGAATATTTGCAATTTTTACAAAACCCATATCATCATCTGCCTAGCCTTTTCCCAACTATATTGGGGTCGGTCCAGTCATACCGGATTCAGCTGAATACTAGTATTTAACGTGGAACGGCTGCCTACCAGACTTCCACAACCTAATCACTGGGGACACGGTACTTCTTGGCCAGACTGGTGTCAGATTTTCTGGCTTCTGACAATCCGTAACTACTGCCAAAGATCTGCAAATGACAGCCGGGACCAAAGGCTTAACGTGCTTTCCGAGGCACGGAGGAAACTCGATATATTAAGATGGTCCACAAACCAACCTTGGCAAGCGTTGCTTAACCTTGAAGATCGATCTGTGCGGCTGTTATTCTTTAGCCACGAGCTCCTCTTCTTTTCAAATTTTATGAAACCCATAGAAAAAAAAAAACATATTTACGCAGATTTACAAGAAACCGCAGAAATTTTACATAGTAACTATGTGAAGCTAATCTATACTAATATTATAAAGCTGAAGAGTTTGTTTGTTTGTTTGTTTGTTTGTTTGTTTGTTTGAACGCGCTAATCTCAGGAACTACTGGTTCGAATTGAAAAATTCTTTTTGGGTTGAATAGACCATTTTTCGAGGAAGGCTTTAGGCTATATATCATCACGCTTAAGCCAATAGGAGCGGAGCAGCGATAAAGAATGTTTTAAAATCGGGGATTCCACGGGGATGAAGTCGCGGGCATCAGCTAGTCTAAAATATACATAGTTTAGCTATGATAAAACGGTTTCCCCGTTAAACTCGTGACCTTTCCATCACTTACGCAGTCGAGAACGTCGCTTCAAATTATAATGGTAATGGCAGGACCCGGCGGTCTGCCTAAATAAACGTTCAAAATAAACATTTTGTTGTCGCTTCGCAATTACGGATCCCTGACTAAATTAAACACAATTCTCTTAATTAATTTCTAGTAAAAAAACGAGAGATACTGTTAAAATATTCATGAAGTTACGTTTCAAGTATGGCGGAACGCGTGAATATTAGTCAAATTAGTACGCAAAGAACGAAGGCGGAGCTCTCCAAACTCATTACTATCGCTAACTCCGTCATAATTAATAAAAAAAAAAATCAATTAGGAAAGTTTTAATTGCATTCTGGCAGCGGCAACACTTGTTTTTTTTTTCTTTTACGCATAACTTTGACATAATCTATCTATAATGTGAGTTTGTTTGTTACGCTTTCACGCGAAAACTACTCAACCGATCATCATGAAACTCTGTGTACACATATTCTTGGAGGTATTAGAAGTAACATAGGATACTTTTTGTCCCGGGATTATGTTCCCTTGGGATAATTTCCGAGATTCACGCGGGCGAAGCTGCGGGCAGCAGCTAGTAAGTTATAAGACATCACGGTGGTAAAATTGGGATACCACTAAAAATAAAATATCTTTATATTTTTGTTTCGCCATTATGCCTTAATTTAGGAGAGGACAGCAAAATTTCAATTTAAATCATCTTTAATAACAATACTCCTAAACCGAGTTACTCAATTAAATCGACATCAAGAAGTTTTCTTAACTAATCAAAAGAGATCTTCTACTACGATCATAGAAACATTGAGGAATGTTCCTGAATATTTAAAGCTATTTAAAAAGTAGTAATAAGCCGGAAGATACTTCAAAAGGCATACAAAATACGCTATTATCTGAAACACGAACACGAAACCTGAAAGACTCAAAAACTCATTACAGATTATCTTGATATTAAACATAAGCCCAAGTATTTAAATATCTTTAAGGTTTAATAACAGGAATTCTTAAACACGATAGGGATAAAGGTATTTTCAAGTTCATCTTTGTTACAGTATAACGAACAATTTTATTGCAGAAATTCTGTTTTCAAAGACGTAAGACAAACAGAATTATTCACTAAGGGTCTTATGAAAATAAAAAAAAATGCAGTAATAAATAATGAGTAGGACGAAATTAAAGTAATAGGGATGTCGCCTGAGTAAAAAGTATATGATTATGTTTAGTCCGTCAGTTAGATTATAGAAAAATATTGGACACGAATTTTTTCCTTTATCTATAATAACTGACGAAGATAAAAAGCATCAAAGATCAGGAGTGGGAGCGTGTGACGTCACGACCCGGTAAAAATTGTATCTAGTAGTGACGTCACACGAGTTTTTTACGCACTGTATCGTCTTCATTTTTTGTTTATGTGAAAAAAGAAAAAATACGTCTCCAATATTTTTTGGAAATCTATCAGACAGACTAATCAGATTTTTTTAGTCAACTACCCTATTAAAAAAAAAAAAAAAAAAATTGATTGAGTCAGGCGTTACTTTGCGGAAATCCAAGTAATAACCCACTAATATTCGCGGAAATTGAAACTAGATATATTATTTTCATTTTCAACTACCCTATTGTAAATATTAAAAGGTCTGTTCGAGGCTAACTGTGAGCGAACACAAACACGGCATTCACAAAGTACTTATTCGCAAGAAGACAAGATCAGATTAATCCGCTCCAAGAAAGTTTTTCCGAGGAATGTCCTTTACGATTCAAGAGCTAAGTAAACCTGGAACATTTTCCGGAAGACCTACTATAAATAACTTGTACCTTTAACTAGAACTGCAGAAGATTTCCTCAAGTAGAATTATAATGAAACCGCATGAGGGCGCGGCCATTACGCGTGGTATCAAATGGCTGACCCTTTGGGTTACTACTCTCCTGGTGAGTCGAGCGGTAAGTGCGAGCCCAAAACTTGTGGTACTCGTGGATAAGTTGAAACTTGTGCGAGGCCGGGGGACCTGTTTGTTGTCAGTTATTAGGTGGCCATACTGCGATACTGCCGGGTTAACGAAAATTGTTCATTTTCAGCCATTCTAAATGTTTGTTAATTGAAATTAGATCCGATCCAAATTGATATAGTGTTCGAAAGCACCTTTTGTCTGTTTTCCGTTTTATATTCGGGGTTAGTAATAAGAAAATTATAATTCGCATGCGATTCGATTTTAAAGGTAGTCTGATAACAGTTAGTTCGCGTATTTTTATCATTCACACAACACGAGGTTCATTAATAAACAGAAATCTATTTCTAAAGTGTAAAGTAATCAATCGCATTGTAAATCTTAACTCAGTGTGTCAGTTTGCCATCAATAAACATTACATAAAGCAGTGCTACTGGCTACGAGCCCTTATTTATTCAGGACTAATGAAGCCCTGAATGTTACCTGAAACTCTTACAATCCGGAGCCAATAAATAACTTTCGAGTTGAGTTTAGATTTAGCGGAGCGTGTACACATGCCGACAAAACCGATAGACGTATCGGGTCCATCCGTCCGTCGGTACACAACCCGACCTACTTAATCCCCACAGTTGTACAACTCGCAACTTTAAATTAATATCAAATTCAAGTTTAAAGTAACCAAGGATTAAACGTATTTGATTTAACAAAAACAAACGTACTTGTAAGAAATTAAAACGTTACTCCACTTTGTTTAAGTCAATATTGGACTAAGGTATAATTTGAAATTCATTTTAAATATTTATTTAATCGTACAAACACTGCGACATCATTAAAGTTGCAAATTGTTTTACTTTGTGAGTTAAGATTAAATATTGTGCAAACGCTTTAAAATATCTAGCCGAAAATCTTTTGATAAATCGAGCAATTTAGCTAATTTCCACAGAAAATCGTATTACTTTAGCAATTTCTAACAATCGAAGAAATTAAGTCTCCTTTGTCGGATCGTTACCTTTTGTGCATTTAATTTTAGAAATCTGGTTGAAATTGGATTCTATTACGGGTTAATATCTTATTTGTTTGCCACAAGAATTTGTTAAAGTTAGGTAGAGTCATACTATTCCATGCAGTTCTTGATTAAATCTGTAAACCCAAGACACCCGCAAGTTAGTGGAAGATGTAAAAGTCTAGATCCTGGCATTCCTTTCACAAGATGAAACCCATCTAGGAGACACTGATAGTCTTACGTCGTGAAGGTTCTGCGTGGGGTCGTGGATGAGGTCGCCGTAGCGGTCCACGCGGACCTCCATGTTCGGCAGCGGCGTGTGGCACTCCGCGTCGAAACGAAACTGACCCTGGCACCACACAAGGACAGCAAACGGACATTACACAGTGACACTTTGTACAGAGTGCTCGGTGAACGTGGCGATTACAATTCACAAAAGCAGGACAAAACAAAAAACTCAATAGAAAGGCAAGCGGCGCGGCATGCTTACACGCTTGCATGCTTCAATATCTACGAGCATGGAGGCATGCGCGGCGGCCACTTCGCGCGCCTCGTCGGCCATGCGGCGTCCCCGAGGAGTCGCGTCTTCCTTCACAACTACGCATGCTTCTTCCGTTACTGCGTCCTTATAATCTTCTTCAGCGGAAGCTACATCAGGCCGCTCAATCTCGGGAGTTTGGGGGGAGGTTTCGGGATCGGGAGGGGGAGGAACATCAGCGTTGTCAAGCTTGGGCGCGCTCGTCTCGCTCACCCTTTTATGATTCTCCGGCAAACTGATGTTGCATTCGTTGTCGAAACGGAATTGACTCTGTTTCCGAGGTAGGCAAGAAACAAATGTAAACATGGTAAATTAAATAACACATTCAAGAAAATATTACACATGATTAACACACTTGTATAAAAAAGATCTAGTCTACAAATACAATGTTAGTTCAGAGGCAGTACGCAAAATTTACATTATATTGCAAGATCGATAAAACGAAATAGACGCGCATATTGTTTTAAAAACTTTTATTTAACTTGCAATGTATGTATGTATGTTTGTTCGGGTGGAATCTTGCTACTTAATTTTGAAGCAGATATCTTCAACAGATTAAGCTGTTGTTTTATCATGTTTCAAACAAAACTATCAAAACTATAGTAATCATATTCGATCTTTTCATTAAATACTTGACAACGAGATAAATGGTTAAAAACTCTACAAAAAAAAAAAAGATTAATTTTATTCGTAAAATTTGTTCTGTTAGCGATACTAATTGCATGAAAGAAATGCGCAGTGTCTCTGAAGTAACCCTTTAGACATCGAAGTCATCCAGGAATGGCGTTCAAGAGGACTCACCTTATAGCCGGGGCCCAGCCTGTGCATGGCGCAGATCTGGTGCGTGGTGAGCGCCTCCCCGAACAGGTAGATGGCGGCCATCTGTCCGCAGAACACGCGTTCCTCGTCCAGCTCAGCCGTCGCGCCGATGTAGCACTTGTCGAAGGGCTGTTGAAAATTAAACACAGTTAATAGATTAGTTGACTAAAAAAAATCTAATTAGTCCGTCAGACAGATTTCTAAAAAATATTGGACACTTATTTTTCTTTTTTCACGTAAACAAAAAACGAGGACGATACAGTACGTTGAAAACTTGTGTGATGTTACTACGTGCTCCAATTTGAAGCACGCCGTGACGTCACAAGCCCCACTCCTGATCTTTGATGCTTTTTATCTTCGTTATTTTTTATAGATTTGAAAAAGCAAAAAATACGTGTCCAATATTTTTCGATAATCTAACCGACGGACTAAATAGAATCATATTTTTTTTCCTCAGGAAACATCCCTATTCGACGCTAGTTTATGCCAGTGGCTTCCTCCCCTTGAATCTCGGAAATTGACCCAAGATACGAGGACAAAACAAGACGTCCTCAGGCTCGGTGGAGTGACTATTTGCGCAGGACGGCTGGCAGAAACTGGATGCGAGAAGCCGAAAATAGATCTAAGTGGCGTGCAATTGGAGAGGCCTATGTCCAGCAGTGGACTGCAACAGGCTGTTGATGATGATGACCCAAGATAAAAAGTGCTATTCTAAACTATAATCTCTCTCTGTGCAAAATTTCATCTCGATCTGGTTAGATGTAATTAAAACCGAAGCAAAAGATACTTCAAGTAAACTCATCTCATACAACTAACTTTCGACAGCTTCTTGAACTATAAAATTAGTTTAGAAGCACAAATTACTCCAAAAAATTAATTTTCTTCAGCGGAATATCTCGGTAAAGGCGTTCGAGACTGAAGTCAGTTCATATTCGCCGATATTTCAGCAAATATCGAAAATAAGGTCGGAATTGAATCAAAACTTATTGGTGAACGAAATTCCTATTAGAGTAAGCAAAACAAACATTTGTGGCCAAAGTTCTTTAATACAAAATGAAGAATACGGTTACCGCCAAGTATTTATTGCAGGAATTTGGGGCCAACAAAGTGATGTAAATTTACTATGTAATACATGTAGAGGCACTGGACCACTAAGTATATAATGTTGGCCATATATTTAATGAATAAATGAATTTCATAATGATGACACGATGGAGCTGATAAAACTATTGGCCAGTAATGAGATGATTTAATTGAGTTTGTTGAAAACACGTTTTTCATAGAGTCAGTTTAGTCAAACACAAATTGCTTTGGTGATAACATACGTCAATGTTGAATTTCATGCTACACAATTTCTAGTGGATATTAACTGAACATTTCAGCGAATTTAGACGGAAAGAAGAGTTAATAAGGATATGATATACATACATGTGTAGGTATTTTATTAAAGGTATCAAATAAGTATTCATGTTTGTGCCAAATCGCAAAGGTATGAGCACGAGCATGATAAATCTTCCAAATAAATTCTCAGTAGGTACTTGACATTTGGGTCGGATGTACAAGTAAAAAATAGTCGATATTGTGCCAGGATATTTATAGACCTGTACAAATAAAACTTTTAACAGGAAGGAATTGGAAAATGTTTTGGATTACAGGGAAGTTCACAAGTTTTTCGTATGAGAATTGAGCTGTGAAAACAAGTACTTACCTACCTACTAAAGTAAAGCCAATATTTACATTACAAAAACACGCCTGCCATGTCAAAATTTAAAACAAGATAGTAAATATTTTTTTCATTGTAGTCGGGGCCTGTAAAGAACTATTCAAAAGAACCGTCAACGACTCCAATGAAATGGGAACTATATTTTCTATCACCAAAATTTATATTTGTCATCAAGTTGTATCACCTAATAAATAGATCTATCGCCACGAAATATTTTCGTTCTCAGATAAACAAAAATTGTTCCCAGGTATGAATTATCAAATTAATGTTAATATATGTGTAAAATAAGAGATCGATAACCAATAAAATTATATTGCATTACATGAATATAAACTTCGTTCTTATAATAACAGTTTTGTTACTTAAATAATAGCTCTGTGCTCAGAATGGTAGATCTGTCACCAAATAAATCGATTATCGATCCCTGACTGCGACTCCTTTTTATTTGATATTTTGTCACCAATACAGTAGTAACATTTTATTTCGTTCAGATATTAAATTAATAGTATTCGTTACCAATTTAATACATCAATTTATAATTTTAATGAAAAAATGATCAAAGGGGCGGAGACAAATTGGCGCGCTTTAAAAATTGACCAATCCGGCCTCAACGATGGGTTGTAGGTAACTAGGTTCGATAGATTCAGTGATTATTGTTTTTTAAGAATAAATATTGATTATTTTAACTTTAATTAAGCGTTTTATCTATTATTCTGCTAGCCATAAGCCAGCTATTTTAAACCAGCGCTGATTGTTCAGTGGTAATTATTTTAAACAATAAATATTGATTATTTTGACTTTAATTGTTTTATTTACTATTCTGCTAAAATTTTTATTTAAATATAATTTATACTACCAGTGGAAAATTTAAAACCTTGGGTGTCTAGTTAAGTAGCAGAATCTTTTGGTTGGAACGATGATGACAACCCTAATTTTTTATTTGAACTTAATGCAATTTTCTAGTAACATAATATGATTTATTGGTATTTTGAAAATGAAAATAATATATCTAGTTTTAATTTCCGCGAATATTAGTGGGTTGCAGGTATGCACCTCCCTCCCGCCCGCTTTATTATGCACATGCAAGATTACAAGGCAAATGCAAGGATTTTAAGCACATGCAGGAAGGCAAAGCAAAACCCAACACCATTACCGACACGTGTTTCGGGGACGTGTTGACTCGCTGACCGTTGAGTTGCGACTGAGAAATTAGTTTTTTTTTTTGAATGGACTACTCGCAGTTCAGCACATTAAGGCTGGTTACTGCTCAACCGGGCAAAAAAAAAAAAAAACTCAAGCGAGTCAACACGTCCCCTGAGGATGCCTCGTGGAGAGGCGAAACACGTGTCGGTAATGGTGTTGGGTTTTGCTTTGCCTTCCTGCATGTGCTTAAAATCCTTGCATTTGCCTTGTAATCTTGCATGTGCATAATAAAGCGGGCGGGAGGGAGGTGCATACCTGCAACCCACTAATATTCGCGGAAATTAAAACTAGATATATTATTTTCATTTTCAAAATTAAAATGGATTTCCGCAAAGTAACGCCTGACTCAATCAATTTTATGATTTATTGGTGATCTCTTTAAATTAGTTTGCTTAAATACTTATTAGGACACACCTATTATAATACATACAAAAACATTTATTTGGTACTAGACAGGGTCCGTCAACTTTGTTCTACGAACAAGATGTAGGTGGGCTAGAAAACACGAAAGAGACAGCAACATCAGAGTAAAAGAGATAAGACGTTGACATTTGACGTCACAAGAAAAATGTCTGCCTGCCATCGATTGCGCACCATTATAGCTTGTTCTTGTGTTTATTTGTAATAAATAAACGAGTTGCATTTAATTCTACATACATTGTTAACGTGAGTCGAGCTTGCTCCTCCGTGTCTGTGTTTTGGTGAAATTAAGTGCGTATTTGTGAGATATAGACTCGGTGTTGAGACAATGACTCTTGTATGATTTTGTGTCTAATTTCGCGATGAGTTCGCAGAAAGAAAACACTAGAATCTGTGCTATGTGTGGATCTTCACCTTCTAAAGATCCCAGCATCACTTTACATCGGTTTCCGAAGCCTGGCTCAAAAAATGCTCTGCGGTATGTTCATAATTAAATTATTATTATATACTCCTAATATTCGTTTGTATTGGTCTGACCATCTGGATTAGTCATTTTAATATTTTTTTCATTTTCAGTTGTGAATTATGGGCAAAGTATTGCTTCCCAAATGAAGCCTGGTCTTCACCGAAATTCCAAGATGAACTCCATGCAAAGCAAGATGCTTTGCAGTAAACATTTTGAAAGCACTTGCTTTAATGAGAAGAAGTTGTTCAGAACAGCGATACCTGGTGTTCAATCCTATAAGGTAAGTACATACAATAATTAACATCTGAAAGATAATAAAAAAATTGCCTTACATTGGAGAGCGATATTGATTTCTTTCATTTTTTTCTGTGTGAAGATCTGGCCACCCTCTGGCATGACATGGCTTTAGGTCAAGGTTATGCCTTGAACTCACTTTTGCTCTGTATCACATGTTATTAATCATATCAACAAGTCCTTTTTTACTATAATACAATACCAGAGCAGTACTTCTGCAAATGAATTTTGATAAAAATTATCCCATTTGTTAATCCAGGTTATGAACTATTTGTGTACATACAAAATTCCAATTCCAGTGCTTTTTGCATGAAAGAGTAACAAACATCCATACATCCAAACAAACTCAATGTTTGTAATATGTATTAGTAGGAAGTAGGATCAGAAGGATTTGAATTTAAAATAAGTTTAACTTTTATTTTCAGGATACAACAATTTCTAAGCTGCCCGATCAACCTGCCATATTTGAACCTGTTGCTGGTCCATCCTTCCTTAATCCTTTACAAGAGTGTGATGAATGCGTGTGAATTTCCAAAAATCTTAGTGGATTTCTACGTCATAAAAGGAACCATTATGCATTTATTTATTCGTCAGGTGGTAAGTCAAGACAATAAGTGATTATAATATGAATTGGTTATGTTCACTTTTTAGTGCAGATTTACCGGCAATGGGCCCGCTTGTTGGTTTACAGACCATCTCTAACTGAGAGGGGAGGCGTGGATCACGCTCACTCATGCCTCCTCTCAGCAGTAGGAAGATAATAGGCTGATAAGGATTTATTTTTTATTTTACACCTCGTTTTACTATCGGACGATAGTGAAGCTAAATTGTTAGATCTGTATCCCTTCAACTAATGAAATAAGTACCTATCTATCTTCCTAACCGTTTCTTTTATTACATTATTTTATTTCATATAACTGAAGATATGTGTATAAAATAATATGATACATTTATACAGTGTAAAATTTCTTGATTTTGTGTAGTTTTTGATGTGAAATAGACCTGTCCAATCCATACTCGATATTATAGTGAAAGATGCTTTCTGTATTTTCATTTTATGTGTTTTAGAATATTATGTTATATTTGTGTTTTAGAGAAGCGAGTGCCAATGATCTCCATCTGTCAATTATCACTTATGTTTATCAATAAAATACTTTGTGCATTTTTTAAATAGTGTATATTAACTTTATGATCTTCCTATAGTTATTTTCATATGATAATAGTTTTTTTTAAAGCTTGCTAGTGTTAATAAGAGGTGTATGATGTCAGCAACTCTCGTTCTTAGTTGAACTATTAGTACCTAAACATAATTGTGATTTGTGAACTTGTTTTGTCCCAAATGACACATATGTTCATGTAAAATGAGTCATATTAGCATAAAATAATAAATAATTTAAATAAAAACGTTTGTTTTACTAAACTGCTCCTTAGATATTATTTTTTAACATTTTATGCACAAGTACATTGTGTTTCTCGATAGTAGTTTTGTTCAGATGTCAATTACTGCTGAGCAATAATTCTCATCTTGAAAGAAACTATCGAGAAGCGCACTGTACTTGTGCATAAAATGCAATAGGTACAAAGAATCTGTATAGTACAGTGGTGCTTTGAAATTCCCGCCCTGGATTCTACTGCAATGTTTTGGTGGGCAAAACATAGATGGCGCTGGTTGGTAAGGAAAATTTTCCTCATAAAATTTGTATGGAGTCGTTATTCTTCCCCTGGGGTATATATGTTCTGTGGTACTAGACCTTATATCTCAGGATTTTAGGTGATTTATTGTGGAACTGATTTTGCATTGTTTGGTGACTACATTTTGGTGACAGATCTACTATTTGGAGGACAAACCCTATTATTTAAGAAACACAAAACTAATTAAATTGGTGATAGCTTAAATGATACCCCAATGAAATGATTATCATTATCTACATTATATCATCAGTCCACAACATTAAATAGCAGTTGGAAGCTAGTTGACAAAAAAAAAAAATTACAAAAAATAAAACCGACTTCTAAACAAAAAAAAAAACAAAAAGTACAAAATAACTTTAATTTCGGTAAAAAGTTTTTTATTTTTCCCTTTTTAGTGGTTCACTCTCAGCTAAACATACCCATCACAGCGTACGTGGTATAAATTGGTGTAAACAATAAACAAACATGCGATTTCAGCTATCCCGACAGATTTGCTATCATTTATTGAAATTAACAAAAAACCGCTTGTTCGATTTCGATAAAATTTTAATAGGACCATTTGGGAAGTATACCCTTTCCAACAAAAAAAGAATTTTTCAAATCGGTTGGCAAGCGATGGAGTTATGCGCGAACAAACATTAAAAAAAAAGAACATACAAACATCCGAATTGAGAACCTCCTCCTTTTTAGAAGTCGGTTAAAAACGCACGCCAGCCCGTGGTTAGAACTCACACACGACACACAGCGCGTTATCGCCAGCTCTGGGGCGCAGTAATGGCATGTAAATTCACACATACAGCTAAAACACTCGTGTTTAGTCACAAATGGTATTTTTGCCGCACGTGGCGGGAGCGCTAAATACTCCCGATTTTCCCAATAGGGTCTGAAAGCTTGGTACTCAATTCTCTTTTACGTGTGAAATTTTATAGCGTTTTAGGAATTATTTCATCTCTTTTAATGACTCTCCTATTGCAAAAGGTAGGTATGCTGGAAGAGATTTCTATAGAAATAATCATAACCGTACCTATTTTTCTGTTTCCTTCTTCTTATCTTTTTATTAAATGTGTGTACATAAATTGTTAAATAAATAACTATTTTGTAACGAAAAGCTATCTTTTTTAGTTAATATTATTTCAGTGAGTTTAGAAATATATGTTTTAATCAAGACATTATAAGAACGGAACTTCAAAGTGATTAAATTAAAGCCTTTACTTCAATGCCATTATTAGTGTCCATTCTGTCCATTATTCAAAGGGTCTAATTCAGTTCTTTGTTAGCCGGAATTTACATCAAAGAGTATTTTTTTTTCTAACAACCCTTGGTTTCAGAATAGCGAACTGATAAAATAATTCAACCCCTTGTAATGCCTCGACATAGAATATAAAATGGAGAGTGTTAAATTCAGCTTTTGTCTGAATTTAATTTAAAAATTCAATGCCTAAGTAAATTCTTTTTTATTGAGTAAAATATAAAATTTGGTATGAATGTGACTTCTGATTTAAACGTGGGTAAGGGCTTTTAACTTTAGACTACCTATATTTTTGACTAGACTAAATAATAATGAAATTTGATTAAAGAGGAAAGATTTGTATTTTTGTATGTAACGAATAAACTCAAAAACTACTGGACCGATTTAAAAAATTCTTTCACCATTAGAAAGCTACATTCACCCTGAGTAACATATAGGCTATATTTTATTCCCGTATTCCCACGGGAACGGAACTACGCGGGTGAAACCGCGGGGCGCTGCTAATAATGATAAATGATATTAATTTTGTAAGTAGGTTGTTGATAACACTTACACGTCAATCTTTTTTGGTCGTTATAAACTAGATGAGGCCGGCCTGGACTCATAATTGACTGCTTATAACGTGTTCAATATTAAAGCCCGCCCCTTCACACAGGGGCACGTAAATCATACGAGTAGTCTCAAATAAATTAGTTTGTCTTCATAACGCTAGACAAGTTCATTTTGCAGCAACTATGCGTGACCACGTCCGAACTCGAGTGAATATTCATAGTGGCGTGCATGAACTAACGCCAACTTAATCCCTCGAGCGGGAAAGAGAACACCAGGAGAACACGAACTAAATGTAGCTTCGCAAAACCAATAAAAGAAGAATTCCCAATCAAAACAATACAACACTGGCTGTACGAATTCGTGCACATTCAGTCTAATTGGCTGCGTATTTTTTAAATCGGATTACTCGCAGCACGAAGCTTTTGTAAAGGCAATACACAATTCATTAATGTAGCGGAACGAATATGGACGTGAAGGTATTGATAGATGGTTCGGACGTAATGGACGTTCATTTGCACAGTCATAATAACCAGATTTAAGGCCAAATTTGGGCCACGATTGTAATAATATTCGGGGCTAAGTCCCTTGTGGGAGGCGAGCACATTAGCGAACATCGATGATTTCCATTTGGTTCGAGTATCGGTACAAACGCAAAATTATTAATTACTAGCTTCTGTCCGCGACTTCGTCCCCGTGGAATCCCCGATTTTAAAACGTTCGTTATCGCTGCTCCGCTCCTATTGGCTGAAGCGTGATGATATATAGCCTAAAGCCTTCCTCGATAAATGGTCTATTCAACCCAAAAAGAATTTTTCAATTCGAACCAGTAGTTCCTGAGATTAGCGCGTTCAAACAAACAAACAAACTCTTCAGCTTTATAATATTAGTATAGATATGTTTTGATGTTATTGTAGCTACCTGTTGTTTATGGCAAAATGTAGCAATGGACACAGCTTCCAGTACCTTAACTTATGATAACCAAGTAAATCAAGAAATCAATGTCTTCAGACGATGGAAGTATCGTGAAACTCTTAAAACTTGTATTACTATGAAGTCCGCGTACATCCACAGGAATTTGCATGGCATTACTTGTAATAAATTGCTGCTAACGACACGTACGTGACGACTCGAACGCACAACTTGTCGCAAAGGGGGTGTTCGCCGTAGATAACCGAATGTATTATGCTAAGCTCCTATAGAGTTATGAGCGCTTGGTACTTGTGGCTGGATTAGGGGTACAAATTAACTACTTGAGAAACGACAGATTACACGTAAGAAATATGTATAAAGTTAAGGCTTATGGCTAGCGGAAACTGATTTAACACAGCAAAATCGAATCCGTTGGTTTAATAAAATTTGACGCGAAAATAGTATCTACTACTATCTACGCGTTTAATATTATTAAACCACCGGATTCGATATCATCTTCTCGACCACTAGATAACAAGCAAATATGAATATTTGGTATATTTTAGGTCTCTACTAGATGACTTATTCAATTCTACTGTGTTAAATGTTACAACAAAATACCTTGTAACATATTAAAATTAAATGAAAGACAATTTAAAACTTGTATTTGTAATATGCTTGTTTACAAAGGGTGGTTACCCTTTGTAAACAAGCATATTACAAATAAGAAGATTACATTCAGTATAAGAATGCTTGGAAACATGCTGGTCTTGCTCCATAGGGTGGGTAATCAAGGGTGTAGACAAAATCAAACTGGTTGATTTATGTGATAATTAAATTAATGAATGCATTTTTTGTGCCTTGTACTTTTTTTTCTTTTTATTATTTCAATATTTGTAAATATGTGAGTACCATTGGCATGAGATATTTAGAAGTTTGCCTCTGCTGGTAAAACTTTGTTCTATAACTAGTATACTTGGTGCATCGTCCTCACATATATGAAGTATTTTTTGTATTACCAAATATTGTAAAACATTGATTTGAAAACAGTAACTATGGGGTTTCTTGTCCGTTCTTCTCCATAAGAATCTTTGCGAATGGACGCCAGAGAGGTGAATTTTAATGATGACTTTCAAAAGTGCCGTTTAGAATAGAATAGAATAGAATACTCTTTATTATGTACACCATATAAGTTACAGAAAATATAGATAAAGAAAACATTACATAGGGTGACACAATGGGCGGCCTTATCGCTAAAAACGATCTTTTCAAGACAACCTTTGGATGAATTTTAAAGAGAAAAGGAAATACAGTACTGTAGGTAGTCTTAGGCGTAGTAATATATATATACAATAAATAAATACATACAATAATTAAATAAAATAAAATTATGAAACAAAAGGCATAGAATCCAAATAAAATCGATTAAAGACAGAGGTAGTGATAATGGCCTAATTGAAATAAACGTTTTGACTTTGACTTTGAATAGCTGTGTACTTACGTCGTTGGTGGAGACGAACCACGCCATCTCAGTGCTGGACGCGAGCTGTCCGTTCACCAGGCACTTGATCTCACTCTTCGTCCACCTGTTGTATATGTACACCACTGCTATCGCATACCACCTGCACAGGACGCAAAAGTATATCGTTATAGTCTGAAGTCCCACATTATCAAACACATTCGTTTCCTCTCCATTTTACTTCTTCCTAACGATGTCAACAAAACAATAATCACATCATCAATTACTTCCGTTGACTCAGTTCAAGTTATCCAAAGATCAAATTCCGAATCGAAATTTTGTACAATAAAGGCGCATATTTTTTGCACATAATCAAGTTTAGTGAAGTGTGTAACATTGAAAATGTTCAGTCTACTGTAATGTTCTGCTCAAAGAGTTCAAACATGTTAAACATTTCTCTCAAACAAATAAAACGAATACAACTTTTGTTTACGCGAGTTTAGCCGATTCCACATGAAAACTCAAACTGATCCCAGTCCATGCACTTTGCTAATAACTTCTCTTAACGCAGAGGAAAATATTAAATAAATTTAACTGGATAATTTTTGAGCACGACAGCCGACTGACGTCATAAACTGACTACACAGGAAAGTTATGTATACTGCAGCAACTTTTTCACTGCCCTGATTTAGTGTTTCGAACAAAGTTTTAATATTTTGTGGAAGCACGTTCAAAATTAAACTCACCCTAGCTTTAAATAATTTGGGATTTTTAAACAATTATGATAGGGGTCGGCTATGGTCGTTCTGTACCTCCAATGTACATGTTAAGTGTTAATACCGATTGTGATTGTGATTTTGTAGGTACGAAATATCCCAAAACTGTTGCAGAAAGCAAATATACCGATGGTGCAGGAATAGCTTTGCTTGCAAACTACATCACGGAGCGTAGTGAGTGAATGGAGCAACCTATCCGCTTCTATCCCTTTTGAAAGTGACTAATTGTTTATATTACTACATATAAAAATCATAATTCTATGTAGTACGCCCTTTGAATTTTCAAAAAATTTTGGACGTTATTTTTTAAAATAAAGCGCATCAAAGTTCAAGATTGTAGTGTCGCCATGCGTGTTTTTTGTTTACGTGAAAAAAGAAAAAATATATGTCCTAATATTTTTTGGTAACCTATCAAACGGACTAATTAGATTTTTTCAGTAAAATACCTTATTTATTGAAATGGTAGACTTACCTTCTTGGTTGAAATTCGTATTTGACACAATGTTGAAACCCCTTGCCCCGCACCTTCATAGATGTGAGAACTAAACAGTTGCCGACGAAGTGTGCCGTGTAGCCCACGCCTTTACTCGTTTTGAAGCTGGTGGACAAATTAACAATATTAATTAATTCATTAGCATAAACATAATCAGCCTTTTAATGTTCCCACTGCTGGGACGAGGCCTCCTCTCTAGGAGAGGGAATGGGCCGTAATCTACCACGCTGTCCCGGTGCGGGTTGGTGAATGTCACATGTCTTCGTATTTTTGGTTCAAGGACATGCCGGTTTCCTCACGATGTTTTCCTTCACCGTTTTGAGAGCAGTGGTGATGAAATAAATTACACAAAGTAATGTGCCTGGCCGGGTTTGAACCCGCGACCTACAATTGGTAAGTCAGGGCCGTTACCATTCGGCCACCACTGCACCCTCAATTCATTAAGGTCCTCTTTAATAACCTAATTTAACCGTTATCCTATGCCTATCCATGAGACGCAATATTCGTAATTACATCACACACTCCAGATAAAGCTTATTCAGAAACACTAGGGCATTATGAAAGTATGCAACATACATCATGATCTTCAAAGAGCACGTGGCGCGTGGCGAACTCGCAATTCAATTACCCCCGGACACAACCGAAAATGATTTAGCTTAGTACCAGGATAGCAGGGCCCAACTGAAACTACACTTGAAACGTCCGAGCTCCACTCAAATCAAATGAAAAGTTGAACACAGGTGCAACCGCGGTTTGCGGCTACACGAGATTTACGGAATACATTTGGCTTTCGCACTGTACGCTTTTAGTACAAGTTCACTTGATATTGCCTATCTAACTCTTCTCAAATTAAGTTGAAACTGTGTGTATCGCCTCGTATACTATAATATTTAAGACGTTAAAGTTACTGTGAATGATGGCTGGAGCATATGAAAACTTAATTCTCTGTAAGTTAAGGTATTTTTACGTCGGTGTTATTCATGTGTATCGTTCGATTTTCTCATTTTCAGGAATATAAAGAAACTACTTAGGCTACAAATTCATGTTAAAATAAAGTAAAAAAAAAAAACAACAGCCACAAATAATATTTTTATAAGTAGGTAAAGTGGCAATGAAGCAATCATAATTTTTAACCCCCGACGAAAAAAGAGGGGTGTTATAAGTTTGACGTGTCTGTCTGTCTGTCTGTCTGTGGCTCCGTAGCTCGCGAACGGATGAAGCGATTTCAATTTAGTTACGGGCGAGTGTTCTTAGACATGTTTGATGAAAATCGGTTAAGCCGTTTAAAAGTTGTGGGGGGTGAAAGCGGGGAAGAATAACTGAATGTCTGCAAATATACTCGAGTGGGGTCTCAAATGAAAGCGCACTGAAAGAGAATATCGATTCTTATAATTAGGTACTTACCTATAAAAAGCATAACATAAAAAAATAAATTAAAAATTTAAAAAACTCCCGACACAGAAATCTAAGTTCCCTTTAAAAAGTAAAAAATATTTAAAAAAACTCAATCTTAAAGTACCAAAGTCTGTATTAATAATTCTAAAAAAAATACTTCTACTTTGGTACTTTAAGATTGAGTTTTTTTTTATTTAACTTAGGTTTTTTAATTTTATAGTATAATTTTTGGTGTATGTTTGAAAAAGAAAACTATTTATGTAAGTAATAAGTAGCAAAACACGGTGAATATCGACTGTCTCAACATTATACCTATTACTAACATGGTTTGATGTTTTTTAACTATATCTTCTATACTTATAATAAATCTGTAGAGAGGTCAATTCTGTACAAGGAATATATTTTCAAAATAACTATCAGGGGGTGATTAGTGATCGATACTGGTGCCAAAAATGCAATCAGTAAAATTTTTGTCTGTCTGTCTGTCTGTCTGTCTGTCTGTCTGTCTGTCTGTCTGTATGTTCTTTATAGAAACAAAAACTGCTCGACCGATTTTAACGAAACTTGGTGCAATTATTCTTCATACTCCTGGGCAGGTTATAGTATACTTTTCATCACTCTACAACCAATAGGAGCAGAGCAGTGAAGGGAAATGTTGGGAAAACGGAAGAAGTTACCCCATTTTTAAGCTTCCGTCGCGTGTGTAGCCTTAATGGTTAAAGTTACATAGAAATCATATATTACGGAAATGTTTTACATAAAATTATATAAAAAATATCCCACTACAGCATATGTCTATCTTTTGTCAATTTTAAACCGATCGGGCTGAGAGTTTCAAAATCGGGGTAAAGTAACTATTCCACGCGGACGAAGTCGCTGGCAGAAGCTAGTCTAAGATCAAATGCTTCCAAGGTCTCAATGGCTTGGCCAAGATTTAAACATTTCTAGTTGATTAATGTTCTTCGATAGGTATCCCAAGCCAGTCTTATACCGCGCCCATAATTACTAAGATAGCATAAGTCATAGAGGGAGACATAGACAGTGACATAGTTACCAGTATAGATAAGGTTTCTCCCTCTCAATGTTGACGGAGTTGATGGGGTCGAGCCGGAACCACGTGGTGAAGGTGAAGCCGTTCTCGTAGGGCCACCTGGCGAGCGGGGGCAGAACTACCGCCTGCAATACAAGGACATCATAAAGTAAAGAACGGTCGATACATTTTAAACTTATTACAATGCTTTTCGTATCTGTCTGTGTGACCACTTAGTCTATCTGAAGTTCTAGTACATATTTTTGCACTACGGTGTTTGATGCGGTTTCCAAAAACGTTCTAATATTTAACTAATATCTTTATTAATATTTATATTTATCTTAATTAATATTTATCTGATATGTGATAAAATCTTTATGAAAAATGTCTTTCTTTTTAACCTACTTCCAAAAAAGGAGGAGGTTCTCAAGTCGTATGTATATTTTTTTTCTGTGTGTGGTTACGTCTTTTTACTACACTGTGATGGGATACGTTTAACTGTGGGGATCACCACTAAAGAATAAAAAAAAATACAATCGAATCTATACTAATATTATAAAGCTGAAGAGTTTGTTTGTTTGTTTGAACGCGCTAATCTCAGGAACTACTGGTCCGATTTGAAAAAATCTTTCAGTGTTAGATAGCCCATTTATCGAGGAAGGCTATAGGCTATATATCATCACGCTAAGACAAATAGGAGCGGAGCAGTCATGAAAAATGTGACACAAACGAAGTTGTGCGGACAGCTAGTTTTAAATAAAAAAATAACTTAAATTTCGGAAGTTGGTGATCAAAAAACGAAGAAATAACCAAAAACACCGACTTCCGAAATTTAAGTAAATTCATATTTTCTGTAAAAAAAAAGTTTTTTTACTAGACTGTGGGATGGTGGTGAGGGAAACATTAGTGTGCAATATAATTATGGTTACCTTTTGAAATTAATAAATTATATAAATTAATGCAATTTAACGATGGATGACAGACGTCTGCGCTTGATAAAAAAATAATCCTCTATGTGGTATTTTTTATCAAAGTTGTAAATATTTATATTTCTCAATGAAACGTCAATTTGGTACGCATCAGAACTTTTATTAGTCCCAACTTAAATACATAAAAGACTTTTTTCATAGACACTTACTCTAAACACAGGTTTTCTTTAAAATCCCACATAAAAATGTGGAATCTAAAAGAGCAAAACTTGGCAAATGCGCGGCACTGGGTTGTAAAAACTTATTTTATGCTCCAATGGAAAGCCAGCACACGAGGTCTCTTGTAAAGGTTCCTATCAAGATATCGCTTGAATAAAATCTACATATAACTTCTTTTTATCGTCACATCAATCTTCCATTTTCTATGTGTTTATACAGATACTATATACTCGAACAAAATAAACAAATGATATCCCCAACTTTTCAACGAATTACAATTTTTATTCGGAAAGATTAGTAACGACGACATATTATTAAGCCTTATTTGAGAAGATTTACCGACCAGGATCAAAGAAGTGGGACGGAGATTACATGAGGCTGGGATCTTTAGTGGCAACAAGCTTGAAGACACCTGATGCGAACAAATAAATGGGTTCACACGACGCGAGACTGATTAAACTTTCTGATTCGTGCGACCAGGTCCATTATAAGTAGCTAGATCAATTTAGCTTACCAAGTTATTGAAGAACATTTTGCTATTATTGAGCCAGTACGAACACAGCAGCCCTACCATGACGTCTTAAATCCGTCATGATTGCTGTGTCAGAGAGAGACGGAGTTACACAAGACGAATAGCACTATCCCTTTCCCTCACACTGAATGATGATAGCATTGGCACTTCGTAGTACGGGCACTGGTACATCAAATTGTAGATATCATCATCTGCCTAGCCTTTTCCCAACTATATTGGGGTCGGCTTCCAGTCATACCGGATTCCAGTTTTTAACGTGGAGCAGCTGCCTACCAGACCTCCACAACCCATTAACTGGGTAACATGGTACTTCTTGGCATGACTGGAGTCAAATTTACTGGCTTCTGACAATCCGTAACGACTGCCAAAGATGTACAAATGACAAACGGAACCAACGGCTTAACGAGCTTTCTGAGGTACGGAGGAAACTCGTTAAGTTAAGATGGTCACCAATCCACCGACCAACCTTGGCAAGCGTTACTTAACTTTGAAGATCAACCCGTGCGATTGTTGATTGTAGATATACCTGTCTTAAAAACGATTCGCAAGGTGCTACAGTTTACGCGAGCCAGTCGCACATATCACTAAAGTGCACACAAACAAAACGCAACAGCTACCTATATGAAAATATTGCGCGAATGTGTGCGACGCGGCGAGGTAGCGACGCCGCTGCGCGACTAGTTCGAACTGAGTCACAGACCGGTTAGGAATTAGTCGCGCGGGGCCCTCCGCTGAGATCACTTGTGCGTTGCGTACCGGTCCGCAATCATGGCGGGCGATAACAATATGAGCGAACAGAATATAAATATACGATTCGTGAAGGAGGTAGAACAGTATCCGTTGCTGTACAACTATGAGTTGCCAGAGTACAGTCGGAAGGACATGAGCGAAGCGGCTTGGAAAGATGTGGGCGAGACCATGAACATGACACGTGAGTGGCGCCAGTCTAGTACATGTTTACGCCGTATGGCGCTAGTAGTATCAAACATTCGTGACCGAGGCGTGCATCGCGCCATTTTGTAATGTAACTAATGTTTATCAACGATTAGCTGAGATTTTTTATACAACGTGCTATTTTCAGTCTTACTTTAGATCGTTTTTAATCTTTGTGCATTCTATATGTCTAATAGGTTATGTCCTGTTACGTTGTTGTCTGTAGTACGTTTCTGACAAATCAAATGATGTCTTATGCTGTGTGCAGTAGAGATAAGTCTACATACTCTTATGTATTGTTAGCTAGGGTTGCCACGAGTACTATAATATAGAGTATTGTACTACATTTCAGGCAATCGTACTTTGTAGTATAGTAAAACACCATTTTTTATAAAATCCCATCCAATGCCGAAATACATTTTGGAAAAGAAAGGAGAGGAGGATCTTAAATAAACTTAATAATTAAAGATAAATTAAAACTAAATTATAACAAATTATAAATACATAAAATTCTCCTTTTTTTTCTGAGATTTCTAAATCTGCTACATTTTTGCAAAACACAAAACACTATATTTCTCACAAAAAAGGTGGCACGCCTACTATTATCTCGTGATGACTCATTAAAGTCGATGGACTGATATGGACGCTTGGCCCGGCATGGCTACGCGTTCGCCATGCGTTCGCCATGCGTTCGCCACGCGTTCGCTACGATGTTTGTTGTGAATGCTTCACTCACTTGGCTCAGCCGCCGGGAGTCAGCGTCATCAACATCAACTATACCGCCAGCGACATCGAACTCCGCTCCTGTGACACCACGTAGTGCCAATAATCAAAAATGCTATCGTAGTGCATTGCATTGCACATGCATTTGTGTATTGTCTTTGCAAAAATGTTGGCTAATGTATGACATTATGTCAACATTTCAGTGATTGACATGTAATATGCAACATGCATGTGACATGCAATAGGGATGTTTCTTGAGGAATCATAATATGATTCTATTTAGTCCGGCAGTTAGATTATCGAAAAATATTGGACATGTATTTTTTGCTTTATCAAATCTATAAAAAATGACGAAGATAAAAAGCTTCCAAGAACATGAGTGGGGGCTTGTGACATCACGGCGTGGTAAAAATCGTAGCACGAAGTGACGTCACACGAGTTTTGTGTGTGTGACAAAAGAAAAAATACGTGTCCAATATTTTTTGGAGATCTATCTGACGGACTAATAAGATTTTTTAAGTCAGCTACCCTATTGCGCTATTAGATTTCTTAAGCAAAAAATATAATGACAATTTCGTGTTCGCAGCTTCAGCCTGCAGAGAAAGATGGAGGAACCTGCGCGCTGTTTTCACGAGAGCACTGAGATTAGCTTCAAAAGGTTCCTCGAAGAAACCGTACTACCTCGCAGAATCAATGCAGTTCTTGGTGCCCTACCTACGACCCGTAGCATACGAGAAACGGAAGCAAAAAGCAGAACGGAAAAGATCTATGGAAATTGATCATATTAAAGAAGAGATTCTAGAGATAGATTCAGATGACTGCAGCGACGAGAGTGCTGATGATGACATAGAGGCAACAGGCACAAGGAAGCGGGCAGCACAGGAAGAGCAGCTCTACCATAGTATGAAAGTGGCTAAGATGATAGCCCAGCCGTCACCTTCCTCATCATCAATTTCAGTATACAGTGATCACGTCAAGTCATTCCTGAATAGCCTCTTACCAGAACTGAATGAAATGAACTCTGCCCAGTTTAAACAATTCAAAAGACGAGTGTTACCGCTGATCGATGATATTGTCTCGGAAGTGCCATAGACAAGCTAATGATGAAGACCACAAACTATTTCGACTATACCGAACGCCAGATAAATCTATACTAATATTATAAAGCTGAAGAGTTTGTTTGTTTGTTTGAACGCGCTAATCTCAGGAACTACTGGTCCGATTTGAAAAAATCTTTCAGTGTTAGATAGCCCATTTATCGAGGAAGGCTATAGGCTATATATCATCACGCTAAGACCAATAGGAGCGGAGTAGTCATGAAAAATGTGACACAAACGAAGTTGTGCGGACAGCTGGTGTGCAATAAAGGTCATTGCCCTTTCCTTGATATCTCTTCGTAGGTACATACA
The DNA here is from genome assembly GCA_905332915.2 of Hecatera dysodea. Lineage (NCBI taxonomy): Eukaryota > Metazoa > Arthropoda > Insecta > Lepidoptera > Noctuidae > Hecatera > Hecatera dysodea. The sequence goes on from HG995290.1 coordinate 22,733,254, forward strand.
TGGACAAAAAAATGAATCGTTTTCCATTACTAGTAAATATAAAGGATCACGATGGATGTCGATTCAATATAGCATTAATTCATTATTTCTGTTTTAATAATTAAGGTTGTCAATAAATGTAGGTGGGTCAATGACCGTTATTGCACATTTATCTGGCGTTCGGTATGGATACATACATAATTATTTTAAGATTAAGTTAAGAAGGGCGTTGAAGTCCAGTCCATTCGCATGGAGACTGGAACAAATACTAAAGTAATTTTAATTGAATTGACGATTTTATTTTCCCTTTTTGTTAGTCTCAATGTTATTATTTTCTTGATTGAACTGTGCTCTGCTACACGCTCTGCTTAAAGATACATTACATCTACTTATTATTATAGATGTTCATAGGACTAGCGTTGAAACTGCCAAAACTAACAATTTGTTTTTTTTTTCTTTTTCACGAAAATAACAGATAGTGGTTTTTTCCTGTTTTTTTCGTATGTTAGGTACATGGAAAAATTAACAGAAGGAAACCTTTGGAAAGAAACAGGATTCTTTCAAACGTTTCGGTTTATATTTTGAAAAGTTGAAGAAAAAAAAGTTTTATTGACATTGAAATATATTTTAATATATGAAATACAACACAAAAAAGCAAACATATGTATTTAAAGATATTTATTTTTCATTCTTTATTTAGTTCGTTTTACTATGGAAAGTATAGAAGTTAAATTTCCAATTCATACCATAATATTCATATTCTTTGGAGTTTTTCGGTTTTATTAAAAAAAAAAATGTAATACAATATACACTGGCAAATTATCTTAAAACTTTCGAATTAAACATTGAAAAAAAAAACCAAAGAATTGTAAAGAAGCGGGATTTTTTTCAACGCTAATTAGGATTTCCTAATGATTATTGCAGAAGTTTCGCGTAGCTGCAGGAAATAAGAAAACATGTTGCTGTGACATATGTTAGCGCTTTAAAATGGATTTTTCAAATTCCTTGAATTACTAAGTAAATGACCATGATTTTTAAATCATCATTATTTGTACGGTTCTTATTACAGCCGATATCTTATCGTGAAAAGGTATTGTTGCCAACTTTTATACTATGTACTAGTATACTATGTAGAATTGTGACTGCTACATGGGATTCTTAGGCACTTACATATACAATGCGCTTATAATGAAATCGAAGGGAAGCGAAAAATACGTCATACTAAGCGGACATAAAAAGCGTAATCATAGGAATTAAACAAATTCCCATCTTTATTAGGTACTAGCTGCTGCCCGCGACTTCGTCCCCGTGGAATCCCCGATTTTAAAACATTCTTTATCGCTGCTCCGCTCCTATTGGCTTAAGCGTGATGATATATAGCCTAAAGCCTTCCTCGATAAATGGTCTATTAAAGCCAAAAAGAATTTTTCAATTCGAACCAGTAGTTCCTGAGATTAGCGCGTTCAAACAAACAAACAAACAAACTCTTCAGCTTTATAATATTAGTATAGATTTCGTGTACTAAGGAAAAGTAACTTACACAAAAAAAAAATGACGATATGTATATATCGTCATTTTTTTTTTGTCAACATATATGTATATATATGTTGACACTTGACAGTCGTAGATCAATCAAAACAAAACGAGCCAAAAACAAATTAGGATTCACGTCTCTCACTATAAGCAAATATAATTTCTGAAAATTGATTGAATTACAGTAGAACGCCGATCAGTCCTAATCGTAATATAAAAAAATAAAACCAAGTAATTTAATAAAAATAATCATATAAATTTTAACCAAGTTATTGTAGAACTGTGTTTGTTAAACTTAATAATGTTTTTTTCTATTTGTGGCAGTCCGTTTTTCTTTATTAGCAGTCTATTTTCGATTATCCGAATCGAGCCCGGTCCCAATTAATTCGGATAATCGGCAGAAACCGCACGTTTGGTCTACTTTAGTTACTTTCACAGCATTATATCATACGGTATTTTGTTGTGGGGTCAGGCTGCTGACATTGAATCCATATTTATTTTACAAAAGAGAGCTGTCAGGGCCCTTTATAATTTGCGTGCCCGCGATTCTCTTAGAGAAATTTTTAAAAAGATCAATATTATGACAGTCCCTTTCCAATTCATCTATGAAAATATTATGTATGTAAGGAAAAATCGACATCTTTTTAGTAAAATTAGTGATAGACACAATTTTAATACTAGAAATAAAGACAAATTAGACCAACCATTTTATAGATTAGCTAAAGTACATACCAAAATTAGCTCTGTTTTACTTCATATTAAGCTGTTGGTTATAGACGGCGTCGGCGTCGTAACAAACGGATTTCACTGTACATATTGTAACAAGTTTATTCAGTAAATAAAAAAATGCAGCAAGTCTCGACTTAATTTAACGAAAAGCAATATAGCAGCAGCAAGTAATATGTGTTGGTTCTAGTTTTCACTCTATCTCAAAAATGTTAATAGCTTTAATAAAGGAGTGAAAGGGGCAATTGCGAGGGCTAACTAAAACGAAACGTTAGTCTGGCACTCTTCCAAAACCTCTCGTACCATCCGAGCATTCACGTGAAATTTAACGCCAGTTAAAAACGTTAGTCTTGTAACTAGTCCTTATACGAGTAACAATGATAAAACGGTAGCAAATCACACGGCTCCTTAATTAAAACTACTAAAGGTAGATTCTTCTAAAGAATTCATAATACCTACAGGGTTATTTGTAAAACACCAACAACCTCTTAAGAGGTCATTATACTCATCATTATGAACAACTTTTACCACGGGGCCAAACCTGAAACCGCGAAAAAAAAATCAGCTGTACAAAGTGTAGGGAACAGCTGATTTTTTTTTTCGCGATTTCATATTTGGTCACATAGTAAAAGCGACACTTTTTCAGCGAGGTATCGGCGATAACGTGTCGTTCACCGTTTCGGTGGCGCGACCACGAGGGCCTACAGCCCCTTAAATAGAAACTTAAGATTTTTCCTCATTACTGCAATGTTTTTACAAATTCAATTTTTATTTACCTTCATTTCAGGTCTCAGCAAAGCTTAGATTTAAAGATCCATTAGATCTTTGAGAAGATCTTCAAACCCTTATAGCTTTTTAACCAAAACGTTGACAAATGTTTTTGGGAATTATCTTTTACAATTTTTTGCAAGGCATATTTTTTTTTTATAATATCGCCGTGGTCGCGCCGTCGAAACGCACATAAAACCATTTGGTCAAGCGAGAAAATTCTGTGCACACGTTGTTATTGGGTGGGTTTTTAACCGACTTCTAAAAAAGGAGGAGGTTCTCAATTCAGATGTTTGTATTTTTAGTCACTAAAATCGGACACTATCTTCTCCTGCTCAGCCCAGAGCGGAAGAAACCAGAAAAAAAAGTTACTTTACGTCAGTTATAGCATGAAATACATATATATTTATATATATTGTATATAGGTAGTATATGTTTATGTATAGCTGTATGTTCATTCATAATATCGAAACCAAGGGATCTCTGGAATCTCAGGAAAGCGTGAAATTGCCTCTATTCCTTGTATGTCTGATAAGCTTTTTATAAAAGAAAACAAGAAAGTATGCATCAAGCCGGTAGAGGAAAAGGAAAATATGCTTTGAAAAGGTCTTATTTTTGGGTATCATACATATGTGCATTAATTCATATTGTCGCATATGAACTGGTAGCCAACAGTAAAGATATAATATAATAAAGATACAAAAGCACAACGCTGCTTTAAAAAATGGTCGACGGCTATGGAAGCACGTGGCATTATAGATGCTTCAAATGTCAAAATGCTGATCGGTGATGACAGTAATATTAAAGGTAATAGTGATACTAGTGTTAAAAGGCAAATCTAAATCAAAGTTATATAAATAAGGACAATAAAGTCCGAAATAATTATTACAATACATTAATTATTAGCAAAAAATAACAACGCATGCACAGCACAATAAAGTAATCGATAAACATTGACAAATGAATGACATAACTCCGCCTTGCGTGAGCTTTACGCTAGTGTGAGTGCCTGGCGAAGCGACACACACACACACACACGGTCGTAAGCAGTAAGATTACGACGCACACGTCGACATTGCATGCCGCGATAAGAATCATTGACAAGAAAATGATAAAAGACGCGTTCTGTAATACCAAAAATGATGAATGAAAACTTGTGTTTTACGAAGTTCTTTTCGATAATTCGTAACTTGATAATATGAGCTATGTTCCTACTATATATTGTCGTTTGTTAAAAATACAGAAAAACAAAAAGAAAACATGCCATTTACCTACGCTGTAAAAATCTGCGAAATGAAATTATGCTCTAACAGCATTTTGGGTTTTTTTACGTATGAACCTGTAGGTACTCCATTCACAATAAGATTAGACATTTAAACAAAACTGTTTACAGTCCGTTCAACCGATTTTTACTTCTATTCCGTAAGCATAAGGATGGCATTAAAAGCAAAAACGTGATTATAATACCAACTGTTTAATGCAGCTGCCATGTGTCATGCCACAAAAGCTATAGAAGTCAAAATCCGTTCAACCGATTTTTACTTTTATTCCGTAAGCAAAAGGATGGCATTAAAAGCAAAAACGTGATTATAATACCAACTGTTTACTGCAGCTGCCATGTATCATGCCACAAAAGCAATAGAAGTCAAAATCGGTTGTACGGACTGTAAAAAAGACTTATTTCAATGTCTAATCTTATTGTGAATGGGGTATAGATAAATACTTTCTTAATCCGAATATCAGCACAATATGGTGAAAATACGTAAATGATTTTGTTATCAAGTTTTATGCAGTACTAGCTTCTGCCCGCGACTTCGTCCGCGTGGAATAGTTACTTTACCCCCGATTTTGAAACTCTCAGCCCGATCGGTTTAAAATTGACAAAGTTTCATATAAACTTTCATCCCCTATTTTATCCCTTTGGGGGTAGAATTAATCAAAATCCTTGCTTAGCGGATGCCTACGTCATAACATCTACCTGCATGCCAAATTTCAGCCCGATCCGTTCAGTGGTTTGGGCTGTGCGTTGGTAGATCGCTATTTATATCAGTCAGTCAGTCACTTTTGAGTTATATATATTAAGATTTTCCCGTCGCGGGGCTCTTGATAGCACGCTCGGCCGAGGTATAAATCTATTTTATTTTTGACGCGTATTTATATAAAAAGGATATTTTGCTCGTGTTTATCGAATGTCCTTCATGTCTGTGTAAAAAATGGGACCGCATTGTATTGACGAAGGGTGCAGTGAAGATTGATTGGCGTTCATATTCCTCGACCCTTATGTTAGAAGCCAGTACCTAACGATAGATATGTTTTCTATTTTTTTATTATTCTTCAAGAAATTCCTTCTTTAGGTGATGAAACCTACACCAGTAAAAAACGACGAACTTTAATCAATCTTATTTCGTGTCGATTCCTCAAATTCTGCCCCATCAGTATGTAACCTCCTGAATAGTTCTGGCGTTGTGTTCGTTAAAATTACGGAACACAGGTGGTTGTGCATGCAGGACAGAACAGGAGTTGATGTATGCCCTATTGAGGGCTACACGCTGGCAACGAGTATGGGATGGGTCGAGGATACTCTAGTTAGTTACTGGCGGACACCAAATACTTATGCCGCCTACTGGATGGCCGAGTGGTAACATCCCAGTGGTTCAAACCCAGCCAGGCGCATTACTTTGTGTAATTAACTTCATAACCACTGCTCTCAAAACGGTGAAGGAAAACATCGTGAGGAAACCGGCATGTCCTAGAACCAAAAATTCGAAGATATGTGACATTCACCAACTCGCACTGAGCCCGCGTGGTGGATTACGGCCCATTCCCTCTCCTAGAGAGGAGGCCTGTGTCCCAGCAGTGGGAACGTTAAAATGCTGATTATGCTTATGCTACTGGATGGTAGATGGAGCAATAAGATGCTGGAGTATTGAAACAAAATGGGACAGGAGCGTCGACGACCTGCTTAAGCTGTGGCCCGAAGTCAACAGTCCAACAGAATGATGTACACTCAGCATTGAATGGATATTACGGGTCGTAGAACAGATAGCTAAATTAAAGCATACTACATTGTGTTCCCATTTAAAAGATGGTTTACTATGCACGAACATCTTGTTTCTGATAAGTGTAAGATAAAACAATTTCGTTTTCTGATACTACACAATGACTACTCCTCCTTACTACAACGAAATCCCATGTAACAACATATCTCATATGAATCTCACACCTTTCAGATCATGTAAAGTACTCGTTGAACAGCTACGAGCCAATAAAATGTAAATATTCCTCGCTTTCTGAATAAATTCATACAGCTTACATATTTATGTGTGAGTGGTGCACAATATAAATGGAATGATTTCATTTCGCTGCGTCTACGGTTTGACCTAAGAAACCCACACAAGAAAACTATTTTCCAACGGCTGGAAATGTTTCCAAGGTTGTAAGCGGCTTCCATTGCGCTCGGGAGGCAATGTAGCTTGCAGTTTGTATTTGTTGCGCCCGCCTCCTGCTCTTGTGATGTTTTTATTTTTTGCGAATTCTATTTTCTAGGAAATAAATTTCATTTTACTTCCCTGTTTACTTTCCTGTCATCGATAGCAATCGGCGTGTTCATACAACACACACAAAGATTATTTTTTTATTGACACACATAAATTATGCTTACCACATATTTATCTAGCATTAATCTACCAAGCAAGCAGACGCGGCTAAGAAGCGTCAGTTCGCCGTCAGATCTCCGGATAAGTACGACAGAGAGAAATGGACCGGCCCCGGGCGGGACGGCGATAAATAAGGAAAAAACGGACACACAGATAGCCCAGTATGTCACGCGGATTACGCCGCCGGCCCGTATTTGAATAAGAATTGCCAATAAGGAGGGGAGCGGCCGCTTAAACTGCGCTCTTAAAGTGTCCTACTACCCTAGTATCGATCTGTATAAGCGGTGAGGTTTTCAGCAATGCTGGAAAAGAACGAAGTGACGATTTGTTTATGACTTGGACAATATTAGGGTCGACTGAAACAAACCAAAGTTGAAGATGAATTTGTGTTTCTTGGGAACATGAATACCACTTTCCTTACATGTTTAGAGGGGGTGGTGCTACACGTTCTGAAAGCGTATCAGAACATGTGCGCTATGAATTGAAAAATCAAGGTGTCATCGGATTTTTAATTGTTCATATTAATTACAAACTACTGAAGCTAAGAATAGAGAAGCTCGTGGCTAAATTATAACAGCCGCACTGGTCGATCGTCTAGGTTAAGCAAAGCTTGCCGAGGTTGGTCTGTGGATGGGTGACCATCTTAACATAACGAGACTTCTCCGTGCCTCGGAAAGCACGTTGAGCCGTTGGTCCCGGCTGTCATTTGGAGATCTTTGGCAGTCGTTACGGATTGTCAGAAGCCAGAAAATCTGACACCAGTCTTGCCAAGAAGTACCGTGTTCCCCAGTTAATGGGTTGTGGAGGTCTGGTAGGCAGCCGCTCCACGTAAAATACTGGTATTCAGCTGAATCCGGCATGACTGGGAGCCGACCCCAATATAGTTGGGAAAAGGCTAGGCAGATGACTGAAGCTAAGAATTGAATGGCATGATACTTATTAGAAGTAATTAACATTAAAGGGATTCCCTTTTAATGTTAATTACTTCTAATATAAAATGTGCGCGGGTTCTCCTTTACGAAAGCAAGATCAGAAATATCAGGTTACCGCAAAAAAAATCTTAAGTTCCTTTTACTTTGAGGGGTATTTCATCAAACCGGGTTACAATTATGGCTTTATTCCAAGAAATTTATGGCAAGGAAGTTGAAATTAGTTAAAAAAATCTCTGAGGAAACGTTTGTGGCTTCAGAAAGCCGCTCGGAGGCTCCTCCATTACGGACATGATTTCATTAATGCTCTTTTAAAATCTGCGAGCCTGTTGTTTAAATAATTACGTCCAAAGGTCGAATCTTAATTTGCTCTCGTCTCGATCCAAAAAAATTACGTCAGTAATAATAAAACCTCCTTTATTCCGTGGGCAGATGGATGAGAATCCCTTCACAAACATTTTGCAGTGTGGAATAATGGACAAATCAGGGTCTGGGGCAGGCGCAGCTGTGGAAGGTCCTTTGAAATATGAGCTCTGTTTATAAATAAAAGCGGTCGGTAATAGCCGGCCGTTTCTCTTCATTTCGTTTGAAATATATTGTAGGTTCGGTACCAGGCCGCCAGGTGGCGCTGGTGGTGCGCGCTCGGGGCGCCAACTTGTGAAATTGGAAAATATTTCGGTCGGTATCAGGAGTGCGTTTTGTTATTAGATAAATAAATCGTATTCTTTGTTCCGCCTTCTGTTTGCGGTGAGGCCGAGGGGTCGATTTGTTCTGATTATGAAAAGGAATATTGGAAGGGCGAAATTTGCTTGTTTGGGGCCCTTCAAGAGACAATATTTCAGTTCAGTATATTAAGTATATTCAAGCTTATCTGTGGAGTTTTGAACCTGGCAACATTTTAATGCTTAGATAAATACGACCTATGTATAATTAGGCGGCAAAAGATTTCAGCATGTGTTTAATTTAAGCTTGTTTATCAACAATTTTAAATTAAACACATCCTTTCCTTTCGATCCATTTGTTTGTATGTTCATTTTAATTTGATTTATATGTACAAATAGATGATAATAATAATAAGTTTTAGTTAAGTTAGTATAGTCTATTTTAAGTCTCCTTCTCTGTCTCTTTACACACTGTGTCTACATTTGTTATCCCACTCTTCTGTCGCAGGTCTGCTGGAAGAAATTTCTATTGAAATAAGCAGTACCTTTGTGCTCTTGGTTTCTGTACAAAATTTTCTATTTAGGTATATTGTGTGTACATAAATCAATAAAAACAATAGATTACAATTGTATAGCAAAATCAAAAAGAAATTAGGTTAATTTATTAATAAAATATTCCAAACACACAAACACAGTCAGCCGTTTGAGAACTTCAAACTCGTGTTTCGAGAAATTTCACGAAAAGTTGGTCAAGTGCGTTCGGTTCCGACTGCTCGCATTATTCCGAACATATTTGAGTTTACAGAACTCGGTAAGATTCGCCCCCAGTCACGTTTCCAACTTCACTACAATAAAGATTGGAGGAATATACTTACGGAATAAAAACCTAAATAACTTATTCGTGGCGAACTTCTTGAGTAAATTGTTAATTTTATACGAATTCTTTATTTAAGCCTCCTCAATGTTAGGTGCTAGTTTTCCTTGTCTGTTTCTACATGATTTTATTTTCCCAGCAAACGAAAGACTCAAAGGAAAGCAGACAGGCCACCCAGCCAGAAACCAGGCTAACATGTCCATTGAAGAGTTTCTTTTTTTATTAACAACTGACGTGATAAATTGACAACAAATTCATGATGCGAAGCATATCTCTGACGTATTGCTTATTGCAGTAGTATTGTAACACCGGCCAACTGTTTAAATGGCCAACGGTGCGCATACGCACAAAGCAAGCACAGTTAATACTGCCACGTGTTCTGGTGAAAGGTAAACTAAATACATTTACGATAAATCCTTGAATAGCAATGCTTCGGTTGCTGTTGGCAATTTACAATGCCAACTACACTTTCGATAAATAACAGAACGGGGGCGTAGCTCAGATGGTAGAGCGCTCGCTTAGCATGCGAGAGGTACCGGGATCGATACCCGGCGCCTCCAATTTATTTTTTAAACGCTCTACCAGACCAATTTATCAACGGGAACATCGAATATTTCAATAACACAAAGATCGGCCATAATAAATGTGTGTAAATAACTGATGTGTAAAATTACCATCGTGCCGGCTCCAATTACCTTGTCGTGATTGTTTTAAGTAACTGGATGCAGATTCCCACGCTCAAATAAATCCACAAAAATACTCTGTTAATGACACTTTACTTACTGAGCAGCCATTTCTGTGAGTTTATATTGAAATTGTTTGGTTTTGTTCGGTTCGCGAGGGTTCCAAAGTCTCCAATGACGATTAAAATTGAAACATGCGGCTTTCCATTGGCTGGCCCACTACACACGACTTTGACATGGGTTGGGCCGTAATATGATTCCCGTAATCCCGCAGGTACAAACCGGAACAGTATAAACCTCTTCGATTTTATGCGATCCTTATTCACAGGCACTCCTGGTAATTTTCAATAAGTCGAGTCACATAGACCCCACGGGCTACGGGCGATTCTATTATAAATAACAATGAGAACGTACCGATCCTTTCCGTCCGGGGAAGCTGAAGAACACGTCCGGTCCGTTCCGGTGCGGCATCTGCCGGAGCACGTTCAGCAGCTTAGCAGAATGCCGGGGCTGCAACACACACAAACCTTATTGATTCTTATACAATACAACACATTTTATAGCAGAAAAGTAAGAATAGGTATAACATTATACCATTCGGTTGTTAACTACGTAATAAAACCTGAAAAATCATACCATTTGAAACATTAAGCTAAACGTTTGACCATTTCATCATTTAATAAGCCATTCAATTTTCGCTTATATTACCAACGGAATAGCCTCGAGGACACGCCACATTTTCATATTTCACAGATAACAAAGAAAAATCCTCTTCAACTAAAAAGTTTTAAAATACTACGACATAAACCCTCTCGATATTGGCAGTAATGGCGCAGATAACGGAAGCCTTGCCAACTCAGAAATAAAAGGAGAAAAATTTATAAATTGCCAGGCGGTCTCTATCTCACAAAAATATTTTAATCTTGACTTGTTCGTCGCTAATGACTTGCTTTAACTGAAACCTGATGAGCTACTTAGGTAGGAATATATATAATGCGAGCTAAAAAGGACAAGCGATTCTCATTCACTGGCAAACATAAACACAAAGTAACTGCCGCCGCTTGCGCCGGATAATTACCGTTTCACCGCACTGTCTGTAAAACGATGCAAATTTCAAAAGCATTGGCGGTACGGCTAATTGCACATTTGGCCGTAGCCTTCTCCATTTGTCCGCGTTCTTCTCGTATCCCTCTAGTTTATGTTGCCCTGGTCGAATTAGACGGTTTTTGCGGGGGCGGCAGCCAGGAATTTGCGCCAGGAACGCTTTCAGTTCGAGGCGGAACTTTGTAATTGACATTTTTAAATGTCAACAGAGATAGGAATGTTGTTTGTAAAGCAATAAATTGGCTGTTCCGAATAAAAGTTCAAAGCAGTGAATTTTTACTGGAGTTGCCGCCGGGCTCACCCTTTTATATAACAACATAGCTAGCAGGTTATATGTAAATATACATACTTCTATGCAGCTATTCATTAACGCCCTCACTAAAACTTTCTCTAGAAGTAGGTACAAAGTAACTTGATTTGTCACCTAGAAGTAAGTTTGAGAGGCAATAAAAGCTGTTGTTCCTCTGTGTGGCGGTGTTGAGCAAAGCGGTTGTCTCGAGTCTCAAGCATAGCCGCTCCGAGTCCCGAGCATACTTGAGCCCGAGATGCCCGGAAACTATCACTTATATCGTAGGCGGCTTCATTTCTTTGAAAAGAATATAAAGTTACACACTATTTACATCGGCAAATGTTCTATGTGAGAATAAGAACATTAGTAGTTTGTTTTGTAGTGTTTTATACGTCGATCGCCAGAAACAAGCGACTTTGTACAATCTGCGGAACTTTAAACTATCACGTTGACTTTTTGTGTTCTTGCTGTTAAAACTTCCATCCCTGCAGATATTTCCATTGAAACATCGAAACAAGGCAGTCTACCTTTATTTAATTAAGCTCATAATTTAAGTTCTACTCACCCATTTCCCGTTAACTGCTTTCATGGCACTGAACAGCTGCTTCAGCTCTTTGACTGTGACGCTATAGCTGGCCAGGACTCCCAACATTTCGATGAGCAGATCTGCAACAAAGGAGACACCACAATGCATTTACCAGGCGTACATAAGTTTAATGCAACATTTGTAAACGGCTCGGCGGAATGAAAAGGTTCATGGATGCGAAAGGAATTTGCTATTACGTATAAACGCAGTGCTAGTTCATAATTGCTATGTTACCCTAGTAGAGGAATCAAAGTATGATTTAGTACGCTTGCGTGGATGACTTAGTCTGGGAAAGGATAGAATACTTCTCTAAAAAACTAGATGTATGATGTGGTCAGGTCTTACAAGGCGTTATTGCTACAAAATCATAATAGATGGTAATTATGAAAAGTAGTAATTAATTTCTTCTATCTCTGTCAGTAGAAATGAACAGCCAATGGTTTTCCTAGTTTAGTTAGATAGCACAAACAAAGCCCTCAATAAAAAAATGCTTAGCTAAAACCAAGTAGCTGTGACAAGTGACAAAACCAAACCAACTAACTTTGTACTAACTAAGCTTTAGCAAATAATTAAAGTATCATCAATATGTATTTAGTTGAACGTTTAATAACATGTCATACGCAGCCCTTGCGCCATTGTGAAACATACAAGCAAATTGATATATGCTAGTAATTAATTCGAATTTACATTATAAATTCAAACGAGAGCTACCGAAACAATGCAACACACGAGTATATGTACCAGTATAGCTAGACAGGATGTACTCATGAATGGTGAATAATGAATCACTAATTAAGATTAGGTCTGCAATCGAGCCAGCTTCGCGCTTGTTTGATTCGGAATTGTTCATGAATACATAACTCTAGTTTTTGGTTTGAACTTTCTCTATGAGATACTATCATTAATGTTTCTACGTAGTGTTGTTATTGGAGACAGATTAAATTGATAGATTCTGCTCATATTACACTAAATACTTAACTAGAATAATTCGATTAAATATTTCTACGAAATGTTTACTATCTCTATCAATAAGAAACAGACTTATCTTTTCGCTAAAAGTTAAATAAGCTTTGAAGGGCAATGTAATATATAAATAATTCGTTCTACATGATTCGTTTTTCACAACTACACCCAAAAGACGATTTAGAAGGTACTAAAGTTTGTGTATAATAATTTTATTTTGTAGGTAGTGTACTTGATACTCAGTATTAATACTAGTCAAAGTAAATAGAGAACGTATGTATATAGAGAAGAGATGCCTTTTTTGGGAATTCATCAAATAACTTCTCCCGCTCTGGGCGGAGCGGAAGGGAGTGTCAGACTCTTACTGACTAAAACCCACCCTTGTTCCTCCTAGTGCCCTTCGCGTTCCAGGGCCGCGGTGACTCTTTCGAACAAATTTCACAACCCTAGCATCCCTGAAATACCTTACTTTGGAATAACTTTCAAAATTCACGTGGGCGAAGAATCTCTTCAAAATTAGAGTGAACAGGCTTCTTCTGGGTAAGCTCATTCCATCGTCGACTTTGTCTCTGTCACCTGCAACCTAGACTAGAGTCAAGAGCAAATCCATATCAAATTAAATTAAATTAAATGACAACTGGAATCCAAAACATTTCAACAACAATTTGTTAGATCTCTTTATACGATACCAACTAATAAAATATTTCGTTTTCGCTGATTTGTTTGCAATAAAATATCTGAAACTTTTCAGCCGAATTTATTGCCCACTCCATTAAATTAATAAAATAAACGAAGTCTACTTTACATAATTGAGCTCAAAAACGTTATCGTATTTTTATTGGTAATATTTTGAAATATATCTATACTAATATTATAAAGCTGAAGGGTTTGTTTGTTTGTTTGTTTGAACGCGCTAATCTCAGGAACTACTGGTTCGAATTGAAAAATTCTTTTTGGGTTGAATAGACCATTTATCGAGGAAGGCTTTAGGCTATATATCATCACGCTTAAGCCAATGGGAGCGGAGCAGCGATAAAGAATGTTTTAAAATCGGGGATTCCACGGGGACGAAGTCGCGGGCAGCAGCTAGTTAGCAATAAAAATACGGTAACACGGCAGGAATGAATAGTTAACCATCATTATCTCATGCAGTTAAAACTTCCACCCACCTCATGGGAACCTGGTATGCGAAATCCTATTACAGCACCCGAGGGAGATGATAAGGGATGGTCTTATCTATGGGGCCACACGGCGCAGTATTGAATATTAATTTACAGGAAATTGGTGAAACCACACAGGCCCTTGAGCGCACTTAAGTTTCAATCGCTTGCCTGTTTAATAAATAAATAGCTTACCGCTAAATACCTACGTAGTCACGCCATTGTTGGGGCCTGCTCGAATCAATATTTGATAAGGCATTAGAATTATTCGGATTACTTTGTGAAACAACTGTTTCTGATAAGTGAAATAGGATTTAAATGTTGAGTTAAACTGGTATACTTTGTTGTCATGTGGGGCACCCACCTCCCATCCCATTCTGAAGTCAAAAGATTTATAAAGTAAAAAAGAATCTTTGTTCATTAGTTCCTCGACACATTCCAGTGCTCTAGTGCATGACATTTATATGTATAAAATCATTTAGAGCGTCTCACCGCTGCGGCCGTGGCTGGTGGCAATCATGAAAATTATTCCGCTTGAAAATTCTACGAGAGTGAAACACGCATTTACTTCTTCCGTCATGAACATACATATGTACCTGCACTCATGTGATTACTGCAATTTTAGTAAAAGGCTTATATTTTTTCAGGGGACATCGCCATTGTATATTTAAGACACTTTTAGTTAGAAATTGTACTAACAAGAATGTTCTTCATGTAGCTTCATATAGTTTTTCCGATATTATTTTCAACATTTTATAAAAGGTTTCAATAACTAGGGCGTGCGCGAGATCTGCAGGTTCCTAGAAAATTATTTCTAGGAAGCAGCAGACCTCACACACTGCGAACCCCATCAAACTGCAACTTATTACGTGACATTCCTGGAGCTCAAATAAAACAGGTATTATTCATTTATAGCACAGCGTTAGGTAATATTCAGCGTCATCGTCGCCAATCTGATAGTGAACGTGTCGCCGAGTCGGGTTCGTATCAATCACACTCCCTTTGAATCCCGCTTTCATTATTCAGGTAAGTCACATGAGCTTTTTAAAAAATCACCTAACAAAACAACAATGCGGAAAGTCCATCTGTCACGTAATGGCCGGCGCATTGTTCTCGGGTTAATCCCGGGCCGCGTCGGTGGCTAATCCCGGCGTAATTCCGGTATAGTCCGGGATTCCCGCTTCCCGGAGTCCCGGCGGCGGAGCTCGCTACGCCTCTGCTCCGGTTAATGCCATCCTCGGGATATTAAAATGCTTCTCGCGATTATGCTTTCAAAATATTAATAGGGATTTTTCGCACCAGTTCTCGTTGAAAAGTCATGTTTATGTTACTTTTATGACCTCAGTTTAGTTTATTACTAAACAGGGCCTCGCTTGGGCGGTGCTGTTTATGGCATGTTTCGGGGTTAAATTATTATAAAATAAACTTTAAATATTTCTAGTTCTATAATAACCTAAAATACAGTACCTATATATTTACATACCAAGTTAAGCTTGTGCCAAATGAAACCGATTAATGTATATAACTATACAATATGGGTCAGCAAATATTGAATTTAGCGTCCATTGTACAAAAAAAAACTAAATATTTCAGTTGTTATTTTAGCAATACTAAAATAGCCCATCAAATTTCCTGCATAGTCAATTTACAAACTAAAATAAAAACAAAACCAACGTTAGAAACCTCGATTTGTACCAGGCCAGCAGAATAGTACAGGAGCTCTATTGGCAGTACCTCGATCTAGTGGCTGAAAAACAAACCGTTCGAATGCTCTCCAACGCACGCTTTTCACCCGGTGGAGTTTACAATCAACGTCAAAAAGCACCTATTAATTTGTTGGCCAATGCCGGGGCTCGGAGCGCAAATACAGATTATAATGGAGCTTTTGTACTTAATTAAATATTTCCCTTCAACCAATTTCATCTGGATATTTTACGAACTCGCTAATATTACATAAATGTATACAACTGTTTCAGGTAGAATTATTTGAGTATGATTTTATAGAGTGCTCTATTGGAAATATGTTACTTGTTAATTGGAAACGGTTTAAATATTCCAATATTAAAAAGAGTAGGTAGATAAAAATAGTGCTTTATTTAATAACGCAGCGCGAATCAGTCGTTCACTTTATTTTCTGTACTGGCTAATAATATAATAATTAAGTCATTATGAATTTCTGAAACATACTCCATGAATAAGTGGTGCAATAGCAAATGATTGCAAACATTTTAACAATCATTAATCTTCTGTATCGTAATCTTTAGTTGTAAGTTGTACCCGTTCCGAAACAGAACGACAATTTATAACCTCCCCGCGTTGAGGAGATGAAAGGCTTGACAGAACTATCATGGCCCGGTCCAGTCCAGCTCATCTTAGGTAGCTTACTCTGCCAAGAAAGTAAGCTATTACTGAGTTCTGACAATACAAACGAACGGAGCGCCATAAGGCATTTCATACAAATCTTTAAGTCCTTATTTTCCGAAATAACTAAACCGATTTTAATGAAACTTTACACACATAAGCAGGATACATAGTAGGGTGGGTCGAAAAAATTTTTTTTCTCGAATCCATTGGTAATAGTGAAAATATGTTGTCATATAAGATCAATTAAATACCTGTAAAATATTATTCATTTATTTTTAGTGTAATAGCCCGCGCATCGATCCCCAAGTTTAATAAAAACGTATAAAATAGTAGTGTTAAACAACGACGTCTTAAACCACTTAAAATAATATTTTTAAACTGAACGCATTTTATTGTGTTGCTATAAAGTAACAGAGAGTTATTGTTTACCAAAGTTTTGTTTTTATAACTTTGAGAGGGTAGTCAAAAGTGGTCGCGGGCGTATCGCGTGTAATTATTTTAGTTTGCTTTTAGTGCGACAAAAATATTATAAGAGTACGGTTGCTTACGCGTTTAACATTCATTACACTATTTTCTCTTACTTAACTAATAACATATTATGGAAACTAGACGAAAAAGTTATCAGTGCCCTATATTAATATAGGGCACTGATAACTTTTTCGTCTAGTTTATTAAGGACAATCTATTGCCGACCTATGAAGACGTCATGAAATATTATGAGTGGAATAGATTACAACTTAAAATTAGAAGAAACACTATCAAAGAACCTTCCTTTTTAGATATTGCTGAGCTTGTATCTCAAAAAGTAGAAGAAGTGTGGAGAAAATCGTCTCTTCCTACAGTATCACACACAAGAGTAATTCAGCAATTAAAGGCGTACCACCTGAAGTACAAGAGCCTCATCAAATCTCTGAAAAGATTATCAGCTGATCAAAAGAATGATTTTATACAGCATAGCAGAGTTCTATTCGACATTTGTTCCTGTAAATGTAAACAAATTCAACTGTGTTGTTATCCTAGAGAAAATAAGGTAACAAAAGTTTTTACTTGACCAAAGACAGGGAAGGAAGATGCGAATTGGCAGCATAGATCGCATTCTTACCACAAAATTACAAAAAAAAGGTAACACGAGCTTCTAAGATAAAAAGTCCAGTTTGAACATTAACAAAAATTAAGAAAAGTGTAATTCTGAACAGCAGGAGTTAATGTTATCTTCAAGTGAGTCTGAAGGCAGTACTTCTCCACCTGATAAACTAAATTTGCCTTCCACGTCACAATTAAAGAAACAAAAACCAATATTAGTGAAAAGTTTACCTACGTTGTCAAGAACCTGCGATCGTTATGGTATTTCCGACAGAGCAGCCGCTGCGATTACTTCTTCGGTATTGCAAGATATATTTTCGGATATTGAAGTGGTTGATAAATCCAAATTTTTAACTTTTTTTTATTGTTCATGCATTTTATGTAATATTTCTTTATTTTCTATACATTTATAACTGTTCTTTAATAAAATATATATTTTTAACCAAACGTTGTTTTTTCAATAATTCCCGAAACTTTGATTCCCATGCGCGGGCTAAAGATATGACTTAATTTAACTTTTTATAGCTAATTATTATTTGTTTAGTCCTAAGACAACATAATATCACTATTAGAAAATGATCAAATAACTTTAATTTTTTCCCATACATCGGTGACCCACCCTAATACATAGGTCTAAAAGGTTAGTTAAGCAAACCGTTTTTGTTTTAAACAATTTTAGGAATTAAGTTGGCTTATTTCCTAAAATCTTTGTGACAATTTTAGGAAATAAGCCAACTGTTTGCGTTAAGCGAATTAGGTGAGAATTGAGATAAGTGGGGTTCCTGGCCAATGAGGGCTTCAAAGAAGTAAAGAAACGGCTCATGTTCAAAATCCAGTAAATCATCATAAAAATACTGTCCTGGAGGCGCCGGGTATCGATCCCGGTACCTCTCGCATGCTAAGCGAGCGCTCTACCATCTGAGCTACACCCCCTGATACTACATTAACCAAATATGACTTTCTATTCAATATAGCCAAACTCGTCGTTCAAGGCAAGTTAAGTGACATAAAAAAACATGTACATTTTTACAGCAAAATAATTCTAAAAATATTCCAGTTGGAGGCGCCGGGTATCGATCCCGGTACCTCTCGCATGCTAAGCGAGCGCTCTACCATCTGAGCTA
This sequence comes from Hecatera dysodea, assembly GCA_905332915.2. Classification (NCBI taxonomy): domain Eukaryota; kingdom Metazoa; phylum Arthropoda; class Insecta; order Lepidoptera; family Noctuidae; genus Hecatera; species Hecatera dysodea. The sequence goes on from HG995290.1 coordinate 22,751,737, forward strand.
CGCCCCCTGATGGAGCTATTACTAAACTTTAAAGTTGTATACTGTCCAACGACACTACGAAATGCCTAAGGCGATACAAAGTAGAGCAATACGTGACATTTCGTCATACGCATTACAATTCGACGCACGCGCACGTGCCTTTCACTCGGGAGTCAACCAAGCAATCATAAAACAATGGAGTACTCAAACTTTGATCATTTAGTGATTGCTGACCGAAAATAGTGTGTAATCATATATCTATACTAATATTTTAAAGAGGTAACGTTTGTGAGGTTGTGAGTTTGTGACGTTGTAAGGGGTAATCTCTGGATCTACGGAATCGATGTTCAAAATTATTTCACCAATAGAAAGCTACGTTATTGTGGAGTGTCATAGGCTATATTTTATCCCCATATTGCAACGGGAACGGGAACAACGCGGGTGAAATCGCGGGGCGCTGCTAGTATTATCTAAATGTAATATCTATTCAAACAAATTATACCTACTGGCTTGGTTTAGTCTACTCCAAGTCATGACAAAAAAACTACCTCTTAGTAATGATAGTTTCCTGGTCACAACTGGTGGACAACTCATCATCTGATTGCTTTTATAACTGCTAAGGGCTAGGCGAGCGTTATAATAAATTAATCAGGATGAACTTTACCTTCATTTTCTACCCAAGTTTAGGTTATTTACGGCCTAGGTAAGTGATTGCAAACGCCACCCATAAAGATGAATAGGTCCTTAGAGTAGCCTTCTGCGCAAAAGGTCAAGGGTCAAATTGTACGGCGGTGTAAATTATGAAGAGGATTGCTTAGAAGTAATACAAAACTGTTCCTGCTTGGGGTTTTACTGAATATGATGTTGGCAATGTTAGTTAATATACTTGTGTATAAAAATACATTTCAGAGCTAAATGGGCTTTTGACATAACGATATTTGTCAGGTCAGCTAGGTAAATGATAAAAGGCAAAATTGAAAATTTTGAAAAAACCCACGATGGTAAAAACATAATTGAAAAAGTATTAAATAATTAATAAAAACCCGCGACTTACAAAATTAATGTAACCTAAGAATATCCGTCAGGGCTGCCATTCAATGAGCTAGTTTGCAGATAGTGATGACAGCCCCCGTCGGATATTCTTAGGTTACATTAATTTTGTAAGTCGGGGGTTTTTATTAATTATTTAATACTTTTTCAATTATGTTTTTACCATCGTGGGTTTTTTCAAAATTTTCAATTTTGCCTTTTATTTCAAACTTTTTAGGTAGAATTTTATTATGAACCAACAGCGCCCCCTGGTGAGTTGTCACCGTAACACCTATCCAAGAACATGCACCAATCAAACCCGAACACATCACTGAAAACTACATCAAAATAGGAGAAGTTTTGTTTTTTTGCATAAACATATGTTTACTGCAGCGCCCCCTCGTGAGTTGTCACCGTAACACATATCTAAGAACATGCACCAATCAAACTTAACCCATCACTGAAAATTGCATCAAAATTGGAATAGTAGTTTTGAAGATAAATGGCAACATTGGTTTGCCCAAATATCCCTGATTGCAGCGCCCCCTGTTGAGTTGTCACCGTAACACCTATCGAAGAACATGCACCAATCAAATCCGAACCCATCACTGAAAACCGCATGAAAATCGGACAAGTAGTACTGGAGATAAATGGGAACATTGGTTTGCACAAACAAACATCCTCTCACCCCAAACGCATGTTACACTGTCTCCGTTCCGTCGTGGGTAATAAATAAATGATTTTGTAAGTAGGTTGTAAAAACACTTTTACACGTCAATATTTTTTGGCCGTTATAAAAACTAGATGAGGCCGGTGTTTCCTAGCTGACTACCCTGAGAAGAAACACCGAAACAAACTCAGAGGTCAAGGTCTCTTTTGAAGTCCATATAATTGTACTGGTCGAATCATATGAGAACCATGTAGGTTGGTGTCTGAAGTGGTATTTTGAGGAAAGTACCACACAGATTTGAGTGGACCTGTCCAAACAGTGCAAGCATTTGTCAGTTATCGTATAGCTCAAACTCAGAACTTTCAACTCAGAGCTCAACGATTTGACGAACAATACCAAAGTAAGGTCATTTGGGTAGGCCACATAAAGAACTCAAACCGCCAGACTAACATGAAATGAACCTCTGACATAGCGATCTACATGGTCCTCATATTCACAATACGTTATATGAGGACCAGGGACAGGACAGTGTCTGAAATGGTCTTTTTAAGAAGGAACCACACTGTTTTGGGTGGACCTGTCCAGTGAGTGCAAGCCTTGGTCAGAGTCGAGTAGCTCAACTTAGAACCAATAAGAAGCTCAACAACTCGACGAACAATGCCAATGAAAGGACATTTAGGTAGGCCAAAAAAGGTAGTTTCTAATGAGATTTTAGTTCGATTCTAGTAAGATAAAAAAAAATCGAGACTAAAATATCAGTTGGAGGCCGGATATCGATTCCAGTCCTCTCTCTTGCTAAGCGAGTACTCTACCATCAGAGCTCCTGCCTACCTATAAACAACAACTACCTACAGTATATTGCGGTTCTTGCGTCATAAGAAAGGGTATTTGACTAAAAAAGTCTAATTAGTCCGTCAGATTGATTTCCAAAAAAATATTGGGAACGTATTTTTTCATTTTTCACGTAAACAAAAAATTAAGATGATACATTGCGTTGAAAACTCATGTGACGTCACATAGCAATATACTTTTACCACGACGTGACGTCAGAAGCCCCCACGCCTGATCTTTGACGCTTTTTATCTTCGATAATTTTTATTGATTTGATAAAGCAAAAAATACGTGTCCAATATTTTTCGATAATCTAATTGACAGAGTAAAGAGTCATATTTTTTTTTTACTCAGTAATCATCCTTATTTTGACGTAGGACATTTCGCACGAAAATATCGTTGTATTTTTTTTTCCTCAGTTTCTAATATGTCAGGGCACGCTGTTTAGGTAATTTGCTCTTCGTGTTCGTTGAAAACGTTCAAATGTATTAAAAATGTATAAACAAAAAGTCTCGCCGTCATAGATACCGTTGCGCCATGTGCCTTCAGCGCGCGGGTTACGTCACAACCGTCAGCTGTCACGTTTAGGACAAGAAAACTCCATTGGATTATGATACCCTGGTATCTCTGAGAACGGTATTCAACCCTTTTTGAGTTTAAGTGGAAGTAGAGAAATAAATATGATAGTAATGTTATGAATGATATGCAAATATTGAACTACCTGCTATTTTTATTTGTCTGTAAGTAAGGACAGTTTTATAAACTGTTCTTAAGGGCGCATATTCCGAACGGCATTTCATACAAATTTTCAAGTCGTTATTTTCCGAAATGACTGAACCGATTTTAGTGAAACTTCAGACATATAAGCAGGTTACATAGGTCTAAAAAGTTAGTTAAACACATTTTCGAAATGTCTTATTTTAAAAAAGATAACTGGAAATTTATGTTTGTATGGAACATTAAAAATGGGTCTACTTTAACTGTAACACTATTTATCGAAAATGTTTTCAATTAACTTTTTAGAGCTATGTATTCTGCTTACGTGTATAAAGTTTCATTAAAATCGGTTTAGTCATTTCGGAAAATAACGACTTGAAAATTTGTATGAAATGCCGTTCGGAATAAGCGCCCTTAAGCTTTTTTTTTAAAATTTAATTTAAATTCAAATCATCTACTTTAATAGTATTATATAATTTTAATTTTGAGAGTGCTATACATACCATTTAAAATTATAATCTTACTAGCTGACCCGAAAAACGTCGTTTTGTCACATAAAATAAAATATAAGATTTAGGGGTGAACTACCCTTAACATTTAGGGGGATGAAAAATAGATGTTCTCCGATTCCCCAGCCTAGCCGATATGCACTCGATTCACGAAAATCGGTCGAGCCATTTCGGAGGAGTTCAACCACAAACACCGTGACACGAGAATTTTATATGTAAGATACTCGTAATAATATAAAATTGGAATATTTACTCTACTTAAGAGTAACTATGGAGTTTCTTGTCCGTTCTTCTCCATAAGAATCTACCTTTGCGAATGGACGCTAGAGTCACTTAATTTATGATAATTTTAATTGATGACGTTCAAAAGTGCGTTTTGAGTTTGAGAGTTTGAGTTTACTTAATTTTTCAGACCGTGAAAAGTGATTTTATTTAGTAGACTATTTTAAACTGAAATGACAAAAAAATTCAGTAAAGTGTGGTCCTATGTAAACCATATTAAAGACTCGATGTTACGTTACGGCGTATACCTGCTTGCTTGTTAAAAAAAAAACCACAATAGTTGCCCCTTTTTTGTGCAGGGGTTGGGCTACATAAACCACCCCCACTTCCCGTGGGTGTGGTAAACATCAATTAACGCGTGACATTAAACCTCTACGGGGGTTGAGAAGCCCTGGTATCTATGAGAAACTACTGCAACCCTTTAACGCTATGGATATTTCACCTTTCAAATTTTAAACCAAAGGAATGCTTAACGAACATCCTGATTTATTCTGGTATCCCAATAGCGGTGGGAATAGTAAGATTAAAAGTACATCTTAAGAAAGCGTTCTTTATTCCCTTACGTCATTATTATTCCAAAGAATTAAAGCGTCATCTACCCACTTGGCCGGGAACTTTAACACCTTTAAGGGTTTTGATCTCCTGGTACCTGTGAGAATTAAAGAAGCTCCCTGAGACTTAACATTTAAAGAGTGTGCGCGCCCGGGGTGGGTGTTTTTTTACTAAGTTCGTTTAGTTAGTTCTCTTGTTTAAAGAACGAATAAATTAAAAATTGACATCTTGCTACAGTCATCCAGCCTAATTATAACAACCAGATAACACATATTTTGAAGCCTACACCATCGCAGACTTTACCATAGCCATATATGTTAACTGAAAATTGGACTTGGCGCCGTCTGCGGGCGGCTCTTTGCAAACTTTTCAAAATAGGAGGCGTGAATAACGCCACAGACCAGGTAACAGACATTGCACCTGCCGCAATGTACGACGCATTTAATTAAAAGTTTTCCACTTAAATTTTCCTGAAACAAGGTTGAATAACTTTCTTTAGCGCTGAGAACTCTATATTTTTTTATCAAATCTTCTCAAGTATCTATTTAGGAATCTGTTCAATTCATCGTTATCGTCGTCGTTATAATTTATCTTTGGATGATCCTTGTTTTTAATGGAAGCAGAGTTTGGTAAACTCGATTAATTCATCCTTGAATTATTTTTTCATGACATTCCTGTTTTTGTTAGGCTTCCGCCCCTCTGTATGATGTGCTTTAAAAACAACCCTTACGGAGTCATGGTGCCTTGGTATTTGTGAGAAACTTTTGAAAACGGCTGACTGCAACAACTACAGGTGATATTAATTTATCGCCTAAATAAATTCCAAACCACTTCTTGATTCCTTATAATGCTCAAGTTTTCTTGTAAATTGCAAGACCCAAACCATTTCTAGTAAAATGATTCGGATCTTGCAATTCACATGCAGCATAATATAGTCCTTTATGAAGGCGATTCGCCAAAAAAAACCATAAATCATTTCTTTTATTACCAAAGGACTACTTTTATCGGCATTTTTCAAATTCGTGCAGTGTTCTCAATGCCTCAGCTTCTTACAAACATTTTAAACGTCTACCTGAGGGGTTATGGTTTCCTGGTACGCGTGAGAAATAAACACACCCCGTGCGATTTAATGTTTAAGCGGGGGGGGGGGGGGCAGTTTAACTATGACATTTTTCAACTCCTTTGAAAAATTTGAGTATATGCAAAAGATAGAACACCGAGAGTTCAGAGGGTCAAAAGTATACAATTTTAGTATAGTCAATTCAATTTTAGTAGTCAAAACCCAATTTCAGTAACAGATTGGAGGCGCCAAATATCGAACCCGGTACCTCTCGCGTGCTTAGCTTCTGAGCTACGCACGTGTCATAGAGTAAATTAAATACAACATTCTAAGTTCGGGTGCTTGTAAAATTAAAAAGATATGTATACTATTTTCTACTTTTGCATGCTGTAAGATAGAGTGTGCTGGTACTGCTTTTACAATGTTTACATCTTATTTTTTACCCACATTCATTGCAAATAAATTATTTCTTTCTTTCTTGAAATCCATGACTACTGCAGCTCGCAAGCTATTGTATTAAAACTAGATCAAAACCACATCGAGTGATCCTTTACGCACTTTTCAAACGACGCGCAACGCATAATGTTTTACAAACCGTAGTCGACTTAGGTGTACTTAAATCGCTCCAATTACGAATCTAATCTCATTTTCTGTTTTAACCCGATTTTCCAGTTTCTTGGCAAATAAGTCTGTAACATTTGTAAAGACTAAGCCACATTTAAAGTAGGCGAACGGTATTGAATTAAGCGTAAAAGCATTCGAAATCCCGCAGTTGAATCCCGTTCAAAGTGTGGACAGTTAATTTATAAAATGTAATCCCCTACATGTGAGGGAGTGGAGTAAATTACGAGCTATTTAGAGAATTTCTCGGAACGGCGGCGCCCACAACCCGTTGCACCTGCAACTAGAACAAAGCAGTTGATAGTTGCATTTCATTAAAACTTATACACTTACCGTTTCCGGTCACAACTTCTTATAATTATTAAATGAGAGGATGAGGAATTATTTAATGTTGTCTACTTAATTACACTTTTTAACGTCAGTGTCATCTATACATATAAATAAAATTGGAGCATCTGTTTGTAAAATAGCTGCTGCCCGCGACTTCGTCCCCGTGGAATCCCCGATTTTAAAACATTCTTTATCGCTGCTCCGCTCCTATTGGCTGAAGCGTGATGATATATAGCCTATAGTCTTTCTCGATAAACGGGCTATCTAACACTGAAAGATTTTTTCAAATCGGACCAGTAGTTACTGAGATTAGTGCGTTCAAACAAACAAACAAACAAACTCTTCAGCTTTATAATATTAGTATAGATATATACTGTACATACACCAAAATAATATTTTTTATAATTTTTGTCTGTCTGTCTGTTTGTTCCGGCTAATCTCTGAAATGGCTGGACCGATTTTGACGGGACTTTTATTGACAGGTAGCTGATGTAACAAAGAGTAACTTTGAAATATAAAGTAATGTTGCCAAGGACTGTCTAGTAAGCGCGCAGCTCACGCGCATGCCACCACTGTGCCGTCACGTCGGGCACCTCCCACCACATCTCCCACCAACGAATCAATATCACAAAGAATCAGGGGGTTAGTAACTATTCCATGCGGACGAAGTCGCGGGCAGAAGCTAGTATAAATAAATGTATGTGACAATCGAAAGCTTTCCCTATACACCAACGTCACACATAAATTTAACAAACAATACAGTGAACTTAAGGCTTGGTGCGGGGTTACACCGAAGCGTTTATGCTCTGGCATTCAAAAGGTTAAAAGGAATCACAAATTAATGCAATACTAATTCGGAAGAAACCCTGTTTCCGGGATACAAGAAGTCTAAATATCATCACTGGCTGTTTCTATTAAATTAAAATGAAAGAAACCATTTCTATCGAAAAACGAGTCGTTGTATTACTTTGTTCAACAAGACTACTTATCAATCATTTGTTTTAATAGGCCAGAGGCTCGCAGTGTTTTTAATAATGTATATACTTGATCTATTTGTTTCAAGATAAGATCGATAGATTCCAAAAGTCTCTACAAAGACTACATCAGCGGTGGATATCTTGCTATTTCGAAAAAAAAGTAATCTGAAGTTCCTCGGCTAAACAAATTAGTGATAGGGGAAGAAAGCAAAAAAAATCAGTTGGAGGCGCCGGGTATCGATCCCGGTACCTCTCGCAAGATAAGCGAGCGCTCTACCATCTGAGCTACCAGGGCCCCAAGTCTGCTATTTTTATAAATTTGTCACTCTAACACGATCCCATTGTCATTTTGGTAAAAGTTCGTAATCTGCTAAATTCATAATGGTCGATCATTGGTCGGTCAATTGTCTCGCAATACTTTTTGATAATCGAGCTATTAAAAGAAATAACTGCACAACGACGTTCTAAAAGTAGGTCACTGATCAAAGGAACTGTCAAAATGTTAGCAGATTACTGCATACGTCTGTCATTCATTTGTCATGAGATTTCCATTCTATGCCATTTCTTTCAATGGAATGTCAGTGGTTGTCCATTGGAAGTCATAAGGACGCTTATATATTAGTAGATTACCAAACTTGTCAAAATCAACCATTATGAAATCAATGAAAGACCATTCTGACACTATTGTAATAGCAGACTTGGGGCTCTGATAGCTAGTTTTCGTACTTAATATCACGTTCAGGCTGTCCAGAGCAACGTTATACATATATTGTTCAAAGTAATATTAACTGAGTATGTACGTGAGATCTGTTTCTTTAATTTAAGTCTGATTGGCTAGCGCCGCAAATACGAATTTCAGCTTCTACGACTAATTTATCTATACTACATAATTATGTATATTTTTATAAAGAGTAAAGATTTGATTGTTTGTTTGTATTGAATAGGCTCCGAAATTTAACATTTTAACATTTTTTTACATTTTTTTTCACCAATGGAAAGGTGAATAACATAATATAACATAATATCAGTGAGTGACATAGGCTATATTTTATCGCCGTATTCCCTCGGGAACGGGAACTACGCGGATGAAACCGCGGAGCGCTGCTAGAGAGAGAAATAGTGCATGACCATTAGACAGATCGTAAGGCTTCCTTCAGAAGGTGCGGAGCCTGGTGCGGCAGGAGCTGGCTCCCTTCCGGAAGCAGTTCTCCGCCCTGGAGGACATGGTCCGGCGTCCCCCAGGGGAGGCGAACCAGAAGGCCCCGGGCCAACAGCAGAAGGCGGCTTCGTACGCGGCCGCCGCGGCTGCCAGCCCGGGAACGTCCGGCCAGGCGAAGGCGAAGGCCAAGGGCGCAGCAGCGCCAGCGCCTGTGGCGCCGGCGGCTGCGACGCCGGCGACGACCAAGTCTGCCCGGAAGAGGAGTGGGAGGAAGGCTGGAGGAGGAGCGGCTAAGGCTGCGGCGCCAGTAGTGCCGCAGCCGCCCCCACCCCCACCCTCGGACCCTCCTGCGGCCGGGGCCGAGTGGCAGGTTGCTGGCCAGAAGCGGCAGGCCAAGAAGGCGAGGAGGAACAAGGCCAAGAGGCAGCGGCGGAAGGCCAATGCCATCGCGGCGAGGCTTCGCGCCCCGAAATCCGCGGCTGTGGTGCTCACACTGCAGCCGGAAGCGGAACAGAGGGGCGTGACGTATCTCGCCGTACTGAAGCGGGCGAAGGAGGCGGTGAGCCTCCAAGAGCTGGGCATCAGCGGGGGCATCGGGGTCAGGAGGACCTTAACCGGTGCCCGCAAGCTCGAGCTCGCCGGAGCGGAGAGTGGCCCGTTCGCGGACGCCCTGGCCGAAAGGCTGAGGGCGGTCTTACCCGCGGACGAGGTCCGGGTGTCCAGGCCGACTAAGCGCATCGACATGCGCATAGTGGGCCTGGATGACTCCGTGACGGAGGAGGAAGTTGTGGCCGCCGTCGCCAGGACTGGGGGGTGCTCTGCCGAGCTCGTCAAGGCGGGCACCCTCCGGCCTGACAACACGGGCATGCAAACCCTTGTGGTGAGCTGCCCCGTGACGGCGGCCAGAACTGTGTCGGAGGGCCGAATGCTCTTGGTGGGATGGGTGTCTGCGCGGGTAAAACTGCTGGAACCCAGACCTCTGAGGTGCTACCGCTGCCATGTGGGCAACCACACGGGAGCTATGTGCCCCTCGGAGGTCGACCGCAGCGGACTCTGTTTCTGCTGTGGTCAGCCCGGTCATAAGGCCGGCTCTTGCGAGGCCACGCCGCACTGCAGTGCATGTGCGGCTGTTGGCAAGCCGGCCGAGCACTGGGCTGGGGGAAGGGCCTGCGCGCCATCCGCCCCGACCAGGGGCAAGAGGTCCGCCGCCACCGCCGCCTCTGCCGCCGCCGCGGCTTCTGTCGCCGCCACTGCCGCTTCTGCTGCGGGTGCTGCGGCTCCCAACGCTCGGGAGGGTGCTGAGATGGAGTGCCAGTAATGGTCCCATTTCGGCCCCCTCCAGAGACAAGTCGGCTGCTGTGCTATCGCGCAGTGGCTGACGCCTGGGGACGGTGAGCGTGGGTGGCTCGCCGTCCGATACCAGGTTGAGTCGACGACGCGTTGTGTTCCACGCGCGTCACAAGGAGCCGTCAGCACCGAGGACGGGGCCCCATAGGGTCGGTGCCTGCTAGGGTTGCGGGATTTGTTCGAAAGAGTTACCGCGGCCCTGGAACGCATAGGGCACAAGAAGGATCACGGGTGGGTTTTAGTCAGTAAAAGTCTGACACTCCCTACCGCTCCACCCAGGGCGGGAGGGGTCATTTGATGATTTCCCATCCAGAAAAAAAAAAAAAAAAGGCTTCCTTCAGAAGACGTTCCGAACATTTCTGAACACCTGGTGCCTTAAAACTATAACAAGGTAACACATAAAAGAGCAACACTTAAGAAATGACAATAGACATCATACGGATGGAAAAATGTGCTATTTTATTTACACTTAGTAGGTGTTTATATAATCCTCGTAGAGGCGATCGGTGGCGGCGTCCACTCGCTTCCGGCCTTGGTTATCAATCCATGGTCCGGAGCGAGGAGGCATGGGAAGCGGTCACCTCCTTCTAAGAAGCAGTAATGCTAGCGAAGGACGCAGGCCGCGCGAGGGAGAGGGAAGGAGGGGAGGGAGGGAGGGGGAGGGCGCGCCCCAGCCGCCGCAACAGAAGAAGACGTCCCGGGCGCCTCAAAGAGATGTCAGCAAAGAAGACGGGACCACCCATAGGTTCAGTATTCATTCGAAAGAGTCACAGCGACCCTGAAACGCAAAGGGCATTAGGAGGAACACGTATCGGTTTTAATCAGTAAGATTCTGACACTTCCTTCAGCTCTACCCAGTGCGGAAGAAGTCATTTGATGATTTCCCATCCAAGAAAAAGGTTTTTATGTAAAATGTTACATTTCACCGACAAAAACTATACAAAACTCAGACTCAACAATAACATTTCGAAGTCCAATTTAATGGTATCAAATCTACAATTCAGAATATACAAGTTCCTTGTGTTTTTTCAAGGGAAACTTGTAAGAGTAACTATGTTCAAGTTCGGTAAACTAAACTCTGCTCGAATGATTTCAAATATAACGCGCAAAGATGAACGGTTCCCTGGAGTTCCTTCGAGGAGTTTGTGGGCAGAGATAATATGTGGTGTGAATGTATACTTTGGAACTTATCTTACACTAGCTGCTGCCCGCGACTTCGTCCCCGTGGAATCCCCGATTTTAAAACATTCTTAATCGCTGCTCCGCTCCTATTGGCTTAAGCGTGATGATATATAGCCTTAAGCCTTCCTCGATAAATGGTCTATTCAACCCAAAAATAATTTTTCAATTCGAACCAGTAGTTCCTGAGATTAGCGCTTTCAAACAAACAAGCTCTTCAGCTTTATAATATTAGTATAGACTAGCTTCTGTCCGCGACTTCGTCCGCGTGGAATAGTTACTTTAACCCCCGGTTTTGAAACTCTCAGCCCGATCGGTTTAAAATTGACAAAGTTTAATACAAACTTTCATCCCTTTCGACCAAATTTGATTACCATAAAAACGGTTCTAGTGAGTTAATCTTAAAAGATAGACATATACTGTCGCGGATATTTTTTTAGATCATTTTAACAGGAATAATTCTTTCCTACATATTTTTTTGGTATCTTGAACCGTTTTCGCAGCGCACGCAACGGAAGCCCTCAAAGATGAATAATTTTCTCCGTTTTTTCTACATTTTCCATTTTTTCTTCGCTCCTTTTACTCGCAGCGTGATGTTATATAGCCTAAAGCCTTCCTCGATAAATGGTCTATTCAACCCAAAAAGATTTTATCAATTGTTCTTGAGATTAGCGCGTTCAAACAAACTCTTCAGCTTTATAATATCAGTATAGATTTTTATCTAATTGACATTCTTAAAGCAGGTCGTTCAAAGTCAAAGTCAATTCGATCATTTCAATAAGACCACTTTTGAACGTAAATATTTACAGTTAAATAAACCAACGTACTAATTAATGCAGTGACTTTAATCGATCATTCACATCTTCTCTCGACTTCAGTCGTATATAGTTATATCGAGAAGTATTGACAAGAATCTCCATAGTTACTTTTTTTAGGCACACACTCAGCATGGAAAGCTGCCCCTTATCAGCTCTCCTACTCCTGTAAGCTATACGGTCCTGGTAACTCAACATTCGCTACACTTATTTTAACTGAAACTTTAAACGGAGTCTCTAGTTTGTATATTTTAATACGTTTATTACGGCTGTTGTATCCTAGTTAGACCTTCTATTAATTTACTTTGGAATAAATATTACTTTTCGCTTGAACAGCTGTTCAATATCTAATCAAGTTAGAAATACTACTTGACTTGAACGAAATTGCCAACTTTCTACGAAAACGAAACTTGACTAGTTTCAAAAGTAAATAACAAGTTCGCAATGAGAATAGCGCGAGTGAAAATGTGTTCCAAAAAGATTCCAGTTGGAGGCGCCGGGTATCGATCCCGGTACCTCTCGCATGCTAAGCGAGCGCTCTACCATCTGAGCTACGCCCCCAGATACTACAGTAACCAAATATGACTTTCTATTCAATATAGCCTTACTCGTCGTTCAAGGCAAGTTAGGTGACTTAAGAAAATCATGTACATTTTACAGCAAAATAATTCTAAAAAGATTCCAATCGGAGCACGCCACCGCGCGTAATAGATGATAGTCTGGTGGGTCGTGGGAATGTGCTTGCTGGCTAGCCTAGCCAGTTGTGGTAGCAGAAGACGTCTTTTGGCTGAAGATGATGAAGCCATATCTTCACATCTTTTTTCAAGATCACCACCCACTCAATCACAATTCTTATAAAGCTTATACGTATAATTTAATTTATTTATTTGGCACCAGAAACAAGTGATATCGGAACTTACTACTCCACCATCGAAGAGAAGGAAACTAATGACAAGAGCATTGGTCTTTGGGCGACTTGCAACAAAATGTGAGACCATTATTTCAAATTGAGATTACGACAGCACGAAAATATCAAAATAATATTGAATTGGTTGGAGGATTATAGGTTCATTGATAGCAGCCAAAATATATCTCGGTTTGTGTATAGTGTTTTATAACCCTATTTAATACCGGTGGCATATCAAAGTAATTTATAGTACGTGAGATAACAGACTTTTGTGGCTAACCGAAAACGTGCTCTATGCACGAGTGAAAGGTATAGCGATTCTGTTCAATATTGCGTGCGGTGTCCTTGTCTTTTAACGGGGCTATTTACTATCTGATCTGAATGTAGTTGATTATTTAACTGTGATAAATATCAGGGGGCGTAGCTCAGATGGTAGAGCGCTCGCTTAGCATGCGAGAGGTACCGGGATCGATACCCGGCGCCTCCAACTATTTTATATATGTGAAAAAGAAATCATATTGTATACATAAACACAAAATCGTATACTCGCCGGTCGCCGTGTCTGAATGAGTGTTTTTGCATAAACTTGCAGACGAATTTGCGCGGGTCAACTAGTGTAAGAAAATATTGTTATAATTTGTTTGTATGATACCACTAAACACGTGAGATCTAAATACAAACTGGCGTATCAAAATTTCATAAGTTATTGTACTAGATAGTAGATAATATCCACAAATCATAGGTAGACAGGAGCCAGGAGGTTTGGCTTCCAACCTTTTACTCCAATCGCCAAACTGACTCTTGAATTCTGACAGTTAACAAAATACTACTCCGTACGAAAAATCATTCATTTAGGAAAAAAGGGAACGCGATATAATATTTTTTTGCATTCGGAGCTTTAGGTATCTTTATGGGATCAGTGTTACCAGAGTTACTAGAGCATCATACACCACGAGATACGTTTACTATGAATTACTGCGCCAACTTCCCACGAAGATACACACTTTCCCACAGAATTCATGGCTGTACATTTTGTTACCCACCTGTTATTTGAATAAATATGAATATGGTCACACCTAAACTAGGATCTCAGAAGAACTCAGAAGGAATCTCTGACCCAGTGAATACGCAACGTCATAAAAGTCAGGTAAAAAAGTTAGGAAAAGAAACGCATAAGAAATATTTTGATTCTGACAAGATAGATCAATATTCTCACAGTTACTAGAGCATCGTAGTTCACCATGTGATGTAACAAACTAGCAATGCTAGTTTTTATATTAATCTCCTTACACGTTATAACTGAATTTCCCACGAAGATGCATACTGTCTCACAGCATTCATGGGAATTAATTTTGTTGTACAACAAACTTTTTACAAAATATGAATACGTTCAAATCTAAACTAGGATTCCAGAAGAACTCAGAAGGATTCTCAAACTCAGTGAATACGCAACGACATATACGTCAGGTAAAAAAGTTAGGAAAAGAAACGCATAAGAAATCTTTTGATCCTGTCAAGATATAGATCAATATTCTCACAGTTACTAGAGCATCATAGTTCACCATGTGATGTAACAAACTAGCAATGCAAGTTTTTATATTAATCTCCTAAAACGTTATCACTTAATTTCCCACGAAATATCATACTTTTTGCTGTTCGACAAAATATTTTACGAAATATGAGTACGAGTACGTTCACATCTAAACTAGGACATCAGAAGAACTCAGAAGGATTATCTTACGCTGAATGATGTGAATACAAAAAAACATCATAAAATCAGGTAAAGTTGGGAGAACAAACCCCCATAAGAATGTATTGATCCTGGCAAGATATAGATCAGTATTCTCACAGTTACTAGAGCATCAAAGTTCACATGTGATGTACGGAATTAGAAATGCAAGTATTGTCAACGATCATCTTACACGTTATGACTTAATTTCCCAAGAAGATGCGTACTTTCCCACAGTATTTATTGGAATCAATTTTGTTGTGCAATAAGATATTATATTAAATATGAATACGCATAAATCTAAACTAGGATCTCAGAAGAACTCAGAAGGATTCTCTAACCCAGTGAATAAGCAACGTCATAAAAGTCAGGTAAAATAGTTGGGAAAACAAACGCATAAGAATGTATTGATCCTGGCAAGATAAAGATCAATGTTCTCACAGTTACTAGAGCATCATAGTTCACCATGTGATGTACGGAATGAGAAATGCAAGTATTGTCAATGATCTTCTTACACGTTATAACTTTATTTCCCACGAAGATGCATACTTTCTCACAGCATTCATGGAGATTCATTTTCTTTTACAACAAAACATTTTACTAAATATGAATACGTTCACATCTAAACTAGGATTACAGAAGAACTCAGAAGGATTCTCTAACCCAGTGAATACACAACATCGTATACTCAGGTAAAGTTGGGAAAACAAACCCATAAGAAATCTATTGATCGTGGCAAGATATAGATCAATATTCTCACAGTTACTAGAACATCATAGTTCACCATGTGATATAACAAACTAGCAATGCATTTTTTATAATAATGATCTTTTTACACGTTACAACTTAATTTGTCACGAAGGTGCATACTTTCTTCTCACAGCATTCATAGGAATTAATTGTGTTGTGGAATAAAATATTTTACTAAATATGAATACGTTCACATCTAAACCAGGACATCAGAAGAACTTAGAAGGATTCTCTTACGCTGAATTATATGAATACACAGCACCATGAAATAAGGTAAAGTTGGGAAAATAAACCCATAAGAATCTTTTGATCCTGGCAAGATATAGATCAGTGTTCTCACAGTTACTAGAGCATCATAGTTCACATGTGATGTACGGAATTAGAAATGCGAATATTGTCAATGATCTTCTTACACGTTATGACTTTATTTCCCACGAAGATGCATACTTTCTCACAGCATTCATGGAGATTCATTTTGTTTTGCAACGAAATATTTTACTAAATACGAATATGTTCACATCTAAACCAGGATCTCAGAAGAACTCAGAAGGATTCTCTTACCCTGAATTATGTGAATACACACCATCATAAAATCAGGTAAATTTGGAACGGAAACGAACAAAAATCTTTTGTCCTTTATAAATCAGCGTTACTAGAGCATCATAGTTTACCATGTGATGTACGAAATTAGTAATGCAAATGTTGTCAATGATCTTCTTACACGTTATGTATGTAGTAAGGACTTTATTTCCCACGAAGATCCATAGATTCTCACGGCACTAACAATTTTATTAATATCAGTATTTATACAACAAAAACTTGAGTAAATACGAATTTAGTTCACACCTAAATCAGGACATCAGAAGAACTCAGAAGGATTCTCTTACGCTGAATCATGTGAATACCACAACAACATAAAAATCCGATTAATTTGGCAAGGGAAACGAATAATCTTTGATATCTGCAAAATACAGATCAGCGTTCTCATATTTATTACGGTACCATAGTTTACCATAGATTGTAACAGAAATGTACTTCTTACACGCAGGGGCGTGCGCTCCATATAGGCAATTAGGCTAAGCCTACCCTACCATAGCAACGGATAAATAAAACAAATGTATTTATTGTAACTATGCAATAAAATAAAACAAAAATATTTAATAACTCATAACGCCTACTATAATGCTTATAGCAACTTCTCGCCCCGCGCCCGTGCGTGTGACGTATTTCAAACTACGCTGTTCCTACGAAACGGTTCACATAGGCCACAATACGGAGTGCCTTATTTCAATTGATAAATTTATGCATGTGTGCAAATGTTCTTGTGTATGTACGCTCATAATTTACACACACATGTATAAATTATGGGCGTTTTCTAGGCTCGCTGGAGCCCACTACACGGGTCCTGATTGGTTCACCACACAATTCAAGGACAAGTAGTAAAATTTTATGAATGGAAATCGCTTAACAGGGTTGCCAATTTGAGAATAATAATTTCCTTAATAACTTATAGATATAGTTTAAAAAAACTGGTTAGTATTATCAAAAGTATAAAATGTACAAAATAAATGTTAAGTTGTAATTAATAACCCTCTAAATATAATTAAAAACCGCAAGAATTTAACTTTTCTCCCCAAATTTTCCAAACTTAATTTGAGAATTTGGTTTAAAGGGATTTAGAAAAATAAAATTGGCAACTCTGTTGACATTGACATTGACAATTGTCAATTTTGGCGGGTTATGATGTATAACCCGGCAAAATGTCATTACATGTCATTCTTAAAGATTACGATAGGACCATGTAGCATTTTTTTTTGGAAGTGTATTGATTGTCTTTTTAAATGATATTTTTGCAAGAAAAAGAGAAGCCATATTGTTGATATTGTTTCATGTGACAAGCAATAGTCGTTCGAATATTTTGTTGTTGAGTGTTATAAATCATAGTGCATTGATTTATAAGTAATTCGTTTTGAGTCATAAAGTAGTGTAAATATTAAAGTTTAGTTATTTGTTTACATACTTAAAAATGGTCCTAAATTGTGAAGTTTGTGCTGACAATGTGTTTGTTAGAGATTAAAAAAAGGTAAGTTTTCACAGCTATCGTATAATGATAAGATTCAAGTTGTTTCTAAAGGTAGATGTATACCCGAGTTACGAGAATTAACTCAAAAATAATTCATCTCGTACTCGTCATTTCAATCCTCAGAGTTATGAAACATATAACTGGCTATGTGTGTACGCACAAATTATTTTGTTTTCTGTGCATTTTGTTCAATACTTCTAGAAAGAGTAGTTTGTATCGTCAGAATATCGTGATTTGAATTTGGTGAGTTTTTAAAATTATATGTTTCTCATCGTTCCGTATCGTGATTTCAACCCAGTAGAATGTGGTGAGCTTTTTTTTTGGACATTATGTCTGGCCTACCCTTACTCTAGAACCACTGCACGCCCCTGCTTACACGTTACCACATAACTTCCCATGGAGAACAATTCTTTCTCGCGGCATTAATGGCGATAAATAAATGTTGTTTGTTCTTAAAAATATTTGGGAAAATATGAATCCGCTCACACCTGAACTAGGGCATCAGAAGAACTCAGGAGGATTCTTACTCAGTGAGTGAATTTTATGTACAACTGAACGTCATAAAAAGTCAGGTAAAGTCGGGATACGAAAAAAAGATTTTACCCTGGCACGACAACCATCGGTGTTCTCAGTTACTAGAGCCTCATAGTTCACCATGCGATGTACGAAATTAGTAATGCAAGTTTTTTGACAATGATTCCCACGAAGAAGCATTCTTTCTCACGGTATTAACGGTGATTGATTTTGTTGTACAACAAATACTTGAGTAAATATGAATCCGTTCACATCTGAACTAGGACATCAGAAGAACTCAAGAGGATTTTTACTAAGTGAGCATACAACTGAACGTCATAAAAAGTCAGGTAAAGTCGGGTAGAGATACGAAAAAAAGATTTTACCCTGGCATGACAACCATCGGTGTTCTCACAGTTACTAAAGCCTCATAATTCACCATGAGATGTAACAAACCAGCAGTGCAAGTTTTATAATGATCTTCTAACACAGTATAACTAACTTATGCACATTTCCCACGAAGATGCATACTTTCTCACAGAATTCATCGGGATTCATTTTGTTATTCAACAAAATATTTCACTAAATATGAATACGTTCACATGTTAACTAGGATCTCAGAAGAACTCAGAAGGATTCTCTTACCCAGTGAATACGCAACGTCATAAAAGTCAGGTAAAGTTGGGAAAACAAACGCATAAGAATGTATTGATCCTGGCAAGATCATTACATTCAGTGTTCTCACAGTTACTAGAGCATCATAGTTCACCATTTGATGTACGAAATTAGTAATGCAAGTTTTGAAAATGATCTTACACGTGATGACTTTAGTTCCCACGAAGATCCATAGTTTCTCACAGCCAACCAATGACTATTATTATTGTTTGTATTATAAAAGAAATATTTGCCTCAAAACGAATTTAGTTCACACCTAAACCAGGACATCAGAAGAACTCAGAAGGATTCTCTTCTTACTCAGTGAATTATGTGAACACAAACAACATCATAAAATTCAGGTAAATTTGGGAAAGGAAACGAATAAAAAATCTTTCGATCTTTGCAAAATATAGATAATTGTTCTCATAGTTACTAGAGCATCATAGTTCACCATGCGATGTACGAAAATAGTAATGCAAGTTTTTTTGACAACGATCTTAAATGTTATAACTTTATTTCCCACGAAGAAGCATTCTTTCTCACGGCATTAACAGTGATTGATTTTTTTGTACAACAAATATTTGAGTGAATATGAATCCGTTCACATCTGAACTAGGACATCAGAAGAACTCAAGAGTATTTTTACTTAGTGAGTATACAACTGAACGCCATAAAAACTCAGGTAAAGTCGGGCGGCATAGCTACGAAAAAAACACCATTTGATCCTGGCAAGATATTTGACGCGCTGTCAGTTACTAGAACCTCATAGTTCACCATGTATTGTAACAAACTAGCAATGCAAATTTTCACAATGATATTCTGAGTTATCATTTTTTTATTTACCACGACTTTCTAACAGATTTTATGAAAAAGGATTTATTTCCACTATACAACACTTATTTCAGTAAAATATATAAATTTGTTCACATGTAAACTAAGACCACAGATTCTCTCCTCAAGTAAAGTTCTCCTTTCGTCAACTAAAGTTAGGAAACGAATATAAAATCTTTTGAGCCTGTCAAGACATTGATCAGTGTTCTCACAGTTACCAGAGCATCATAGTTCATCATGTGATGCAACCAATTTCATTATAGCAATGCAAGTTTTAATGTTCTTCTGAAGATGCTAGTTGTAAAAAATAAACAAGAAAAAAAATCAAGAATTAAATAAATATTTTGTAACATCTTGAAATGTTTTCAGAATACGGATCAATTTCCTCACAGTTACCAGAGTATCATATTTTGCTGGAATACTACCACAATTTGCCTTGATATTTCTCGGGTGGAGCTTTTAAAGAAATAAAATCATAATTGTTTGACTGCCATATTATATCAATTCAAATGGTTATTTTTACTAGTTCAGATATAACCGTGACATCATAAGTCAGTAGAATGTTCACCAGGCGCTCATTTTGTGGAGATTTGAAACATCGGTTACTAGGAAATCATAGCCTGCAATGTGATATAAGGGAACTGCACGGAACAATAAACATTGTTGTGTGTTACGACTGCAGTTACATACGGAAGTTTAATTGTAATAGTTTGTTCCGATATTAGTTCAGTTAGCACACGTGAACCACGTAGTCATGCGAGTAGTTTTACAATGGTTTTGATGCAGAAAATATTATTATGAATACTTCGGACTCGGGTGTTTATTTTATCTCTTTCTCTTTTACGAATGGCTTTAGTCATGCGGCCATAAAGTTACTATTTATGAAATCTTTCTAGCTGAACATAAGCCGGCACTAATAAGGTACAGAAACCGGACAGGCAATAAAAACTGCTATTGACATTCATCGGCCGAGCGAGGCATTGTTGTGGCTCGATCTAAGTAAACTAGGCCTGCCATTTCCACTCACTGCTGTGAGCCTGGTCGAAGTAAGCATGAGCTAAGCAATACTATTCTGTTAACATAATCATTATTATTGCTGAAGTAATTAATAATGGAATAACGAAATAATTATGATGTTAAAACTGTTTTTCATTAGAATTTCTTTCGAATTCAAATTCAAACATGCTTATTTTTAAAACTAGAGCTATGTGACATAATACTCGTACATGTATCTATTGAGTCTGCATGTCTGGACAATTTACGTTTGGTTATCCACTAAACAATCAGAAAAAATCGATTTGGTATTATATCACATATTAACCAGTGCAACGTAGCCCATCATTTTTGTTTTGTTGAAATGATTACGACCTAGCTTTGTCTCGCGTTTTTGTACGCGTGGTACTTAGAATCTAGTATTTCTATAAGAAAATGTAGCCCATATTTCAAGTTCGGCATCTAGCAGCAGAGCGGTGAAAACTGCTTTGAAATCCATGCAGTAGTTTTTGCGTGAAGCGTACAAACATATAGACAGAAACACAGGCAAAAATTCTAAAAAATGTTTTGGCTTCTGTTGCTCTAATAAAGACATTCACTATAAATACAAATAGAAAAGATAAATAATTGGGTATTTGAGTAAAAAAAAAAAATCCGTCAAATAGATAAAACATATTGGACACGTATCTTTTTTTTTCATAAATAAAAAAAATAAGACGATAAAGTACATTGAATACACGTATGACGTCAGTACTCACTACATTTTTACCACGACGTGACGTTACAAGCCCCCCCCCCCCTCCTGATCTTTGACGCTAACTTGTATTTATTTATCTTCGTCAACTATTGTACATAAAAAAAAAAAGCAAAAAATATGTACGTGTCCAATATTTTTTGAAAACCTACCTGACCGACAAATTAGATTTTTTGAATACAATCACCCACCCCACCCTATCTATTATGCTATATTAACAATCTGTAGCATGGCGTGGCGTTACTAACTCCATACTCGATCGTGCCTTATGCGCGGCGATGGCGAGAATATACATCCGCCAGCGATTCCCGCCAAAAACTCTAGTGGACTTGCGACCGCGAAAAGCGTACGACTTTTCCGCAAGACGCTCCTTAATTTTTTCAATTGTTTAACTGTTTGTTTTTTTTACTTTCACTGTTTTTACTTATACGCCCATTATATTTTATTTTACCTTCTGACAACGTACCTAACTCATTCAAAAGCCCATAAAGTCAACCCTAAGAAACCTTCTTACAAATCTTTATTAATGTTTCTCAAGGAAGTCTTATTTTTCCCAACGATACTAGGATATCAGAAGATACAAGGAAAAGGATCAAGATGTCACGTGTACGTGGATAATGGACCCTGTACCAGGCCTCCGTCACTCCATGTACTTGCGCGCTATAATTACCTACCACCCGACCGAGCGGTCTCGGGCCGTTCGCGGACCAAACGTAGTGCGGTTTTCGCAAGCGAAGCGCACGCAAGTTGTTCAATTTTAATTATTTTGTTCGTTTGTACGGGTACCTACGATGCCGTCTGGGGCCTTATGTGCAGGAGATGGGAGCAAATCAAGTAAAAGAAGAGATAAATACCTAACATTTTTCCATTTACCTGTCAAAAGTGATAAACTATTACTATTTTTGTTGTTTCAAAATTATTTTAATAGGTATACTAAGCATTTAGCTTGCCTTTCAGACACAGATTTAGATATTTTTATTACATAGAAACGTCATAATTACCTTAAACACTATTTTAACAACGTTTAAACAGCTATTTTTATTAGAATAAAAAGGTTAATTTCCTATGATATCGTCAAAAAATTCTTAAGCCTGCCCCGTGTTATAGTTAATAATAAATTGATAAATGTTATAACTACTTCATGTGCCAGTACTGAACCAGAATCTAAGGAAATATCGACACCTCTATAATTATGTTTTAGATGTATCTATTGCACAGTCAGCACCAATTTATTAAAAAAATATAATATTTTATAAACGATTCAATTTTAAACTACCACCTATAGTCAGAACATATCACAGTTCTCAATAAAATAGACACAAATAGATATGTTAATTTAATTCTATCGAAGAGGCAGCCCTGCGATTGTTGTGGGATTGCGCGGTGCGAAGCAATCACAACTGTACACTTGAGCATTTAGGCACGTTTTAGCATGCAGTGGTTGCTGACGCGACGGAGTAGGCTATTATAGCAGTAGGTATTGGAAATTTTCTACTGAGTGAAGTATCTGTTACGTAGTAACTATTTAGTAATCTGTGCCTGTACAAAAAATCCTTTGAACTCGGAGGGTTTCAAAAGGGTTGGGATAGATTTCTCACAGTTACTAGGGTGACATAGAGATCATGGAGTCATTTGTAGTTACCTGATTCTCCTACGGTGAAATATGAAAGACTATAGAAGGAAATAATTTATGGACCCCACCCTAATTGAAAGATGAACAGTGAAATGTACATTATTTGTTTTGCTGAAAACTTCGGGTGGTTATCAATAAACAGAACCTAAGTGTTCACACCTTACACCTTTTTTTTCTGGATGAGAGGAAATCATCAAATGACTGTCATATTTTAATGCTCGGTATTAGGTAATTATATTACATTCATGCTTCAGCATTAGTGGGTCGCTATATCTGTCTTGAGCACAGTCAGTCGTTTTCGTGGTGTTTATGCTTTTTGTTGTTATATTTGTTAAGTGTGACGGATACCAATTAAAGGCAAAAAGTTAAACAGATCAAATAATAAAAAATAATTATGGCATTAAGTCCACCTTTTTTTTCTGGATGGGAAATCATTAAATGACTTCTCCCACTCTGGGCGGAGCGGAGTGAAAGGAGTGTTAGACTCTTACTGACCAAAACCCACCCGTGATCCTTCTGGTGCCCTTTGCATTCCTGGGCCACGCATTACACCTCGTTGATTACAGTTTGAAGAAACATTAAAATGCTATGATAATAATTTTCACATTAGGCAACTAGCTAGCGTAGGCGTAGTACATAAAAGCCTACATCAGCCCAATACACACTCATTTCAAGCTCGGGGCACATTGACCCCGTTTCCTTGTAAAGGTAACATGGAAAATAAAGAACGAGCGAAATGAAGGGAGAGAGGTACTAGGTGAGCATAGGAATACAATAGGTGGCGTGCACTGAACAGAGTACGTGGAAAAGACGAGTCCCTTTTACATGTTTTGCAAACGTATGACCTGAGGGCTTTGTGATAGATTGTGTTTGATAGAAATTTTGCAGCATTGTGTGTTATGATTAGTTAAATTAATCTTACCTACGGATACTTGAATAAGAGAGTAAATAATTTTTTTTTTGTTATCGTCAAAAAACCGCTAATCGTCTTCAGGAACTCTTTGATAAACCAAGCATTTAGTCTAAATTACGAATACAAAAAAAGAACTGTTCAAAAGAAAACAAAATATAAACGCGTAAAATATGAGATGGCAAAACAAATAAGACGTCATACAAGAATAGCCGGCTACGTATTCGAGAGCACTTTAACTACGCGTGAGGGTCTGATATTATGCGACAAGAGTCGCTCAAGAGTTTACCATAACGGATATTGTTGGAAATAACGAGTTTTTTACACAAGGAGAAAATCATAAGGGAAAAAATAAGTCGGCGAACTTTGAAATTTTCTTCAACGTAAATAACATAAATTAACATTATAAACTTTCTCTAAATTATTTATTTTGATTTCTTTTTATTACTTTTTATTAAAGCTGCAATGTATGCACAAAGACGAAGACTTTCTTTTTTCAAATTATTCTTATAATTTCTTGGTGTACTAAGGCACCAGCACGTAACAAGGGGTGTTCAAACATCACGAGTATTTTATTCCGTCTCTTTCTTTTATACTAAATAACAACAGGTGCCGCAGTAAGCATGAAAGGCAGAACGCATACTGGGGCCGACAATGTAACAACGGATATTTATCATGATAAAAGGGCCAGAGCAGTCGAGGGTTGAAATTAATTAAGTGTGCTTGGCAGAGTAAGGATTCTTTTTTCATTACAATCCCTTCTTATAAAACAGGGTGAGCACCAGTTGTCAACTATGGTATAAACTTCTTGCCTTTACCAGGGCAACATAACAATGTGAGAATGTAAAGGAATGTACATACCAGCGACGACTGTCTCAGCTCGAGGTAGCCTCTGCAGGACATGGTGTATGAGGCCTACGTCGGTACAGGCTTGAAGGTTTCGCACACTCTTGCGCAGGATCGCGATAAACACGGACCATATTTCCGCCTGCAACAAATGTAATGTATCAATCATATTGGCTCCAACAAGCAAGCTTGCAAACTTTATAGAGCCACTTGTCAGCTCATAAATGTGGGAAAAACGATGCAAAACTTGATATGAAACGTAAGTGGATGAATTTAGAAACAATCCGGGGGAGTTAAAAAGTTAGAATAAGCCAACAGAAGCTGGCCAGCGTATTAAAGCATAATCCACTTGCCGCGTTTATTCGTCCATACTAACGGCGCGCATCAAGGCAGAAATTTTCAATTTCAAAGCTTTCTGTTTAATAGAGCCTGCAGTGTAACGACGCAGCGACGGCATGCGAAATATTTTTAATGAAATTCTTTTCTGTTTGCGCTCTCGCGGTACTGCAGTGCTGGTAATTTAAATTTTACACAACACTATGTGCGCCCGGCTTAATTTGCTGTAATTTACGCTAATGTAACAGGGATGTTGAGTTGCACGTCTGGGGAAACCCGAAAACATTAGCCGGACCTTTGTTAATGTTTAATTAACTAACCGTCCCGTTTTTACTCTGATTAGCAACCGTAAATGAAAAACAAATAATAGCTTTGATTTAAATGAATAAATTTACTACTGATACTTGACTTCATTTAAACACTAAAACAATGGAATAGGCTAATTAAAAACCTTGTTCACACGCGCTGTAAAAGGGTTGCTTTTAATTCCCAGCGGTACTAGGGCAGCATGAACATGTGAGCGGTGTTTAACATTCCAAGGAGTCCACAAATTCACACAAGCGTAATTTTGTTCCCAGATGTATCAGCGCAGCATGAGCGCGGTGGCGGTGATCGTTAACAAGTTATACACATGGCGTGTTTTGTTTTCAACTGATACTTTCTGAGTTAGCCCTGAGTATTAATACCATATTTTATTTGTACAATTATAAATTACGGCTTGTCTTAAACCTAATGTCTAGGTCTTAGTTCTACATATAATATAGCTCCATACAATCATACCTAATTCGTTTCAGTTGATTGATGTTCAGGGCCCAATAATCAAAACAAGAAAACGTAAAAAAAGTCTCATAATGATTGAAAGCAAAACAAAAACTGTCTTCGAAAACCGCTAACTCCGAAAAAATCCATTCAATCAACACAAAATGATATTTATTATGTTGAAGTGCTGATTTGTTCTTGTTCAGCTCATGCAAGAGGCATGCGAGAACAAAGCAAACCCAACACTGGGGTACCAGGGCAGCAGAAAGCGTAGAGTACTAGCATTACAAAAGCCCCTCGTAGCTAACGAGACCGGTTGTAATTATATTACATTCTTCTGCCGTTAGCAGAACAATCTCGGCGAAATTACAAGTTCAGGGAGAATTCTCGCAATCCACTCTGCGGAACGGGAAGGTATTTTTATTTCTGCAATTCCTTACGCCGGTCACTTCATTATTTTGATTTCGGCTCTGATTATGCATAATTAAGAGGAATATGAATCCATTTAATGAACTCGCTAGTCGTTTTCATTTTGTGAATGATTTTTCTTTTAGTTTTGGTTTTTCTAACTGGTATAATAATTCGAGAAATCAAGTTACAGTAATTGCCTATTTAAGTGTTTTTATTGAGTTTTTTTCTCGTTTTCTAGAACAAGAAAAATTAAGAAGGTAAGAAAAGACTGCTTGTTGAACCGTTACGGAAAAAACAATTGTTTACCATACCACAATTATGTATTCGCGGTTTACGAGTGACACTTGATATGTTTACAATTCAAAAGAAATTCCATTCATACAATATACAAATTGCTAACAAACTCGTAAGTCTAAACTTCGCGAGAGCAAAACATATTGTTTCTTAATTAATAAAGCACTTCATTTGTGCAAGCATTTGTATCTGATACAAACATTTGTAAAGGAAAACAAAGTTTGCTTAAAACTTGTCGCTCAATAATGAACCGTGCCGTCGGTCGGACCAACTTTTCACTCACTTAGCGCGACAAACTTCATACAATGAGTGTACGCTGCGGGAGAATGTGGCTGTATGTAATGATATCCGCAGCCTCCCTTCATTATTAGATGCGAGTCGCGACACGCCTCATCTCACGTCTCATGCG
Organism: Hecatera dysodea; assembly: GCA_905332915.2. Lineage (NCBI taxonomy): Eukaryota > Metazoa > Arthropoda > Insecta > Lepidoptera > Noctuidae > Hecatera > Hecatera dysodea. The sequence continues at coordinate 22,778,609 of HG995290.1, forward strand.
CTCCCAGTAAGTTGTAGACTAGAGACTTGGGCGCCGAACAATTTTCAGGCGGCGCATCTTCAGCACGTCGCATTACAAATAAACTAAGAACTAAAAAATAAAAAGAAATCCTTGGATATGCCGGAACAATATTCTAAGCGAATTTTTTTACATATTTACGGCTATTGTATTGTATATATTGATCTATCTTGGCGCCCGTAACTACGGGCGATCTGTGATGGATCGATCGAATAATCGATTTAGTTGCCGAAAATAATTGGATTTTTAAATCGATATTTTACTGGCCAACCAAAAAATTGCAAATACTGGCAAATGCTAGTGAAGTTTTCCTAAGATCTACGGTTAGTGTTCCAATTTCTAACAGGTTAGCACCGCATGGCCGATATAAGTATTGTGCAAGTATCTACTCAACTATAAAATTAATAAAAACAAAGATATAAAAACACATTCGATAAGTAAGATATTGATATAAGTAGTGAACTGATCCAATTAATCGAAATATACCCGAATATCGAGTATTTTATTGCTGATTGCTTGCTGACCTTACAATGAATTACTATACAATGATGTAGCCATTTCTTTACGCGCGTTTGGAATATCAGTTTTTATTATTACTGTTCAAAACCTAAACATGATTAGAAATTGCAACATTAATTAATTCTAATTTAAAATGACCAATTTCCATTATTCGTCGTGTCCAAGTTTGACGAAGGCAACTGTTAACGCAAATTACACAAATTACCTACATGACAGCTATTAATTTTCCAACATGACTACCAGAAAAAGTCTAATAACAAGGCTAATAAAATCGTTGTCGAGCGCAAGTGTTGCCTAAAAACCATCCGGCTGACAGGGCCGCGGGTCCCCACGCGCCCCTAAAGAAAAACTTCTCATAAGATGAGTCGGCGGAATCCCGCCACTCCGGTGCGGCGCGTCGTCCATCACGCCGTGAGTGGCAGGCGCGCTCTGAGATCCTGGTAGTGTGAGATACGTATACAAGTGATGTATCACTTCATTAGACTGTGCGGGGAAACAAACTCCTCAGTCGTCCTAAGAGCCTGGTGAAGAGAGCGCCGGGTGGAAAATTTAAATACCAACAACAGAATTGTTAGGCGAAAACATTACCTTTGCTATCTTTTTTTTTTTTGTATAAATACGCTACTTGAGACACTAGCACTACCCACAATAATTCCAGGTTTTAAAGAATATAAATAGAAATTGCAGAGGCGCAAAGTAGTACCTAGTTATTTTTGGCACATTCAAGCCTTCAAGCAAAACGTGTCTCAAAACTTGTATACAGCTACTTTTTATCTGTTCTACTATAATATACTGACAAAATATTGCGTTACCAAAATAAATCGAACGAAACATCACCAAGACTATTTAAGTCGCCAAAAAATGCTAAAATTTACAATCCACTTCATAATAATATTTACTACAATTTCTAAATTAGATACTCGTATTTCAAATGCAAATTAAAAAAAAACACTTCCTTCACATAAGTGCAGAAAAATGCGATTCAAGTTTTTTTTTAATCGCAAACAGTATTCAGTACAATCATATTGGATTTCATCAAAAGGAAATCTACTGAGGTAGATAAACAAATACACAAAACGAGTTTACTTTTTCTTTTCTGGAACTTTTATGAGCAACAAAACATTTTAGAAATGTTCAATAACAGCTTTCACTGGTACACGATTGTGTAGTAACAAGCAGAATGAAATAACAATAGGTTGACAAGCGACATTCGGCTAGAAAGTAATCCCTAAGGTCCTCTTTGGTATATCTCTATGGTCTATGTTACTCTAAGGGCACACCTTGCATAAAATTTAGAATGAAATATAAAAAAAAAACGGGAGAAAAATCACGTCTGCTGTCTGGGAGTCCCCCTTAAACATTTTTTATTATTTTTTTTTTATTTTACTGTTTACTTTTTAAGTGGATATACAACTAAATATTCTGTGATATTTCAAGCGTTTACCTGTTGCCGTTATCAATATCGAGCAAAAACGAGCAAATAAACCACGTTTGTTGTATCGAAGCGCCCTTAAATATTTACTTTATTCTGATTTTTAGTATGTCTTCTTATAGCGGCAACAGCAATAAATCATCTGTGAAAATGTCAACAGTCTAACTATCACGGTTCATGAGATACTGCCTGGTGACAGACGGACGGACAGACAGACGGACGGACAGTAGAGTCTTACCTAGTAATAGAGGGTCTCCCATTTTACCGTTAGGGTATTGAAAACTAAAAAACACTATTTTAAAAATTGAAGGAAACCTCACGTTCGTGAACTATGAAGACGAACCTTGTAATAATAAGCAAAAATAAACTACTTACTGAAGTTAATAAATAGAGGGTATTTGAATTTTTATTCTGGACTATGCTTACAAAAAAAAAAATACAGCCGACTTCTACACAAAAAAAAACAAAAAGTACAAAATAATTTTAATTTCGGAACTCAGTGTTTTGTTGTTCACCGACTTCCGAAATTAAAGTTATTTTGTACTCTTTGGTTTTTTTGTGTAGAAGTCGGTTGTATTTTTTTTGTAAAGTTTTTTTATTTTTCACTTTTTAGAACAATGCAACGAACTTTTTAAAACACACTTTTTTGGAAGTCGGTTAAAATACAGATATTACAAAACTCCAGAAAGTAAACGAAAGCAGACACAAAAAGTAACTAGCTAGACCGATCACAATGCTAAATGACTCCACAGTTTGGCACACAGCATTCGGTATTACCAGGAGTTCATGTTGCATAAGCACTATAAGCGGGCTTCGAACACAACGCGCGGTACTGATCCATATTTATGCGATCCAATACACGATATCAGCGGCGCGGTGGCCAACTGCTATTACACCCAACTGGCCTTGGTCAGTTTGGCATTGCAGTTACATCATAAAACTCATACTAGAGAAAATGTTTACAAAAGTCATCGCCATCATATTTATTACATGAAATGGAAAACTTAGAATTGCAAACAAATAAAATTATATTCTTCATAAATACAAATAAAAATCATTACTGTTTCCGCCCGGGATCGAACCGGGGGCCTTGTGCGTGTGAAGCACACGTGATAACCACTACACTACGGAAACATGGTGCGCTCGTTTAAAATAAACAATCATTTGAATTAATCTAGAGCAAGTATTTGTCACATACGAGTAGAATGGCAACTAGTTTCATGAATATAAGAACACTTTCACTGTCATCACGACCTTGGAAACTCGTTCCGCATTTAACCGTGTACTTTTAAAATCATTAACTTGAAAAGTGTTTTTCTGTTATCAATTTATTAGTCAAATTCTTAAAGGATATATTGGGCAAAATCCCAGACCGTAATTTTTTGCGGCCCAGATCCCTTGTTATTTACACTTTTAAACTTTTTAAGGGTCCTAAATACAGTTGCCTACCTAGTCGGGTTGCCGTATATAAAATCTGACATCGGTTTAACAAAGAAATACGTCCATCAGGAACATTTAACATCTTGTTTATATCATTAATGTAAGATCTTCTCTCAAACGGTTGGTTATCTAAATTTTACCCCCCTTTCAATAAGATCGTCCGTGTTACCAGGATCGCATAGCGACCGAGGAGATTGAACCCTGTTAAGATGCGCTCGCCGACGGGACGATGACTCAAGGATTGTGCTGTCTTTGCCGCGTTGCTATCTTCTAGTGTACCCGAGCACCTCTAACAAGACGCTTATTTATCCTAGTAAGATAAAACTTTGCACATTTAAGTTTTCATACACAAATTATATATATATATATAAAAAAATAAAAATGATTTCCAATTTCCCTTGCTCAACTTGCTAATTCTTTTTTGTTATGTTTGTTATTGTTAGAAAAAGATTATGAAACAAATAACCCAAAATTTAAAATAAATATAACGTAGAAGATTGAGTCTGTGACTTGGGATTTGCTAACATACTTTATCCAGGCCCTTTATTAAAAGGGTTTATTTATACACACATATGCAAAACAAGAAAAGAGTTAAACTTGATCTAAATTTATACCAAGACAACATGTATTCAAAAGAGGTTACTCTAATGGAATTCTTATAAAAAAGAAACACAAAGGAAGGATCTTCGTTTCAACAAAAAGTTCTACAAATAAAAATGCATTCATCTGCCGTCCCTTTCAGACGTCGTATAAGGCGTGTTATAAAACTGTTGTCCCTTGCAAACGCTTAAAGGATACAGTGGTGCTTTCTGCCTGCTCTCCTAGTATTTAAAGGACGTCCAATAGAGGACTCGCACTCTTTTAAATGGATGGAGAATTACAGCAGATCGAAATAAAAATTAATTGTGAAATCTGTCCGTTAAAAATCCGCGAAACCTGTTAGACTTGTGTGTGTAGTAAGATGCAAAAAAAAATGAATAACCTCAAACGGTTGATATCTTAACTTACTCCTTTCAATAGGATCGTCCGCGTTATCAAGATCGCATAGCGCGCAAGGAGTTTTATTAAGAATAAGATAATTACCTGTAAGCTGGGTGGACAGTGGTCTAGGAGTTCTAGCATGTGTTGAATGTTCTGCGCGTCCTGGATCACGAAATTTAACTCCATGTCGAACTCGCCCCCCACGAGCTGCGAACAAAAATAAACACTCATAAGCACATGGCAGAAACTGGATGCGAGAAGCCGAAAATAGATCTAAGTGGCGTGCAATTGGAGAGGCCTATGTCCAGCAGTGGACTGCAACAGGCTGTTGATGATGATGATGATGATGATGAAGCACATGGTATACATTTCTCGTTGTCACTTTGTTGTTTGGTAAAAATAATCTCCGCCTAGCCGTTTCCTAACTATGTTGAGGTCGGCGTACAGAGCGACCGTTCGCAATTAATTGAAAGTATTAGTTTCCTCCTCAACCACAATCCAGTAACTGGGTAACACTATACCTGTTGGCAAGATTGCTGTCAGATTTCCTAGCATCTACAAATCTCAGCCTGGACCATCGGCTCAACGTGATTGCAGAGCCACGGATACGTCAGTATTACATTGGCGGTTCTACATTTCCAAACATCTAGTTTGTTTTTTTGCAGTAAAAAAGGTGATGAGCATTGTACGTCACCAGACTGTTGGTTTTTTACAACATGCGAATACAACAGTATTGCAGGGTCATGCATAGCGGCTATGGTCCACCGAAATCTGCACTACAACCAGTTACTTGCCGGTAAACCTCGAGTTCCAGCGATTATTATGTTTTCTAAAGAGATGTTAACATCAACTAAAAAGTACCTAGGTTATTAAGAAAATCTTCTCTGTTTCTAAAACGCCTATAATTTCTATTGATTGCGAATGAACCTAGACAAACAATTGATTCCTAATCTTGCCAGAAAGCTACGTTTAATTTTTTAATACGGCTTTACAAAGTAATAAAATTACTTCTACTTGACCTATTAAAGCTCGGCTGAGTGCTCGTGAAAGGACATTGTACGTGTTTTTTGGTTTTGTCGATTTTTTCTATCGATAGAACATTTTGTGACCGAGTGAAATATTGGGTGTATCTGGAAAAGCTCGGCACAATGGGGTGTTGTCCCCGTCGTGTTCGACGGACATTCAATTTGCGCGATCGGTCAATCTCTGTATAGCTTCTGCTAGCTTGGTGCCCGAGTCTTTTGTGTTTCTCACAATGGCGTAAGCAAAGAACATGAAAAATGTAGTCGAATAACAAGCTCTGTTAATATGGTTTTCCGTATTTTCATTCATTCATTATCAGCCATTCTATATTTAACCTGTAAGTTTTTACTTAAAATCCTTTTCTTAGACAAAAATAAATATCTCTGTTTCATTCGCTCTAAAAACACCATGAATGAATTAATGTTGTGGCCACCTTGCACGGGCAATTTACGTTTATTTATTTAAAGGGCAATTTACGTACTATACCGCTCTATCCCGCTCTATCATTAGCTGCCACTTACTTCATGATATTCGTTATGGTGTGCGGCGCCCTACCGCTAAGCCGTTAACAATGACGTTTCACCCCTATGGTGTTGCGATACTAGGCGATCATAAAAATAGAGAAGTTTATTCACCAAGGGGGTTGTCTCGACTTGTCGCTTGATCGAGGAGTGTTAAACTGCATAGGGCTGTTTGCTTGTTGCTGCTATGGCATATTTATTGTACATTCGAATTGGTAACTTACAGATCTAGTTAGGAAATGACTCTCATACACTACCAGTATTTTGAATTAAAAAAAATAGAAGAAAAAATTCAAAATTTCAATGACGTGTCTGAAAGATTGTTCCAAATTAACATGCATTCGGCCATCACCATCATTCGTTACTGCTGTTTCGGCTCTAAATTAACTTATTTCCTTCGTGCTTCCCATCTATGGAATTACCCTCACCTTTTAGACAAAATGGACCAAATTATCAAACATACACTGTCTTCAATTTTAAATGTGACCATGGACGACCGAGTTTGGGCACAAGCTACTCTTCCCATCCGTATGGGAGGTCTCGGCGTCCGCAAAATTTCCAGTATTAGTTTACCGGCTTTCATATCCTCGGTTCACGGCACTGATAAATTAATCAGGAATATTCTAGCTCCCACACTGGTTGATTTTGAAGTGCCGTACTTCTCCGAGGCCGTGAATGCATGGAGACTCGCTTGCCCGAATTCAGATCCTCCCGACAACCCATCAAACCAGAGACGGTGGGATGAGCCGCTTTGCAGAGAAGTTCAGAAAAAGCTTATTGCTACTTCTGCTACTCCTGTGGAGCGTGCGCGCCTGCTGGCTGTGGGCGAGTGGGAGTCGGGCCTCTGGCTTCACGCACTACCGTCGTCGAATATAGGCACCTTGTTCGACGATACTACTTTCCGCCTCGCTGCTTCCCTTCGTTTAGGCGCTTCTTGTTGCTCTCCTCATCGCTGTCACTGTGGCGAAGCTGTCAACAGCCTCGGGCACCACGGCCTGTCATGCAGCCGTAGTGCGGGTCGCATAGCACGGCACGCAAACATCAACGACATTATCCGACGTGCTCTTGTTGCCGTCGGCGTTCCTGCCGTATTAGAACCCAATGGCCTGGCACGCGACGATGGCAAGCGACCGGACGGTATGTCTTTATTTCCATGGAAGATGGGTAGGCCTTTAGTGTGGGACGCTACTTGTGTCGATACTCTTGCGCCATCCCATCTTCCTAACTCGTCGTGTTGTGCTGGTGCTACAGCTGCGGCTGCTGAGAACCTCAAACGGCGGAAATATAATAACCTAGTCGGCAATTATATGTTTGAGCCGTTTGGGGTTGAAACTCTCGGACCGTGGGGTCCGAGTGCTCATGCGTTATTTAAAGAACTTGCTAAACGTTTGGTTGACACTTCGCGTGACCCAAGGGCTGGATTTTACTTCGGTCAAAGGATAAGCATTGCCATACAACGTGGCAATGCCGCCAGTCTATTGGGTTCACTTCCAGTCGATAGCGATGCGGACGAGTTTTTTGATGCCATTTTGTAGTTAGGAGAATTTTAGTTTATTTTTAGGTTAAGTGTATATATAACTAATATTATAAAGAATAAAATGTTCAACAAGTAAGTTAAAAAAATAGCTACAATCATAACTAAAACTACATTTGAATTAATATAACAAGTTTTTCAGCCACAACGAATATTCATTTCGTTGAGCAAAATTCACGGGATTAAAATTACAATTAATTTCAGTGGAACATTCCAAAAGCATGCATTAATCATGTTATTTTAACATTCAAGCTGGACTAAATTAGTATCATGTAATTTTAGTCAAATTCTGAAACTATACGAATTTTCACAGAAGATTCAACAGAATCACTGCGCTGCCTTTATACACCAAAATAAACTGTTATATGACATACTTTCGTACTGTATTTGAAGTAAGTACGTAGTACCGCTACATACATAATTATAGTTAAGCGCCTTAACAAACAAAAAATTTGACAAGAATTGTAATGCAGGAAACCGCGCAAGATGAATGAAAACACCTTATTGAGACCCGATGAACGCGGAGTAATACACTAAAGTCTCGATCCAGCAGAATGGCACATAACTCCCTCGGCGAAATCATCCAACAAATCTCTGAACTTTGCAACGAGGTGGAAGCGCTCCACTTTCCCCTAAAGCGCTGACATTTAAAATGATGTCATCGATAAAAAGTGTGCGATCTGCGCCTCCGGTGTGATCGCATGGTCCGGTAACGGGCGCCGACTGTCACTTATAAACGTGATTACTGCCGGTAGCCGGCGCACGGCGGCGGCGGCGGCGGCCCGGTAATTTGATTGCTTGCCCGCCGGTTATTATTGCCGGCAACTCTATATCCGGACAGATCCGGTTATGGCGTCTAATAATAACGCTGGCACTCGTCGCTTGTTATTTCATTAGTATCTGTTGGGACTGTCGCGGCAGACTGTCACGCAGGTAGCTTCGGCGCGACGAGGGTTCGTTGGGGACGCTCCTAAGCTTATTATGTTTAGAGATCCGCTTTGCTTTTAGTTCTAAAACCAACTTAGAGACAGTTGCTTAGCCGTGCCGCTGACGTTTTAATTTAATTCTGAAAACAGTTTCCAGGCGTGGTTTTTGTAATGTGGAATGTTACTCCACAGTTCAAATTAATATAAAACTTTATGAACCGAGAGCCGCTTAACACTTCTGCCACGCAAAAACACAAATGTTCCTTAAAGTTTTCCTAATGTGACGTCACTAAGCGGTTAGTTTGCGAAAACAGTTACCTAACCCGTGTCCGCATGAGTTCACCGGGGGGAAAATATTCGTGGGTTTTCCGTGCGGGTACAAAGTCAGGACATAAAGCTGTGGGGAAGGTGACTCGAACACTCGCATTAACATTCGCTCCGGTGTAATTACGCGGAGTGGACGTCTCCCGCGCTCGGCGGAGCTCGGCGCCGCTCGGCTATATTCCGCGCGTCCGCTGGGAAATATTCCGGACGGCTGTATTAAAATGCGATGACGTCACGTATCGCTGCCGACGCCTAGGCACCTTTATTTTCCCCTTACATTTCTAAATGAGATAGAAGCTGTATATGATTAACTACTAAGGATTTATTAGCCCTAATTGCACTCCCGATGATATCGTAGAATCCTGATACCTCGAATAGGTACTGGTTTTTCATTATCTTATATACCGCCGGAATTGACTTAACCGCGCTTCACTCAGTGGACCGCAGATATAAGAGGCTCCTGGGCGACGAAAAACTGGTGAATGCCAAGCTACACAGTCTTGCTCATCGCCACAAGATCCCCTGCTTGTCTCTCTTCTACAGATTGTACTTCGGTGAGTGTGCCCATGAACTCCCACCTCATCTCAACGGCCCCCTTCTACCATCGGACATCTACACGCACTGTAAGTTATCATCCGTCCCTTGTTGCTATTCTAACTATTCGCGCCATGCGTTTCCAAACGTCTATTATAATGCGCACAGCAAAGAAGTGAACTCTGTGCCTGCGTGTGTTTCCGAACGCATCTACCCCGATCCTTCAAAGTTAGAGTGAACAGGCTTCTTCTGGGTAAGCTCATTCCATCAACTTTTGTTTTTGAACCCAGACTAGAGCTCCCCACCCCAACCCATTCAAAATCCATTTAAAATAAAAAAGCTCAGTTTTTAAATACTTCATGATTCACTAATAATTCCATTGCATCTAACTAACTTGGATTAGCACAGATAAAAAAAATGCTTTCAGTATTTTGGTGGTTTTATTATACGCATCAAATGTAATTTGATTGAAGGACGGCGCTACGAAGATTGAAAATAATATCGTGGCTTAGTGCGCTACTTTTCATCTTGACCAAGTAAGATATTTCAGGCTAGCGTAGTCACGTGCAACAGCTACTAAATAATAAATGCCGATCGTAAAAGCTGTCAAATAAGCTAAATGTGGGGTAAACACGAGAGCTCAAAAAGGCGTGCGCACACGGCATTAGTTACGGGAGACAAAGTGCCCGTAAAATCTCACGCAGAACAGCGCTGTGATAAATTGTACGGGATAGGCTTCAGACGCGCCGCATGTTACACTGCTAAATCTGGGTTACTTGTTCCCCCATAATACCTGAAAAGAAAAGCGACCAAGGAAATCTACGCTGGAAGACGCATAATATAGCGCAGTTTTTTGTTTTATGAAATGATTTAACATTAACAGAATATTCCTTGTTAAGATGTTGAAATAAATTAAAAACAAAAAATGTCTCACTGTTCTTTTGTTTTATTACTTTGTACATCTCGCCTATTACCACAGTAATTTGGTAACTTGGACCAGGCGACTATAAACGCAAACCTTTCAACGACTGTCGAGAAAAGGCCGCATAAACAAATAAACGTGCCAACAAACATGATGACGTAGGTACGCATGGTGACATAGCACCGACTGTCGTAAAGCTCTCAATACAATCTCCAGTGGATTATTACAGAAGCCTAAACAATGCGAGATTCTGAAAACCGTTTTCGGTGAACGAGTCTCAATTACTGGAAATTCCGCGTTTAACTGGCCTCCGCCGGATTTAGCCGTTACAGACTTCCTTAGGGATTTTCGAAGAAAAAGGTTTGCGTCAATAAAACGGGACCATTATTTTGCAACAGAATAATATAGCGTGATAGAAAAACAAGTGAAAATTCTAAGATCTTTTTAAAAGATTGGACAACCCTCATAATCACAAGGTATCTGGTACACTTGGGGAAAGGTTTTTTGCCTAGTAACTACCATGAATGTGATTGGTTTTGAATGAGCAAAAAATCTAACACAACGCTTACCCTGCCAATGGGATGAAAAGAAACCAGTTTTTGGGCGTACTCTTTTCAAAGTCCCTATTTATAAGTCACCCTAACGATCTAAACGCAGTTCATTTCAGCATACTGTTAGGTTATGATATCCTGGTACACGGATTAGTTGTTGCTATTTAGAAATTCACAGAAATAAGTAGCGGGACCGAGCAGAAATAAAATAATGAATCACACATTGCTATGTTGTTGCCTGTCCATTATGATGAAAGAAAAGTTACAAAAAAAGCGTAAACTTAATAAAATTTAAGTTAGAACGATTAGGATCATTCCGTCCCAAAGGACCGTAAAGGGTTAAATGGACGATCACTTCTACTAGGCGCACAGAAAACCAAAGGTATAATAAATATACCAGCATTACCGGCTGTTTTTTCTCTGTAGGGCGAGAATGAGTTCCTTTGGGATTATCCTAAAGCATTATCGATTCACATGGACATTAGGCGCGCAGTTGTACGAAGGAGGTTTTTATGTTTATCCGATATATTGTTTAGAAACTATGTTTAACACACTTTGAACCCTAAGAACGACCTATTTTGGTGCTTCATAGTACTAGGTTGAATATAATGGTTAGTTTACACATTAATAATATTATATTTTTTTTTAGCAGAGTACAAGTTTGATGTAGTGCGAGCCAGCATGCGAGTCAGCCTGACGAGTACCAGTAGTGCAGTAACTGGCATCGTACAGACAATCTTACGAGTTACTGCCACGTGCGAGTTGGATAGTAGCTCGCATCCGAGTAACTTTAGCTTTGTTTTGTTTGCACTCGTCTGGATCACCGTGAAGACAGCAGGCGAGCCGAACTACTAGCATACGGGTAGATGATCCGATCCGAGTAACATCTGTACCAGCAAGCAGCTCGCACTGTGTAAATTAACTCATAGAGCTTTTATTAAATTTGTGTTATGTGTGTGAAAATTCTACAATAATTTACATATTAATTAGTTGTGATAGTTTTTTACTATTATTTTTGGTACTTTTGAGAATTTCATTAGAATAGAATAGAATAGAAAAACTTTTATTAAGGACAGACACAGCACAACGGTTACAAACACACATTAAAGGAGAAGAAAAGTACAGAATGCGCCGAGCGTGTCCGAATCGAAAGGATTACCACCTCAGCATTTGCTGGGCGTCAGACACCCAACACTGGTTTTCAGTTGGCACCCCGCAGTGACGCACGGACGAGGGTAAATAAAATACTTACTTGAACTAAATATTGATGTTTATGTACTGAATTTTATTAAAATACGTAAATAAAACATATTTATAAATATATACCATAAAACGTAGCGAAACAGTTGCCACATTCGTTAAAAACTACACATTACATTGAAAACATCGATAGTTACTTCATAGATAAATTGAGTTATCTATATATCTCGTTCAACAATTATTATTTTACAGTCAATAACATTAGCATACGAAAATAACACAAATACATACTGAAGCAACACTAAGAAGGCCCCTTCCATACAAAATGTAAATATAGTTTCTTCACAAGCCAGATATTAAAAAGAAACCTTGTATCTATGGCGCCGCCACTCACAAAATGTTTGCGAAAACTTAAAAGGGCCATGAATATGCAATAAAAGTACCAGGCTGACATAGAACGCGGAGGATGGCAGTTCGCAACAAGGGATGCTGGATGCTGCACTAACCCCTGCGGTTAAGGGCGGGGAGTCGCTTGAATGGAGCATAGGGTGTAGATTTATCTCCGATGTCAACGTCAGGGGAAGCCGGGCATTGCCGGGGCTCGTTAAACATTTGCCTGCCGAGCATTATAAGTTGTGTGCATACAAACGAGACCTATGAACTTTCAAAGCGATTTGTTTCAAAGGATTCTTTGTTTAATCGTTTTTGTGTAAATATTTGATGTTAGAAAGCAGTTTTAATTTGTCAAGATATGTAATTTAAGAATAGAACACACACACAGTTTTCTACAGGTGCCTAAACAAAAAAAAATCAACAGTTAAATATAAAACTATCTTTGTAAGTTTTTCCTAGCAGAACAAGAAAAAATTGACAGTTCGGTCAAGAAACACCAACAAAACACCTATACATCAAAAGCCACTCAGTTCACGTCTCAATTACATCACCTTCGCCACGTACACCAAAATGATTAAGGGCATAAAAACAAGTGGTTCCTATAACAATTTATTCGGGATGATTGAGGTGAAGGGCGGCAACCCTTCAACTGCGCCCGTTAGCGCCAGGTCAATGAGTTCCGCCGTTTATTAGACGACTTTGATGGCAGTTCTGCTATGGGCAGGGAGTTCCCACGGTTTACTGTAATTTTATCAAAGTTACGTCATTTGTTTTTTTTTTCTAGAGTAAAATGTTGTGTCAATATTCTCTTTCGCCTTTCAATTGTTATCATGTTGACGTGACTCACGTCTCCTGTTTACTTAAATAAGATAATATTTATGTTTGTTTCCCTACAGTTCGCTTTCCCTTGTAAATAGCTGTCAGCCATTGTAAAAGCACGATGTAATATTTATAACGACAGAACCTTCTTTCTAAGTTCACAAATCCCCTACTGTGAGCAAAAAGTAGCTCCGCCCTATTAGTTTCACATCGCTTTGCCGCTTATGGGAGCCTGGTAACAATGACGGGTATCATATTAGTTTGGTTGGGTAGGTAATATCAATTTTTAAACAATTTAAGTAGATTTGCAACCCCTACTAATTATTTGATACTTTTACCGCTAAACTTACTTGACATAATTATGGTTGACTGTATTCTTCCAGCGATTGTCAGTAATAGAACGATGATTTTACTTTCGTTAAGCATTAACTGTATTGCAGTAATTTGTTTTGTTTTTATCCATGCTATATTCTACAAGTACAAACAAGAAAATATTCCAACGTGCAATGTAACATAAATAATAAATTCCCTGTCAACACAAAGTAAAAATGCATGTACGAGCGCCATTACGAAGATAAACAGGATCACGGGCTAGGTCGAAACGCTTTCAAGTAAAATGTCAACTGACAGCTGAGCTGAGTGTATAATACCTTCTGTATGTGTCCTTTTACTGTTATCCTTGTATCTTTTAGCCGCATCGAAGTTAAATTTTGGTGACATACAATAAAATAACATCATGTTTCTCGGAAAAATTGGAGTTATTTATTTATTTATTTATTAAAACTTTATGCACTAGTAAAAAAACTGTACAAAGGCGGACTTAATGCCATAGGCATTTTCTACCAGTCGACCTTAGGGTAGTGCAGAGACAACATGGCAGGTGCAATATAAAATAAAGACAAACAGAGTGGGAAAAATACAATCATATATACATATATACATACATACAAATAAAATTAACAACGGCATTGAGAAAAACGAATCCTACGAATTAACGCTGTGATGATTCTACCAACTTCTTGCGAATGTGCTCACGTGCTTTCACCTTAAAGGACCACCGACTAGTTGCCGTCCTGATGTTCAGAGGGAGTGCATTCCAAAGGAAGATTGCCTGGACAAAGAAAGAGGAGTGAATAAACCCAGAACGGTGTGAGGGACATCGTAAAAGACGGTTATTGGTAGAACGAAGAGTTTTACTATGGGCAGCGCAAAGAAATTGAATTTGTGAAGTTATATAAGAAGGAGAAGAAGGATTATTAAGAAAAGAAAACAGACTAGTCAAGGCCCTCAGCGCTCTGCGTTGACGAATGGGTAACCATTTTAATAGAGATCGATGCGCGGATACGTGATCATACTTGCGGAGGTTGAAGACGAATCGGATGCAGTTATTTAGAAGGCGGTCAAGTTTATTGAGGAGATCTGCATTCAGGTCGTAATAGCACACATCACCATAGTCAATTATGGGGAAAATGAGGGACTGTACAAGCATTGCCTTTATGTGAGCTGGGAGAAGATTTTTCAGTCGATACAGTGACCGCAACGTTCCGGTAACTTTTCGACTGACACTCGTGACTTGCTTTTGCCAGTCAAGACAGGTGTCGACATGCAGACCAAGATCCTTAACCTCGGAGCCAAACGGAATGATGGTGTTGTCAAAGATTAAGGGTGGAACAGTTAAGCCATTAAGCTTTCTCAGGCTATGGGGACTCCCAACTATGATAGCCTGACACTTTAAAGGGTTGACTGCCACCCCGAATCGGTCCGACCAGTTCTTAATAGCTCTCAAATCCCGGTTGAGCTCCTCGATTGCATACGATACGTTGTCAACACCTGTCTGACAATAAAGCTGTAGATCGTCGGCGTAGAGATGATACGCACACTGAAGTACAGTAGTTAGGAGATTAATAAAAATAGAGAATAAAAGAGGAGATAAAATACCGCCTTGAGGGACGCCAGCTGCAAGGTCACACCAGCCGGACAAAGAGTCTCCAGCATGAACTGATTGCTGACGCCCTCGAAGATAAGAGGAAAACCATTCCAGTACCTCGGGAGAGACCATAAGATAAGAAAGGATAGACAAGAGAACTTCGTGACTGACAGTATTAAATGCGTTGGAGAAGTCGATTAACACTAAAATCGTAACTTTAGTGTCTTCCATTCCGCGCCTTATATCGTCAGTCACTTTAAGGAGAGCCGTTACGGTACTGTGCCCGGGCTTGAAACCAGATTGAAATGGGCTGATGAGGAAGTTGCTGTAAATATAATTGGAAATCTGTTTATGAACACAAGCCTCGAGCACTTTGGACAGAAACGGAAGGATGGAAATTGGACGAAAGTGACTGGAAAGAGTGGGATTGGGAATCTTAGGAAGGGGCCGGACATGGGCTTTACGCCACTGGGAAGGAAATGTACCTGAGTAAAGGGAAAAGTTTACTATGTGGGATATGGCAGGAAGAAGTTGATCCAAAGCCGAAACGATCATATGACGACTGATGTTATCGCAGCCCACGGCTTTGGATTTAATGGATAGGATAATCTTTTTTATCTCTCCCGGATCTACTGGGGTGAAAATGAAAGGGTCATTATTGGGACGCGTCAGACCAGCGATATAGTCAATAGTTTGACGTTCGGTTGGACTATCTAACATAGGGACAGTGGAGAAATGGCGATTTAGGTCATCCAAGTCAATTGATTTAGGAAGGTCTGAATAGCGCGATTTGCCGATACCTAGAGTTCCAAGGAATTTCCAGATATCGGCAGAAGAAGAAGAAGTGATATTACTAAAAATGTGGCGGCGTTTAGCGTTGCGTATCATCTGGTTACACCGATTCCTGGCAGTCTTGAAGAACGTCCAATTATCCTCAGTACGATCCTTTTTAAATTTCCGAAACGCGCGGTCCCTACGTCGCATTGCCATTCGAATTCCCCTATTCATCCAGGGAGCAGGTGGACGCTTCAACTTTACCTTCCTGACTGGAGCATGTGTGTCATACAGACTGGTGACAATAGTGTTGAAGACGCAAACTTTTTCATCAACAGTAGCCACTTTCTCCAAGGGTGTCCAGTCAATGCTAGCTGCATCTTTTTGGAGCTGCTCACTATCCATACGTGCAAAGGCACGCCTGTACTGGAACGTGGGTTTGGGTTTAGGAGGTTTAAGGACATAGGATAAATAAATGAGGTCGTGATGGGAAAAGCCAGGGGCATCAAGTTGACCATGTGAGGAAACCAGGGAAGGATTAGAAGTGAGGATCAGGTCAAGCCAGGTATCATCACCTACTTTGTTATGATGAGTGGGTTGGAGAGGCAGTACGTGTAGACTGGCTGACTCGACTAGATGCAGGAGTTTCCGGGACCGAGGAGAGTCGTGGGCAAGGAGGTTGGTGTTAAAATCCCCCATAATGACATGATGTGCATACTCCGAACCCAAAGATTCAAGTACCGATTCGAATTCGGTGAAATAATCGAGGGTAGGAGGGCAATAGGCGACACCTAGAACAGCTTTAGCTCCTTTGACACAAACCTCTAGGAAAAGAAACTCAGCGGAATCATTAGAAGAAGAAGTAGCGAGAATTTTAAAAGGGAAATCGCCGCGGAGGTATATAGCTACACCACCCCCTCTTTTACCGATCCGATCATTCCGAAGAAGAACGAAACCAGGCAAAGAGTAGGTGGTAGAAAGAAGTTCGGGTTTGAGCCAGGTCTCAGAAACCAGGACGGCATGAACGTTGCTGTTGTGAAACGCTTCGTAAAGTTCGTTATGGTGGCTGGGAACGCTTTGAGCGTTAATGTGACACACGTTAAATAGCCGGTCAGCATTTGGGTCGAATTTTTGACGCAATAAATCGCCAAGGGTGTCCGTTAAAGAGCTGAAACTATTGTCACAAGAAGGGGCAGTATAATCGTTGGCAGAATAAAAAGATTCATTATCAGATGACATACTAATAAAAATTTAAACATAAATAAAATAAAATAAATACGATGAATATCAAACACAACACAAGAATATAACACGAAGGGTGGTTTGCATCTCTGCACCACCCGCCAGCTAACATAATCATTTAAAAACAATTAACACTAATAAAAATAAACACAGCAATATCGGCGGTAATAAATATATGGTATAAAACCGTAACACTGTCACGCACAACTCAAACTACAAGACAGTATACATTTATATAAAAAAAATAAAAAAAAATAAAAGTATGCTCGACTTACACGAAATCGATACGGACACGAAAATTCGGAATGCACCTTGCAAACCAACAACATATCCGAACATAATCGAACATTCTAAACTACTGAAGTTACTAAACGTCACTGTAGACGTCAAATCAAATGAAGTGGACATAACCTTTATTTTGAAACGTACTTTATGATTTTGTTTGATAATAATGGAAGCTAGGTAATAAAAATAACATTACACAAGAGTTCGACAACAAAACAAAAGAAAGTTAGAGAATAAAAAGTGGTAATATTAACTGAATAATGCAACGGTGAGTAAAACTAGACTGTCTATATTAGTAAACAAAAGTAATGTAAAAAAGAAAATACCCTAAGTTAATGCGTCTTGTTTTGCAGGCTTCCCTGGACTCTCGGATACTTCGCCAGCAGTGGACTGAGTTCGTCGAATGATGTTATCTTCAGCTTACTCCCGTCGGGCGCCTTGACCACAATAACACCATCCTGAGTCCAACATGAACGCATTCCGAAATGGAGCCGCGCTTTCCCAAAGATGGACTGCCGGGTCCTTGTCAAGAACTCCTTGACGGATATGGATGAACCCTTCAAGCCTGCTTTAGCTCTCCAGACCGCCGATTTGTCGTCATATGAAGAAAATCTCACCAAGATGGGCCTGTGATGATCTTTATTGGCCACACCCAGTCTATGACAGACTTTTATGGCAGATGCAGTCAAAGGTTGGGCCACCAACTTCTTGTTGATGATATCCAGGATAACTGAGCTGCTAACCTCGCCGTTGACCTCTGCGATGCCCTGGAAAATGAGTGCTTTCCGCCGATGTCTGGTCTCTAACCCGTCTATCTGTCTAGCACACTCTCCAATCTGTCTCCGGAGTAAGCTAAGCATGCGGAAGATTAGCTCCCTGAAGGTGCGGAATTCATCAGCAACTCTTGCCACAGTGTCCTTTGCTGGTCCTGCGCTCTGAATTTGAGCTTCCAGTTCTCCCATTTTCTTGATGAAACTGTCCTCAAGGCTTTTCTGTGCTGACACAATCTCTTCCAGTTGTGACATAGTGATACACTAGTGCCAAGTGATGTGATAATAGTGACAGTGCAGATGATGAGCTGGCAGGTGGTGCAAAATTTTTTAGAAGTCACATAAATGTGCTGCAAACGTGAGTAACCCTTATTTGAAGATTATACACTGATAATCTATTGAAATTACTTTACTTTTCAATGTATTTCTACTTAAAATATAAATATAATTTTGGAGATATGTCTATCGATTTTTTACACCTACCCCGAGTTATATGCTTCGATCAATAATACACTACACGTGTATTATTGATCGAAGGTTATATGAATACAATTTTGTATGTCCTTCCTTATAAAGATTGTCAGCTTTATTATACCTAGTTCTACTGATATGCGTCACCTCCCCTTTGTGTGTGTCAGCGTGCATATTTCGTTCTTTAAAAAAAGACCATCCTATATCCAATCGGACCGTACCTTTCAATTCGTTTCAATCAATTTAGATGTTAGCTGTCGCAACATGACGTCGAGGCACCGCGTACACCGGCGGCGAACGAGGCCGGGAAACAGCCGGCCGGCGCGATAAATATCTCATGAATAAGAATATTGCATTACGTATTCCGTACGAGTGTCTCCCCCCACGTACGGCGACTGAAAACTAATTTACTTTAAAGCGCATGTTTACAGGCATCCGACTCCCTATTTACAGTGTCGGAGAAAAATCAAAATCTTCAATATTTCATGTGCTTTGGAATAATGTATTTATGGAAGTGAGTTTTACGAGCTGCGTCCCATAACTTTGTAAGTTCAGCTCAATTACGATTGTCAATGTTTTCGATTCATATTGAGTTGTTAAGATAAGATAGACATTTTTATTTGCATAAAACATGGTATGAAGGTGTTGCGCTGGGCACGCCACCATTGCGGCGACAAGTCCTCTTTGAGGAGTGGTTGGACAGACGCCACTGCATCCTCTCCTTTCGCCTGACATAGGTGCTCACCGGACAAGGCTGTTTCGGATTCAGCGGGAGGACACGTCCGGATGTCAGCAATGTGTGAATCGCCCGGAGGACACGGTGGAGCATATAGTGGAGGTCTGCCCTGCTTGGGCGGAGCAACGCCGTGTCCTCGTCGAGGTGATCGGCGGCGGCGACCTCTCGCGTCCGGCCCTGGTTCAATCCATGGTCCGGAGCGAGGAGGAATTGGACGCGGTCACCTCATTCTGCGAAGTAGTTACGCTAGTGGACCTCCTTCGCTAGCGTAACGCGGACCGCGTGCGAGAAAGGGAAACCTCACGCTCCGGCCACCGCAACAGCAGAAGAGGCCGAGGCCCGCGGCGATTCGCCCTGCGAATCGCCGCGGGCCTGCTTATGGCGAGCTAAGGGTGGCAAGTTCCACGCGCGCCTCAAAGAACTGACAGCAAAGAAGATGGGTCCCCATAGGGTCAGTGCCTGCTAGGGTTGCGGAATTTGTTCGAAAGAGTCACCGCGGCCCTAAAACGAAAAGGGCACAAGAAGGATCACGGTTGGGTTTTAGTCAGTAAGAGTCTGACACTTCCTTCCGCTCCGCCCAGAGCGGGAGAAGTAATTGGATGATTTCCGATCCAGGAAAAAAAGGTGTTATTAAAATATTAGAAGTGACATGTTTTGCTTAAAACTAAAGCGTACAAACTTACTTAGGTCCTAATACATTATGACATTGAAATAGTTTTACATATTACATTGAGATGCACATTAAAAAAAACATGAATACTATATTATTATTGAGCCCTTTATATAATTGGATTTTAAATCATTCACAATTTAATGTTTTCAACATATGTATTTGGTAACTTATTCTTTGAATACTGAGCTCGATCGAACACCTACCTAGTTCATGAACATTATATACCTAAAATATTCTAAACAGCAATGCCAGTAAAACTCTAAATTATGAAAATAACCGAGGTGCGAGTCTGTTTAGAACAACATCATTGTCGTTTATCGCAGAATTTATTTATTCCACGTTATTGAAAAGGCTCTCTACGCCGAATGGCGTCACACAAGAGCTCTTCACAGCAGCCCCATTCAGTTTACCATTGTGGAAAGTTTTTTGGAAGTCACACTAAAAGCACTAAAGAAGTCATCAAAATACGTTTATTTTTAAACTCAAGAAATTCATTTTCGCTGAACACTCAAATAAACTGAAGTAGTCCTTGTCTAACTCCCTAATATACACACCGAAACTTTGAACAACCATTTATCAATAGATAACTCAGTTCTCCAGCGACTATTAGGAGAGCGTTCAAATTAATTGTTTCATTTGTAAGCCGCTCCACGGATTAATTCACGGAACATCCAACTACGACGAGCTTACAACTTAGAGTGGTGAAACGAACATTAGTACGAATTAGCTTCATGATTCTAAATTATATGAAGAGCAAAATAACAGGCAAAAGTTCCGCCGTGTGCCTAATTTACGTCATTATAACAGGGCAAAAAGTGGCGTCGCTGTGCACAGCAATGGCTGCTGTAGTTTTTGTCGGAAGAACTTTCGGTGAAAATGAATGGGGCGCTTAACGTTTAAGAGCCCGAGCTATTTCATGATGTTTGCACATCTGGTGTCCAACTTCAGACACACGTAAAAGGGAAGTTTTTTATGTACTCTTGGAATATATGGCAAGAATTTCAGTTTCTACCAAGAGATCATAAGTCCAAAGGGTTGTGAGTTTCCTAAGTTTGGAACTCATTAATAAAGTACAGGATCCGGACCTTACACGAGGTGTTGCTAAAGTCCCTAAATGTCTAATAATTAAGCGAGTTGTCCTGTTACGAGCCCCTGGTGTGTGTGGGCCTCAGCCGGTTAACGGCCTGATATGTTGTAACAACAAGATAACAATCGGCTGAGGATCATTCCAGTACCTACCTAAGCTGATAGTGAGGGACGAGGGATTATTATTATCAAATGGTACACGTTCCGTGTACAGAAATCACTGTTAACAGCTAATAAATTAGCAAGATCTTGACATAAATGATTCTTAGTCAGTATTTGTAATCACGAATCTTAGAAATTCGCTACTGGTTGGTTGGTAAGATTAAGTAAGATATATGATGATATTTGGTTGGTGGTTAGTAAATAAAATAAACACCTTATAGGTATTTCAAACAGAGTCCATTGATTGGTTAGTATAGATACTATATACAAAAACTTAGAAACTAGTGTTCGTACTAATAGCCACATGAAAACACATCAAATTAACGCCACAGTGGTATGCAGGTACATCCAATGCACTAGCATGGGGCTGTCCCACCTGTCCGCGATAGCTTTCAGGACGCTGTTGGGGCTGGCGCACTATTGCCTGAAACCCATCAACCCCTGCCTTCACGAACATACTAAATGCGCGGCAACCCCATCAACATCCTGAACGCATCATTATATTGTTCGCGCAGAGCGCTGTATGCCATCTGGGTATAGTATAAAACGACTGACAATACGTTTTAAACAGCGCAGCCTTTACGTCAGTCAATCATTTCACAAATCTGCGAGCCAACATATTACAGCGGACAGCCAACGCTCTGTTGTCCAGGTTATCTTTCAGATCTTCGGAAACCCAGTGGCCCAGACACTTGAAGGATATGATTTGCTTTAAGGGACTTCCGCAAAGTTCCAACTGTGGTACAATCGGGTAGGTTTTAGAGACTAGCACCTCACTTTTATACCTACATTAGGGTTGCCAACTTTTTTTGGAAAAAAACAACGTATACAATTATTTGGTCTGGAAAAACAAAGCATTTTTTAATAAAAAAAATTAACGTATTTTTCAGCATATTTTTAGCACACGATTATGTTTTCTTTAATCTTTACTTGGAAAAGGGTTTTAATCGCAAAGCGTTTATGCCAGTCTATTTTTATTGTTTCTTTGCTTCTTGCGATGATCTGATTAATCGGATTAGTATTTCCAGGGATTACCGCCTACAAACAACTAAATAACTACTTACTTACAATTTTCCTCCGTATAATATTAGTTGAGATTTTAATTGGAACCCTATTAGTCTTACTAACTCGGATCTTAATATTTAAAGCCATCTGAATTGTACAAGACTGGCCTTTGTAAATACCATTTTAAAATGTGTAAACTTCAACTTAATTTTTCAAAGACATTTTAGAAAGTTCAGTTCGTTCAGTTCCTTATTATTGATACACACACATTTTCTCGTGTGTACGTTCTGTTACCTTACAGGTATGGTACATAAATAGTTCATCATTACCCATATGACTGTTCCGTTTCACGCATCACACGTACGGATTGCAAATAAAGTATGTTCGCATACTTTATTGTTATGCAAAAGTATAATTATAATCTATACTTCTATACTTAATATTATAAAGAGGAAAGATTTGTATTTTTGTATGTAACGAATAAACTCAAAAACTACTGGACCGATTTTAAAAATTCTTTCACCATTAGAAAGCTTTATTCACCTTGAGTAACATAGGCTATATTTTATCCCTGTATTCCCACGGGAACGGGAACTACGCGGGTGAAACCGCGGGGCGGTGCTAGTCGAAAATAAAGCAGGATACATTTTTGTAAAGTGTGGGCAAAGGTGGGTAGCAGCCCTAACCTATATTTATTATTCATTAGTACTCAGTATTTACATTTTTACTGATTGCTCTGCTCAGTTACTATTATTGCAGCTGTGATACATGTGATTTTGATGCAAGTGGATAGAGGGCCAAGCATATAGCGAGGCCATTATAGAGACCCAAGACTGCAATGAAAAATGCTCACGTGTATTATACTAAGTACGTCTTTCAAAACACCCAAAAACAAAAAACAAGTTCAGAAAAATAATAGTTTATAAAAGAATATTATGTCGCTGATAGCTCACAGAATTTTGTGAAAACTTCTTTAGCCGCGTTGGGCACTTCTTGGTAGGAGAAAATCTTATGTGTTCGCGTCACCGACATGCTCATGACTCAGGCGTGTAAGTGACATTTAATGGATTTAGTGAAACGTTCAATGTGTAGGTATACAGGGTTATTTGTAAACACCAACCTGAAATCGCGAAAAAATCAGTTGACCCCTACATGTTGATTAGTTATACGAACATAAATGTAAGGAACAGCTGTTTTTTTTTCGCGATTTCAGGTTTGGTCCCATAATAAAAATTGTTCATAATGATGCGTACAATGACCTCTTAAGAGGTTGTTGGTGTTTTAGAAATAACCCTGTATACTGTGCATTGTTGAAATGGTGTTTTTGTTTGATTATAATTTGAATTCGAAAATTATGAATTTAATTTTAATACTTTAAGTTCTAAGTTTCCATTTCTATCGGCAGTCCCTATAACTGCCAATTATTATTTTTTCGTGAGCATGTTAATATGGCTCATTTTTGAATTGGAGATATTAATATTAAAAACTGAATGTTTTTGTATTTAGAAAACACTATAGTTATACCTATTTGTAGATTGGTTGTTTATGTAACTAATTTGATAAAAAATATAGATATTCCTATAATATTTTTTATGATGTTGAATGTACTAGCCGAGTTTAAATACATATTTACAAAACTGTAAGCCTCAAATGGATACTGAGAATAAAACAAAAGACTTCGCCGCTCACTATCGGAATTGGAAAAAAGCACTTTGAGAGACAAAAGGGCGAAAACCACTTGTCTGAAATAGACTGAATTCTGAACCTAACAGTAGGCGCGATAAGACCTAGTTTTCGAGCAAATTTTTGATAAATCCTTTTGAATTTCTTGTAATACGTTTGTTTATATTCGCTATTACGCCCTCAGCAACAATTCTGCCGGACTTTTTCGGTTGTTTTCATTTCCTAAAATATCAGCGCGAACATAAACAAAAGAGGAATTCTTTGCCTTTCATTTTCTGAATCTTTCACAAGTCAGTCTATTTCAACAAAAACAAGTACAAAAAATTAAATACCCTAAAAAGGTAACCAGGAACACAGAAAGGCCTTTGACGAAGAAAAACATTTTCATGATTGTAGTATCTTCCTGTTTTTTGAGCAAACAAAAATAATTTGTCTAACATTCAAAACTTGTTTGCATTCCAGCTACGAAGGGAAAAAGCAGCAATTTACAAAGCGAAATAGGGTACAGTCAGCCGCACGTCAGTGACGACAAAAACTCTTCACCTCACCCAGCCCACGCCCCAAGTCTGCTATTTTTATAAATTCGTCATTCCAACACGATCCCATTGTCATTTTGCTAAAAGTTCGTAATCTGCTACAGTCACAATGGTCGATCATTCGTCGGTCAATGGTCTCGAAATACTTTTTGATAACCGAGCTATTAAAAGCAGTGACTGCACAATGACGTTCTAATGGTAGGTCACCGATCAAAGGAACTGTCAAAGTTTTAGCATATTACTGCATACGTCTGTCATTCATTTGCTATTATGTACGAGATTACCATTCTATGCCATTTCTTTCAATGGAGTGTAAATGTTTGACCACTGGAAAGTCATAGTGACGCTTTTATATTAGTAGATTACCAAACTTGTCAAAATCAACCAGTATGAAATCAATGATAGACCATTCTGGCACTATTGTAATAGCAGACTTGAGGCCCTGGTCAGCTGAAGGTAGGTGAAGGAGGGTAGGTATTACAGCCGAAGTGTAGTTTAACTGTACGCTTTGTCTATATAACACGATTTTACTGTAAACACTTTGTTAAACATTACTTCCTTTGTCGAATGTAACATTGCTAACGGGGCTGACCGAAATATTCGTGTTATACAAACAAAAGTGCATAAATAAGTACCTATTTTATAAAAATTAAATAACTAGATGCGTAAGTTCCTGGATATTCAATGCCAAAGGCATATCATAATGAGCAAAAATATCGTTTAGTCGGTCTCGCTCGTCTAATGAAGAGAGTAACTCGACAAATTACGTTAACTAGTAAGAAAACTTCAGTCAGGTTAGTAACAGACTTTATAACTTTAATTATAATTAAACAAAGAGTTACGGAAGCCAGGTCACCAAGACCCAGGTGTGTCGGCCGCCATTTTTAGCACAACTTCGGCAAAGTTTTGGCGACATCTTCGGTATAAAAGAAGGAATAATAAAGAGTTAAGGATATAACGGACTGAGTTTTGAGAAGTTTTGGAGAGCAAAAGGTTAAATTCCAATTGAGAAGTTGGGAATAAGTGAGCAATTATGGAATTAGAAAGAAGCGCTTTGAAATCGGAAAGAGAATCAAATAGGTACATCACGCTGACTTACTGTAATACAGACTACTACAATATTATTAAAATCAGCTTGGAACAATTCTTACTCTTTTCATTTAACTTGTAAATCAAATTGAATGTGCAAACTTCCTTGATGATTTCTTCAAAAATGTTTACAGCTTCATGTAATAAAATGACCTTCGACGCACTTTTTGGTGCCTGGTTCAAACCCAGCCAGGCGCATTACTTTGTGTTATTAATTTCATCACCACTGCTCTCAAAACAGTGAAGGAAAACATCGTGAGGAAACCGGCATGTCGTAGAACCAAAATTCGAAGACATGTGACATTCACCAACGCGCACTGGGCCCGCGTGGTGGATTACGGCCTATTCCCTCTCCTTGAGAGGAGGCCTGAGTCCCAGCAGTAGGAACATTAAAAGGCTGATTATTAGCATAGTCAGCCTTTTAATGTTCCTCCTTTTAATATTTAGTGCTATGCTTACTTACGCTAAGCACTTTAAATATACCTATTATTTATTAAGTTTAATTTGCTCATTAGGTTAATTTTGTATGGGACTTTAAACTAGCAAAATAGGATTTTAAAAATAATAAAGCAATGTACTATGACTTCATCATACGAAAGACGCTGGAACCAATTAACATATTAACATAACTAACTAGGTAACGCAATCATCGAAACAGAGAGACAATTCAAGCTGTCACAAAATTAATTATATATTTAATAGAACTTCAGCTAAACTGTCGTATCTCGACGACCCAAATCATAAACAGATAGACAAGTGGGCAAATGAAGTGGCTGGCTGTTCTGGACAAAAGGGAGGTAGCAGCCCTTAGCACCACTCTCGACAGATATTATAAGACCGTCATTATTAACGACAACGCACAATTTACTCCGCAGATTTCGACCCTACACTATTGCCGTAATCTCAGTAAAATACCGACTGTCGTTTATGAGTTCCTGGTAAAGGCGATTGTATAATGTCTTTGTCTGTTATTATAATAACGTCGGAAATGAGTACTGTGTGTGGTTTACGTCTTGTTTACCTACTTCGTTTGCTTCTCATTTGTTGAAGTTCTTGGTTCCTGATCTCAGTGGTCCTACATGATACGATATTAAAAACTTCTAATTCGAAACGATACTGATCACAACTCAAAATAAAGTATCATTTGTTAGCGATTGTGAATTTCATTTCATTTATTCATTTTAACCGTGTTGAAAGAATGTCAGTACTTGCATGTACAAATATGATGCTGTGTTTAGTTAGTTAGATCCGACTAAGCATCACATAAATTATGGCAAAAAGTATTAGTGTGTGTGTGTGAGTGACGGAGAGAGAGATAGAGATAGAGCGATGGGTGAGATATGTCAACTTAACGACGCATTCGTAGAATATGAAATGTGAGACTTCAAATAGAAAGGTTGCGGTAAAACGTCCTTAAATTGTTAGGAATTGAAAGGCCCGAATCGGGTAAACAGGAGCAAGTCATGCAAAAATGATGACCAGAACGCTTTAGCTGTACACTAAGCTAACATAAGCGAACAAGAGTCAATTGTAGGCGGCCGACACAGCCTCAACAATGGCGTTAAATCGCGCCGAGAGAATTAGTTCGAGAGGCAGCACGTCCCGGCCACTTTGTTGCAATTTGCGGCAATTCACCACTACTATTTTGTTACTAGGCTTGCACGCGACTTTATAAAAGCTATGTTTAAAGTTATAGTCGCAGGATAACGTGATTTCATTCATTCATATTAGGGTCTTATTTCAGTTTGTCTGGCAGTTTGAGTAATTCTTGCGGCCCACCCAAATGTCCTTACTTTGGTATTGTTCGTCAAATCGTTGAGCTCCTTAAAGTTCTAAGTTTGAGCTACACGGTAACTGACAAATGCTTGCGCTGTATGGACAGGTCCACTCAAATCTGTGTGGCACTTTCCTCAAAAGGCTACCTCAGACATTAACCTACATGGTTCTCATATGTTGTATGGACTTTAAAAGAGACTTTGACCTCTGAGTTTGTTTCGGTGTTTCTTCTCAGGGTAGTCGGCTAGGAAACACCGGCTTCATCTAGTTTAAAATGACAGGAAATATTGTACGTGTAAAAGTGTTATGTTTAACCTACTTACAAAATAAATAACATTTATCATTATCATTTATCATTTCTTCTCCTAAAATATTACATCTGGAACATTTCATTACTCTGGTAAAACCAAAGTATACAATATGAATTCTTTACAGACTTAGATAGCCTTTCTATGTAATTAGTCCGATGATTTACCTCAAACACAAGTAAAACTTTGTTATAATCTCTGTAAAACCAAAGAAAAAGAAGATATCCGGTCTTGTACAAGTCCTGATTGCGAAGTAATGTTTTTCTGAGATTTTCCGCAGTGAATACCTAATGAAATAGAATATGTATGAGGGATTTACGTTAAAAAGCTAATCTGTTAGAGTCGTTGTTCAAATTACGTCGACCAGAAAACGTCGTGCGGTACAATTACTCAGCAAATTATTATGTTGTTTGTGCAGCGTCGGCTCGTTAGATGTGATTTATTATGCTAAATAATAATTGCATTACCTCCGCGAACCGGGGAAGTTAAACTGACCAGATTGAAGAATTAAAACGAAGTTCCGATGTAATAAAAGTTGAGTCGGCGGCCGCGGGAGATCCGTTAATCAGTCGCGATTTGTAATTAGTGAGTGGACCGGCGCAAAGAGTTGTTTGCTGCTCAAAAGCCGCTGTCATCCGCTCGTAAACGTATAATCTCGGCCAATGAGTCGGGATTTACGATAATTTAATTAGGGGAGCAAACGAGAGCCCGTGTGAGGTCGGGACAACAAAGGTGTTTAATTAGAGCACCTGCTGCTACCACTACAAGTTACGGACGGAATGCTGGTGACCGTGTAGCACTGCATAAGCACCCGGCTTCTGCATATGAAACACACGTGTATTTTCTGAAATGAGTTTGCACGTGTTGCAGTTGACATTGAGTGTTGGTAAAAGCAGGTGCACTAATCTGTAGCAATCAAATATTTTTGTACACGGTGAATCAGTCCGAGCATAATAATGTAATTACTTGGTTCTCGTTATAAATTTAAAGATTAAAAATAAAGCGAGAAGTTTAAGTTTACGCTTTTTATTACTACTGAACTGCAAGTCTTACATTCTGCACGTAGATGTTTTTGTAATAAATGTTTTTGCACATAGTAACGGAACTCAGTTTATTGCCTCAACGCATATATTATAAAAAATCCA
Source organism: Hecatera dysodea (assembly GCA_905332915.2). Classification (NCBI taxonomy): domain Eukaryota; kingdom Metazoa; phylum Arthropoda; class Insecta; order Lepidoptera; family Noctuidae; genus Hecatera; species Hecatera dysodea. The sequence goes on from HG995290.1 coordinate 22,807,414, forward strand.
GTAACATAAATCATATTGACAAAGTTCCTTGTGAATAATGTAGGTTCTTCACGTAAACCAAATAAATCACACAAAGAAGGTGTTATAATGAAAATTGCCAAAGAAAAAAGTCACGGCGAGACTCGAGACAAAAAGTTAACGAAGCACTAAATTATGAGACAAAAGAGTTATGATGACATTTCTTACGGAGTACTAGGGCACCATAAGCTAAAGGAGTTCGTCAACAAAGCGCGTAGGGGCTATGGAACAGATGCATGGTAAGTTTTTTGTTATGACGAAGGGCTGGAAGGCGGGGCGACAAGGACAGAAACAACAAATAAAAACTGTAGTATTCTACATAAACGGGTGCGCCTTAAAAAAGGCCCCACTTGCATTATTCATACGGATGCTAATGGAAATGGCAGGACTTAAAACTGGAGACGTAAACAATACCCAACTTTATTGTTTTTGAGATTCAGGGAGTCTGAGAGCACAATGTTCTCTGATGAAAAATTTGCGACACAAAATGAAAAGGGAGTGTTTGTAGTCAATTAACAAATCCGTTTGCGCTTTTATGACAAGCCCGGACAATGGGGAAAGCCGTGATGTTTTTCATTGAGTGTTTACTTTGTAATATTGACAATACCGTGTTGTTTTATTCACAAATTGGCAAACAAACGTTGTAGAATTTTTTACTGGAATTGATAGCAATATATCTAACATGGAATCTGATTTAGAACCCAATTAATGGGAGTATATGTGTTGACCGATACCAGGAGTTCATTCAATATATGTATATATTCTAATTTCAACAGGATTACCAAGAACTTAGCTATAGTACTAATTACAATTTCCGATAGACTGGACGTGGGGAGACCCGCTAATTGGTTGAGGTCTATGTACGAGTATGTCCTGCATCGGATTGTTTATCAGTCAATTGATTGATGAAACTATTTCGGTGTGTTTGTCACCGGAAAATTGTAAGCTCCGTCAAATTGTAATAATTCTTAATTAGATTATAATTCTCGATATATTATGAACACATAATTTTCAATATAATGAATTCCATTCAAATACAATATAAAGTTAGTTTCCATTTCCGTTGTTTCTTTTTGAGAAAAATGAGTTTACAATAGGGTAGTTGACTAAAACAATTTAATTAGTACGTCAAATAGATTTCCAAAGACCATTGGAAAAGTATTTTTCTGTTTTAAGGAAGTAGATCGTCACACGACGACGACACGAGACACGAGACGTCACACGAGTTTTCAACGCACTGTGCGTTGAAAACTCGTGTGACGTCACTACGTACTACAATATTTACCACAACGTGATATCACAAATTCCCACTCCTGATATTTGATGCCTTTTAACTTCGTCAATTTTTATTAATTTGTTAAAGCAAAAAATACGTGTCCAATATTTTTCGATAATCTAACGGACGGACTATAATTTCATTTTTTTTACTCAGGAAATATCCCTATTTCTCGCGACATTTACAATGTGTTTGAAACTATCCGGTGCCATATCTATGTACTGAATCTGATAGGAGATCATGTATCTAGTATGTACAGCGCGATTTGATCGCATCAGTGAGCCGACATGCGACACTATCATTTGTCGCGCGTGCGATTAATGGCATTCCTTGTCACTTGATTTGTTGCACACAACTCGTAATTGACATCGATACGAGTATAACAGTTAGCGATGACCATATAAAAAGACAAACTGGTCATGTGCCAATTGGATTCCCATGCAAAGGGTCATGAACGGTTGCGAGATTTGTCTGAAAGAGTCATCGCGGCCCTGGAACGCAAAGGGCACTAGGAGGAACACGGATGGGTTTTAGTCAGTAAGAGTCTGACACTCCCTTCTGCTCCGCCCAGAACGGGAGAAGTCATTTGATGATTACAAATCCAGAAAAAAAAAAGGTTTCCGAACGAATCTCATTTTTAATTATGTATGTAATGTCATTTTAACATAATAGAGTTCTTATAAGATTTCCTGTTTTTCTGGTTTTTTTATTCAGGCTCGTTAGTTTCGGAAATAAATGGGGAAGAATGGTAATTTTTCACCTAGTTTCTTGAATAACTTCAAAACTTTGGAATTTATAATTATGTCAAAAATATTTTGAACCCTCACAAAAAGCCCTTTTACTTGATATGACACACGGTACGGATAAAAAACTTTTATTTTTCTAGTTTTTCTCGCAAATATGACCCCCATACTCAATATTTTCGAAACCGTGTTCATATTATAGTTTATATATGTACCAAGTTTCATCAGAATCGGTCCTGTAGGTTCGGGAAAAATTGGTTGTGATAAACGCAGATGGCTCCATTTTCTACGGATGTTCAGCCCCTAAAAGCTATAAACAGCAAGTAATTAGCACAGTTGAGTTTTTCATTTTAAGCTCCCGGGAAAGTCTGATATCCTCTTAACTATGCTCGCCCGAGCGCATCCCCCAGTGGCCACTTAAATGCATTCACGGAAAGAGGGTATTTAAATGTCTGCCTGTAAAATCCTCTTCGAAGGAAGAGCGCCTTTACTGGAATTTCTTTTTTTTTATTTTGTACGCAAATTATGGTTACGGAAAAAATGATTTTCATTCCAAGAATCCTGAGCTGTCATTCCTTAATTAAATATTAGCAGTGGCCAGGCTTCGCTCTGCGGAAAATTCCAAGTTATGGTATACTCGAAACATTTTACAATGTACGTTGTTTTCCAATTTTATTACATCTTTCTGCGCTTGCGGCGTTATATAGGTACATATATGCCGAAGAATCGTAAAATGCGTAAGATTATCAAATATCTCGAGAGATGCAAATGTTCAGTTAACAATTCATCGACAGTTCACAATCTGTCAAGACATTTTATAATCTGACGGAGTATGCCATTTACCGGTGACATATACATATACCTACTAATGTTACAAAAGTGAAATATACTGCTATTGCCTAGCATGATCTAGATAAGGTATCTAGGATTAAATAAAACAGTATTAAAATAACAATTTCCACGCATGCCGTTTGTTCGATTTATGGGATTGAATCTATATAGAAAAGAAAGAAAGAAGAAAGAAAAAGCTTTTATTATTATATATATATATATATAAAACAAAGTCGGGTTTGTTACAACACTTATAGCTCGAGATCTGCTGAACCAATTTTCTTGGTTTTTGATTCGTTGGATTTGTCTCCGCCCCGAATAGCAGAATACATCTTAAAAACAATGAAAACTCTATTAAAGTAAACGCAGTGGAAAATGGTTTTAGGTGAAATATATTTAGTGCGTTGTAGATAATTCAAAATTAACAAGAGTATAACCTAGCAACCAAAACAAAAGATTAATAAAATCTAGAAAGGTCGCGCCTTCATAGAATAAGGCTGGAAGTGCTTTCTTAACAAACTCAATGACTACATAATTATGAAAGATGAATCATTTTCCATAAATGTTCCTTTGTTTCGTAGCTGTCAAAAATTCCATGCGCTAAAGATTCACAAGTACTAGAAGACCAGAAAGAAACATGTCGAAAACTTAAGAAGTAAGGATTCACGCGTACCAGCAGACCATAAACATGTCGAAGCATTTCTGGGGCTGGAATTGTGAGACTTACAAAGTACCAGGATACCAGAACCATAATTATTTAACATCAAGCTATTCCTTAGCAGACGAAAGAAAGATCACTGAGCCAGAAAGAATAAATGGCGCAGGCAGGTGAAACCATGGGATACAGCTAAGAAGTATTTTAGCTTTAAGTTTTCTATTTTAAAAATTATTTCACCAATAGAAAGCTACATTTCACCGGCGACTTTCTTTTATATTTATAGAAAATCATTCATACCCCTAAATATTGTTTTTACTTTATATGGCAAAACAACGTTTGCTGGGTCAGCTAGTTATATCATATAATCTGAATAAGAATTCTAATAAATCGTTTCATTCCAACGCTATAACAAGACACACCGTTACATGACAGCATTAAAAAAGACAAAAAAGTATGGAAACTACAATAGTTTATGGAAACACTTTTAATATTTATGTATCTCACTCAATACTGTTGACATTTAAGTGGAGCAAAAAGATATCGGGGCACCAGGCGCGCAGTAATAAGGAGCGGTGAGACGCTGCGGGCGACAGACACCATGCAATATTGATGCGGCGGCGGGGCCGGTGCACGCCGTACGGACTGCGCGGCAGACATTATGGTGACGTCAGAGGCCTGTTTCATTTTGTACTAGGTGGCTATGAATTGAAGGAGGTTTGTTGATAATGAGCGGAATCTGTTATTCATGTGGTATGGCGATTATTTTTTTTTGTTTTATTGCAGTTGTGAAGAATGATATCTGAAATGACTGAAAGACTTAAGTTGTTTGAAAGATTGTTATCGTTGCAAATTAAACGGACGGGAAGAGACTTCACTGATTCGACATAGGAAATCCAAACGGCTAGTACATCAACATATCAGAATGATTTTGTTGAACTTTCACCGAAACTTTTCAATAGGGATGTTGCCTGAGTAAAAAATATATGATTATGTTTAGTCTGTCAGTTAGATTATAGAAAAATATTGGACACGTTTTTTTTTTTTTCATTTATCAAATCTATAACAACTGACGAAGATAAAAAGCATCAAAGATTAGGAGTGGGAAGCGTGTGACGTCACGGCCCGGTAAAAATTGTAGCGAGAAGTGACGTCACACGAGTTTTCTTCATTTTTTGTTTATGTGAAGAAAAAAAAAACCGTGTCCAATATTTTTTGGAAATCTATCAGACGGAATAATCAGATTTTTTTAGTTAACTACCCTATTCAGGAAAGTATATTTCAACACGCAATAGATCCATGTATTTTAGGAGTTGGCAACATATAATACTTTAGACAATAGTAGTAGGTCAGGTAGTAGTTGTATATTCGCAGCTCGTAGGACCTCAATGCATACCTTCCATATTAAATTTACGAGTGCGCGAACAAAGGATCGCATTGTGGTGCAATATTGACGGAGCCAACAATAGTTCAGTAAATAATACGTCCACCGCACTGCGGCCGCTGATAAACTGCTTTTTAAGTCGCACAATGCGACCTATCTCGCCGCCAGCCGTACCGCGACTCGCAACCTGACAGTCACAGAAACACAACTAATGAACTACTGCTGAAGTAGCTTACGAGAAAAATTGTATTGTAACAAGTTACATTGTTTTATTGTTCTTGTAATGAAATAGGCATATTGTTTTGTTTATCTTTTCTCTAATAGGGTAGTAGTTAATTTAAAAAAATCTAATTAGTCCATCGAATAGATTTCCAAAAAATATTGGACACGTATTTTATCTTTTTTCGCGTAAACAAAAAATGAAGACGATACAGTGCGTTGAAAACTCGTGTGACGTCACTACTCGCTACAATTTTTACCGAGCCGTGACGTCAAAAGCCCCCACTCCTAATCTTTGATGCTTTGTATCTTCGTCAGTTTTTATAGATTTGATAAAGGAAAAAATACGTGTCCAATATTTTTCTATAATCTAACTGACGGACTAAACATAATCATATATTTTTGACTCAGGAAACATCCCTATTATTGTTTAATTCAAGACATATTTCCTTTACAAAAACTTCGCCCATCAAGATAAATCACTGTGAGACCCCAACGCGATACATAAAGCTGCTCCGTATATCCAAGAAGCTAGTCGGAGACCTCCATCAACATCCTCATATTTCTGCGATCCCGGTAGTTGTCAGCCACAAACGCGCACAAGCGGAGCGCGCACAGTCGAGCATCCGGTCCCGCGGCCGTGCCACCTCCGGCCATCAATAAGGCGGCTCGTATCCGGCCCGGACGGTAAACACCATCCCGTGGAAGGCGTTTTAGGATCGTGTTAGAACAAAATGTGGCGCAGAAGTCTCAATCGCAATCTTGGGGCGCAAACTTTCAGAGAAAACATGCATCAACACCAAATCAATTGGCTGACTGACTAGACACATTGATGATCCCATTGTATTTGCATAACATGTTTGAAGTGGATCTTTTGTAGCTATCTTAATTGTACTTCTAGCAACTATTACGGTTTTAATGAGGGTCCTACTGCCCAGGATATCATTAGGCAGGCCTTTGATAGTACCGAGATAGCAGTGACGACGACCCGAGCGCATGTAATCCTGGCAAATTGTTTTACTAATTTCGATACAGATTAGCATCCGATCATAGCCTTAAACTAAATTCAGCGACATTTTATAAAGCTGCCAGCAAAATAACGTCGTGCATGAATGAATTTATGAATCGACAGCCTTCTGGAATAAAAGTACTACTGTCAAACATTTCTCGGAATAAAAGGTTATACATACTTAGTATCTAGAAATAGGGTTACTGTTCTATTTATGCTCACAATCCACTGAACAGAAAGTCCCGTTGTTTCTTCCGGGAAATCATACCTGTGCCACTCACAGCAGTTCTATAACAAAAAATTAAACAAAGCAATCTCTTTGTTTTCTAACCCGGCCTACAGAAACACCGAGGAGCTTAAAGCTCTGTGTCTGAACGGTAGCTATTAGACGAGGAAGCAGTCGCCGGCGCCGCAGCGCGACCGGCACAGCGGCACAATGGCGGCACGACCGTTTCCGCTTCCGCCGTGCGCACACATGTCAGTTTCCGCCCATCAATAGAGCCTCCGACAAAGATCCGCTGTTTTGTCTTCACGGAACATAAGATTTATATCTTTGGCAGAATATCTAAAATTGAAGAAAAAAGGCGTAGTCTAATATTTTTACATGTAAATCTGGATAACATCACTCGGCGACTAATAAAGATATAATCCCAACGTGTTCGCAGCGTTACAATGAACGTGCCGTAGCTTTCTTTGTCCTGTGAAGTTTCAACTGACAAATTACGTCTGAATTTTCTCTTAGAACATAATAAATATCAGTTTTTGTTTAAGTATTGACAGAATCAAAGCCAGACTGGAAGGCTTCGGAAGAGACTTCGTTTATTGATAGTTTTCCCGAATTTACCCGATTTTTGTTAGCGTAGGAAAAAGGCTAGGATTAAGTGTACTTTAGGGTCGTTTATTTTCTCTGGATTGTATTCGATATTTTCATCTATAATATTATCGGCTTGGGTCACATTTACACAAAAAGAAACACTATTCATTCTAACTGAACCTACATGTACTTTAGATACATGTACCATATATTATCGGCTACATATATGTAGGTACCAAATTATGTTTTTTTTATATGTATAGTCCCAAATAAACATTTTTCTTTCTTTCTTTACATACTAATATTTGTTCCGTGCGCGAATCGAACCCGCGACACGCAGCGCAACATTCAATCGGTCAATCACTCACTGCGCCTATCGTGTCTATTAATAAATTATGCTTTATAAAATTATGCAACTCCAAATTATGACAATACAATTTAGACTAAATGATAGTTATGCTAACCTTTCCACTATGCCACAGTATTATTATGCTAATGACAGTTATGCGAAAACGTTGCCTATTGCAAATAATATTAAGCCATAAAATTTAATGCCAAGAGGGGGATTCCCACTAAACAAGACTAAGTCGTGACTGGACCACACCAAAAACTTTAATACTAACTACGAAAATAGAAGAAGGGTTCCACAACCGTAACAGAAATGGTCCACATAAAATAAAAGTCGGTGAGGAGAGAGCAGTTGTTTCGCTCCGTGCGCTAACTCTGCTTTATTGCCGCAATCGTAACTTTTACAACTGGATTGCCACGATGCATAAAACACAGCGAAGTCACAAAATCGATCAGGATCGCTCAAGCCTTGTCGGCAAAAATCCATTTGGCCAGCAAAGGATCAGAATAAAGCAGTAACGGTGTTACGGTTATACAATATAACAAGCCGGAATGTTTTCAGACGTGTTCGGTAGTCGGCATGCGCGGAACCTTTTAGGCATTCGACCGCTGAAAGCCGGACGCACCTGTGATACGGCTCGCGGCCTTTTGACGTGGGAATCCTGTTGGATTGTCTAGTACGTGAACCACTGCGAGCTTCTGCTCTCCTGGTCGTAAAAGTTCTACACACCGCAACATCGATTATAGGTTTTGTATTACTATTTGTGCACGACGCACTGAACTAACTAACTATCAACAAATGGAACCTCTTTGAATTTTACCTTCTTTACGTGTAACCCATTATTTTTTCCCGATGCTCTGTTGTTTACGAACGAGCTTGTACGCGAGTTTGCTGGTCCGCTGGCCAGCTGCCGGCAGTAGTGACTTTACGATCGGGCTAGGCTAGTCTTCTCTCTGCCGACAAGCGCTTTTATTTACGCTCAGTGATAGAAATGTGCAAGATTTAACTAAATGTTTTGGTGTATGTGAAACAGTGTTTTTAATCTTGAATCCCGTTCGCTACTGTTAATGTGCGGCTCTATCAACCGACTCAGCTCCTTATAATTGCGAGCTCTCCTGACTGTCGAGAACACTATTTTTGACATGACTAAATTTACAGCACTTATCCTAAAATAATCAATCAAATATTTAGTAGTTTTCGAATAGACCCAGAGTAACTTTGTTGTAAATGGTAAATGAAACATCGCATTCTTGCCCTAAGAGCACGTTTAGCGAACGACGGCCACGAAATTATTATCAAACATTGTTTACGATAAAGCGATCCAGTAATAACAGCTCATTCCGCACGTTCCGAAACTATCAAGTTGCAACTATTCAGTTCAGAAACTCCATTAGGGGAGGGGGGCCGACTTAAGATGACATTGTTTGCGCTCCGATCGAAAATCGATAGTGTCCGGTTTAACACCGTGCGATAGTCGAAGATAGACTGCGGTATTCGGCAGGACCAGGCTTGCATGATGTGGCTGCAGGTAATAATCTGAGCTAGCGCTATGATTTGATTGCCATCAAACTTGTGATATAAACATCTATGTAATACAGGCTACAGGGTGATTGTTTGGCTTCTTCCCGTTCGTGTCATTCCCGCTTCGTTAACATGCCAAAAGTAGTAAAACAATTGAATAGTGGTCAGCTACTCATTTTTGACGCTGTTTTTAAGACCCGAGTTTCTCAGGCTACTTCCCGTTATGTCACATTCCCGATTGGACAACATGTCAAACGTTTTATAAACAACTGAACGCTAGTGGCGTTTGGTCAAGATTTTGATCTTCATACATCTATTCTCGTTATGTCACCCTTTTTTTAAACTAGTTCTTTGTACGGTACAGTCAACTACAAAAGTTACCGAGTTCTTTTTGACGCTCTTTTTATCACCCAATTTTCCCAGAGGTTGGTATATTGCTTTCTTAGCATATGTAAAATCCTAAATTCCAATTCTTATTCTATTTTTTTTACCATGGCAATAGGTTTGATTGCCATGTGCAGCTTTCATCTATTTAACTTTGAAAACTGATAGTCCTAATCTTACTGAAATTGAATCAGACTGCGGAAGTGCAAAAAATCCTGCTCAAGATTTACAATATAACTACCAGGAGACTAGAAAAATGTCGAAGTATTTTCGGGGCTGGAATTGTAAGCGGCAAAGACTCACAAACTACCAGAATCATGAAGATATATTTCCGGGGCTAGAAGTACGAATGTTAAAAACTCAAAAACTACCAGGATACTTTACTTGTTTTTTTTCTTAGGGCTGGGATAAATGTTTAACATCAATCTATGACCCTTAGGAGTCGAGGAAAAAGACAAAAAGAAGAAATGACGCTCCAGCCTCGAATACCCGAAATTGCGAACTGAACTGAATTGCGAAACCACGGGATTAATTTTCATAATGTTATGCCTTCCTGAAGATAGTTCTAAAGTTCACGCAGACGAAGTCGCAGATAGAAGCTAATTTATTAACAAAATACAAAGAGCTCACTGGGATAACAATATTCTAGTATCACGAATTCAATACTGATCTAGAGGAAACTGAAAGTGATAAAACACTTTTGACGCGAGCGAAGCCGGGGGCGGAAGATAGTAAGTAGATAGGACATGAACTGAGGCATTTCTTTTTGCTTCTGATTGTACTTTCCAAACAAAAGGTTGACCAAACGGGAAAGAATATAGGCATTTTCAAATGTTGACGAATCGGGAATGAATGTATGAAGATCAAAATCTTGACCAAACGCCACTAACGTTCAGTTGTTTTTAAAACTTTTGACATGTTGTCCAATCGGGAATGTGACATAACGGGAAGTAGCCGTTTCTCAGAGGTGGATATGTTTTTCTATTTTATGTAAATTGCTAAATTATGTGTGTGCACGGCGTTAAAGGTCGGTCGTATTTACCGAAATACTCGTATTTACGGTAAATACGAGTATTAGTCTAGACATCTTAATTACCAAAGGGAGTGTAGGTAGAGATTTAAATAAAAGGCAAAATTGAAAATTTTGAAAAAGCCCACGACGGTAAAAACATAATTGAAAAATAATTAATAAAAACCCCCAACTTACAAAATTAATGTAACCTAAGAATATCCGTCAGGGCTGCCATTCAATGAGCTAGTTTGCAGATAGTGATGACAGCCCCCGTCGTACCCCTGTAAAGACTCAATAACGTTTCTCTGAAGACACAATAAATATTTCACATCAGACCAATCGATCAATCAAAAGGCATTTATTCAAATTAGGCTGAGTGTCAGCATTTTGCGTAAGTCCAAGTTCTACATAACCATATAGTCCCCCGTCACCACTTCCTAGTGTTTTATATTGTGTGCGCTGGGCAGAAAAGACGCAACAAAGTCACCAGCAACACATTTGTGTCTGCTGCGTTTTAAAAACTTGAATTTGTACGGTAGTTCAAAGTAGTTTAAAATACTTGACACACAAAAAATACTAAGGAGCTGACCAAAACATAGTCAGAAAAAACGCTAAACCAAAAAGAAGAAATGGAACAGGCGGGTGAAACCGCAGGATACAGCTAAGAAGAATTTTAGCTCTTACATTTGTAATGTTAGTATAGTGTTTATTTTAATTTGATTCCATTATTTCTTCCGGCAGTTCTTAAGTCCAGTGAGTTCTAAAGTTTACGCTGACGAATTTGCAGCCAGAAACTCATTAAAGAAAATACAAAGAGTTCACCAGGCTAGCAATACTCTGGTATCACAAATTCAAATCTGATCTAAAGAACGAAAGTTGCAAAGCGAAAATCAATACACTTTTCACGCGAGCGAAGCCACGGGCGGAAGCTAGTAAGCAGATAAAATACGAACAGTGGTATTTCTTTTTACTTCATTTTGTAATTGCAAACAGGTTGACGAAACGGGAATGAATGAATGAAGATGGAAATCTTTACGAAACGCCACTTCTGCTCAATTGTTTTTCATACTTTTGTTTGACACGTTTTCGAATCAGCCGAAATTATGATTAATATCGAAAAATACTTGTCTTGGACGCCGACTGAGTCATTCCTATAACTAATAGAATCGACGCCTTTGATAATTAAAAAGAAAAAACCTCCTACATTTTAGCACCAACCTCATAAATCGAGTCTGTGAAGAAATGACATACGACAAACTGTCGAATTTTAATAAACTGATTCATATATGTATGTTTTAAAGTAGGTAACATTTAAAAATCTGGATTTTCATGTGGTTGTGGCAATAATGTTTAGAGGATGTAGCAGTTTTATGAGTAGAACACATTAACATTTTTTTTACTTGCAAATAACAAATTCAAGTGTATTCTCATAAATAATTAAGTAGGTAGTTAAAATCACGAGAAGTCAGTTCAGGTACGAATTGATTTTGAGTATACAGCACTAACGCGCAGATAAAGTCTTGCTAGATAACCATTAAAGACAGATCGATAGTCATTGAGCTTCTTATAAAAAAGACGTTCTTGCGACCTCTTTATGTAAATGTGGCGTCAAAGGAGTTATGTTGTAAAAAGCTTCTATTTTCATACTTAGCACATTTTCTCTAGAGATAGCTGGAATCCGTTTACCCCAGACTCAACCTTTGCCGATCTGTTCTTCAATAAGTCACAACGGTCTCCAATCCCAGACGATATTAATCTCTTCAAAAATCTTAATCCTCACGAATCTGTAGTTAGATCTATTTGAAGATCACTACTGCGATTACATTCCAAAGAGACTTTGATCAAAATATTGAGTTTGCCAAGTAAGACAGATTTATGATAAATCTGTGTTATTTAAGGCAGATAAATGAGGCGCTTGATATGAGGATGATTGATTAAATAACAGCTGAAATGAATATGTTTTGGAGCTCATCTAGTTGTCACTGCATTCGTACAGTAAGTGATGAATGATCGTATCATGGTCAGGGCGGCTGGAGGCACGAATGCCATCATCAGTCAGGCCTAAGGGGGCGAATTGGACATCAGGCAGATTAAAAATGATTTTCTCAAAATGTAACCTCTGACATCAGATAGAAATATCTGACAGGAAGCAGATCAGAGCAACTTTATAGCGAACACCGAACTGGACTCGGTTGAAAACAGGCAAAAACTGTTTATAGTTTAAGAGTGGTATACGCCGAACGGCATTTCAAACAAATGTTCAAGTCCTTATTTTCCGAAATGACTAAACCGATTTTAATGAAACTTTACACAGATAAGCAGGATACATAGGTCTAAAAAGACATGCCATTTTGTAATTAAGAGAATTTTAGTTTATTTTTAGGTTAAGTGTATATATAGTAAGATTTAAAGCTTAATGACTGCAATAAAACATATTAAAAAGTCAGCGGATAGTTCCTTTGAATAGTCTAAAAAGTTAGTTGAAAACATTTTCGATAAATAGTGTTGTTACAGTTAAATTAGACTCATTTAAAATTTTCCATACAAACATAAATTCCAGTAATCTTTTTTTAAATAAGACACTTCAAAAATGTTTTCCCCAAACTAAATGCAGCATATTCGCTACTAGAACTACCTTCAGCCGATTGAAGAGCTTACCAGGATAACATAGAATCGATGGTAACGATGTTAGTGCTTAAGCGCTCGTCTGTTAGGCAGCTCCTACGAGGAAACTCGCGTCAAGCCAATACACCTGATTTACTTGTCGAAGAAGCTTCTCGTTTATGTTAGTTCTCGTTAGTACAATTAGCGGCGTTTCAGTAAAGGATTCTCACAATTTGTTAACATTTTACTGAAGTGGCTTGATATAAAAAAATGCCGTTTATTCCGAAAAGGTTTACCTAACTCGATAAAACTAAGTGGCTTCATAATCAGCCTTTTAACGTTCCCACTGCTGGGACACAGGCCTCCTCTCTAGGAGAGGGAATGGGCCATAAACCGCCACGCGAGCCCAGTGCGGGTTGGTGAATGTCACATGTCTTCGAATTTTTGGTTCTAGGATATGCCGGTTTCCTCACGATGTTTTCCTTCACCGTTTTGAGAGCAGTGGTGAAGAAATGAATTACACAAAGTAATGTGCCTGGCTGGGTTTGAACCCGCGACCTACGATTCGTAAGTCGGGGCCTTTACCACTCGGCCACCACTGCTCTTCATTTTATAGCTTTGTCTGAAGTGGTTTGATATAAAAAATGCCGTTTATTCCGAAAAGGTTTACCTAACTCGATAAAACTAAGTGGCTTAGCACCAAATAATGTAACTTTTTTTCAAGCGCAGGTTCTTCTATCCAGGGTTGGAAAAAATCACGATTATTTGCAAAAAATCAAAAATCATTGATTTATTACAAAAAATCCAAAAGATCACGATTTTGTCGATATTTTTTATGAATAGCGCGCGAAAGGGGCCATCGCGTCATCGGCATCAGTGGAAAGAGTCTTTTACTCTTTTCGACTTTTGGATTTGTCCATTCTAAAATCAAATCACTGACTTGTTGTTACTTGATATTAATAATAATAATCATTTATTTCTCACCACAATATAAAGAAAGGCACAAAAAATATGGCATAAAAATACATAACGTCGAAATTTATATTGTGGGAGACTGGTGCCTAAACTAGACCGCCAGGCCTGTATTTCAGGACACCAGGTTTCCACCCATCGGAAACGTCGTTTGTAACAGTTATGTACTCGCTCAATAACAGAGTGCGGTAAGATTAATTAAAGATTCTAAATATAATATATATGTAAGGTTAATATTAATTTAATTTAAGGTTAAAAATTTATTATATTGACATTTCTTTTTTTTTTTATATGGCATGACATTTATCAGACATTCATATTAATATTTCAACAATTATTACTGTATTATTTGTTAAATTTGAATTTCAAAGTATATTTTCATTAGGTATTCTTTTTTTCCTTTTAACTAATTATTGTATTTCATCTTCGAGCCGATGAATTGCCAATGTTATGCACGCCATTATTGTCACATGCATTAGGCCATAAATTAAATAGTTTAAGTAATATTCAATGTTAAATGTTTGTGATGTGGCAGTACTATTTTAAAATAAATAAGTAAAATCAGGAATAGATTAGGAACTGAAAAGGTGGATAGTTGGTGTTTTTGTTTAAGTATTGTAATATTCTAACACGAAGTAATTTTTAATTGTTCTGAATCGAAATCTGAATCTGTCTGTTATCGAAAATCAAGAATGGCAATTTGTATTACAAATAAGAAAGAAAAAAAAACAATATGATTTAATCAATGATTGTTATTGAAAAAATCACTTGATTTAAATTGTGATTTAAATCATGATTAAAAACAAAGTGATTTAATCATGCCAACCCTGCTTCTATCTACTTCCTTTAACTTTTCTCTTTGAAAGACTTTCAACAAACAAGTGAAACCTTTGTAACCGAAACTTTAATATTCGTTGAACTCTTCTGGTCGTGAAATATACAACCTCTGCCTCGTCAACAAAATTATCAAGATTGGTTGATTCAACAATAATCTTGAACTTTAAAGTTTGTGTTCTATGTAATCTATCGTGATCACTAGTTTATTTATTATATCTATACTAATATTATAAAGCTGAAGAGTTTGTTTGTTTGTTTGTTTGTTTGAACGCGCTAATCTCAGGAACTACTGGTTCGAATTGAAAAATTCTTTTTGGGTTGAATAGACCATTTATCGAGGAAGGCTTTAGGCTATATATCATCACGCTTAAGCCAATAGGAGCGGAGCAGCGATAAAGAATGTTTTAAAATCGGGTATTCCACGGGGACGAAGTCGCGGGCAGCAGCTAGTCTATACTAATATTATAAAGAGGAAAGATTTGTATTTTTGTATGTAACGAATAAACTCAAAAACTACTGTAGCGATTTCAAAAATAATTTCACCATTAGGAAGCTACGTTCACCCTGAGTAACAAAGGCCATATTTTATCCCCGTATTCATATGGAAACGGGAACAACGCGGGTGAAACCGCGGGTGAAACCGCGGGGCGCTGCTAGTTTGAAATAAAGTATTTTATTGTGCTGATTAACTTACGATCTGAAAACCGCATTGTTCTTACCTGAAAACAAAACAGGACAAAATTAGATCACAATGTTATGATATTAAGAGCTACTGGACACTTTTTCTGTCAGACATAATCCGTGTAAAACATACGAGGTACTAGGGCAGCATGACTGCAGGGGATCATCCGGATTGTCCCGGAGTGTCGTGTTTTCTGGAAACCTTCCAACGTATGCCAGCTAAGAGCACGCCACAAACCTTGGTAATATCGTACAAATAGTACTATAAAACAGATATAAAGAAGTTATACGATTGAGAAAAGCTTATGAAGTTGCAATACTTTCCAAATTGAGGTTTTAAAACACCGATACATGCAAACTTTTTACTGAGTTGAAATGCTCTGGTATCATGATGAAGAAAATCTTCGTATAACCGCAAGCCATATTGAAAACGTCGATTACCGCATGATTTCATCGGCATAACCCTCTAAGATTCTCATTTCAATAAACGTCGTGCAAGGGATTCTGCGAACACATCTCGTTCTCTAATACGCAATCCGGCCGCGGGCCATCTGTAATAATGCACCATATAAAAAGGCATTAGCATTTTAAATGACGTCGTTACGCACCCTAGGGCGGAGGATTTTTATGTTAATATCTTTTTCGTTTTCCTCTCAAGAAAATAAGTGTGGGGAAGATAATTTTTCTTGATCGCTAACAAATTAATTAAAGAAATATTAAAGACAATCTCAGGGTCTCTCCGGAAAGGTAGGCAAGGAATGTGCCTCGTGGATGGTCGTGGGTTATATAGCACAATTTTCAAGGAGCCCGACTAATTTAACAAGCGTCTCGTTCCCGCAGCGGAGCCGCAATATACCAGGAGCCAATAAACGCGGCAGAGGCGTGACAAGCGTCGTGAATTATGCAACCACGTATAGAAGACTCCTCCGCGGAATGTCATTGTGTGCTAGTCATGTTAATTTAATTTAGCTGCGTAGTCAACCAGCGCGTAATGCCGACGATATTGGCCCAATCAACCCTTGCTTGCTACGACTCTACGACTCAATTATTCAGATAATTCTATGTGCGTTAGTCTGTGACTCGGGATTAATTTGTAATTGATACGCAGATTATTTGGTGACTTTGACGCTATGTAGATTATTGTAAGGGTAAACATTTGCTGTCTTAGTTTAATTGTTAAATGTAATAACACCTTGGTACCTGACGGATTAATATTATTTTAATCTAAACTTAATCACTGCTTTATGAATGTATGCTGGCGCTTATGTCTACAGGGGGATTGATAACGGAGAGAGATAAATATGCAACGATTTGACTCAGATAGCTTGTGAACAATTTTATTATATTGGAAGTTTTCAACCTCAGAGCTAAAAATGATGAATTGTGAGAAATTAACCTACTCCACTCGGAATATTAAAACAAAAATGATCCATTATCTTGGAATACCGCATCAGCAAACTTATATACATATTTTCTTTAACCACCGACAAAGCCCACTTGTAGAAATAGTACACTAATTCAAACCAGAACTTAAGTTCTATTTGAGAGAGATTGGAATGTTCAAAAGTGCACATATGCATAAAATCAACAGCAACATTAAATCAACGTGGTTAACAAATGAGGCGCGAGAATTTATTTACCCACTAATTGAACACACAGCACAAACAGTTCATTTCATTAACTGACCATTGTCAACCCCGAGCAGTCATGCGCGCCAGGCCACTACACGACAAACATCCTTACAGACGCCATTTTAAGTAGATTAAACATTAACTTTTCAACCACAGTACGTTCACTTTTTTCCTCGACATCCCTCGGAAGAATCTTAATGAGTCGACGAAACTTTTAATTAATTCTACGAGTTAAGTATGCTTTAAATAAATTACTTACACAAAATCATAAGCGGTGTTTTTGGGGAGCTCAAAACTAAAAAGTTTACTTGCAACTTCTTATCAAATTAACAATATAAGCCGAGCTACTTATTCTAGAAGTTTACAAAAGATTATATGTACTGCTTGAGTTCTCTATGTCAACTTTTCAAAACATTTGTGAATAAAATTCTCATTTTAGACCTTACACCCGGACACCTTTTGGTCTTTCAGAATTTTCATATTTAGGTTAACAGAATATTTTATTAATATACAATTAAGAAATGCTGTCCATTTAATAAATGATATTAATTAAATGGACACTTTACACGTCAATCTTTTTAGTCATATAAAGTCTTTTTAGTCATAAACTAGATGAGGCCGGTGTTTCCAAGCTGACTACCCTGAGAAGAAACACCGAAACAAACTCGGAGATCAGTCTCTTTTGAAGTCCATACAATTGTACTGGTCAAATCATATGAGAACCATGTAGGTTGATGTCTGAAGTGGTATTTTGAGGAAAATACCACACAGATTTGAGTGGACCTGTCCAGACAGTACAAGCATTTGTCAGTTACCGAGTAGCTCAAACTTAGAACTTTAAGGAGCTCGTCGATTTGATTCGTACTACTGCAATACTAAAGTAAAGACATTTGGGTAGGTTATAGTTATAGGATACACAAGATTTTGCACGTCGCCAACCCCTTTTAACACTAGACAAAGATTTACAGACATAAAATCCGAGTACCAAGAAATAGAATCACTTAAATTTAAAGATCTCTAGCTTAGGTCGTGTCAGTGGGCAGATAATAGTTACAAAGAATGTGTAATTCCAACTATCTCAAATAACATTTTACTTAGGACTTAACTCTGAATAACATCAAAGCTTTTTACCCTCAAAGACGTTGAATATAATACAAACAAGCGATAAGTGTAACAAAAACAGTGACTGTGTCGGTGCGTACCAGGGCGGCATAGTGGTGCGATTCGCAAATATCCAGTCAAAGAGTAAAGCCCTTTGATGTCGCATCAGGAATTCATGTAGGTGGCTCGTTTGACTACCGTTGTACCCACTGTGGGATAATTTGCTTTGCCATGGGGCAATTACGGCTGCGGCCTAGTATTTGTGCTGCATTGTCATTCTCGTGGGCCGGTTGGAACTGCACATTATTAGGGGACCATGTGAAACTTGGAATGTATTTTTTTTTTCACTGCATTGCTTATTTAGCTGCAAGCAAATAAATATTACACCAACCCGCACAGGGCCAGCGTGGTGGATTACGGCCCATTCCCTCTCCTAGAGAGGAGGCCTGTGTCCCAGCAGTGGGACAATTAAAAGGCTGATTATCCTATGCTTATGCTTAAATAAATATTTTTTTCATCAACTTTCTCCTTATTTTTTATATAAATCTGAATTTGACAAACAATCGTAAATTCCTCTCGATATTAGTACCTACAGAAAATAGTTTGCAAGCTGCTCTTCTAAGCCATTAATATTCTTGTTACAACGATTTTCTAGTTATCGCCATTTTCGCGGCCCAACATCTACCTCTTGCCTTTAAGAAGTTGTGCGTAGGATGTGACATTTTCGCGTTTCTCGTCGCAGACGACATGTGTCTCGAGACGCGACACGTGTCCCGGGGGTCGGCAGAGTGCACGTGCCACTTTACGGATTACTGTTTATAAATCTCCTACTGGTATTATTTTCAAAAAGCTTTAGCGAACGTGTTATGTACTAATTTCCAGACATCTTTATCTGTCCTCCATATTTCTTCTTTTATCGTATTATTCAACAACGAGTAATACTTACGAGTAGGTTTATAATTCAAAAAGTGTTTTATTACCAACACATATGTTACTGTCACGATTGCACATGTTGGTGTCTATACAAATATCTATTAAATATCGACTTCGTTAGATACTAGATGCTCTCGCCTCACAGAATTCCTTCGCTACAAATACCATTTGGAGAGCTGTACAAATAATAACACGAGTAGGTGATATGATCAAAGATATTCTAAACAATAAGCGAGTTCGTATATCTTCGAGACGTCGATGTACGCGCAACTCTCGCGAGCACCCAACACGTATTAATTTCTATGACAAAAACATACCACTTGGAGCAGAGACAAGAACTTCGCAAACTACCCTCAAACTTAAGGCTAACGAGGGAATCGGGTTACTATGAAGCGTGGATGCCATCTGCGATAGCTACTCATACTATACTTACCTATTTGATCATAGTATACAGTGACGGTTCAAAATATATCATTATTTCCAGATTTGATTTGATGACTTGATCTCGATTTGTTACCTTTGAGATGATAATGAGCTCCACTCGCGTTCACACCATACCAACACATCTACAGTTATAAGGAAATTTAGTTGAATGCTAAAGAAATGCAGTAGCTCTACTTTCCCTGTGATCACTTATTGTATATTGTATTGTATTATTGTACTCAGTAAATCCAAGAATTACTTTTTCTTTCTTCTTTCTTTGTCGTTCAAAACTGTCAATGAAATAACTTACAGAACGAATATCGACATTTAAACTTTTCCTACGTTTGGCAACGCATCTGAAACCCTTGTGAGTTGCAAGCATCTGTCTCTTTTCATCAGGTGAGACACTCGCGTGTTGGAAACAGTAAAATGCGCCAAAGTAAAATACTTTGATGAAAACTCGCCTAAATCACACATGAAAAGATCGCTCTATACAGAATACATATGTACAGATACAAAGCCTAATAACGAACAATAACTGGCAAACAAAACAAAACTCATCCTAACATTTGTGTATCTGTGAACATAAATATTTACATATGGCAACATTATAATTAAAAGAGTGTACACCAGATTCCTATCACTGTTATTAATGAAAAAAGTACGTATGTATGTGTAACTTTGTGAAAAGTTTGGCGCCAACAATTAATGATAAACATTGCGGACGATGAGACCTGTATGTGTATACCTAACTTTGTGTAGTTGGTACTATCGTGACTTTTACTGGTAAAAGCTGCTCCTGGATTTGTTTTTTAGTTTTAAGTGCTGTTACCCCAAACATTCCAACCAGTCCCTTTCAATTTAGTTGTCTATCTCCGAAATTCTTACGAAATTTAAATGGGAACTCTTTGAAAAAATTAATAAAAATCCATTTATATAGACGGAGTTATAAATATATAAAAAAATATAAGCATCCAAATTGATAACTTCCTACTTTTTCTTTTGAGTCGTAGAAGTCGGTCGGAATATAGTGTACAAGAGGTGTAACTCTACCTATCCCCAAGGATAATCCAGGCGAGATGGTATGTAAATGTGTTCTGATTTGTCTGTGGTGTGACCAGAGACTCGTGGTAGGCGTGTCCGGTTCTGACATTGTTTTTAGTTTTAATTGAAACGTTATTTTCTTTTTAAATTTGTTTATTTTTTTGTGCATCATCTATGGCAGAATAAACGAGTTTTCTTTCTTTCTATATACTTAATAGAATAAAGCTGAAGAGTTTATTTGTTTGAATGCCCTAATCTCTGGAACCACCACTCGGATTTGGAACATTCTTTATCTATATTTTAGCTACTATAATGAGGAGGCTATACGGGTCCCGTTCCCGGATATACTCTTAAAAACCGCGTGAGAAGTCGAGGACAAAAGTTAGTGTAATATATTTTTTCTATGAATTCATTAATTGTATCAAGAAGAAGTTAACATTATAGAAACCGACCACATTAATTAACTTCGACAATATTCCTAGAATGATTTTCTAGTCTGGTCCTTAGCAAATAATTACCTACAGTGAAACATATTGACATAGCAAAAGTATTTGTGTGGAGTGTACACATACGACTTATGTACATGATATCATTAATAACCTACCGCTGATGCCGAAGTGTTTATTCTGTTAGCTAATTAAAATGGTTGAGGTCAGCTGTCCCACCGGGGATGTCCTACGTGAGAATATGGCTTGCTGAGGGTTGTCTTACTAAATAAATGGGACAACGATTTTAGGGTAGTCGCACTGACTAAGTAAAATGGCATACCTTCCAGAATTAATATAATTCCGTTGCATTCAAAAACACTGGATGACTTATAAATCAATTGGTAACATTTCCGGTGTCGTTTCATGAACACATAACATTTACTCTGGGGTCAACTCCAAGGCAATTATAAATCAGCTGGTCAATGCATAGTCTGCCTAGCCTTTTCCCAATTATATTGGGGTCGGCTCCCAGTCATGAAGGATTCAGCTGAATACCAGTATTTTAGGTGAAGCGGCTGCCTACCAGACCTCTACAGCCCATAAACCGGGGAACACGGTACTTTTTGGCAAGACTGGGGTCAGTTTTTCTGGCTTCTGACAATCCGTAACGACTGCCAAAGATCTCCAAATGACAGCAGAGACCAACTTAACGTGCTTTCTAAGGCACGGAGAAGTCTTATTATGTTAAGATGGTCACCCATCCACAGACCAAGCTCGGCAAGCGTTGCTTAACCTAGACGATCGATCTGTGCGGCTGTTATAATTTAGCCACGAGCTCATTGCTGAGTGCATATTGAAAAAATGGCCGCCCTACATCCAAGTAGTTTTCACAGTTTCAGGATTGATCCCATAAGTAAAGTGGTTTATAATAAATTCACGAGTTTTTCACCTCCTGATATCAAAGCGGTAGTTGAATAAGTGTTCAAGTTCATAAAGTAGCCAATGGAAACGCGCTGACAGCTCAAAGCGAAAATCAAATAAAACGTACAGTTCATATCTCTATATAGACATTACAAACTGACGCAAAATACTGTCAATAATGAGCGGTATGTTTCACTCGCGTAATAAATTGACGTTACGCAGAGAGCAGCGCACACATGCGATATTTTGAGCAAACAGTCGAGTGCGCGGTGCCGAGCTTGTTTGTCCCGCCGCACAATCTGACGCCGCCGTGTTTCACTTATTAAAAGATAAGTCCGGATTTGCCGTGCAATTGTTCGGTTGTAAATGAGAATGTAATGATATGGGTAAAGTTGCCTTTATTGATTAAATCCAATAAGTTTTTTTGTTAGTCGGATTTTTGTAAAGGTAAAACGTAATGCCCAAAAATTGATAAGAAAATTATACTATACACAATTTGAGACAAATTCTCCACGTAATACATACTTTTAGCAAAGTGTCTGCAAAAATTACATTTAGCCGTAAAAGCTTTAGCACACGAATGGGACCAGGGGAGCAGCACAGGCGAGGATGAAAGACCTTGAGGTAGAATTTGTTGGAGTATTGTTCGCGCCTCGCCCATTTCGAGCGGATTATAAAGTTTAAATTGGTTTACGTAGGCATCACTGCCAAGGAAGCAATCTCCTGCATCGCCTTGACGTGTCACAACAGGCGACGCCTAATAACTTCCTTCATAAAGTAGACGATACACATCGAACATCTCTGCGTAAACTTACTTAAATCTAATCTAACCAGTAATAGCCTTGTCCTATACAGGATGTTTGTTTGTACGTGGTTACGTTATCTACATGGATCTCATATGATTTGACCAGTACAATTGTATGGACTTCAAAACAGACCTAGATCTCTGAGTTTGCTTCGGTGTTTCTTCTCAGGGTAGTCAGCTAGGAAACATCGGCCTCATCTAGTTTATGAAAGTACAGTAATTTACAAATAATGTGCTCTAGAGAACCTCACAACGAACGCTAAGAAATTTGCCGATGCGCTTCTTTACTTAGGGACGTTTGAAAAACAATTATGAAAGTCCCCAACTTTACTTGGCGTAAGCTGCCCGGACACTAAATAGAATATCCTTTGTTTATGTTACTAGAAAAGCATTAAACAACAGGCGTACATCACACAACGAAAGCTGTAAGACTAAGCTTATCAGCTTATCTGCCGTCATAATCTCATCCCATCTGCGTAATCTGCTGAAATCATTTAAAAGCAATCACAGATTTAAAAACAAGATTTGACAACAAATCTACAAAACGCAGAAACCAGTTTTTCTTTTTTTTTAGAATCAACACGTTTTAACACTCGGCCGCGTGCCACAAAGAATTTTGCTGTGGCAGATTTGCGTCTGTAAGAATTATGGAGGAAGCGCGTGACAGAGGCCTGTCCCTCCTCCCACACAAGTATGGGGGACAGGGGACCCCGTGCTACCCCCGTGACAAAGAATGTGAAACGGCGCGTCGGCTTTCCACAAAACGTTCAAGCGGTTATTATAATTTAGCAGCATATTAAATTGCTTGTTCGCGATTGTAATATTTTGTTTGTGGAAGGATTTATATTATTTGGGTTTCGAATAGGGGTTTTACGGTTTTTTCACTAAGGCGAGGTGAAAATTAGTTTTTTTTTATATCTTCTTTCCATGTAGTTGTTGGGAAAATTTACTACGCACACATGTACATGGTTTCCTACTCTACTCAGCCATTAATATTTCACTCCTGACACTCAGATTAATAAGTACTGTATTCATTAAATGTATATTGTTATTGTTGTATGAATTGAACCGAATGATTATTGTACTGTATTTTTTCTACAGCACCTAATTGCGCGTTATTTAACTTTAGGTAATTATGGCTGTATGTATGTCTTTAATAAACAAATTTAATGAACGTTTACCGTGTACGTTATCTATCTATACTTATAATAAATCTGTAGAGAGGTCAATTCTGTACAAGGAATATATTTTCAAAATAACTATCAGGGGGTGATTAGTGATCGATACTGGTGCCAAAAATGCAATCAGTAAAATTTTTGTCTGTCTGTCTGTCTTTCTGTCTGTCTGTCTGTCTGTCTGTCTGTATGTTCTTTATAGAAACAAAAACTACTCGACCGATTTTAACGAAACTTGGTGCAATTATTCTTCATACTCCTGGGCAGGTTATAGTATACTTTTCATCACGCTACATTCAATAGGAGCAGAGTAGTGAAGGAAAATGTTGGGAAAACGGAAGAAGTTACTCCATTTTTAAGCTTCCGTCGCGTGTGTAGCGTTAATGGTTAAAGTTACATAGAAATCATGTATTACGGAAATGTTCACATAAAATTATCTAAAAATATCCCGAAACAGCATGTCTATCTTTTGTCAATTTTAAACCGATCGGGCTGAGAGTTTGAAAATCAGGGGTAAAGTAACTATTCCACGCGGACGAAGTCGCTGGCAGAAGCTAGTCTATACTAATATTATAAAGAGGTAACGTTTGTGAGTTTGTGACGTTGAAATCTCTGGATCTGCTGAGCCGATTTTCAAAATTATTTCACCGGTAGACAGCTACGTAATTGTGGAGTGTCATATTATATTGTATCTCCGTATTGCCACGGGAACGGGAACAACGCGGGCGAAACCGCGGGGCGATGCTAGTCTTTAATAAACAAATGAATGTTTACAGAGTATGTTATAATGTATAACAAGCTACACACCAACAAATGTGTACAATCCAAGCCCTGTCGATGTCAGGTGTTTCCGTGCACGTCAGAAGCATGTATTGCGTCGCCATTGTGACACCTGCTGATCCCTCTGTTCACACAAGAGGACTCAACTTGACAGTAGTGGCTTATTTTTTTAATGTTGTGGCCATTTATCAGTGCAAGCTTAGTGCTGAGCCATGTCGCCCTGGTATAAATAGTTTGAAGAAGGTTGACATTTTATAGCGTAAGATAAGTGCTTCATTAATAATTCGCATGTTCTAAGTTTGGACTCTTCTTGGAATCTTGATTTTACTTACTACTAGTTTTTATCCGCAACTTTGTACGCGTAGTACTTTGGATCCAGTATTTCTTAGTGTTAAAATGTAGCCTTTTTTTTTTTTGGATGGGAAATCATCAAATGACCCCTCCCGCCCTGGGTGGAGCGGTAGGGAGTGTCAGACTTTTACTGACTAAAACCCACCCGTGATCCTTCTTGTGCCCTAATATTTCAAGTTAGGCATCAGTTTTTGCGTGCAGTAGTTTTTGCGTGATGGGCGTACAAACATACAGATAGACAGACAGAAAATAATAAAACTGTTATTTTGACTTCTGTTGCTCTAATAAGGCCTGTTAAAATTTATTATATGCATAGATATAGATTATAGACAGAGCTTTAGCGTGTTGAACTGCGAGTGGTCACGTCAAAAATATTTGGATGGATGAATTTATTCATATTTAATGAATTTGCTACTCAATCACGGAAGAACGGCTAAACGGGTCGGGATTAAACGCAGATATATGTAAGTAGATAGAGGTTTTGAATAACACATAGGGTACTTTTAACTTGAATTATGTTCCCTTGTACTGATATAAAATCAACTCCTTTATTTTTAAGCGAGTTCCAAAAAAGGAGGAGGTTCTAAAGTCGACCTTTTTTTTTCGTAACTTTGTACTGGGTGTCCCAATTTTGATGATTCGTTTTATATTCGAAAGCTGGTTATGGCTAATAATACGTGGCTACATTGATGATGTCCTCAATCAGCCCGCCGATGTAAAATGAAAAAATAAAATTGTATTACGATGGTTTGGTAGAGCATCTTAGTATTTCGAGGTGGTACCTATCTAGTTTGATGAAGATCTGATGAAGAACAGAGATAGGAACTCTTCAAAAATGATAGCAAATTTTTCGGAATTGCTGAAATCACATGTTTGTTTATTGTTTACACCAATATATACCGTGTACGCTGTGATGGGCATGTTTAGTTGGGTTGTACCACTAAATAGTGAAAAAAAAAACATTTTACAAAAAAAAAAAACTACTTCTAAACTCTCTCTGGGTGTTTTTGGTTGTTTCTTTGTTTTTTGAACACCGACTTCCGAAATCAAAGTTATTTCATGTGTTTTTTTTTATTTAGAACTCGGTTGTTTTTTTTTTTTTGTAAAAAGTTTTTTGTCATCCACAGATGCTTTGAAATCCTTTAATATAAAACGCAATAACGATGAGGCGACCAGCAGTGGAGCTCGAAGCAATTTCAGAAGCCAGTTCTTTCTCAAAGGAAATTCGTTTGACGACTCGTTCTGAGAAAAACTTCAAATAGAACTTGTATCGCGGAAACCAAGTAATATACTAGTCAGTCATAAACTACTGCATGTGATTATATCTACGCATGAAGCCGTAGGAATATATTATATGTTGGGGTTGTTTTGTGTTCCACCGTCTTGAGCACGCCTTGAATACAAACTATCGTTAAAATAGGTCTTTTTTTAGTTTACTAATAAAAAGCTATGTTATCGCCGAGTTTTTTTGGCTCTTAATAATGTATTACAACAAACTAATACAATTACAAATTAGTAGTATTAGATCATTCGACGAAAAAATATGCATACAATATACTCAGTAAAAACATGTTTTTATCACGCCACAGAAAGATTTTCTGCTATTGATGGATTTTCACCAATTGTGAATGAGGCAAAACCACGTTTTGTATCTATAGTTTTATTTAAATTTCACCAAGATATTTATGTCAATTGTTATAACAGTTTGAAATATGAAAAAAAAAAATCAGCTCTGAAAAAAAAAACAATTTTGAGTTGCAGCAGTATTCTTCAAAAGCAGTGAAATGTTTATTATTTTTGGCAAGAAACATACGTAACATTAAAAACTACTCAGTAATTTAACAGAAATTACCGACTCTTTAAACTTCGTAGACAAGTAGAAACTCCGCTCCGTAGCAAATCCGAGCGGCGTAGCTTGGCAGCGTAGCACCGCGCTACGACTGCTACGGGCTACGAGGTACTCGGTGACGTCACCGCCGCCGCGACGTCTGGGCGCCGGCGACTACCCACCACATACTCACATGTACTACAGATACAGATGCTGGGCTTAACTGGGTTTTGGGAGATTTTGAAAGTGTTATTTTTATCTAATACTTCACGACCAGCTTGCACAAACCAGAGTTATCTTTTAAGTCAGAGTTACTATTTATTTATTTAAACTAGTGTTACTACCGAATTTTAAATAACAAATATTCCATAATTTTCAACCCGGGCTCATAACTCTGCTTTTTGGAAGTAGCCCGATTAAAAGGTCAAACTGGTAACCTTTTTTTTCTGGTTGAGAAATCATCAAATAACTTCTCCCGCTCTGGGCGGAGCGGAAGGGAGTATCAGAATATTATTGCGTAAAAACCACCCGTGATCCTCCTCGTGCCCTTTGCGTTCCAGGGCCGCGGTGACTTTTTCGAACAAATCCCGCGACCCTAGCAGGCACTGACCCTACGGGGCCCCGTCTTCTTTGCTGACAGCTCTTTTGTCGACTCGGGCCTGGTTGCTATCGGACGGCGAGCCACCCATAGCTCGCCATCCGCAGGCCCGAGCTTACGGTGGCCGGGAATCGCCCTGCGTTTCCCGACGCCCGGGGCGTCTTCTGTTGCGGCGGCTGGAGCGTGAGGCTTCTCTCTCCCGCACGCGGTCCGCCTCCTCCCTCTCTAGCATTACTGCTTCGCTGAAAGTTACCGTTCCCATGCCTCCTCGCTCCGGACCATGGGTAGACATTTAAAAAATCAATACTCTATCTATTTGATATGATTTATGCTAAACCACTGGGAGACTCCGGCCAATTTACGGGCTGAAGGTATTGTTCCATGAAAGGTAGAAATAAGTTTACCAAACACAATTCAAAATACATTACGAATTAAACATATATTAAACGGTTTGTTGCTTCTAAGCTTATTTATTTGTTGTACCGTGCAGCTTGTAACGCGGAATACACTAATGAGCTGAACTAGCTGTGCGTGTGTATCACTCACCTGGCTAATTGATTGGCGGCTAACTATTTGGTGGTGTATGATAACACGGGATTTAATTAATTAAGATAAAGCTGCCATAACATAATATCATGTTATCATTAGATCTGTATGGCAGTCCCAACACCCTGAGCCGTTGCCACCGGTCGTCATTTGAATATCTTTTTTGATATTGTATATAAATATGTGAGTGCATGTCCCTATTAAGAAAATGAATTTGTGTATCTCTGCTGATATTACTTTATTCCTACTGTGCTTAGATATACTTTAGGTCATCTATATACTTATAATAAATCTGTAGAGAGGTCAATTCTGTACAAGGAATATATTTTCAAAATAACTATCAGGGGGTGATTAGTGATCGATACTGGTGCCAAAAACGCAATCAGTAAAATTTTTGTCTGTCTGTCTGTCTGTCTGTCTGTCTGTATGTTCTTTATAGAAACAAAAACTACTCGACCGATTTTAACGAAACTTGGTGCAATTATTCTTCATACTCCTGGGCAGGTTATAGTACACTTTTCATCACGCTACAATCAATAGGAGCAGAGCAGTGAAGGAAAATGTTGGGAAAACGGGAGAAGTTACTCCATTTTTTAAGCTTCCGTCGCGTGTGTAGCCTTAATGGTTAAAGTTACATAGAAATCATGTATTACGGAAATGTTTTACATAAAATTATCTAAAAAATGTTCCAAACAGCATATGTCTATATTTTATGGTTGACTCACAATAACACGTGTAACTCCCGATAGCTTAGCAGTTCGGCGCTTTCTGATTATTTGTATGAAACTTTGTCAATTTTAAACCGATCGGGCTGAGAGTTTCAAAATCGGGGGTAAAGTAACTATTGCACGCGGACGAAGTCGCTGGCAGAAGCTAGTCCTCACATATAATAAACCGGCACTTCGCCCGCGGCTTTTTCTACACCAATTTAGTACAAACAAATCCCACTCCCGTTTTTCCTCCTTAGTTCCAAGGGGTTTCGCAAGAAGAGGCGACTTTTGGGGTAAGCCTATGTCCAGCAGTGGACTTCTTTAGGCTGAAATGATGGTGATGAGGATGATGAATTATTTTCAGTCGTGCATATTATCACTCATATACATATTTACCTAACATCGCAGTGAGCTGACTTCACATAAATCTGATATGATCACAAATCCACAGTAACAATAATATTAATCCGAGTCTCTTAAATATTAAACCACAAATAATTTAATAATTAAATTCAACTGTTTTGATTAAGCAATTACCAGTTGATTGTTGCGGCGCTTCGTTCCCATTATAAATTCAATAAAGCGTCCACCGACAAATCGTCGTATCTGGTCCGATTTAAAATTTTATGAAGCAATAAAAATCCAATAAGTTGTTGAATGACCCTCCGATAGATCGGAATCTTATGATTTATACGAGATCTGCAATAAATCGAGATAAAGAGGGCTCTAACCTTGGAACCTGGAGGAAATGAACTGATGCAATATGCTGACTAAATGGCGAATAACATATGTTTATGGGAAACGGAAAAGCGAATATGGCTTTGGTATTGTTCGTCAAATCATTGAGCTCCTTAGGCTAAGAACTCACGGAGCGATTTTCACCCGCGACCGCCGCGGTGGTGGAACTGCGGTTTTATTTCTAAACTCACGACACCGGTTATTTGCGCGGATACGCAGCCGTCGCGGTTGCGATCATTGCCCGCAGACGTGGCGGGCGATGACCGCCAACCACGTCTACGACCAAATTAATTGGTAGTTCGATTTCAATATCCATTTTATGTTTGTTTAATTTTAAACATGCACAAACATGTCACGATGCCACAAGTCACTGGTGCAAAATGGCGTTAGATTTCTGTACCCCCCGCCCCCGCCGGCCACCGCGGTCGAACGCAAACCGATCGCAGAGCGCGCGGGCGACCGCGGCCCGCGCGATTCTACTAGTTGCCCGCCGGTGCAGCGGGAACCGTAAACAACCGCGCTCACCGCGGGCGTAAAACGCGTCGTGAGTTGTGCTTTAATTTTTTACATATATATCTGCATTCTACAGAAGCTGCGGGCCCGCAACCGCGGCGCTCGCGGGTGAAAATCGCTCCGTGAGTTCTTAGCCTTAAAGTTCTAAGTTTGAGCTATACTTGCATTGTCTGTACAAGTTCACTCATCTGTGTGGCACTTTCCTCAAAAGACCTCAAACATTAACCTACATACATAGTTCTCATATGATTTGACCGATAGTACGGACTTTAAAAGAGAATTTGACCTCTGATTTTGGTTCGGTGTTTCTTCTCAAGTAGTCGGCTAGAAAATACCGGCCTCATCAAGCTTAAAATTACCAAAAATGATTGTCCGTGTAATATTGTTATGTTTGACCTGTTTAGAGAATAAATATAATTTATCATTCGCATTTTAATTCTAGAAAACTTCTATGTTAGTAAAATTTAAACGTTTTCCTTACAGGTAAGAGAAGGGACGTCTGAGGCAACATACATTTTAATTTATAGCTGTACTGAGGTAACCTCAATATTGCTTGTTAAGTGACATTATAGGATCCTAGCAGCGCCTCGCGGTTTCACCCGCGTAGTTCCCGTTCCCGTGGGAATATGGGGATACAATATAGCCTATGCACCCGGGGATAGTATAGCTTCCCGACAGTATTTTCGGAGCCTATTGAATGCAAACAAACAAACAAAAAACAATAAAATCTTTCCTCTTTATAATATTAGCAATCACCAGCAGATTCACAGAGAAAATATAAGGCCAATTCTCATTTCATTGACACTGTATAGCTTGTCTTATTTTACCAGGCTGCTTATTGCGGCCGGCACCTTGCAGCGTCAACAGCTGTTATCTGATAGCTGAACCTCCCGTGTAATTGTTTCTCGTCGAGATGGCGCTCGGCGCGAATAATTCTACTAATGAAAAAGTTTAACGACCGCGAACGTTCACGATTGAGGAACCTCATCTGAAGAATGGCTGGAGTTGAAGAATTATTACCTCATTTTATAAACAAATTATTTGGACGGAACCCATTGTCAAGGTTTTGTCTTGGATGTAAAATAAAGCAGAACGTAGAAATAAAGCACTATTGCATCTGAATGTAAGTTAGTGCTTTGAAAATATGGAATATTTTACGCTTTCACAAAGCATCTTTATCTTTTATTTAGTACTAGCAGCGCACCGCGGTTTCACCCGCGTAGTTCCCGTTCCCGTGGGAATACGGGGATAAAATATAGCCCATGTTACTCAGGGTGAATGTAGCTTTCTAGTGGTGAAAGAATTTTTGAAATCGGTCCAGTAGTTTTCGCGTGAAAGCGTAACAAACTTACATTCACATTTATATATTAGTAGAGATAGGGATGACGCGACTGTTTTACTCTATTTTCTCCAAACACACGGGACATCTCTTAACACTCAGTACAACTGAAATATCAAAAAGTTGGCATCTTCAGATTTTCATATAGGTAGGGAAACCTCTAAAAAAGTAAATAAAAAGACTCCGCCGCCACCAGGGTGGCATAAATGCGCAGCGTTTATCCAATATGCATCGTCAACGAGCGGCAAGGTAACGACCGTCTCGGCAAAAACGTTCACACCTGCCGCTGCCACGTGACATGAGAGATGTTGCCATGAAACTCTACCCCATAAAAAGTTTTCCATAAATAAAACCTCTCAAGGCTTCGTTTTAGCGATGCTTTACGTGTCTCTTGTAACGGTATTATAAGTGGGTAAGTATGTATTCACGAAAGGGAAGTGGTTTGCTGAAACGTTTTGAGCAGCTTTTCCTGTTTGTTAACCATTACGAAAATATTATTATACAGTAGTCAAGTTGTGACGATCACATTACCAATTGAGTATATTTATAAACGTTATACACGTGCAACCTGTGCAGCAATTACACAAAAAAGCCGGCTGCTCTGCGCGTCCAGTATAACAACGCATTCAAGGGTTTGTTGGGGCTCCCATGGCGGTGTTGTACCACCGGCATGTTCGCTGACCACAGCACAGACGGCTTCCAGGCAGTGCTTCGTAAAAGAACGGCCTCCTTGTGGTCTCGGGTAAAGCGAAGCACCAACACGTTCCTGAGTGTGGTGTCAGACAGAGTAGACAGCCAAATCCTGAGGCAGTGGTTGCGCATGCATATCCAAAATAATGATTGTTTTAAATTTTATTAACATAGAGCTATAAGTATCTACTTACCTACTAACATAATATGAATCTGAATCAATTATTGTGTGCTTAGTCTGAAATAAATATTTTCGATTTCAATAAATGCTCAGCTTAAAACTCCAGTTGACATCTCAAAGTTAGGCAACTATACAATCGGTAACGTCTCGTTGATGAATGTGTCTGTAGCCCGCCGGCTTAGCTTAACACCCTCCTTGCGCCATGTCGCCCTGGTACCCGATGCACTGAACCGTGTTATTCGCTGTACAGATTAATTCAAACTCATTTCAGGAAACGAGAAAAAGGATTAACAGAAATTCGATCAGTCATGTTTATTATGATTTGAAATTGAAAACAATATCTAGTTTTAATTTCCGCGAATATTAGTGGGTTGCAGGTATGCACCTCCCTCCCGCCCGCTATATTATGCACATGCAAGATTACAAGGCAAATGCAAGGATTTTATGCACATGCAGGAAGGCAAAGCAAAACCCAACACCATTACCGACACGTGTTTCGCCTCTCCACGAGGCATCCTCAGGGGACGTGTTGACTCGCTGACCGTTGAGTTGCGACTGACCGGTCAACTCAACTAGATATATTGTTTTCAATTTCAAATTAAAAATGGATTTCCGCAAAGTAACGCCTGACTCAATCAATTTTGTTTATTATAATATCTGTGAGACTTGTTTGTATTCAGCTTGCTCGGCGTTGTTCAAGAGTTTATGTAAAAACTAGAAATCCAATTAGAAATAAATCTTACTGGAATAACACAAAGCACTGCTTTGTCTATTTCAAACTATAAATACTAATATATAAAGCTGAAGAGTTTGTTTGTTTATTTGCTTGAACGCTCAACTCAGGAACGGCTGGTTCGATTTGAAAAATTCTTTCAGTATTAGATAGCGCATTTATCGAGGAAAAAAAATCAGCTGTTCCCTACATTTTGATGAGTTATACGAACATAAATGTAAGAAACATCTGAATTTTTTTTCGTGATTTCAGGTTTGGTCCCATAGTAAAAGTTGTTCTTAATGATGTATAATGACCTCTTAGAGGTTGCTGGTGTTTTACAAATAACCCTGTATATCATCACGCGAAGACCAATAGGTGCGAAGCACCAATGAAGAATGATGCAAAAACCGGGTCTTTTTTTCTTATGTGGCACAGACGAAGTTGTGCGGTTCAGCTAGTATTATCATAATAACGAGTGACCCACTCACTCGTAGATAGAGATGTTTGCGGGGAAACAATTTATTGTACAAAAATAAATATGTTCGAACACCACACGCATACACTGGCTAGCTAATAGCTTTCGGCAAGTCGCCACACGTTCCACCAACTTCACATATGAATTGGGTATGAAACTCTTAATCTGGTCGCTCTTAAACGGTCGCTGAAAAGGATTCTATATTTAATGGAAACCTATTTTTATCGTGAGCAAAAATTATTACAATTCTGTATGTAGTTAAACACAGCATAAATCTTTGTAAACCGGGTCCTATGCATTATTTACACCAGGGGAACAAAAGCGTAAAGTATTCAAGCTTTCGAGTTTTGGAAGGGTTTCCCGAAACAAACAAAACCTTGTTTGTTCTGCAAAACTCATAGCAACTGAAATATCTATCTATCATTAGGGGTTGGACCCGGGCCCAAACTGTTTTACATTGGTTAATGCGTTATGGGGTCCTGCTAGTTTGCGCGAATATACCACACTTTGTGAAACCAGAATGTACATATTTATTATTTATTTATTTAAACTTTATGTACAATAGTGGTACATGGGCGGACTTAATGCAACAAGGCATTCTCTACCAGTCAACCTTTGGGTTAAAAAGACAACACTGTGGTAGGTGTACAACAAATAAAATATTTAATGTGGCTTGATAAGAACAGTAAAATATTTGGTTTTGAGTGTTTGACAATACATATTTACATAATATCGTTTAAAAACCGGTTAATTAACATCACAACTATCCTATTTAAAAGAGCATCCACGCAGGATAAATTAAGTTTCCTATCAAACATCAAATTGCATCAACAGTAATAAAAGTTGGAACGGTTTTTCAACAGTACCTCAGAAACGGGGAATTGATCAACAAAAGACTGAATTCAATAAAAGCCGACACATAAAAATCTCCGAGGAACAATAAAAGCTCAACTTTGTATTCTTCCGAATAAAGAGTAGGTACAGTTTCCTCAAATAGCCCAAGTTCTTGTAAACGTGTGTTCGTGGGAACACACACACGTTGCGATGGCGGGAGGAGATTGCTAATGAAAATAATCTTGAAAGTTTTTTAATTATCGCGACGCGTGTGCGTGGGCAGAGTTGGGATGCTGTGTACATGTCCGAACCACTCTTCGATGAGTGGCTTGGAGGATGGCCTCACATGATTAAAGTGTATTGTTCAAGGCGGAGAGCGATAGTTCCCGGCTCTGATGCTCTAACTAAATGAAACGATTTATCTGTTACAGCGCTCTGAACTCCTGGTACTTGTATGGATTGATACGAAATACGAGCGGGCAATACTCATCGTGCCAACACAACAAACATTTTATGAGCGACCAATGAAAATCAACTCTACGTCATAAATTCGTAAGACAGTCAATAAAAAAACAACGACATTAATAAGACATTTTACGACGATAACACATAATTTAAAATGATCATGTTTCCATAAAAATGTTATTAGGAAATAAAGGCATCGGTGACACGCAAGTCGCGATTCTATGGCGGTGCGTTTACGAATTTATTACATGACACCTTGCATCACGGCTTTTTCTAAAAAAAAACCACAATAGTTAAGGATTTCTAAAGTTATTGAGCTTTATATGAGTAAATATAATTATTATACCTACCTAGTTCAATTTAAATTAGTTTTCTTGAAAAGAGAATGATTTTTCTTCAACTTGAAATGACGAAAAATCTTGAGCGAGCCCTGATTTTACTCAGCATCCGATCAGGAATTGTTCGTACAGCAGGACCACTTAAAGCTGATATCATACCGAGTACAGGCGACCTATTATGACGTCTTAAATCCATCATGATTTCTGTGTCAGAGAGAGACGGAGTTACACAAGACGAATAGCACTATCTCTTTCCCTCACACGAATCATGATAGCATTGGCACTTCGTAATACGGCCACAGATCAGTCGATCATCGTCTGGTCCTTAACGCCAAACTTTTCTAATACATCAAATACTGATGGATACAGGGCAACCATTCTTCAGCAGACTATCTCCACTACTATTCGTAAATATGTCGCTACATAAGGGAAGGTTCATATCTGACGGAACATGCGTCGCGTATTATCGGTCGCGTAACGCCAGAACAGACAAATGTATAGAAAAAACTTGAACGTTCACACTCAACCGATGATACGTCAGTGCGTCGAGTGTTTTTTTTTTTTTTTAATGGACCACTCGCCGTTCAGCACACTAAGGCTGGTTACTGCTCAATCGGACAATAAGGCGTCGAGTGTGAACGGTCAAGTGTTTTTCTTTTCTATACATTTGTCTGTTCTGGCGTTACGCGACCGATAATACGCGACGCACGTTCCGTCAGATATGAACCTTCCTTAAGTCGCGTTCAACAATATTCACGTATAGGCACGGCTTCTATTGACACGTCATCAGACTTGCCGCAACTTGAGATTACTTACCTACTAATTAGTAATAAACCGTTTTATGGAGGTAATTACGTTTACGAACATTCTGCTGGTATCTGTGTTAATTTGCGGTGAGCCGCTGATGTTTATATTACAAGTTTGAGTACAAATCTTGAAGTTCATCGACATTGCTTGCGAATGTTATTAAATTGTGCTAAAGCGACAGTTTTATGCACTTCCGAGAAAACATTAAGATTTATTTTAAGCGAAACGTATCGATAACGTGATCGAGCTAATAAATTAAATGAAACCCACTCTACTGTACCCATAAAGTTTTCAATTTTCCAGTAATGGAAAATAAATGAAGTATCGCAACTGCATTTCTATTTATACTTTAGAACGCGAACGGTATCACATAACTATATATAAAAATAGAAAATAGAAAATGCAATTGTAATTCCTTATACCAGGATCTCAAAGGTCACAAGGAGGTCTAAGTTGTAAGTCTTGAACGCCAATTCACTAGCGCTAATTGAAAGCAACCCGCCCAGTCTGGCGGGCAGCGGCAAACAACTTTAAAGTTGAAACTGTTAGACTCAGAGGCAGATAAATGTTCCCCGATCCGAGTGTGATTGCCGGCGGCTAACGGCCGAAATTAATAATCGATCTAATCCAAAGTTTTAGGATTGAAGATCGAAAATAAAATCCAGATTGGTAATAAAGTGTGCCAAA
This sequence comes from Hecatera dysodea, assembly GCA_905332915.2. NCBI lineage: Eukaryota > Metazoa > Arthropoda > Insecta > Lepidoptera > Noctuidae > Hecatera > Hecatera dysodea. The sequence goes on from HG995290.1 coordinate 22,843,779, forward strand.
AAGCTATCCACGGATTGAAATCACAATCTTAAAAACCAAGTTATCCTTGAGAGGACGGATCACAGATTTTGGATTGACCTCTGTTCGGAAATGACAGTTTGAGCGTGTCAATAACCTATCCATTGAATTTGACAGTTGCTTTGATCTGTGTAAACAATCTCAATCGTAATCTTAGAATTTCGGCAGATTTAAGATTTGTTTTACGGATTTGGTTTGTTAAAAATGGCAATGTCGATATTCTCCCGTGATAGTGACAGTGATATGGAGGTCCTGGCTGATTTATCAGATTGGGATAGTACAGATAGTGAAGCGGGTGAAGAGTTACGACGCCGACGCGCAACTTCAAGGAGAATGAAAAGGATGAACTATATGCAGAGTCTGGTTGATGCTGACTTTACATTTAGGTTCAGGTTATCGAAATTAGCAGTAAATTCCCTGTTGACAGAAATTATGCCGGTCGTCCGTGTAACCTCATCAAGGTGAGTCCAAAAGTTAATGATAAATTTCCTGTAAAAATTGTTAAGAATTTAGTATAAAAATGTGTAAAAATGTGTGTGTGTGTGTGTTTGCAGAAACCATGGAGTGCCACCGCTTCATCAACTCTTGATGACATTGAGATTTTACGCATTAGGCACTATGCTGATTTCCGTAGCCGACTTTGTTGGAGTATCAAAATCAACAGCAGGCCGAATAATACGAGATATTTCATCAGCAATCGCCTACTTCTATGATAAATATATTTTTATGCATAGTGGGACTTCAGAGAAATTCTATGATATGGCTGGATTTCCCCGGGTTCTAGGAGCAATTGATTGCACTCATATTCGTATACAATCTCCTTGTAAGGAACATAATTTTTAACTTTATAGAATATATATTTTTTATGCAAATTAATATAGGAAGGTACTTGTTTAAATGACACAAACCTTCTTTCAGGTCTAACATTAGGTGAAGAATACAGAAACCGGAAGGGCTACTTTTCTTTTAATGTGCAAGCTGTTTGTGATGCTGATTTGAGGCTAATGAACGTGGTTGCTCGCTGGCCAGGTTCTGCCCATGATGCAACTATTTTCAATAATTCTATTCTCAGAGGTAACATTCTCACTATGTGGTTTATAGCAAGTCACTGAAATATAATATTGAAACATGGTTCTATATTTTTACAGCTCAATGTGATGCAGGACAGTTAAATGGCCGCTGGCTACTTGGGGATAGTGCTTATCCAAACAGAAGCTATTTATTAACACCTCTATTAAATCCAAGGAGTGAAGCTGAGCAAAAATATAACGAAGCACACATTCGGACTAGAAATACAATTGAAAGGTAATCCTACTTTTATTATATGAGTTTATAAACCTGTTTGTTTGTTACTCAACCACTGAAAAATGTCTGAAAAGATTTCACTGACATTTGGCATACAGACGGACCAGATTAACTAACTATGAGATATATAATTTACAGAATACACATTTTTTTCTGGTATTGCATTATTTTATGTAGGTACCCATTTATTGGTCTTGGTAATTATAATAAATCAAACTGTATGTTTGTTTGCAGAACGTTTGGTGTTTGGAAACGTAGGTTCCCAGTTGTGGCACTCACATTACGTGTTTCATTGCCAGTTGTTCAGGCTATTATTACGGCTACTGCAGTATTACACAATATATGTAGGAATAATAATATGGCAGAAGTTCCTCCTGAGGTTAACTTGGAAATAAATACAAGTGATGAAAATTATATTCAAAATATGGATGATCAAGATATCCAAACAAGAACGGATCTTATTATCAATTATTTTACTTAAGTAAATAAAACATTTTGTAACAATTCAGTTTTATTATTTTCTTAACAATTAGAATTTTAAATACTTAGTACAATTTAATTTACATGTTACCGAGAAACTCTGTTTAAATGCAAAATAAGCACACAAGTAATTTTTTTTTAAGGAGACAAAATTACTTCTGTAGCTGTTCTAATTCAAATTTCAATTTTATGTTTTCTAATTTTATATTTTCATTTGCTAATTTCAAATTTTCATTTTGCAATAAAATATTTTGAAATTCTGCATCTAAACAAAGTTTCTTAGCTTTATAATATTCTGCTAGAGCAAGATTCCTGGAAGCCTTGCCGTCATCTGCCATTTTAGATTTCTTCTTGCCTGGAAAAAAAAAATAGTTTTAAGCAAATTTTCAGAAATATGTCTATCTCACCACATACCAGTTCACCTGTTAGTAGGATTTTAGATAATATTTATATATTATATTTGTTATAAATATTATTAGATTGAAATCAACACTGAGAAAAAGTATTATGCAAGAAACTTTTTAACATATTATGTCTACTACATTCTGTTCCTGATTGTTTTACCCGAAAGGACATTAGTAGCTGCTATTCCATGGGAACAATATGTTTTCAGGAATGAGGTATCTAGATCCTAAATTCAGTAAAATCTATAAAAAATAATATTTTGAGGCAAAACCATTGGATTTTTTAAATACAATGTAACCTTCACCATTTCATATTTTAAACAAACTGAATAACCATTACCTGTTCTAGGCGTATTTAACGCAAGTCTCTTGGGTGTAGCTAGACTTGGACCAGGAACTCCCATCAGCGCACATTCAGAGACTTCATGCAAGTCTAAAGACACTGGGACTGAAGTGCTTGCATCAAAGTCATTAGACACTGGTATTGTAGTATTCATATTCGTGTCTATAAATACTGGTACTGATGTACTCATACCTGTGTCTATTGACACTGGTACAGGTATTGATTTTTCTAACCCTTTTTCATAGGATATTGGTAAAACCTCAGCTTGTCCCCCAATAAGCCCATTACCACAACCATCACCATCACCACCAAAATAAAAATCTGGCTCCTTATCACCACCAAACGGCACAATGAAACCAGTAGCTGTACTTCCGAGTAAATCTGCCACTCTGTCCAGTACATCATCGGGGGGTATGTAATCTGGTGCGCCACCACCAGTCTGTAAAAATAAAATTTATTAGTTAAATATCAATCAACTTATTATTGAACTTTGAAAAAAGCAGACTTTACTTGGATCCGGTTCATTCTTATTTTAGCACTGCGTTTACGAGCGTTCTTTTTTAAATTCTCCCATTTCAACCGTAGCTGCTGTGGTGTCCGGCGATGAACCGTGGCAGTGGCATTAAAGCGATTCGCTAGTCGGAGCCATTCTTCTGTCTTCATCTTGTTGTTGGTAGCGTTGGTGGTTTTTGACAGAATTACTTTGCTGTTTTCTATCAAACTCAGCAAAGATTTCGTCTCCTCTTTCGATAGGGGTTTGCCTCTCACCTAAAATAAGGACCAAACGTTATAGTAAAAATGTTTATGATAAATAGACGCGCGAAACAACGATTCCAAAGAATGAGTCAATAAACCTCCATATGATAATAAAGTAAAACAAAATCACTTACTATTTCAGAGTCCATAGCTTGAATCGATTAATTCTATTGTTAAAATCTAACATATAAATGAACAGGGAAATAAAGGAACTAGTTAGGCGACAGGCACAGCGTTTGGCGTCATGTCAATATTTCGCAAAAAAAAACAAACACCGCGCGCCAAATAGGGATGGCGATCTGAGATCGATTAATCGAAGAATCTATTTTTCAGGCCCAAAAGATCGATTTTTTAAATCGGTATGCAGTACTGAGTCGATCCAGTGAATCGATATTTCACCCTTGAAAATCGCCTTTCGATTTTTTTTTGTATTGGTAAAAACCATAAAATTATTTACAATTAGTTGAATGTGTCTGTAACATTACGGTGTTGCCGATTAAAGGGTTAATTACTCAAAACTCGTGAGATGGCTGTATGTTTGTTTTTTTTCTTCTGAAAATAAATGTCTTCTTTCATACCTGCTTTGACTTTGATATGAATTAAATGAATTTAAAAAATACTAATTTTACTGATATGAGGTCATTTATTATGTTGTCTTTCTTGTTTCTTATAAAAAAGATTTATATTTACAATATAAAAGCCAACTTAAAAAAAAATATCAATTTTTTAGAAATTGATCTTGTAGACCTCGATTTTTTCGTGAATCGATACATCAGCGATTTGGATCGATTTAAAAATCGATTCTTTTCGGAAAGAATCGCCATCCCTAGCGCCAAACTACCACAGATAATAAACGCATCCTTTTGATTCCATTCGTTCCGTTTTAACCAAAATATTTATATTTTTGTGCCCATTGTAAAAGTTCATTTAATCGTTAATGTTTTATTTAAATAGATACATTTACAACAAAAAGTTCCTACAATAAATTAGAACACTTGTTTAAGCATAATTATTTTATATTGTCCATAAATCAACGGTGATTATATCTATAGGTTTTGCATAAAACGGAATAATCGAGAGGGAACGGATTGCCAAATATCTGCGGATTGAGCAACAGATGAATCGTCTTTTTTCGTTATTGGGACTGGGATTGGAGATCGATCCGTAGATCGGTGTATATCTGCGATCGATTTTTATCTCGGATTACGGATTGATTATTAATTTCGGCCGTAAGAGCACACAGAAATTGATAGTTCGGTTTCAAGTGAGTCTTAGCTAGAAATTTATTTACACGAGACACATGTATACATACCTCTTCGGTTTAGTTCAAGTTGCTACATTTATATGCGAGAGGGTTACTTTGCGGAAGATGCAATTACAGAATTCATGAATATTAGGTATTGAAATGATAAAATAGCATAAAAGAAGGGCCACTGCAATATTTTTATTGTAGTTAATATTGATTTTTAACAAATATTACGAATTAATATAACGTCAAACGGAACGTAAACAATCAGCGTCTAGTGACGTCACTGGTGTTATGACAACGAAAAGACGAACTTATATAAGGGCGCTTTCAATTTATGCGTTTCTTAACGGCCTGCTGCGGTGCCGAAGCGGTGCGTTAGTCGTACAGCGCACGGACGATCGTATTTTTCCATACAAAACGCGCGGTGCGGCAACAGTGCGGCACCGGTACCGCGTACGCTCGACAACAGGACGGCAACCGCGCAAACATCACGTGTTCATTTCAGTGTTGAATAGTGCGATGAATAGACGTCAGAGCTAATTCCATAAAATTTTCATTTAATAATTTATTATTATTATAAAGTTCAAATCAATCTCCAGGATCTCAGACACAGACATTGACAAACAGTCAGGTTCAGTCCGCATCGGATGAACTTACAATTAGAGCAATCTCATCCGCCTCTAATTTAAGTGGAGATTCTGATGCTTCCATATATAGCGATCTTTTTACAGATGATATTTCTACATAATAATTTAAAATAATATAATATTATGCAGAAATATCATCTGTAATGTAATAATAATAAGAAAATATCCATAACTTTTTTTTTGTAGTAATTAATACAAATCCAAATACAGAATACAGTCCATGGCTTGACTGATGTCGCATCACTAGGATACAAACGCACGGCAGTCAAATACGCTTTCAATTTAGGCGTTTGGTGCCGGACCGCTACCGCACTGCAGCGGCCCGGCAGCGGGATATAACCAGCGGCACGGTAAACGTGCGGCAGCGGTCCGACACGAAACGTCTAAATTGAAAGCGCCCTAAGACAGTTCATGATCTGTGGCAGACAGGAGTGACTTCATCATTCATTTTCGCGGGAAAAGAAAAACAGTCAGTTTATAATCGCAATTTTGGCAATACATTCATACATTTGGCATACAACACAAAATAGACCATACAAAAATTTTATAATTAATACACTTTGTATTAATTATTAAATTTTTGTATGGTCTATTTTACACGGAATTCTTTTGCATGAAAGCAAGATGAAAATATTGCATTCGGTATTTCATACTAAAATCAAAAATCGAAACGTCTGATTCCGCTAACTTTATAAAACCGTTGACCGGTAATGGACGTTCTTATTTATGATTGTAAAATGATAACATCAAAGATTTATACCTACACAATAATACTAAGTAGTTTCTGTCAGTATCCCAAAGGATCTTTATCTTGTGCCTCTTACTGTTGAATATTTAAGATCATCCCTGATCTTTATTCTTGTTTACATATGAACAAGGTAATATAAATTACTAACAACAGTGAAGAACAATGGGTTTCAGTAAATCCATAATTTAATCAGCGACGAAGAAATGTACTATAACTTTCCTGTTTAATGTGCAATATGAGTCCGCGAGTGTTACTACGGAATTCACATCTTATGTCACAAAAACCTTTTATACTAGGAGAGAATAAGTGTGAGGCGTACAAGATGTCTCGCGGCCATTGTTTGCGAACCACATAAACAGCGCACGACAATGGACCTCCTTATAGAGCCCGTAAATCTGAGTTGATGCGTGCGCTGCGTTAAATAAAGACTATAGAGACTTATAGCTCGTGAGCACTTCATAAAAATGGTGATTTTATTGGGGTCACACATGTCGCGAGGAGGCGGAAGCGCCCTAGCCAGGTGGATGGCACGCGATAAATAATAACGGCCAAAGACATACACGAAATTTATGAAAACCTGGCTTCGTCTAAGCAGTAAAAATAATCATATTAAAACTTAAAGAAAAAGCTAAGTTATCAAGATTGTTTTCAGGTAAAACTCAATTATTCAAACACAGCTTAACTTTAACTTTGAAAACTCATTTAATTACCGGAATGTAGCTTCACTAAGGTAGGTTGAAAGAATTCGTTAAGTTGCAGTTTCAAAGAAATAAGAAGAAAGTAAGACACTAAACGCCGATTCACGCGCCCTAATTGAAACAAACTCAGCTCGAAGTTGTTCGTTCACAAAGGCGGCGCCGACTGCGACTCAGCGGGACGCGCCGTGCTTCACGTAACCTTCATTTTGCCGCGTTGTGCGCGCGATGATTTACTGGAGCGAATTTTTCGCGCCCTCGACCCCACTCCGACTCGTCTAATAGTTGCTGAATCGCATATTACACTGAGATGCCAACGCGGATCGGATCCATTTTGTGCGCCGTGGTGCGCTCGCACCCTTATAAAGGAGACTGCTCAAATTACACTGACCGAGCTCGACGCGACGCGCAACGGTGGAAAATAAAAGAAAATTATCGTCCATCTCCGGAATGAATACTCCCCGGGGTAGTAGCGAATTATCTCCGTAAATAGTGTCAGACGATCATTTATACAAAGTGTCACGGTTTGAGAGACCGCAACGTGACAAATGAGGCGCAGCACGCCGTGATCACAATGAGCGGAGGCTGGGCAGGCATCACCATGCTCGTACGAATACTTCCATTATCCTTTACACAAACAACTCGCTAGCTCATTAATGTGGGGTGCGAACCGATATTGAAATACTTGTTTTTGTAGGTGAAGTTGTGCGACGCGGGCAGATATTACCAAAAGTATCTAGCTGAAGAATTTCGTTGAGCCGGCGGGCGCGCGCACTCAGCTGTCAAAATTATTACTCGCTCATGTCGGGGAGGTGAGTCTAAGTTCAAGCGATATTGTTTTGTTCATTCACACGAGAAAATGTAGAGAAAATTACTATTATCGAACGACGGGCGATGTGAGCCGAATGTCTTATTATTGTGTTCACCTTTCAGCGCACGACCCTTTATACTTACTGACTAGTCAGTGATTTGTCGGCGCGACTCATCTGGCAAACTTGCTGTAGGGGTAACAAATTATTTTGGCTGTCTCATAATCAAGAAGGTTCACAAAAACATCTTAACAAGAGATATTTTTATGAATCACCTAAACCACCTAACATGTAGCCTTTTTAGTGCATATTATGCAGAAGTAAAATATTTGCGACACAGTCAACACTGCACACCTGTGAGACACAGTTCAGGGACATAGTACATCGGAGTCCAGATGCCGCCAACACTCGTGCTTTCCCAATTGCCATGGCTAGTTAATTCAATAAACATGTACTTGTAATATTTCGGTGAAGTAACTACGTTTTTATTTAGCACATCGAAAACAAAACTGTATCATTTTTTTTTAACTGTTTCCAAAAGTTGTAAAAAAATAGAAAAAATAAAATTGTATTACCAAACGACAGAAGGCATCCTAAAAAAAAATACGACCAGCCAGTGTTTAATAGGTCACCGAAAAAAATATCCACAATTTCAAATGGAATGACCGCTGATATTTTAAATCTGATAAATAATTGTTGTAAAGCAAGATAGGAAAACAGTTCCATTTCTGAACGTTCTCCCGAGCTGTACGTACTTAAAAGAAAAATAAACTAGAGTTCAACAGACCGCGTCACCTTTAAAATGCAAATACATTTCAAGTTAAATTCATAGTTATTATTCTTCACGTTACGGGTGAATAAATCGTTTCAGAGTGCTCAGACATGACAGGATTTTGAGAATTTAATCTACATCTAATGTATAAAAAATACTTATAAAAGGATCTTTGAAGAGTGATGTTTTAAATTATGACATTAATAGCTAACTTATAATTAATCACAGTCGCTTTTTAAAAGTCACTGAGTTCAATCTTAATTTGGTGAATGATCGTCCAATCTGAGATATAAACATGTTTTTGAAATGAATAGGCAGAAATGTGTTCGAATAAAAACTGACTAAAATATTCGATAACCAAATAGTTTTTTGGTGGTTTTATTTTATTCTACGATTCAATTCCAGACCAAGATTAAGTAAAAAAACAGTATAATTATGTAGTTTTCTAACCTCGCTGTGGAATACAGATCACGACCAAGTGGCAGACGTTCCTGAGGTTGCAAGTAGTCGATTGGTAGCGGATGGTGTTCTTCCGACAGCTTGGTTTCCGCATAATGTGGACGGTCATGGACGTCCTCTGTACGACGCAGGAAACTCTTAAACCTACCCGATACTGCTGTGTGATCGTAAAGAGGATGTCGGGAATCAGATTCTTGGTATTTTTTTCAAGTGCGCATGCGCACCCTTTGGTTGGTATTCCACCACCAGTACTACGTAGTACTGGTAGTGAAATACCAACAACAAATAGAAGTTTATAAGGCGCAATTTAAGGTAACCCGATAAAATGCAATAAAACGACACGTTTCGTTCAGAGCGATGCCGACTTGCTTTGCATGAGCGGATTGGTGCCACACTGGACTCGCAAATTCCGCAGCAGAGAAGCATAAGAACATGCCAGTGTGAAGAACACCGGGTTTGTGATAGAAATCATAAAATTGATTGAGTCAGGCGTTACTTTGCGGAAATCCATTTTAAATTTGAAAATGAAAACAATATATCTAGTTTTCATTTTCAAATTTAAAATCAAACTAACAATTTCTCAAGCGTACAACGTTAGTGCCAGTTAGATTTTAGTAGAGTATTCAGCACAAGTTATGGTCTGACACGATCCTGGCTTAGCAAACGATGCGGCACTCGCTAAGTCACCGGCACAAGATACGACCTCCTGCATGTATCTGCATCCCTGGTACTCTGGTGTTTACAGTTAATATATGCACGTGCATATATTGACTGTAACACTTACATTTAGAAAATTCACAAGGAAATAATATAATTTTATTTGATATTTCATAATAAAAATTATTTGTCATATTGACACGTTTTTGGAACTATAATGGTGTTGAAATAATATTATCTCGTCGTAACAAGCTTTTGCCAGTAGTTCAGCAACAAGAGCCACAAACTGCCTCAGAGAAATATTTCCATGTGGTTAGTAATTACAATATGTTAATTTCATGTTAGAACTATAAACATCAAAACACTAGAAAATAGAAACTAGGCCACCATCTAAAAAATTTGATAATCAGAAATGGCACGAAACTGATACAATTCGACAAGCGAAGTGCGGTTAACAAACACGCACCGCTCTACATCGTTCTACAAGAAGTTGCCGCGACGCCGCGCGACATGCCGCCCGCGCCGCGACGTCGCGCGACCACCAGGCTCTATTTCACGAGCCAGCAAATGCAATTCCCGGGATCCGATATCGAACGGAGCGACACGTCGATACGGATGACGACCGCTAAACGGCTTTGAAGAATATGAGGATATTTGCCGCGGCAGCCAGCCAACTCTCAATTTAGCATTATTCTTCACGCGGAATTCACTCGATATTGTATCGAACGGAATACGGTACGCAAGCCAGATAGATTGGCTTTTTCGTATTTTAGATTTTCAAAGTTAGAAGTGACAGAATTTTCAATCCATTCATGTTTGAAGTTCTAAAAATACCTATCTACCCAGCTGATAAAAAATACAACGTTTCAAGAGCAACGATTTAAAATAACTTGAAAATGAATAAAACATCAAAAGCAGTGTTCTTCAAAGCTCTTTTGTGAGTATTTACAACATTAAAAGCTTAAAGTCCGTACGTACGTAGTGCTCGCTCACTTCAGACGCGCAACAGATTACTAAACACACGACTTATCAGATCGCTTTATTTAATTATGGCGTCAAACTAATATATTATGTACTAGCTTCTGCCAGCGACTTCGTCCGCGTGGAATAGTTACTTTACCCCCGATTTTGAAACTCTCAGCCCGATCGGTTTAAAATTGACAAAAGATAGACATGCTGTTTCGGGATGTTTTTTAGATAATTTTATGTAGATGACTTCTTCCGTTTTCCCAAAATTTTCCTTCACTGCTCTGCTCCTATTGATTGTAGCGTGATGAAAAGTATACTATAACCTGCCCAGGAGTATGAAGAATAATTGCACCAAGTTTCGTTAAAATCGGTCGAGTAGTTTTTGTTTCTATAAAGAACATACAGACAGACAGACAGACAGACAGACAGACAGACAGACAGACAGAAAGACAGACAGACAGACAAAAATTTTACTGATTGCATTTTTGGCACCAGTATCGATCACTAATCACCCCCTGATAGTTATTTTGAAAATATATTCCTTGTACAGAATTGACCTCTCTACAGATTTATTATAAGTATAGAAGATTGAGTAACATTATGAGTGAAAAGAATCTCTTTTGTGTTGCGCTAAAATATTCATCAAAAAGCAAATACTTATTTAAATAGATATGTATGTGCATTTTGCAAGATCATAATTATCAAAACGAGATGATAATTTGTCAGCTCGTTTACACAATTAACGGCATAACCTTGTAAATATTGGAATAACGTTTTTTTTTCCAGGAAATCAGCATTTTACAACGAAGAGAAAAATCATATTGAAACAAGAAACCAATTAATTTCCGCTGATTGGCAACGATTTGAATATCCTGCTAACAAGCTTCGACGAATAAAAACAAAAAAAGCAGCAAGCGATGAATTCTTTATGAAAAAAGATTATCTGAAATACATTCCATTTGACTGAGTCTCCATTCAGGTGATTTATACAAAGTTGTAGCTATATTTAAGATTTCCTTGTATAATAAAGCGTTCAATCACGTCCTCTGGTAGCGATGCGGAGGTAAACGGTCTTACAGATACAATTACTTTATAAAGCAACCATAAAGTAAATTGTATCTATAGGATTACACTGGAGTGGAACTTGGCCCGAGCGTATCATTCCGTAAAACTATATAAGTCTGGCTGCGCCGCGGGAGCGCTCGGCGACAGGCGCGGCCCGTATCGCGCGCCGAGACGATATCGCCTCGCGTTTATTACGCCCTGATATTCCCTTTATCTCGGCCGTCTCGTTACGAACGCGATCCACTTACGATACGACAATCGCGAGTTCCTTCGCAACAATTCACATTATCGTAAATTTAAAGTACAGACATTTGCAATTTATGAGATGCGAATTCCAAAATCGTCGCTAATGTGAACATTACTCCATTGTGTTCTGGACTATTGTACCTCAGAAGTGCTCCAACGTCTACGGCTAATTTCGAATTAATGTTCTTCTTAAATATAATGGGCAATTTTCAGAACTCACAACTGTGTGGGATACACAGATTTTGTCATATAAGTTATATTTTTCTATATAAAGCGATGTTTGATTGAATGAAAAAGAATATTTCGCATAGGTACCGATTCCTTCAGTAACAGTAACAGTGCGTTGAATCGTAAATTCTACCAAAAATATACCTTTCGGTTTAAAAAAACAAGCCGCGCTTCCGTCACGTCCGTGTTTTCACATTCCTGTTTGTATAAATAATGACTGTGACTTAAAAATACACGAGCATGCATTTGATCTCCTTCGAGGAATATACCAGGCTCCCAGGAGACGACAGCAACAGATTCAACAGTAGGTACAGTTTACATAGGACCTCCGAATGCTAAATTAAACAAAAGGTCGGTCGAACAAAAACAAGAATTTGATTAGCATTTGAACCAGTCGGGCCAAAGTTCAGTTCAGAATACAGATGAGATACGCTGTTAGTACATGAGAGTATTGTTGGTAAGACTGACTACAAGACAATATACAACCGTGGTGATGCTGTGTGCGAGGGGTCACTGAGGCCCTAGAGAGAGTTGTCACGGCGGTTCATGCATTTGTGCCCTCTGCTAGGATAGGTTTATTGAAACCGTTTCTGGTGCTTCTCTCAACAATCCTGTCTTGACGTTATCCTGCAGTTTCTTTTTTCACGGTTTATTTGATATCGTCTAGACTTAATAGAAAGAAAAACTGCTTATTTGCGCCGCATACAATTAATTGGTAAGAAATTTGGTCTTTATCAACTCTGACATTTTAATATCAATAGATATTTAAATTGAAATGATAAAATATGTTTATTTTGCAAACAAATTAGTCTGGTCAACATTCATAATTCTGAAAAAGGTAACAAATTTAACAATCCTCGACAACAATCTCAAAATAATAATAATCCATAAGAACACTCAAATTCAAATTCAAACCATTTATTTCAATTAAACCCTTTACAGGCACTTTTGATTTGTCAAGTCGAAAGAGGTGAAGCTATCTGCACGTTCCAAAGCGTAGATCTATGGAGAAGAACGTGCAAGAAACTCCACGGACACTCTTTTAAATCATGTTTTGGATTACATAACCTTGGCAGTTAAAGATAATTTAATCTAGAGATTAAATTTTCTTTACCTATACCAAAAAACAGGAACACCAAAACTCGATTGGTCCATGCACTGGTATTCTCTATATTTTTGTATGGAGCAGAGACATGGTGCATCAAAAGTCGCGAAAGCAAAAAGATCGACGCCTTAGAAATGTGGGTTTGGCGAAGACTTCTTCGTATACCATGGACTGCCATGAGAACGAATGAATCCATACTGGTAGAACTCAATACCACCAAACGGCTTTCTGCAATATGCCAGGAACGTGCCCTCAGCCTTTTTGGGCATATTATGCGTACATCCAAGCATAATCTGGAAAGGCTCATGATATTGGGCCGGGTCGAAGGAAAGCGCGCTCAGGGTAGAACACCGGCAAGATGGTCGATGCCATAAAGAGGGCAGTTGGTGGCAGCATGTACAGAGCGGTCCGCGCTTCAGAAAATCGCAGGGTTTGGAAACGCGTCGTAAGTGGTCGCGATCCTCAGCAGTGAGGGAACGACGAAGAAGAAGATAGCAAAAAAATAACTTAGTCAAAATCGGTTCATTTAGGAACCACAGTCAGACTTTGAAGACTGGCTGTGGTTCCTAAATGAACCTCTCTTTTCTCCTTTCAACTCTCTTTCTTGGTCGGAGATTAAAAATTGATGCGGAACTTTACCGCATGACCCCATTATAAATGGTATGTGAGAAGCCCGCCTTGCTTATAGCGGATGTTCTTAATATGTAATGAAAGATTAAAGCGTTAATGACCTATTCGAAAAGTATCAATTGACTATCTAGAGAGGAGTAGATTTCTCATCCATATGCAGTTTCTGATCTTATGTTGTGACTAGCTTGACTTTAGCTGACTCAAAAAACGAAAACAAAAAAATAAACACGTCAAAAAGTGAACTTCAGCCCCCGACTGCAATGATAAGATTATTTCATTGCAGTAGGGGACCTGCCTGTCAAGAACTATTCAAAGGACTGCATTGAAAGATTATTATCTAACTTGTTTTTAATTTTTTAGTTCACTAGTGCATTTTATGAAGAACACAAGTTTTTGAATCGCAATAACAGAGAAATGGTAATTCTTAGGAAAACAAGTAAAACATTTGCATGCAGTTTTTGTTTGACCGAATTTTACAATGAAACTTCCGTCTTAGCGTGATGAGCTTATAGCCTTCCTCGATACTTGGGCTATCTAATACTGAAATATTTTTTCAAATCAGACCAATAGTTTCTGAGATAGCGTTCAAGCAAACAAATAAACAAACTCTTCAGCTTTATATTTTAGTATAGAAGTATAGATTAACATGATATCGATTAACGAATGTTCCGTTAAAATCCTGATTCCGGAGGCTACAGTCGACTCAAAATAGGTTGTTTACATGTTTACCCGAACAACTAAACAAGGTACACAAAGGAACGTGATTGAAAATGTGTTTGAGATAATTTTTGTTTTCGGTTTAAAGACCCTCTCGATGCCAGCGTACAAATAGATCCGATATTATAAAACTAACGCTGAAAACAAAAACTTTTTATTTTTAACCGACTTCTAAAAAAGGAGGAGGTTCTCAATTCGGATGTTTGTATTTTTTTTTATGTTTGTTCGCGCATAAATCCGTCGCTTGTCAACCGATTTGAAAAATTCTTTTTTTGTTGGAAAGGGTATACTTCCCAAATGGTCCCATGAAAATTTTATCGAAATCAACCAAGCGGTTTTCGAAAAATCTAAAAAAAAATATGTACTTTGTCTACTTTGACGACATTTTAGTTTACTCTGCAAAGGAGCTGTACGTTTTTTTTACACCAATGTGATTGGTTCGTTTAGGTGAGGGAGGGGAGGGGGTGTAGGTACCACTAAAAAGTGAAAAATAAAAAAACTTTTTACAAAAAAATACAACCGACTTCCACAAAAAATAAAAAAAGTACAAAATAACTTTAATTTCGGAAGTCGGTGTTCAAAAAACGAAAAAGGAACCAAAAACACCGAGTTCCGAAATTAAATTTATTTTGTACTTTTTTGATTTTTTGTGGAAGTCGGTTGTATTTTTTTGTAAAAAGTTTTTTTGTGTTTAGAAGTCGGTTGTATATTTTTTTGTAATTTTTTTTTTCAGTTTTTAGTGGTTCACTCCCAGCTAAACATACCTACACATCACAGCGTACGTGGTATAAATTGGTGTAAACAATAAACAAACATGCGATTTCAGCTATCTCGACAGATTTGCAGTACAAAGTCATGAAGTATAACACAAGCAAAAAAAAAAAAAAAAAAACAGTCTAATTGAGAACCTCCTCCTTTTTTGGAAGTCGGGTGAAAATGATACTGAAACATAGGACTGTGCCTATATTTAACTGTATTTTTGTCGGGTTTTTCCCCGGAGAGCATAACCGGAGGAAGGTAGGGAAGCACTTACAAGAATGCTTGTCGAAGTCAATAAAGTGTCGCTAACGTTATATGTATATGTAGGTGACATAGGAAGGAACACATTGTTTACAAAAATAATAGTTTTAAACGGTTGCTATGCATATTTCACCGGAAAATTGTAAACACCGTAAGATTGTCAAATATCGTCTGAAATTGTAAACTATTGAAATTGAATGGCATTTATTGTATACTAGTAATTCCCTGCGGTTTCACCTGATGACTCCCGTTCCCGTGGGAATATCGGAATAAAATATAACCTATGTCACCCAGGGATAGTATTTATAATATTAGTATGTGGGTGAAACCGCGGGGCCCTGCTATTATAATCTGATAAAGATTTATTGCAATCTTACGTAGTAGTTTATAATTTCAGTTCAATTAAAAAAAAACAATCGTAAAGAGTCGTAGAAAAACTTTGAGCTGTATCCTTTCAACTCGAAATATAATAAGTGTAAACTCGTAGTTCACAAAGTGTGATGCTACTCGCCGTGCTACGGCGTCGCTCAGTGCTACGATTTTCGTAGTCTCTACGGATATGGAATGACTTCGTAGCTGCTTTATTTAATATTGTTTGAGTTTTATGTGTTTCCAGTATTCCGACTCAACAACTATTGGTTTAAATTGTTATGTTGAGGGATATGAATGTCATTTAAATACTTGATAACAAATACATTGCAGCATAAAGCATCGCATAATCAGCCTTTTATCGTTCCCACTGCTGGGACACAGGCCTCCTCTCTAGGAGAGGGAATGGGCCGTAATCCACAACGCGGGCCCAATGCGGGTTGGTGAATATCTGTTTGTGAAGTGTCTTCAAATTGTTGGTTCTAGGACATGCCAGTTTCCTCACGATGTTTTCCTTCACCGTTTGAGAGCAATGATGATAAAATTAATTACACAAAGTAATGCGCCTGGCTGGGTTTGAACCCGCGACCAACATTCGTAAGTTGGGTTCATTACCACTCGGCCACCATTGCTACCAAAAGACACATTGATCAACATCAACAATGTGTATTTTAACCAAAAACTCTATTTCAAACTCTCGACTTCAATTTTCGCTTATATCGATTATATATCGTATTCAAAGTTATTTTCGATGGCCGCCGTTTTTCCTTACTTACTGTTAACTTTGCTGGCTTAAGTTTGCGTTGCTATTATAGACTTGTACATAGTTATCTGACTACTGTACAGTTGTGCAGGATTCTCGCTGCAAAACTCAGAGAATGCTGAACATGGCAAGTTTGTATCGCAAATAATGTTCGATTGTTACGAGTATATCTCGTACTAGCAGCGCCTCGCGGTTTCACCCGCTTAGTTCTCGTTCCCGTGGGAATACGGGGATAAATTATAGCCTATGTTACTCAGGGTGAATGTAGCTTTCTAATAGTGAAAGAAGTTTTGAAATCGGTCCAGTAGTTGTTGAATTTATTCGTTACAAACAAAAATACAAATCATTCCTCTTTATAATATTAGTATAGAAAACAGAGCACGCGTCCGCTTAAAGCTCTTAACATTACATCTATTTGATTCTGCTCTCCTAGCGCACATCTTTTGTATAAAATTGAAAGTGCATCGACTGCTCAAAAAAAGAGTGTTATGGGTTCATGTATGTATGTATGTTTGTGAATTTCTGTATTCCACCATAATTTCTGAGCGGCTTAACTGATATCTGTGTATGTGGTATCGTTAGAAGTATTGAGTTATCCCGGATAACATAGGCTAGTGAAAATTTGAATAAATAAAAGCCAGCCGAGTGCGTGTCGGACCACGCATAGTGAAGGGTTCCGTAGGTCACGTTAAAATTATAAGGGTTCCGTTTTTGCCATTTGGCTTCGGAACCCTAACAAGGCGGAGCCATGGTTCCTTAATAAAAACGAAAATATACTGTTTTCATGAAAATTACGACTACGCATCATCTATCATCGTCTCAAGCTTGCTTAGTACACAGCAAAAAAGTTATGAAATAAAAAATAAAAGAATCACACAAATGAAAAACGCCTGCCATGTCATAAAGTGAACTAAAAATTAAAAACAAAGTAATTAAAAATCTTTTTATTGCAACCGAGGGACGGTTCCTTTGAATAGGTCTTTACAGGTCCTCAAGAACGACGCTTTATTTAACAAAATCTATTCACAAACAATAAATAACCGGTGGAAATTAACATACAAACATGTCGATATTCGTTTGGCTCGCGTTTATAAAACATATTTTTTCCATAGTGAACAAAAGGGTCAGATTCAGATATTAATACATTTCTTTTTAGGCCGGGAGGCACTATAGGTACCTGTGTGTATGTTCTTGTCGCCATCGGAGACGTACTGAGTCAGGTGCCGCCTTGCCCCCCCATCCCCAGTCAGCCCCTCCGAATGCTCACAAATTAGCCACGAGCTACTGGCTCCCGATGGGAATCCGTCGGCTCGCAGCCCCTCACAAACGACAGAAATAATAAAATTATTCATCACTGTGTGCTTTATTCGTCAGAATTCGTTCTTACCATTAAATAAGCTTACATTTTTTACGTGGTCGTATTACAATTTTAAATAGGATGATGGTGGAAGGCATTTTTGTAATTAGATAAGACAATAAATACAACGGTCTTTGTTGTTTTTGAGGCGAGCGCAAAAAAAACAAGGACCTGACTACTGCCGAGTGTTCGGGTTATTTTGTAAAGGGATCTCAGTGTTTTGTATTCATGTGTGATTTCTATAGTAACTTGTTGCCCTTTGTTGAACTCCTTCAAGTTGTTGAGAGCCTGGTACAATGGGCTGATACACCCTAGGGAGATCCCATGTTTGCTCTGGATCTCATTTTGGGCTTGATTCAGTAAATTGTTTTATTACAAGCAAAAGCCCCTAAAAAGACTGCTATTTGGAAAAAACAATGTTTTCATTGTTTCTCACATCACTTGCACGAAAACGTCAAATTATGGATAGGTAGGTATGTATGAGTATGTAGGGTAGTAGCCACACTTTCTGAAATTACTTTATATCTCTCAATACAAACAGCAAACTATTTTATTTGTAAAAACGGGTAGATACTTCGGTTTCATATCTTCAAATTTTGTAAAAGTAAAAAACATTATTTTTCATATTACCAGGACATTAGCAATTTTTGAGGACCCCTAAATTTTGTGACACCTATCCCATATAGGCTATATTTGCCTAATCCATTTAAATTACGTTTAGGATATAGCTGCCCCTCCGATAAAAAGGACTTTTATGAATATTCAAGATTCAAAGCAATTTATTCCAAACTAGCTGCTGCCCGCGACTTCGTCCCCGTGGAATCCCCGATTTTAAAACATTCTTTATCGCTGCTCCGCTCCTATTGGTTTAAGCGCGATGATATATAGCCTAAAGCCTTCCTCGATAAATGGTCTATTCAACCCAAAAAGATTTTTTCAATTCGAAGCAGTAGTTCCTGAGATTAGCGCGTTCAAACAAACAAACAGACTCTTCAGCTTTATAATATTAGTATAGATAAGCCATTCTAATTCATATTCTGTATTACATGACCCTGGTTACATTATCCTTGTTGTTTCTATATGCGAGGACAATGCAAAGAAAAAAAAGGAGAAAAAAGAGATTTGTTTGCCCTGCAGCTTTGGTAGCCGACCACCAGCGCTCGCGGTAGCCAGCCACCACTAGTCATCTCTTGCTTTCAGTTATCTAGCAATAGGTGTGAAAAGAAATCTCTCGATGCAAGTGTCTTTGTCTTGGAGGCAGAACGCGTTCGGGAGAGGGAAACCTCGCGCCCCGTTAGCAACCAGGCTCAAGTCGACGTCGCGTCGTGTTCCACGCGCGCCCTAAAAGAGCTGACAGCAAAGAAGACGGGGCCCCACAGAGTCAGTGCCTGCTAGGTTTGCGGAATTTATTCGAAAGAGTCAACGCGGCCGAAAGACGGGTGGGTTTAAGTCAGTAAGAGTCTGGCACTCCCTTCCGCTCCGCCCAGAGCGGGAGAAGTCATTTGAGGATTTCCCATCCAAAGGTGTCTTTGTCTTGTGCTAGCTTGAATCCCTCGCTAACTTAACCCTTTCAGTCCAGTCGGGATTCAGCATGTATATATAAGTCTTTAGTTTTAGGAGATTGCATAACCAGCATTTTCAGATTTATTGTTATCTGGAATTTCACGCAATTCAAATAAACTTTATTAATTTCAAATACAGTTATTTGTTTTTAGATAGTTATGTTTTTGTGAAAATAAACTGAAAATTCGTACAATGTGAGTTCCTACGTGGAAATACCGCTGCGCAAACAACGCGAAACATTAACGACGTGTGCGGGCTAACACTGCTTGTATAAACACAGTCCATTATTGGGTCAATCGTTTTAAATTTGGAAATGTTGAGTTACGATCCTTGTGTTCCGGCCGGTAACCATTGTCGATCACGACGAATTAAAGGCGATAGTGGAAGCCGATCCAACTCGGTGTTTTTGGAAGTTTCATCGTTTTTTGAACATGGGCAATATGGGCATCCGAAATGTTAGCTAAACCTAATATTAATTATGTATGTATGTCATTCAATTTAATTTATTTAGGCATACGCAGTGGAAATACAGCAAATGAGATATACCTATCAAATATGATTGACATGGTACAAAATTCACGATATAAAAAATGGCTAATTATTTTTGAGGAGAATAACAACTTACTAGGCGACTAATTACTAGATTACAAAGAAAAAATAACTTGGTAGCGATTAAATATTTTTAGCACAATTATATTATATGAGCTACAAAAGGCAAGGATTATAAAAACGAAATAATGGCTGCTTCTATGAGATAGAAAATATATTAAAGAGGGACAATGAAATAATAGGTGATGTATTAAAAATAATGACTGGCGGCTAATATTAACAGGATATCAAACACTGTCTCAAAGGCAGCCCCCACATTAGATGGGCAGATGAGCTGATAAAAGTGGCTGGTACATGCTGGTCGTAAACAGCTCAAGATAGAGAAAAATGGAGCTCTATAGAGGAGACCTTTACCTTCACTTGAGAAAAGGTTCATGCAGACGAAAAATTAATATTATTGTGGCGGCTTAGTAATCGGGATATGCTGAGTTGCATTCTTGACGAAATATGAAGGACCGAGCGGTCGGCTCGCCAGTCGCCTACGTAACACCGCTTTGCCTCAACGCATTCCTAGTACGTAGTTAGTTATAACGAAGTATTGTGGAACCTAAATAAAAGAGATTTATTTCCATGGAGTCTGACTCTTTAATTATCTCACCTGTACACAGAACACACACAACATTATCTATGTATCTAACATAAGTATGTAAATGTCACTTGTATAACTTTTTTTAACTATTATGTACTCATTTTTTTGCATAAATAAAAAGTTTTTTATTTATTTGTTATTTATTAAACATTGTTTTATTGGCAACGATTGGCTTCCATTTAGTTAGGTTAGGTTAGTATGTTTTTATGACCATACTCATATTTTCTTCTCATCTCAGTTAATTTTATAAACAACCTCATTGTACAATTTATGAAATCCTATTTTCTCCTTTTTATCCGTCCGTCAAGTTGTCGCCTAACAATTAATTCAGTTGCCACACCAAAAAACCACTGTCAGTTAAAATTTAATCCAAGCTTACAACTCAAAATAAAGCTGCTACTTTATACTTTAAATGCTACTTCACTGTAGCCGCCAACCTATTATTTTGCTACGCATTTTAATTATTTTTTAAACGCTAAATCAGATTAGTTAAAAAAAAGTAAAAGTAAACTTTAGGAAATATATATTTCCCTGGCAACTTTATCGAATTTGCGTCAGTGTCGATTGGTGTATAACCGAGGTTTCCGAAAGAGAGCGGATCCGCCGCCTTGAGCGGGAATCGAATTTAGGACCCCGAGCTACCCAAATTGATTTACCTTACCCTTCCAGCCGCGAGGTTACGCGGATTTCATAAAATCTTAAAAACCTGATTCTAAGAGTTGGAATACAAACATACGTTCAGATTTATAAGGTTTAAACTCAAAAGTATTTTATGTCGTTTATTTTTAACACCAACGAAGGCTTAACAAGATGATCAGCAGCCCTATTATGACGTCTTAAATCCATCATGATTCCTGTGTCAGAGAGAGACGGAGTTACACAAGACGAAAAGCACTATCCCTTTCCCTCACACGATTAATGATAGCATTGGCACTTCGTAGTACGGCCACTGGTTATTAAAACTAGACGAATACAAACTCATAACAGTAATTAAGTACATTCACTACTAAAATACCTCGCGCTAAAGTCTGCATACAAGCAAGTACCTAGATTAACATCCTGATCCTCACGCTCTTTACTCACAAAGGATACAATCAGAATCCAGGTTTTCACGTGCATAATAATTTTCCGCCAGACAACAAAATCATAAATTACATCGACCATTTTGCAACGGGAAGTAAACAACTCCCCAGTTACATGAAAGCCTAGTACCTGTCAGATGTGTTCGGCACAACATTATGTTCATTGACCACCATTGTAAATATTAACATTCCCTCCTAATCCTCACGCTCTTTACTCACAAAGGATACAATCAGAATCCGAGTTTTCACGTGCATAATAATTTTCCGCCAGACACCAAAATCATTACTTACATCGACCAGCCATTTTGCAACGGGAAGTAAACAACTCCCCAGTTACATGAAAGCCTAGTACCTGTCAGATGTGTTCGGCACGACATTAAGTTCATTGACCACCATTGTAAATATTAACATTCCCTCCTGATCCTCACGCTCTTTACTCACAAAGGATATATTGTAAAGAACCAGAATCCTAGTTTTCACGTGCATAATATTTTTCCGCCAGACACCAAAATCATAAATTACATCGACCATTTTGCAACGGGAAGTAAACAACTCCCCAGTTACATGAAAGCCTAGTACCTGTCAGATGTGTTCGGCACGACATTAAGTTCATTGACCACCATTGTAAATATAAACATTACTGATCCTCACGCTCTTTATTCACAAAGAATACAATCAGAATCCGAGTTATCACGTGCATAATAATTTTCCGCGGCAGACACCAAAATCATAAATTACATCGACCATTTTGCAACGGGAAGTAAACAACTCCCCAGTTACATGAAAGCCTAGTACCTGTCAGATGTGTTCGGCACGACATTATGTTCATTGACCACCATTGTAAATATATTTGCGTAGTTCCAGCGTCCGGCTGCGAGCGATCATCGCATTGTTTGTGCGATGCTGCGCTCCTAATTACAAACATGCATTATACGTGCGCTAATTGCCCCGGAGCGATTGAATATTTTGTATGAGTTAGCTTGTTTAAATACCTGCCTGATCGGATATCATGATGGAAGTGCATTATTTAATATTAGCAGCGCCCCGCGGTTTCACCCGCGTAGTTCCCGTTCCCGTGAGAATACGGGGATAAAATATAGCTTATGTTACTCAGGGTGAAAATAGCTTTTTAATGGTGAAAGAATTTTTGAAATCGGTCCAGTAGTTTTTGAGTTTGTTCGTTACATACAAAAATACAAATCTTTCCTCTTTATAATATTAGTAAAGATTCTACCGAAATGGTTCCGCTGCCGATAACTAGTCCTAGAGAAACTAAATAAAAAAATACATAAATAAATCTACAAAAGTTTTTAACTTGCAAACGTTCATATCATCTCTTTTGTGCTCACAGACACAACAATATAAAAATACGCGAGTTAATCGTTCGTCCCGTTACAAAACATCCTGGACCACTCTATCAAGCAGTCTTCCTATTTACAGGGAGGGTAGGAAGCGCTATGTTACAATACATTTAACAAGTACCGACTGCGTCGCTCGGAGAACATGTTCGCGAAGTTTATGTGAGTCTTTCCGACCGATTGGCCCAGTCGATCAGGCTCGGCGATCGATGGCTATGATCGATGTAACGGCCGGACCCGATGTCCCGGCCCGGCTAAACGATTGCGTTTGTACGTGCCTAAAGCTCGCGGGCTAGTCATTCGAGCCTGGTTTGTGTAAATCATTTTCATTTACATTGTTTAGATCAGATTGTTCTTTAAAAATAAAATACATATAATTGAATAGTCTTGATTCACAAATTAAATCTCAATGCGTCACTAAATACTCGATCGATAGTGGTTGCGGAATTTTTTCGAAAGAGGCACCGCGGCACTGGAACGCAAAGGGCACAAGAAGGATCACGGATGGGTTTTAGTCAATAAGAGTCTGACACTCCCTTCCGCTCCGCCCAGAGCGGGAGAAGTCATTTGATGATTTCCCATCCAAAAAAAGGGTAAATTATTTAAAGTTTGTGTATCTAGTGTCAATAGGTACCTACTACAAAAAGAAATAACTCTATTTTACTTTACCACTACTAGTTTCAAAACTTGGATACATATTATGTACATTATGTTTTCATTAGCATCTTTCTAAACGAATATGCTCCGCGCTGTTTGCTCTCACAGCAGAAACTGAAATGTAAATTTCGAGTTGTCTCATAAATAAGCGGTTCTATGTTCCAGATAGATACGTATTTGGTTCCGAAATTCAATCAGATATTCTCCAGTAAATAATGAGAGTCAGGAGTCGAGGTGTGGGGCCAGAGCGTCGCGTCGAACGTAGAGCGATCCCGGCGCATTCGTTAGACACCGGGAAACTAAATTATGTTCGTGCAAAATCAGTTGTGCTGACAAAGATACGAAATGCAGGAATTTTGTGGATATATTACGGTTCGTAATTCTCATCGTAGCGGGGCGCGGTGCTGCCAGGCGCGTGCAGTGGTTCGAGTTAGGGTAGGCCAGAGAAAATGTCCAAATAAATTAAAAAAAAAACAACCACATTATTCAGGGTTGTTTTTTAATGAAATGAGTTTTTTTTTAAATAGCCTATTTAAAAAAAACACCACATTTCAACCCTGAATAATGTGGTGTTTTTTTTTGGACATTATTTTCTGGCCTACCCAACTCGAACCACTGCACGCCACTGGGTGCTGCTGTCATATAGTTTTGGCTTTAGTCTCGCTTACAGCTCATCACCCGCCGATTTAGTGTCCATATCTGAGCGAGGTACGTTTGTCAACGGCGGCATCCAGCGCCCCCCGCCGCCGTCGCCGGCCGAGGGGAACCCTTTGTTTCCTAAATGAACTGTTGCCACCCACGGCACCCTGTCTCTGACTCTGATAAAATACTTTGCCCGATTTAAATGGGAGTTCGGGGTATTTGCGGGCAGCCGCGATGTGCGCCGCGCTCGGACCGCGCCGGGCGACGCGCACAGCTGATAAAGTGTAAGGAGCCTTCGAGTTTTGTTGTTTAATTCCAAACAAAGTCGTTAATCAAAGGGTGAAAGAACAGAAACGGTCGGCGAGTGGTCCACTCGAGCGGAACTAATAGGGAATTTAATCACCCTTAATGTCACTGAATTTTAATTTCGTTATCATATCATATCCATATTGTCTGTCTGATCTTCTTTACTACATATCACGGTAAAATATTAAAATCGTGCTCACCTATATAATTTCAAGTAATTCATGTGCAAAATGGAATAAAAGATAATTGTGGCGGATTACAGTGTGGCCTGTAGATCACGTGGGTCGTGTGTCGCCCACGATTCCTCGCGTTTTATGTGCGCACGCCGGGGGCTGAATTTTAATGTTTTCCAGCTCAACCGCCCGGGCCATACTGAGTTAAATGTTACTGTCCTGGCTGTGCCGTACGTAACGGCCGAGTCTGCGCTAAGGATAGCTAACCTCTTCACAAAGGATCTCCATAAAAACAATTCGTCTCGCTTGCGGGAAATGTTCTTTGCAATTTCCTGGAAAATCCGGAAATAAGCGTTTTGTATGAAAACTAGCGACCCGCCCCGGCTTCGCAAGGGTGCAATGTAGATACTAATGTTTCCTCTACTATAATATGCATGTATTATACATATAAACCTTCCTCTTCAATCACTCTATCTATTTAAAAAACCGCATCAAAATCTGTTGCGTAGTTCTAAAGATTTAAGCATACATAGGGATAGAGAAAGCGACTTTGTTTTATACTATGTAGTGATATGTTGATGCCTTTGTTGAAGTCTTGTTTGATTAAACGTAGCTCTCAAAAGAAGCTTAGTAGCATAATCAGCCTTTTAACGTTCCCACTGCTGGGACACAGGCCTCCTCTCTAGGAGAGGGAATGGGCCGTAATCAACCCCGCGGGCCCAGTGCGGGTTGGTGAACGTCCCATGTCTTCGAATTGTTGGTTCTAGGACATGCCGGTTCCTCACGATGTTTTCCTTCACCGTTTTGAGAGCAGTGGTGATGAAGTTAATTACATAAAATAATACGCCTGGCTGGGTTTGAACCCGCGACCTACAATTCGTAAGTCGGGGCCGTTACCACTCGGCCACCACTGCTCTTCTCAAAAGAAGAAGACGTGTAAATACTTAGGTATTACTTATTATCTTTCTCGCTACGAACACGTAGCCAAATCTGAGTATCTCCTTAAGAACCTAATTCCGTTTGTAAAGTTAGCGACCTTTTTGTGGAATCTCGTCTGACAGGTTATTACATCATCCCCCACTTGATAAGCATCGAGCAAATTTTTAGGCGCAGCTTTTACGAGAGGTTAAATTTCAGTGGCACGCGTCCCTCCGGACAAATGATACGCCGCCATTCATTGTCCGAATTAATATGTTCGTGGACCGCGCCTTTATTTTATTACATTTTTATTGTGAAGATTTATGGCACGGCGGCGGAATCGATTCATCAAACATTTTGTTAACTTATAAATGCAGCAATAAAGCAATGATTTCTTGTGAACTTTTATTTCTAAACGTATTAAAACTTAAAAGGAGAAGGAACAGCAGCCGTGTGTAATATTACACGAACCAGTTCGAACTAAAACACTTCAGAACTCAAAACATTTTACCATACTAGAATCTAGAATCCAATTTCTCTATTTCTGTCATCCAATTCTGTAGCTCAAACAGATATTGATATTAAAAAAAAACAACATTTTAAAACTCACTCAGTGACTTATAGATCAAAAACCTAAACCACTTCCACATGACCTAGAAAGTTCAAATTTGCCATCCAGATAAGTAATGGTGTGTATATGTCATGAGAAAAATGCTAACCCAGTAAGATTGTAATAAATCTTAATAATCTTAATTCGATTATAATTCTCGACATATATTTTGAATTTGGATGAGATAAAATTTACAATCACAGAACTTGAATTGAATACTACTTACGTTATACATTACTTAGGTGAGTAGAAGTTGCTTTGTTTGACGTCAGTAAAAAACGTACGAGTATGCCTGTTGTCAGTAACTTTAAACAAATACTTAAATAAATAGTAGGTAGGTACTTAGGTATCTACTGCGATTATGAACTGTTTTATTAAATCATATTTTTCCAAAAATATATCATCATACATCATTTACCGTCATCTCACAACGGATATCTCAGAAAATTACACATTTTGTAAAAGTACCTGCGAATTCCTAAAAGCTTTTAGATTTAAAAGCGATTTAATTTAAATCTTTTACCTTATGTAGGGTACATACATTTCATCTGACGTAAATATGATAAAAGTGGATATCGTTAACGCGTGCCCGTTAAATTAACTCGATATATACCAGGGGCGGTGAAGCGCTGAAGCGGTGAAGATACGGCAATTCAATCACGCGGCCATTACGCCACACGTCGTCCCTAGCTCGCTCCTCCCGCCCCTCGGGCGATACAAGCCAGAGGGGACGGATTGGGAGCCCTTGCGAAATTGCGAATGCATCTCCGTTGGCCTATGATGTTCTGGTACTTTTATTGCATATTTTTGACTTTTGCGTGGGTTCATATTGGAGATTAAGGGCTGATTTTTTCAAACGAATAACCCTCTTTGTCCAGTTTTTCTACACAAAACTGTCGGAAGTAAATCTATACTTATAATAAATCTGTAGAGAGGTCAATTCTGTACAAGGAATATATTTTCAAAATAACTATCAGGGGGTGATTAGTGATCGATACTGGTGCCAAAAATGCAATCAGTAAAATTTTTGTCTGTCTGTCTGTCTGTCTGTCTGTCTGTCTGTCTGTATGTTCTTTATAGAAACAAAAACTACTCGACCGATTTTAACGAAACTTGGTGCAATTATTCTTCATACTCCTGGGCAGGTTATAGTATACTTTTCATCACGCTACAATCAATAGGAGCAGAGCAGTGAAGGAAAATGTTGGGAAAACGGAAGAAGTTACTCCATTTTTTAAGCTTCCGTCGCGTGTGTAGCCTTAATGGTTAAAGTTACATAGAAATAATGTATGACGGAAATGTTCTACATAAAATTATCTAAAAAATATCCCGAAACAGCATATGTCTATCTTTTGTCAATTTTAAACCGATCGGGCTGAGAGTTTCAAAATCGGGGGTAAAGTAACTATTCCACGCGGACGAAGTCGCTGGCAGAAGCTAGTGTTATTCTATAGATGTAAAAAACATCCTTAAATGAAACCTTGCTTTTAAACTTGCCGTATATGAAATTGATGTATTAAAAACGTAACAAGGGTTGATCTTGATTGCTATGTTAAAATAGTACTTTCCATCTTGTTTTCCCCTCGAATCTCACAAACGCTGTGTGATGGTGCTTACCTGAAAAGAAACAAAAATGGAATCAATACACATTTCTCAGTTCGTGAAAATTTGAGAGGCACTCGGTAGGACAGTTAGCTGCCGCTTCCGAACTACGTGAATCCGTAAAGGTTGACCATTCGATATACCAAAGCAATGGCCGAGTCGGTTCATCTACATATACTTCTAAATCTTGTTACAATTTAAAAATTTATCCTCTTGTGGTTTGGTGGTGAAAATGAAATTACACAACAACTGTAGTAAACAATGTATATTGTTAATCAATAATAATTAATTTTACTTTAATTACACTCAAACCTACTATTGCCAGCCAGCTCAAACTTCAGTAGGAGGAGCTATGGTCGTGGGGAGCTAGAGATAAGCACAGGTACTGTTCCGTTTGAGGGTGATAATTAAATTCTACAAGTTCAGTATTAAGTTAGAATAAGAACCTTCCTTCCAGTTATTGTACTAGATACTAAATAAAGATAAATGGGCGCCAGGGACTTGAAGAGTCCCAGATCCCGGAGCCGACGGAGGTGTCCAATATACTTCCAGATGAATGTGGAATGTCGAATCCAAGATCCTCAATTTAAATCGGATAAGGGCCGGTTTCCACTTTTGAAAACCGGACTAAGGTAACCAATTGGTTCTTACAGGAACCGTATGAAAATAAATTTCAAAAGTAAAAGTAGCAATAAAAGAAAATAAAAAAAAAACCGTCCCGCCTGCGCTATCGCTTGACGGGTCCGCCAGCCGCACAGTCGTCTCCGTGAGAGGCTTCCGGTGGACTCGAGGAACGGGTCTCGCGTTCAGGCCCCAGATGCTCCTCTAGATTCTGGCAGCGAGACGAATCTCCCGAGGTGCCTCTCGGTTGGCTTAGGAAAAGAACACTTGACTGCGAGATCCTCGGCTGGCTGGAAAGCTGTCCGTGCTTGCGCAACTAGGAATCCTGTAATAAATATCCAGGGATCACGACAATATCCTTATAACAACCAGGGGAGGGCCTACAGACCACCTCCACGCACTATTACGAACAAATCCTTACCTTTTTAAAACGTGGGATGAGATTTGTAGTTTCTCTTAAGCGGGTTCAAGGGTAAATGGACGCCAATTAACACCAACGCCCTTCTATAACAAGGCAGTCCAAGGCCAACCGGAACTAGACGGAGCATTTCTAAAATCTCCCCTCTTCTCGGGTAAAATGACTAGAAGATCAATATTACACTAAGACACTTAACTTTTGAAAATCACTAACAGCTGTTCAGAGTGACGTTTAAACGCTGAAACAATAACAATCTTCATGATCCAGACCGAAAAACAAATTCTTTGTAATTTCAAATACCAAAACTTATCTTGATTGGGGTAATTAACTCAGAATATTAAATGGGGAAATTAAGAATCTACGACCTTGCTACATTATGCTAAAGACAATTCACAGACTAAAAATAGATTTATTTGACAGCGAACATTCCAGATAGAAGTCTATACTGAAAAAATGGATATGACTTCCGTTTACGGTTATTTAGTTTATTATGATTTTTATTACTGAAAGC
This sequence comes from Hecatera dysodea, assembly GCA_905332915.2. Taxonomy (NCBI): domain Eukaryota; kingdom Metazoa; phylum Arthropoda; class Insecta; order Lepidoptera; family Noctuidae; genus Hecatera; species Hecatera dysodea. The sequence continues at coordinate 22,873,249 of HG995290.1, forward strand.
TGAAAATTAATAAGGATTGTTCCGTACAATATTATTTCGAGAATTAGCAATATCATGTTAAAATATCGATTAAAACTACAACTGTGAATCGGCAACCACCAGATGTCGCCTCTAACTGACAGACAGTGACGTTCGACGGAATGAAATTTGGAATGTAAACAATCTTAACTTGATTACAATATTATTTATCTAATTTATTATGCAAACCTGTTTAATTGGATTTATTGTAAGAAAGTGTTAACCGAAGAGTCTAGTGACAAAATACAGTTGAAGGAACGAGTCCTCCTATCAAGTGCAGGCCAAAGTCAATTGTACAAACTACAATGAAATAAATTACTTGGGAACCTGATTATGTACGACTAATGTTTTCAGGTAAATGCCACTTTACTCACAAGAAACGAAGCTGTTTTATACCAACCCGTGGTAGGTACAAAAAATACAACGTAACAATCTATACTAATATTATAAAGAGGAAAGATTTGTATTTTTGTATGTAACGAATAAACTCAAAAACTAATGGACCGATTTCAAAAAATCTTTCACCATTAGTAAGCTACTTCACCCTGAGTAATATAGGCTATATTTTATCCCCGTAACTTGAACGGGAACAACCTTTTTTTTTGGATGGGAAATCATCAAATGACTTCTCCCACTCTGGGCGGAGCGGAAGGGAGTGTCAGACTCTTACTGACTAAAACCCACCCGTGTTCCTGCTTGTGCCCTTTGCCTTCCAGGGCCGCGGTGACTTTTTCGAACAAATTCCGCAACCAACGGGAACTACCTACGCGGGTGAAACCGCGGGGCGCTGCTAGTAGCTAATAAATCTTTTAGAAATCCTTATTCTTTATCATTCATTCCAAAGAGCTTAGAAAGTTATTACTTTCTAAGCTGTTTGGAGTGAAATAATATTTTTCTATAAGAACATGCTTTAGGAATACCTATTATTAATTTTCCTTTCACGAGATTTAGAGCACGTTCTTTGTTTCCCAGATACTCGTATGAAAAGCAAACAAGAGCACACAAATAAAATAGCAATAGAAAGTGAATCATAAAATGTTTGGGATATATCGGTACCAGGCTCGCAGCATCACGTAACAGTACCGCAGTGCAGGCGCCGGGCGCGGCATGTGCGCCGCTGGACTGCACAAAACTGTCCCGGGAATGTGACTTTCTTTTTTCATCTTACAAAAAATTACTCTTTTATAGTTTCTCCTTTTATGTTGTTTCGAAACTTAATTAAAAATTCTTTGTTGAGGTTACTGCAGTGAACTGAAATGAGTTGCTTTGAGTAATACAATTTAGTCTAGCACAATAAAGTTAGAACGAGTAATGGAACTTTTCTTAGTCGTGGAAAGGGTCAATTGTGGGCGCTGCAGGCATTTGTAACGTGAACAAAAGTAAAATACATTTGGGTAAAATATTCAAACATACTCCAACAAACAAAGGAATAAAATGTTTTGATAGGCGCGGGTCACCGAGCCTGAATTTAAATGAAACCCGGCGGACGTCACTTGTTAAATAGAAAATTGTAGGAACGCTTCAAATGACACGGATCCTACGAGTGCAATATAGCTCCGGTAATAAAAACGTTGTAAACAGCCCGCGGGCGGCGACGAAAATGAAAAAAAAAAAGCATTTAGACGAGCTGTAAACTGCCGACTTATTAATTTAAAGATCGTAAAATAAAGGCGTTCTCCACAGGCTCTTATTAATAACATTTGTAACGAGGGGCGCGTAGCTCACACAAAAACCTTGTGCAATAAAAACAGCTTTTAATATGTAGGTAATGTATGGTACATTACCTATAAATTGAACGCTGCTTTTGTCCACACGACACCTACTTTCGTCTGCGCAGACTTTAAACTCTGAATAACAATGGTTTTGTATTTCTGCACAGACTTACAACAAACTCTATACAGACAAATGTCGGTGTGATAGATTTTTTTTTATACAAAGTCCAAAGTCTGCGCGGTGCAGAAATATCATGTGAACTCACAGTAATCCCGGCGACTAACTGTCAAAAGACAACATTTACGTCAAAGCGGGATCGCCCCTGTTGCCAAAAACACATACATATGTAACATAAACAATTAGGTAAGAATGAGGATTTTATATCTGTAGCTATTTTGGAAGTCACTTGAAATTACTAATAGCTTAGCAACGACATGCTCATGAACTAATCATAAGTATTTTTATTAATATTCGTGTTAACAATAGACGTTCATTAATCATTGCGTGCGAAATTTTCGTGAACGACTTAGTAAGAAACTCTTTCCCGTGTCACTTACGTTGCGTGGGCCACGAGACGCGAGCACCGCAGGCGTCCTGCGGCGTGACGAGGGTTGACGACGTGCCCGCTGCTAAATTGCTAGCAATCTCTATTGTGCCCTGATTTCCTGGTACTCACAATCATGTTAAATTACACTAATGTTGTTGATTTTCCTCTTACAAATCAATGAGGACAAAAAATAAGTCATGTTTCGGCGATGCTCTCGTTCAAATATCAATCTTCTTCCACAGGTGATTAGAAAGCGATGGTTTTCTTATTTGACTGCGCGAAGTAACAAAACGTATAGCAAATAGTCAAATATATAAAGCAGAGTACAGATTAGTGAGTACGCAGCTCCGGTGCTGTAGGGCTGCGGTAGAACAAACAGGTTCCGCGTTTCTGTTTCCAATTATTCAGAGTCGGCGTCGTATCACGACAAAACTCATCTAACTTTCGGCCGCGGCGCGAACGCCGCGTGCAGATGTGAATAATTCCACGAATTTCAGTGAAATTTCGCGAAAACTCCTCACGTTATGAGGCGAGAAGTTTTTTCGCTTCTATAGAATCTCTGGTGTGTGAAGAGGGTTTAATTTTGTGTTATCTCGAGTCGAGTGTTATCGCAGTAATTCATTCGTTCTACATTGGGAGTGTTTGTTTTGATTATATTTCGCCGAGCGAACATTTGTAATTGGGTTGAAAAAAAGAAAAAGAAAAGCTGTTTTTCCGCGCAACGAATAAGAAAACTCAGCGATTTATAGTTTATGAAAGTGGACTGCAAAATGTTTTGATGAAAACTGCAGCCGGAGCCCAGAACACACAGGAAGTATTAGGTGTTTGTGTGCACAAAACAGTTAGATACCAGCCACTTGTCGTGGTGTATTTTATTTGCGGAAGGCAGCATCCGGCAGCCGGCGCGCAGCCCGCCAGCCGCCCCGCGACGACGAGATTGAAAACAATTTCCTCGACGACAGATGTCTACGGTTCTATCAATACAGTGATATATTTATTTACGTTACCTCCCATTTATTGCTTCTTTTCGTTTTTCCCAACATTAATCTTTTCTCTCCACTAACGAACGATACTTTCCGTCGAAGTCGGAACTTTTAAACGGGAAGTCAGTTGTGCGCTTCATTTCCAAGTTCTCCTACTTATTTGTTTTCTTTTGAGTTACCGATGTTACTTTCGTTCACTTGGAAACCAATTAGGAAAAGCTTACCAAGTGCGATTCCTGATCAACCCCGTTTGTTACTTCTGAGAACAATAAAAATAATTTCGGGAGTAATGTTATTATGGGGATCAACAATACAAGGAGAAAGATTTGTCGTGCTCAGAGGCGCGTCTTGTTGGCGCATAATAATTCTGCCGCTTAATGAAATTAACCGTCGGCCGAGTCGCTCTACAACCCGTAGCCCGTAGCCCGTGACCCGTAGCCCATAGCCCGTGACCCGTAGCCCGTAGCTCGTGGCCTGTAGCGGGTGCGCGTGCTGCTCGAACAGCTATACACAAGCTCGTTTGTCGACTCCTTTTCATGCTAATTTAATTTGTCCCCGACGTTGAGACCATTTTTGGCATGACTTTATATTACTCCAACGTAAGAAACAGGGAAAATATATTATTTTTATGCACCCCTCTTTGTGGCAGTCGGAAATTAAAGAATATAATAAGAATTTTGTTTCCAAATCCTCTTAGGCCAGACAGGCCAGTCCAATCAGCTTTTAACCTTGCAAAAACTAAATCCATATTTTTACTTGTATCGCATATGTAATCGTAGCTCTTACAATTACGAAATTTTTAATATTTTCCAGCGATAACACGTTTTTTTCAATCAAACCTAGGAACATCAAGTTATCTCATTTTTATTACAATCTGTTAAGAATTGGAAGAACTTATTTATTTCCTCAGAATTAAACATTTTCGCTCAACGAAACGTCGCGTCGTTAAAAATAATTTTGAAAAATGCATTATCTAAATGTGTTTATTTTTTATATAATTAACTAGCTTCTGCCAGCGACTTCGTCCGCGTGGAATAGTTACTTTACCCCCGATTTTGAAACTCTCAGCCCGATCGGTTTAAAATTGACAAAGTTTCATACAAACGTTCATCCCCTATTTTATCCCCTTGGGTATACATGATTTCTATGTAACTTTAACCATTAAGGCTAAACACGCGACGGAAGCTTAAAAAATGGAGTAACTTCTCCCGTTTTCCCAATATTTTCCTTCACTGCTCTGGTCCTATTGATTATAGCGTGATGAAAAGTATACTATAACCTGCCCAGGAGTATGAAGAATAATTGCACCAAGTTTCGTTAAAATCCGTCGAGTAGTTTTTGTTTCTATAAAGAACATATAGACAGACAGACAGACAGGCAGACAGACAGACAAAAATTTTACTGATTGCATTTTTGGCACCAGTATCGATCGATCACTAATCACCCCCTGATAGTTATTTTGAAAATATATTCCCTGTACAGAATTGACCTCTCTACAGATTTATTATAAGTAGAGATTCAGACATGGCCTATAAATTTAAATTGAACCCAATTTAATTCAGTAACAGTTTTGCCTGAATTGCTATCACAAAAATAAACAGCTAAATTGAACATTATCTGTTGGTAACAGAAAATGTTCAATTTTGGTGGTGAGCCAAGATATTTTATCAAAATAAAGCAGCTAATTTTTAACTTGAAGTACAAAATAAAAAAAATAACATTATACTGAAAAAAACAGGTCAGTTTTAATGTGTGTTTAATTTTCTGACCTTGGTATTAAACTCGATCTCTTTTACAAAAGCCCCAAACAAGCATGCCAGTTAATATTTTTTTCTTCCATCGAGTTATTATTGAAAAAAAGTTTGCGGGGAGAAATCTCAACTTTGAGTTAAGCTCGCCTTTGTACATTCACTTTATTTTGTCCAATATAATATAAATTGTTTTGTTGTGCAATAAAGAATTAAAAAATAACGAGCACGTAGGTATAATTTCTTGCAGGATATATTTTGGCATACTTCCTTGCCGACTTTTGTTTTTCTTCTATTCTACATACAAAAAGAAAACTGAGTTAAGAACTATTGCAAAATCTATACTAATATCTATACTAATATTATAAAGCTGAAGAGTTTGTTTGTTTGTTTGTTTGAACGCGCTAATCTCAGGAACCACTGGTTCGAATTGAAAAATTCTTGCTGAATAGACCATTTATCGAGGAAGGCCTTAGGCTACACATCATCACGCTTAAGCCAATAGGAGCGGAGCAGCGATAAATAATGTTTTAAAATCGGGGATTCCACGGGGACGAAGTCGCGGGCAGCAGCTAGTTATATATAAAAAGAAAACCGTCTTACCCAGCCAACCCTAAATTGAACAATGATATTCAGATTTCTATTTAAAAGTTTTATATTACAATGCTTAACAATCTTGTTATAAAAGTGTGGATAGAAGGCATCGGGATGTCTGCGATGAACGGTACTTCAGTGAGAATTTAGTCAAACTTTTCCGATTTCTTAAAAATAAAAGGTTAAAGGATGGGTGGAGAGCAGTGGTGGCTGAGTGGTAACGGCCCCGACTCACGAATTATAAGTCGCGGGTTCAAACTCAGCCAGGCGCATTACTTTTTGTAATTAATTTCATCACCACTGTCCCAGCCAGTGGGAACATTAAAAGGCTGATTATGCGATGCTTATGCTAAAACGCTAAATATTGTAGCACCCTCTGAAGAACTTAGGTGCTGCCCCGAATCTAATCAGATGAATGACAACTAAACCAGCCATGACTGACAAAAAAATTGAAAAGAGTAAGGCATAATTTTACTGACTTCCGTAGTTTTTTGTTGTTGTTTTCATGTCGATGTTTGTATAGTAGATATCAAAGGATTACCTAGCAAACACAGTTCCAAAATACCCGGATCCGCGTGTGATGTAATCGGGGTAACACGGCAGACTTCGGCATTCTATTTACATACACGCCACGTCGGAACTCCGCAAAAATTAGGTGTGTAAAAAACGGAATAGGTGTTGCTAACGCGTACCGCGCCACGACCAAAACATGAGCCCGTGAGCAAAATAAACCGAAAAATATACAAAATACGCCGCGGCGCACGTGATGATATTAAAAAACCGAAACATAAAAAGTAAAGGCTTGAATTTGTTTGTTGTTTTTTGTATTATTTTTCTTTCATGAACCGAAACGCTTCCGGTGGTAATGCCTCTGCATGCATTACGGGCTGGAACAATGAACGTGTCCAAATTCTGTGGGAAAATATTTAACGTCGTTTTGCCGCACCCTACGAAAGAGGAAAATGTGTAAACAATGCAATTCGAAAGTGCTCTTTTGTTATTATAATAAATTGAGTGGAAATTTACCAATGGTGGGACAGCTCTCTACTCTACTTTATTTCTGCAAAATCTGTGTTTTTAATCAAATCTTATTGGTCAATATGATAGGCCAGGTCCGTTGTACTGTCTGGTGACCGGCGAGCGCGTATCTGGTTTACGTATCAACGTAAACAAAGCAAAGGGAGTATGTATATACAGGGTTATCTGAAAAACACCAACAACCTCTTAAGGGGTAATTGTATTCTTCATTATGAATAACTTTGACTATGGGACCAAACCTGAAATCGAGAGAAAAAAATCAGCTGTTCCTTAAATTTATGTTAGTATAACTTATCAAAATATAGGGAATAGCTGATTTTTTTTCACAATTTCAGGTTTGTTTCCATATTAAAAGTTGTTCAAAATGACCTCTTAAGAGGTTGTTGGTATTTTTCAAATAACCCTGTATAGTAGGTATATGGTTCGTACAAGGTGTTGTGTAGTTTCTGCTCAGCCCCGTTGGTAAAAGGTGCGAGTCTTTACTGACGTTGTAAATATTCGACAGAATAGGTTAAAGTGGAGACTAACAAAAAGAGTAAAAACATGCGAAAGCAAATAAAAATTCACAAAATCACTTTAATATTCCTCTCAAATTAATTTTTCGAATTGAAAACTCGGCTGGAATCGTGTTCAATGATTAGTGTTAATGATAACGACGTGGATTTCCTTTGAAACATATTACTGAGTTAATCCGTTCGCTCGAGAAACTCGTGCTGAACCAGTTCGCTTCTAGGACACCGATGAAATAGCTTCCAAATATCCGAATACACGATTGATACTCCTTTTTGCGACTGCTTTCGGATTCAGGCAAAGCGAAAACGTAAAAGGAACAGAGTATTTTGATTAAACTCACGTCGCACTGAAAACTGTGAAGAAATCTTTCGTTGTTATTGCCAAACTAGCTGTCCACACAACTTCGTTTGTGTCACATTTTTCATGACTGCTCCGCTCCTATTGGTCTTAGCGTGATGATATATAGCCTATAGCCTTCCTCGATAAATGGGCTATCTAACGCTGAAAGATTTTTTCAAATCGGACCAGTAGTTCCTGAGATTAGCGCGTTCAAACAAACAAACTCTTCAGCTTTATAATATTAAGTATAGATATGAATTCCGACGACCCGAATTAGTGCTTGAATTGTTAGATTTTACGACGCCATAACAGTAATACAATTTTACGATAGCTTCAACAATGTAGTTCAGGTACAACTACCTTTGTTATCGCTGACAAAGACGCTGCCCGCACACAAAATAAACATATACCTTACTCGTTTGTAAAAAATACAGCGAACTCTCTAAATTAGAATTGAGGAGTTCTCGTCGGTTCTCAGATTTCATGATAAGTGTGGGAGGTCTCCGAGCGTCCCTTTTTTGTCTCAGGGCTCGTTACGGATATTGCTCTGTAATGTAATGACGATCGATTATTCTGCTTCAGTCTTAAATCTCGCCAATATGTCGACATATGTCGACATATGGAATCGCTGTTGAGAAGGGATAATCTGTACGTTTGGGAGCACAGATACAAAGGAACTGTACCTATTTAGTAAACATTCATTCTATACAGGTATGTATGCATATTTAGCATTTATTATTTATTTGCCAGTATGTTTTGTTCTTTTGTAGTTGAGACATTTTATGTTTCCGCGTCAGCTCTTCCCGTTTTTAACTTGATATTTTGTGAAAACCTTTTGATCACCCTTTCACGGATTATTAGCTGTGCGATAATTATTGTGTTGTTAAAAGACGGCACAAGCAAAAAGGCTTGTTTAGTGGGATTACATTCAAAAAGCTTTTTTTTCCTTCGTTTCGCACAATCTCCCGGTTTTCAACGAGATTATTTACTGCACGAGGCCGCTTGCTATATATGTATATATTTTTTAAATCCTTACACATAACTAAACTCTTATTTTACTATACAGCCGCCTATTATACAGGATGTTCCAGAATAGCGTGTTCATATTCAAGGGCGGCGGTCTGTATCTGTGTTACCGCCGAAAAACAACTTGAAAATAAAAAAAAAATATTTACGTTTCAAAAAACTACTAAAAACGATAAGAAAAATCATTTTTGAAGCAATCTGACCGCAGTTCGTAGCATTTATTTTACATCTATCACAGATTTAATGCCAGAACCTTCATGAAACTGCTTGAAAACAGTTTTTTTAAACTTATAATCGACGCAGAATAGACGTGTTTTAAGGTCGGATTTTTTAAGTCAATTATGAATGACTGTCCAAGTTCGGATAAACTCTGACACTCTCTCCCGCTCTGGGCGGAGCGGAATGGAGTGTCAGACTCTTACTGACTAAAACCCAACCGTGATCCTCCTCGTGCCCTTTGCGTTCCAGGGCCGCGGTGACTCTTTCGAACAAATTCCACAACGTTCTGTAACGCAACATCCTGTATTCTATTTATTTAGATTTGAATGTCAAAGATTCTATCGACTCACACTTTTGAATTGATACTGAAAATAGATCGTTAAGCAAGTATTACGACGCCAACTCGATAACCCTTCCGAATCAGCGACTTGTAAGATTGTCGACTGATTAAATGATACGATTGAATCTCTGAGAGTTGGGACATGTGTGGTCTGGGAGAGCAGTGCGGTACATGTAAGAGTCCATTAATCCCGCTCGGATCCCGCAGTCCGGGACGTGTCCTTATGCATAATTACATTGGATCCCATCCGTCTCAGTCTCTTTGTCCGCGGACACTCCGCCGCGGCCAGATTGTACACGTACCTACGTACCTACCTATGTGCCAGATAAAGGACATGTTCTGCACTCAATTAAATGAATCTAGTTAGATCTGGGACGACACCGACGGACGCTGTGGCCTCTCAAATGTTCTGCTTTATTTTATTGGGTTCTCCCAACGAATGGGAATGTGGATTTCGTAGCTAAAGGACGCTAAATGGGATTTTGGTTAGTGTTATTTAGTACTTCTTCTTTTATAAGAGTGCTTCTGTATCTATCTACGTTGAAATTTTCATAAATACAGAATTGCGACTGTCACATTTAATTTTGCGAGTGAATTATTTAAATGGTTAGTTAAAATGTCGCCGTGACCCTGTGATCACGCCTCGGCGGTCTGTCATTACAGAGTAATGAAGCCTGTCATACGAGTTAATGTCGGCGCGCCGTGACGTCATTACGACAAGTTCAGTGACGTCACCGAGCCCGGAACGCTTTCACATCAAATTAAAACACAATCAAGTAAATGACTCCGAGCTTTTAAAGTAACAGCGCTCAACCTAATAATACACGAATAAATTTTATAAAAATCCCGTCCAACGGAGAGAGGTTATTTTAAAAACACTGTTTCGTAAATAAATGAAAAGTTTTTAGGTTAAGCGACTTCTTTTTTATTAAATAAAGTTTCAATTACAAGAACACCTTATTGATTCAATGGTTCAAAAATGAAAAAGATTTTCAGTTCGACTGTATTTTTTTTGTACCGTTGAAATATATAGCTTTTACAGTTAACGGTTAAATATAAATTGGTAGGTACCTAACCCTCGGAGCGGTACAAACGTAGGTGTGGCGCTAGGCAAGTTGTTCGAGTAGATTCTACCGGACATTATTACATTACTACCGAACTAATATCCTTGTGGTCGTAACTTGTAATACGAGACCTCTATGCCTCTCACGAGTGTATTAACCAGCTGTTTCTCAGTATTATGGACGATGTAATAACAGCTTACCAGGATAACATAACTAAAAGGAGCCCTACACATAAAATGGTCGGTAGCGGAGCCCACGGCACCAGCGTCTACGGCAACAATAGTGGCCAGCTTTGGCATTAGGGGTGCAATAACACTAAACCAACACGACCCAGTTGGAGCAGCAAAGCACAATTAAACTAAAAGACGTTTCGAAAAACAAACAGCCGAAAAACGTAACGAAGCAATTACTGGCGGCAAACGAGCGCCATTTTGTCGATGGAAACAGAGAAAAGAAATGGCTTCATTAAAATCTTCCTCTTTTTTGCGAGTGGACAAACAACATATACGTGCGTGGCAACATAATATCCATGTATATGCTGTTTGGTTGGCGATGTGCTCAAACAGAATATTGAAACTAGCCAGTTTGGCTAGAAAAGGAAGTACAATATGGATCGAATGTTTTGGGAGCTGAGCTTTTTATTTCACCGCAAAGTTTTTGATAAGCACTAATACTGTTTAGTGAGGTATTTACGTGAATGGATTAAAGAGAATAAGTTACTAAAGATTGCTTCAACGTTAGAACGAAGATACATACATCGATACGCGCTACGACCATGAATAAACAGCACAAGAAGCTCTAAAACTTTGCCAGTGGATCCTGAGTTTAAAGGGACTTAGCTACAACTGTAAGGCGGAGTTAGGAATTGGGTAAACCGCTGCCAGACATCTGTAGCAGAGACGTTAGCCAGCTAATGTACGCGAGTTAATTCCACCGCAGATAATGTTGCCACGACGTCTTGTGCAACTTTAGCGAACAGACATACGATACTAATCAAGTTTGTCACAGCTAGGGATTACTACAATTGTATCGCAGCGTGAGCCAAGTATAACATGCGCGGTGTTTATTTAATTAATCAACGGAATGGATGCTCTCGTTAGATTAAAGATAGTAAAACCAATAAGATACACGACAATAATGGTAATCACGAATGGCATGAGATTAAAAACCACGATACTAAGGCATCACAAGGTGGATTGGTGTGCGAATCCCGAAAACATCACCTCAATTTGTCGTAAAACACGCAGGTACGGGGAAGGTAGCATTAATAATGAAATATTCATGCGGAAACAATCTGCTGATGTGGGGCGGATGGACACACTCGATGGACCCGACCACTGCCGGCCACGTTACAATATAGTTCGTATAACATCGGAGGTACAGTGTAATTTGCACGCAAACTTGAAGGAGCACGACGGAATGTTACAAATGAGGGCGGCCCATATCGACATACCGCGGGCCCCATAACAATAAGCATAATCCAAATGGCTAGGATTTGTTCGACATGTGAGCTTATGGGGCTGCGGGGACTCAGTCGTGCGGTTATGCTGATTGCGAGATTTTTACATACCTACGCTTCACAGCCGAACGAGGTTCTTTTAAAAAAGTCTTTTGATGCAGGAAATTGCTGAAATATAATAAATAAATCAGCATCCATTTTCCTTATTTTATTCTGAAGTCTGATCCAAAAGATAAGCCCGAGTAAATTATACAGAGTGTTGATATTTTCATTCGATACAAATCTAATATTGTCGAGGCATGAATGTTGGATGGTGTTTGCTTATAGCTGCCTATCCAATGAATATCGCTATAAAAGATACATAATCAAATATAGTGACAATCAAATCAACATTCCCACGGCAGCCCTCCACGACAAAAGTGCTTCACATTTATAACATTATTACGCACACGACACAAATGGCTCTCGTGAACAGCCGTGAGCCTTCGTTAGTGAGTATGGAAATACTGGTGGTGATATAAAGCGGGTGTATCAAACACGAGGGCCGGCACTCGCCTGGAGGGCCGCATCGAGCTCGGGCCAATTAGGGCTCTAGCGGGCGCAAGAGCCTCTTCACTTGGCCGCTTAGCCTCCAAGCTTCTCAAGACGTATACACTTAATCGCCACGTTTATTGTGCTAAAACAAGTGAGTGTCTCCCAACATTGTTCAACGAACACTACCTTTTGGACAACATTTACTTCGCAGGTCGAGCATTTCATGATGTTCATACATAATCAGCCTTTTAACGTTCCCACTGCTGGGACACAGGCCTCCTCTCAAGGAGAGGGAGTGGGCCGTAATCCACCACGCGGGCCCAGTGCGGGTTGGTGAATGTCACATGTCTTCGAATTTTTGGTTCTAGGACCTGCCGGTTTCCTCACGATGTTTTCCTTCACCGTTTTGAGAGCAGTGGTGATGAAATGAATTACACAAAGTAATGCGCCTGGCTGGGTTTGAACCCGCGCTTTACAATTAGTAAGTCGGGGGCCGTTACCACTCGGCCACCACTGCTCGCTCATGCTCATGATGTGGCTCGTCGTTAATCTAAAAAGCACCAGCTTCTTTGATTCGCATCCCTCACGGTCGTGACAGTAAGGTCAATAAGGAGTAACTCAGGATAATAAGGAGTAACTTGGCTACTTTTATTTTAGAAAAATAAAGTAATTTTTGCAAAGTCCAAGTACTGTCCAGCACCGCGCGCAGCCCACGCGCATGCCACCACTATGCCGTCACGTCGGGCGCCTCCCACCACTTCTCCCACCAACGAATCAATATCACAAAGAATGGGGGGGTTAGTGACTATTCCACGCGGACGAAGTCGTGGGCAAAAGCTAGTAGGTGATACAGTTAATACGCCCGGTTCAGTAATATTATTAAATATTTTATCGAGAGACTTATTAAACAAACTATTAATAAAGTACGCTTATCAGCAGTGAACAGTGCATGTACTCAGCTTATTTATTAGTTCTTTAATTAATGCAAAACTCTTTGATACCTCTGACACACTTGTAAATTAATTCAATTTAGTGATCTAAATATTCATCACAAAATTGTACAGTAGGATTATGACCCTTATAAATATCTAGATTAATACGATACACATAATTACCAATCTGGCTTAGTAGAAATAAACCTCACAATTGAATATTTGTATTAAACATTATTTATGAATACAATGAGAGAAACAAAGGAAATAGGTTAATGTAATGATCCTTCCCTTGAATTGAACAACTATTTTGCTAGCAAGATTTGGTAGAAGTTATAGAATAATTGTCGAACCCATCCAAAAATTGTAGAACAAGAACAAAAAAAAGTGATATTGTATTGAGTATGAATTTGCATTAATTTACCAAGACATATAAATCCTTTCGAGTTCACGATTTCAAGTCAACTGTTTTTTTTTTGTTTTTGATGATTTTTTTATATTAAAAAATCTATTACCCATAATAACCCATAGTGAGATCTGACGACGAGTATTTTAGTTATACCTAAATGCGTGGCTTCGACTACATTGATGATGTTCTCATTCTCTCTTGTCGATGTAAATAGAAAAAGAAACTGTATACGATGGTTGGAAGAACATTTTAGTATTTCGAGATTACGTATTAATTTGACGAAGATTTGATGAAGAACGGAGATAGGAAAAGGAACTTTTCAATAAATGATTGATTGACTTGTTTACACCAGTTAATAATACGAACGTTGTGATGTTTAGGTGTGTTGTCACCATTAAAAAGTGAAAAAATAACTGTTTTACAAAAAAATACAACCGACTTCAAAACAAAAAATATAAAATACCTTTAATTTCGGAAGTCGGTGTTCAAAAAACGAAGAAACAACCAAAAACAGCAGCTGTTACAGAAATGAAAGTTATTTTATACTTTGTTTTTTTTTTGTATTGAGGTCGGTTCTACTTTTTGGACATAAGTTATTTGTTCTACAATTTTTTGGATGGTTTCTACAACTTCTACTAAGTATAGCAATAGTTGTTTTTTTTCAAGAGTGTGCGGGCCCTCAATCCTGACGCATATTTTATTGTATCAAATGAAATCAAAAAAACGCTCGGCTCCACAAATTACCTACTCATGAAGATAGAATGAAGGTCGCAAGGCCCACCCTGCCCACTGGAGACAATTCGCACGCTATGGAGCCGGCCCCAAATATTTTAACGGTATCATATTGGACATCAAGTGGCTTTAGCAAGTATTAGGTTTGACAATTACACGAGACCACTGCTAACATTTATTTACTCGTGATAACAGCGTAAGGTATCAAGGAGCTCGTGGCTAAATTATAACAGCCGCACGGGTCGATCTTCGAGGTTAAGCAACGCTTGCCGAGGTTGGTTTGTGGATGGGCGACCATGTTAACATAACGAGACTTCTCCGAAAGCACGTTAAGCCCCGGTTGTCATTTGGAGATATTTGGCAGTCGTTACGGATTGTCAAAAGCCAGTAAATCTGACTCCAGTCTTGCCAAGAAGTACCGTGTTCCCCAGTTAATGGGTTGTGGAGGTCTGGTAGGCAGCCGCTTCACGTAAAATACTGGTATTCAGCTGAATCCGGCTTGTCTGGGAGCCGACCCCAATATAGTTGGGAGAAGGCTAGACAGATGATGATGAACAGTTTCGCTTTCTCAGTACCTACTTCAATAAGTTGAGTAAGTTCACATCTTAAACCATAGATTGTTGAATAGCAAATAAAATTGTTTAAATTGTTATGTTTATATTGGCTAGAAATAGGAATGAGAAGAGCCTGATCTATTTAAATCGAATTTGTCTGTGTGGATTTTAGCTCATTGTCCCAGAGCGTAGAGCGTGCAAATCTGAGCGAGCATTCATCAATATTAGTGTGTCGCCAAGGATTATACCGCTGCCCGCTGGATAGCGCAGTCAGCACGACGGCAGCGCGACTGTCACAAACTAAGCGCACTGCTAATGGGTTCATCCAGCGATTTCACACACTATATCCGTGTCTATTTCGGCTACGATTACATTTCTGATAACTGGAAGATCATTTTTTTGGTTAACAAACTCGAATCGATTTTGTTGAGAATATTAATATGCACATGATGTAGAAAGATGAGATTCTGAGTGCCAAGTAACGTCACAATCTGTCAAAACGCCTCAATTTCCTTACATTTTTGACGGAATGCGATGGACATACGAATACGAAAGTTGCTTTAAAATTAATAGAATTGTCGCTCAGATATATTTACATCATAAATACACAATAGTTCGTTTTCGATAGCAGAACATAGAATATTTAAGTTACGATCTACATCAATGTTATCTCTCGAATTTTGTCAAAATCTATCTATATATATATAAAAACTAGTATTTCGCTTGGGGGCGCGAGTTGCAAGCAACCCGCGGTGTCTTTTTGGTATTTTTAGTAACAATTATTATCTCTGCAATGTCAGATTTCTGAGTTACGCAAAGGGGTTGAAAGAAGGGGGTTGAAAAGGGTTGAATTTTTTTTGGCCATATATTCATCCAGATGTCCTCTATACAACCCCGAAGACTATTTTTCTCTACAATGTCAGGTTTCTGAGTTACGCAAAGGGGTTGAAAGAAGGGGGTTGAAAAGGGTTGAATTTTTTTTAGCCATATTTTTATCCAGATGCCCTCTATACAACCCCGAAAACCATTTTTCTCTACAATGTCAGGTTTCTGAGTTACGCAAAGGGGTTGAAAGAAGGGGGTTGAAAAGGGTTGAATTTATTTTGGCCATATTTTCATCCAGACACCCTCTATACAACCCCGAAGACCATTTTTCTCTACAATGTCAAGTTTCTGAGATACGCAAAGGGGTTGAAAGTAGGGGGTTGAAAAGGGTTGAATTTTTTATTGGCCATATACTCATCCAAATACCCTCTATACAACCCCGAAGACCATTTTTCTCTACAATGTCAAGTTTCTGAGATACGCAAAGGGGTTGAAACAAGGGGGTTGAAAAGGGTTGAATAGGGTTGAATTTTTTATTGGCCATATACTCATCCAGACACCCTCTATACAACCCCGAAGACCATTTTTCTCTACAATGTCAAGTTTCTGAGATACGCAAAGGGGTTGAAAGTAGGGGGTTGAAAAGGGTTGAATAGGGTTGATTTTTTTATTGGCCATATACTCATCCAGACACCCTCTTTACAACCCCGAAGACCATTTTTCCCTTCTATGTTAGGTTTCTGAGATACGCAAAGGGGTTGAAAGTAGGGGTTGAAAAGGGTTGAATAGGGTTGAATTTTTTATTGGCCATATACTCATCCAGACACCCTCTATACAACCCCGAAGACCATTTTTCTCTACAATGTCAAGTTTCTGAGATACGCAAAGGGGTTGAAAGTAGGGGGTTGAAAAGGGTTGAATAGGGTTGAATTTTTTATTGGCCATATACTCATCCAAACACCCTCTATACAACCCCGAAAACCATTTTTCTCTAAAATGTCAGATTTCTGAGATACGTAAAGGGGTTGTAAAAAGGGGGTTGAAAAGGTGTAGTTTTTTTTTTTGTTTTCTACTCATCCAAACATCCTCTATACAATCCCGAAAACCATTTTTCTCTTCGCCGTCAGGTTTCTGAGATAAGCAATGGGGTTGAAAGAAGGGGGTTGAAAATGGGTAGTTTCAGATTTTTCCCATACTCACCCCGACACCTTCTATACAACCCCATAAAAAGTTTTCCCCTCCTAGCACGGCAAGTGGGAGAACAATTATGTCAATCAGTCAATCAATCAATCAGTGAGTGGTTTTTTAATTATATATAATATAACTAGTATTTCGCTTGGGGGCGCGAGTTGCAAGCAACTCGCGGTGTCTTTTTAGTATTTTTTGACTAACAATTATTATTTCTCTGTGAAAATACGCAAAGGGGTTGAAAGAAGGGGTTGAAAACGGTTAAATAGGGTTGAATTTTGATTCGCCATATACTCACCCAGATACCCTCTATACAACCCCGCAGACCATTTTTCTCTAAAATGTCAGATTTCTGAGATACGCAAAGGGGTTGAAAAGGGTTGAATATTTCATTCATCATATACTCATCCAAACACTCTATACAACCTCGAAAACTATTTTTCTCTACTATGTCAGGTTTCTGAGATACGCAAAGGGGTTGAAAAGGGTTGAATTTTTTAATCGCCATATACTTGTCCAAATACCCTCCATACAAACCTGAAAACCGTTTTGCTCTACTATGTCAGGTTTCTGAGATACGCAAAGGGGTTGAATAAAACAATCCATACATGCTCTGTGTGACACAGATGTTCACAGAACTGTATTTGTTCATAAACTGTATCTCAAAGTGTGTGTATCCTAGAAACTAAGATGTATTTTTGCATGCAAAATAAAATAAACTTATTATTATTATTATCAGTTATCTTTTTTTTCTCAGCTCTATTTTGGCTGGTTTTTACCACATTTACGGACCAAGCCAAGTAAATGTAGCGTGTGGTGCGTTTAATGGATTGTGTGATGAGGTCCTACTTCGTTGTCATCTATCTGCATACATTTTCTGACAATTCTGCATGTATTTAGAATCGCAGCCTTTTGCAATGTTATGTAGAGGGTTTCTGTAAGATCTAATAATTTTAAACTATGGAGGAGATAATTTGGGATAACAACCGTGGTGGAAAGTACTATTGGAACTACACATACTTTTTCTTGACGCCAGATTCTCATAACTTCATCTTTGAGTTCTGCGTATTTACTTATTTTTTCAGTGATCGTCTTCTGAATGTTATGTGTATTGGGGATTGCAATGTCTATCAAATAAGTTATTTTATTTATTCTATCCTGTAATGTTATATTCGGTCTATTATAATGTATGGTTCTGTCGGTGAGAATGGCACGGTCGTAGTAGAGCTTATGTGTAGTACTTTCTAAAATGGTTTGTGGTGTATAGTTGTAGTAAGGGGTTTTAGTGTTTTGAATGAGTGCGTGTTTGAGAGCTAGTTTTTAATGGATGACGTTTGCTACTTGGTTATGCCTATGAGTGTAATCGGTCTGCGTGAGTGTTGTGCAGGCGCCAGTAATATGCTGAATGGTTTCAGGTTGGGTGTGACACTTGCGACATTTATCGTTTGTTACTGTAGGGTCTTTAATTATCGGGAGGGGGCTGAAATGGAGTGCCAGTAATGGTCCCATTTCGGCCTCCTCCAGAGACAAGTCGGCCGCTGTGCTATTGCGCAGCGGCTGATGCCTGTGGACGGTGAGCGTGGGTGGCTCGCCGTCCGATACCAGGCTGAGTCGACGACGCGTTGTGCTTCACGCGCGCCTCAAGGAGCCGTCAGCACCAGAGACGGGGCCCCATAGGGTCGGTGCCTGCTAGGGTTGCGGAATTTGTTCGAAAGAGTTACCGCGGCCCTGGAACGCAAAGGGCACATGGAGGAGCACGGGTGGGTTTTAGTCAGTAAAAGTCTGACACTCCCTACCGCTCCACCCAGGGCGGGAGGGGTCATTTGATGATTTCCCATCCAAAAAAAAAAAAAAGGGTCTTTAATTATATATTTTCTGTAAAAAAAAAATTGTGTTAATGATCTGTTATTATTATTATTTCCTTTATTCATTACATAAATACATATAAATTACATTTTTAAATATTAAAATACAATTATTTAAAATATTTAAAAATATAAAAAATAGTAGCCCACCGGTATCGGGGACAGGGTCCAAGCTACCGGCGGTCAGGGCCCCAGAGAGAGGAACCTCCTAACAATGCGAGCCGTGTCCAGAAGTACCGCTTTCTGGATCAAGCCCTTGATCCAGCTGCCTAAAGAGAGCCTCTTAAGGTGTTGACGGAAACGACTATCGGTACAATGATTGCTGAATCCACATCCCACATGTCGACAACCTCGCGAGCCAAGTCAAGATATTTAATTTGCTTATCTCTCTCGGCTTTCACGAGGTTCTCGTCATGTGGAACAGTTATGTCTACAATCATTGCACGCCTCACGATTCGGACCACCACCACTATATCAGGCTTATTGGCAACAATAGTCCTGTCAGTGATGATGGACCGATCCCAGTACAATGTGATATTGCCATTATCGAGAACTGGGTCGGGCACATACCTGTAGTACGGCACCTCCGATTCCACAAGTGAGTATTTTAGAGCAAGTTGCTGGGGGATAATCCTGGCTACGAGGTTGTGCCTATGCAAATACTCTCAATACTTATTATTGTTATTATGTAATCCCGAAGACCATTTTTCTCTACAATGTCAGATTTCTGAGATACGCAAAGGGGTTGAAAGAAGGGGGTTGAAAAGGGTTGATTTTTTTATAGTCCATATACTCACCTGGATACCCTCTATACAACCCCGAAAACTATTTTTCTCTACGATGTCAGCTTTCTGAGATGGGTCTACCCTTTATAGCAGAACTTTTAATGTCATAATATTATTTTGCATAACAACGGATAGCATAATCTTCACTTCGCAGAAAATTGTTTGGTGTACCCTCATTTATCATACATTAAAAATTCATAATTTTGTAAGTCAGAATCATCTTTAGACATAAATTTCATATCCATAATGATTAAAAAGTAGAACCATCTTATCGCAGAAAGTTCACAGTCAGAATTGTCTTTTGGCAAACATTTCATATCGGTAGTCATTAAAAGGCAGAACTGGCATATTTCCGAAAGTTAACAGAATCATCTTTTGTCATACATTTTGACATCCATAAATAGAAAGACACATCTGTTATACTACAGAAAATTCAGTTACAATAATTTTGCATTTCTTACCAGAACAATAAAATTTGTACAAGCAAGCATGCAGCATGCAAGCAAGCACGCAGCATGCAAGCAAGCAAGCAGCATGCAAGCAAGCATGCAGCATGCAGCATGCAAGCAAGCAAGCAACATGCAGCATGCATGGTTTCTGTCACGGCTACGGCGCTGCGCGGTTCCGGCGGTCCCACGCGAGTTTATCGTTGCAGATGGGTTTAACGCTCACCACCGCAGCTTCGGCTTGCGGCCCGGCTTCGCCGGCCAGCCTCAGCCGCGGCGGCGAGTGTTACAACCACCTGCTCCTCAAATCGCGGGCCGCCTCACCGCCTCCGCGCCTTCGTGGTTTTAAATTACACTCTAGGGGTAGGGCAGACAAGACTACATGGAGTCGGTTTTGCAGCGATTCGTTTCTGTCACTAAATTTTTAGTAAAAAGCGTTTACTGTTAAGACAATGTTTAAATTTTAATATACCTAAGATTAGATACAAATGCTTGTTTTATGGAAATGGTTAAATAGATTCATCCCAGGTGAAATTCTGCCATCTTCATAGTATGCCAAGTGAAATTTATTATGCAAAATGATCGTCGTTCCAAGTAAACATTGTGCTAAACGAAATTATGCGATGTTTTAACAATGCTAAAGGTAATTATGCCAAATAAAATTCTGCCATCCTAATAGTATGCCATTGTAAATTCGGGCATATAAATATTCGGCCAAACAATAGTTATACTAAATATTTTTTATGCCTTACAAATACTCGTTTAAAAAAGATTATGCCAAGTGTGTTATGCCAAGTAAAATTCGGAGCAACAAGATTCTGCCAGATAGAGGGAACCCTTCTGAGATACGCAAAAGGGTTTTTTTTTATTTACAGTTCATTACCGCGGACTTGGTGGTCCGCGCCTTTTTTTACAGGTTAAACTTGTTTAGATTTTTTTTTTACATTACATATAGTATGTGCTTCCACATAGGACACTTTTCCTTAATCTACGCACAAGTTATTCCTGTGAGCATACAATAAAAGCATTTTGTAGCTTATGGTCTATGTGAGTCCATCATTTTTTTTTTTGTTTTTTTGTTCTTTGTGTTTTTTTTTGTTTTTTTTTTAATGTTTCTTTTTGTTTTTTTTTTATATGTATAATCTTCAGACTTTTTGTTCTAAATTACTTATTACTATATTAGTTAAAACACGGATGTTTTGACACACTTAAAAAAAATGGATATACATAAAGGGGTGATGCATGGCAGTTTGAGCCGGCCTAGAGCCCGAATACCTATCTCACCTGGCCTTGCAGCTCTGATCAACGGAAGCACCAGCAAAACGACCATAAAAGGTAGCAAGTATGCTGCACTGCCCCAAATGGTAGTTGCCACTCACCGATGCCGTATAATGCGAACCAAAGGGAAGGCGATCGCATTATTCGAGTGGAGAGAGGAGACTCCATTTGCCCAGGCGAGCTTACTGCTCCAACAAATCAGAGAGGCAGGAGAACACACGGTCACAGCCCGCACTATAAGTATTGACGCGGTGGTGGTCGGAGGGGAAAGAGGAGACGTTGCAGACCGCATCGGCTGTTTAAAAGCCTCAGAACAGCATGAGTTAGTCGTCTATGAGGACAGAGGGGAAAGTTTGAGCTTTCTCAGAGCCCCAAGAGACCCAACAGCCAGCGCGACGAGCTCCAGAACGAGTCCGGCCACACAAAGTGGATCCGAGAGGGCCCAGGAGAAGGCAGCCGCCGAAAAAGCTGCAAAGGAGCAGAGCAAAACTACCAGCCCAGAGGACCAAGCCCGGTCGAGGAGTCGCCTGAAAGCAATCGGCACTTTCCTCAGTTCTCTACTCCCTAGCACCAGCCACAAATCACAAGCTGATAAGCAGGGGGAAGCAGTGGAGAGGTTCTTCAGAAAAACACCAAGAGAACCATCACCAAAGAAGCCCACACCAACAAGAGCCGACAAAGGGCATGTTATCCCACCGACCCTCGCAGCCAATTCAGGCACTACGGACCACGTGAAGAGCGCTTTCCTCGAGTGCATAGCAATCGTGAGAGCGACCAGAGAGGTTAATCTCATGACATGCAAGAAGATCCTGCAGACCTTCCAGAGAAACACTGAAGGACTGCTAAGGGTACTGCTCGAGGAGGCCGAGGCGGCCGTATACGACAACGTCAAATCTCAAGTCATCATAGGAGAAATGACGGTGTCGTATATGGCAGCTTTCAGCGCGGAGAGTGACTTTGTGACCCTGTACGAGGAGGAAACGCAGTGCTCAGGCAAAATAAAATTCAGAGCAACGAACACCGACCCGATACTGATTACCGCCAAGTGTACCAAAATCATGCTGGATGACAAGATCCTTGAAATGGCTCAATCCATTCTGGGGACTTCAGACATCCAGGAGCATTGGGCGGTACCCAGTATCAGGTGGGTAAACGAAGTTCCGGGTTGCGGCAAGACAACCTGGGTGGTGAAACACTTCGACGAGGAAAAGGACGTTGTGGCCACCACGACAACTGAAGCTGCCAAAGATCTCAGGGAGAAGCTTGCGCACCGCTTAGGAGACCGAGTAAAGACAAAGGTGCACACTATGGCCTCAATCTTAGTAAACGGGTTCAGGAAACAAGAGAAATGCTACCGCCTCACGGTAGACGAGGCTCTTATGAACCATTATGGGGCCATAGTCATCGCAGTAAAGTTGTCTGGAGCAAGCGAGATTGTCCTTATCGGACCATTTTTGGACAGAGTGAACCTATTCGAGTTAAGGTATACCCGTCCATATATGGTGGCTGGCATCACCCAGGAACTCCTCTGCACACATCGCAAACCGATGGATGGGCAGTAATGCGCATTCTCGCTGATGTTGCTCGCGAACGGTGCTGAATTCCGGGATTCGCTAGGGGCCAGATTTTAGGGCTCTTTATGCCCTTTCAAACGACACCAATCTCGGTCTTCTAGCACCAGGGGTTACGAAGATAACTTGCGGGGGGGTGAGGTAGTCCCGAGGGGGAGGGGGAGGGGGAGGTTTCGTGGGGAGACGATAGGCGGTGGGGTCTTAGGTGGGAGTCTTGGGGGGGTCTCGTGCGGAGGTAAGAGGGGGTGGGGCCTTGGGAGTGGGGGTCTTGGGGGGGTCTCGTGCGGAGGTAAGAGGGGGTGGGGTCTTGGGAGTGGGGGTCTTGAGGGATCGTCACTCGTGTGGTGGTTTGGAGGTTTAAGTTGGAGGGGGTATTCCCAGGTTGGGAGGGGGTGGTTATGAAAAGTAAGGGGGGGGGGTAAAGCTCGCGAACGGTGCTGAATTCCGGGATTCGCTAGGGGCCAGATTTTAGGGTTCTTTATGCCCTTTCAAACGACACCAATCTCGGTCTTCTAGCACCAGGGGTTACGTAGATAACTTGCGGGGGGGGGTGAGGTAGTCCCGAGAGGGGAGGGGGGAGGGGGAGGTTTCGTGGGGAGACGATAGGCGGTTGGGTCTTGGGGGGTCTCGTGGGGAGGTGATGGGTGGTGGGGTCTTGGGAGTGGGGGTGGGGGTCTTGGGTGGTCTCGTGGGGAGGTGAGGGTGGTGGGATCTTGGGAGTGGGGGTCTTGGGGGATCGTCACTCGTGTGGTGGTTTGGAGGTTTAAGTTGGAGGGGGTATTCCCAGGTTGGGAGGGGGTGGCTGTGAAAAGTAAGGGGGGGGGGGGGGGGGGTAAAGCTCGCGAACGGTGCTGAATTCCGGGATTCGCTAGGGGCCAGATTTTAGGGCTCTTTATGCCCTTTCAAACGACACCAATCTCGGTCTTCTAGCACCAGGGGTTACGAAGATAACTTGCGGGGGGGTGAGGTAGTCCCGAGGGGGGAGGGGGAGGGGGAGGTTTCGTGGGCAGACGATAGGCGGTGGGGTCTAGGGTGGGAGTCTTGGGGGGGTCTCGTGCGGAGGTAAGAGAGGGTGGGGTCTTGGGCGGTCTCGTGGGGAGGCGATGGGTGGTGGGGTCTTGGGAGTGGTGGTCTTGGGGGTCTCGTGGGGAGCTGAGGGTGGTGGGGTCTTGGGAGTGGGGGTCTTGGGGGATCGCCACTCGTGTGGTGGTTTGGCGGTTTAAGTTGGAGGGGGTATTCCCAGGTTGGGAGGGGGTGGTTGTGAAAAGTAAGGGGGGGGGTAAAGCTCGCGAACGGTGCTGAATTCCGGGATTCGCAAGGGGCCAGATTTTAGGGCTCTTTATGCCCTTTCAAACGACACCAATCTCGGTCTTCTAGCACCAGGGGTTACGAAGATAACTTGCGGGGGGTTGAGGTAGTTCCGAGAGCGGAGGAGGAGGTTTTGTGGGGAGACGATAGGCGGTTGGGTCTTGGGTGGGGGTCTTGGGGGGTCTCGTGCGGAGGTAAGAGTGGATGGGGTCTTGGTGGGGGGTCTTGGGGGTCTCGTGGGGTAGGGTGAAGGGTTCAGGAGTTCCCTCAGGACTTACGTATGCGCTGGTGCGGAGCTGGAGCGGATTCTTCACGTCGGTCCGCGTGATGGCTGGTGTGGTACAATAATTCTTCGGCCGGCTTCGGAGTCTTCACACAAGGCTGATATATTAAAGAAAAGCACGTGGTGACAAAAAGTGTGGTTATACCACGCGGTTTGAGGTTGTTTTTTGGTAATAACCTCGTGCTTTTTGGCGATCTTGGTACCTTTATGTCTTTATTGGTTTCCCTCCGATTTCCAAGACTCTTACGCCGTTGAATTTGCCTTCGCCTCCTCTCTCTGGGTGAATGTGGGAGAGGTAATCCGACTACGCAAAGGGGTTGAAAGAAGGTGGTCGATAAGGGTTGAATAGGGTTGAATTTTTTGTTGGTCGTATACTCATCCAGACACCCTCTATACAACCCCGAAGACCATTTTTCTCTAAAATGTCAGGTTTCTGAGATACGCAAAGGGGTTGAAATAAGGGGGTTGAAAAGGGTTGAATAGGGTTGATTTTTTTGGCCATATACTCATCCAGATACCCTCTATACAACCCCGAAAACCATTTTTCTCTACAATGTCAGCTTTCTGAGATACGCAAAGGGGTTGAAACAAGGGGGTTGAAAAGGGTTGAATAGGGTTGATTTTTTTGGCCATATACTCATCCAGACACTTTCTATACAACCCCGAAGACCATTTTCCTCTAGAATGTCAGGTTTCTGAGATACGCAAAGGGGTTGAAAGAAGGGGGTTGAATAGGGTTGAATTTTTTAGTGGCCATATACTCATCCAGACACCTTCTATACAACCTCGAAAACCATTTTTCTCTACAATGTCAGGTTTCCGAGATATGCCAAGGGGTTGAAACAAGGGGGTTGAAAAGGGTTGAATAGGGTTGAATATTTTATTCGTCATATACTCATCCAGACACCTTCTATACAACCCCGAAAACCATTTTTCTCTACAATGTCAGGTTTCCGAGATATGCCAAGGGGTTGAAACAAGGGGGTTGAAAAGGGTTGAATAGGGTTGATTTTTTTATTGGCCATATACTTATCCAGACACCCTCTATACAACCCCGAAGACCATTTTTCTCTAGAATGTCAGGTTCCTGAGATAAGCAAAGGGGTTGTAAAAAGGGGGTTGAAAAGAGGTCATTTTTTTTTCGTTTTATACTCATCCAGACACCCTCTATACAACCCCGAAAACCATTTTTCTCTAGAATGTCAGGTTTCTGAGATACGCAAAGGGGTTGAAACAAGGGGGTTGAAAAGGGTTGAATAGGGTTGAATTTTTTATTGGCCATATACTCATCCAGATACCCTCTATACAACCCCGAAAACCATTTTTCTCTAAAATGTCAGATTTCTGAGATACGCAAAGGGGTTGTAAAAAGGGGGTTGAAAAGGGGTAATTTTTTTTTTCGTTTTATACTCATCCAAACACCCTCTATACAACCCCGAAAACCATTTTTCTCTTCGACGTCAGGTTTCCGAGATAAAAAATGGGGTTGAAAGAAGGGGGTTGAAAAGGGGTAGTTTCAGATTTTTCCCATACTCACCCCGACACCTTCTATACAACCCCATAAAAAGTTTTTCCCTCCTAGCACGGGAAGTGGGAGAACAATTATGTCAATCAATCAATCAATCAGTCAATCAGTCAATCAGTGAGTGGTTTTTTAATTGTATATAATATAACTAGTATTTCGCTTGGGGGCGCGAGTTGCAAGCAACTCGCGGTGTCTTTTTAGTATTTTTTTACTAACAATTATTGTTTCGATAGTCAAAAATGGCAGAATTTTTTATTCGTTATATACTCAGCCAAACACTATACAACCCCGAAACCATTTTTCTCTTCTTTGTCAGGTTTCTGAGATACGCAAAAGGGTTGAAAGAAGGGGGTTGAAAAGGGTTGAATATTTCATTCGTCATATACTCATCCAAACACTCTATACAACCTCGAAAACTATTTTTCTCTACTATGTCAGGTTTCTCAGATACGCAAAGGGGTTGAAAGAAGTGTGTTGAAAAGGGTTGAATAGGGTTGATTTTTTTATTGGCCATATACTCACCCAGATACCCTCTATACAACCCCGAAGACCATTTTTCTCTACAATGTCAAGTTTCTGGGTTACGCAAAGGGGTTGAAACAAGGGGGTTGAAAAGGGTTTAATAGGGTTGATTTTTTTATTGGCCATATACTCACCCAGATACCCTGCTGCCTGTTTCTGCTATAATGACGATATCGTCTGCAAATCGCAAGTGAGAGATGTACTCGCCATTGATGTTAATGCCGCGTTCTTTCCAGTTCAGCGTCTTGAACATATCCTCCATTGCATTAGTGAACAATTTCGGGGAAATAACATCCCCTTGTCTCACTCCTCGATGCAACGGTATGGTACTTGTTTGCTGATTCTGTACTTGAACGGACATGGTGGCGGCCTCGTAGAGACATCTCGTCACTTGGATGTATCGCCAGTCTACTTGGCAGCGCTGCAGGGACTCCAGAACAGACCAGATTTCAACAGAGTCAAAGGCCTTTTCATAGTCCACAAATGCTAGACACAGGGGCTGATTGTACTCTTCGGTCTTCTGTATAATCTGCCACACTGTGTGGATGTGGTCTATGGTGTCATATCCGCTCCGAAACCCAGCCTGCTCCGGTGGTTGGAATTCGTCGAGTCTTCGCGCAAGACGGTTCATGATCACTCTTGAAAACAGCTTATAGACGTGGCTTAAAAGGGATATGGGTCGATAGTTCTTCAACAGGGTCTTGTTTCCCTTTTTGAAGAACAAAACGACCACACTTCTACTCCCCGCCTCTGGAGTTCTCCCTTCAAATAGGACAGCGTTAAAAAGCTTCTGGAGCTCCCTAAGTACGGGGTTACCTCCAGCTTTCAGCAGCTCTGTGGTAACGCCGTCTTCTCCAGGGGCTTTTCCATTTTTAAGCTGCCCAAGAGCGATCTCGATTTCGCCAATACTGACTTCTGGCAGGTCTTCGGTGAAATGGCGTGTCAATGTGGCTCTAAGACCCTCATTTTCGGGATCAGGACGAGATGCATGCGATGCGTATAACCGGCTATAGAAGTCCTCCACTTCCGAAAGGACTGCTGGCTTCGAAGAAACGACTTCTCCACTTGCTGTGGTCAACTTCGTCAGGTGGCTTCTTCCGAGAGATTGTACGAACACCTTTGACCCCCGATTCTGCTCGATTGCTCATTCAACCGAAAGAGCATTGAAGCGCCGGAGGTCGCGTCGTACGTGTTTGTTGTTCTCTCGGTTTAGAAACCGCTTTGCCGACGAAGTGGTGGGTGGGTTTTCACGTCGTTCCTTCATTAGCCCTAAAGTCCCTTCTGAAAGCTTGGACTTCTTGCCCTTACGCTGCATATCACAGAATCTCATACCTTCTTCCCTGAGGATCCGAGTCACATTTTCGAGGTTCTGATTTACGTCTGTTGTGGTTTCCACGGTAGCGAATCGGTTTACCAGGTTTGCCTGGAACGTTTCAGATCCTGCCATGGTTTAGAGCAGAGTTGGTCGGAGTCTGGACTTCATCAGATAGACACGTTCGGCCTTGAAGTTAATATTCAGAGAGCCTCGTACAAGTCGGTGATCGCTACCGGTATTGAACCTATTGATCACGGAGACGTCTCTGAATATATGCCTCTTGTCCGTTATGATGAAGTCGATCTCATTTTTGTTTGCTTTCTGAGATACGCAAAGGGGTTGAAAAGGGTTGTATTTTTTAATCGCCATATACTTGTCCAAATACCCTCCATGCAAACCTGAAAACCGTTTTGCTCTACTATGTCAGGTTTCTGAGATACGCAAAGGGGTCGAAAGAAGGGGGTTGAAAAGGGTTGAATTTTTGATTCTTCATATACCCATCCATACATCCTCTATGTAATCCCGAAGACCATTTTTCTCTAAAATGTCAGATTTCTGAGATTCGCAAAGGGGTTGAAAGAAGGGGGTGGAAAAGGGTTGAATTTTTTATTCTTCATATACCCATATGTTCACAGAACTGTATTTGTTCATAAACTGTATCTCAAAGTGTGTGTATCCTAGAAACTAAGATGTATTTTGGCATGCAAAATAAAATAAACTTATTATTATTATTATCAGTTATCTTTTTTTTCTCAGCTCTTTTCTGGCTGGTTTTTACCACATTTACGGGCCAAGCCAAGTAAATGTAGCGTGTGGTGCGTTTAATGGATTGTGTGATGAGGTCCTACTTCGTTGTCATCTATCTGCATAAATTCTGACAATTCTGCATGTATTTAGAATCGCAGCCTTTTGCAATGTTATGTAGAGGGTTTCTGTAAGATCTAATAATTTTAAACTATGGAGGAGATAATTTGGGATAACACCTGTGGTGGAAAGTACTATTGGCCCAGGTACCAGATTCCCATAACTTCATCTTTGAGTTCTGCGTATTTACTTATTTTTTCAGTGATCATCTTCTGAATGTTATACACATAACATTCAGAAGATGATCACTGAGATGATCATTGGGGATTGCAATGTCTATCAAATAAGTTATTTTATTTATTTTATCCTGTAATGTTATATTCGGTCTATTATAATGTATGGTTCTGTCGGTGAGAATGGCACGGTCGTAGTAGAGCTTATGTGTAGTACTTTCTAAAATGGTTTGTGGTGTATAGTTGTAGTAAGGGGTTTTAGTGTTTTGAATGAATGCGTGTTTGAGAGCTAGTTTTTGATGGATGACGTTTGCTACTTGGTCATGCCTATGAGTGTAATCGGTCTGCGTGAGTGTTGTGCAGGCGCCAGTAATATGCTGAATGGTTTCAGGTTGGGTGTGACACTTGCGACATTTATCGTTTGTTACTGTAGGGTCTTTAATTATATATTTCCTGTAATTTTTTTTTGTGTTAATGATCTGTTATTATTATTATTATTTCCTTTATTCATTACATAAATACATATAAATTACATTTTTAAATATTAAAATACAATTCTGTGCCTCCGGTGAAAACTGATACAACTTCAAAATGACTACTTTTCAGTAGAGCGATTTAAAGTTTTATTTATTTTCTATTTTATTTAAAAAGATTATTATAAATATTTTTACAGAACACTTAATTTTAAATACAAGTTGCATCGTTTTTGTTTAAAATTACAGGATTTTGTAACATTTCATTAGAAAATTAGGAAAATATTGAGGAAAAACTGTCAACTATATCAATGTGCACCGACATTACGTCTGTGTAAACTAATGTATGTTAAGTAATATCAACTTACACCACACATACAGTTCTCGTGAAGACTGATATCATAAAATTTATGTTTTAGTATATACACTGATAATATTGATGCAAGAAAAATGTTGTTGAACCAATCTAATATAACTTTATGTTAGAAATCAGTCTAGAACTTTAAAGTTTACCTAATTTAATATTTATTGAGATATATCACATATCACGATGTTAGTTTTTGTGTATGATGCTACAAGTAAACTTATATATTCAATATCTTCGTGTAAAGTGATATTTGTGATTAAAAAAAAACAAACGTCAAAACAAAACAACTCAACACTCAACTCTACTCAAAACTCTAAAGCTCTTGGTATTAAAAATAAAACATACATATTTAAGACAAGAGACGGAAATTGGTCTTTCTCATATTTAAAAACTTTCAACTCTGCCCAAACAAAGTTCTCGTTTTCATCATTAATTTTTTTGATAGTAAAATACCGTCTGATTGATTTGATTGTCATCTCAACTACGGTAAATTTTCCAGGTTTTCCTAATATTCGAAAGTGCGCTCAATCTCTTGGATGATGGATGTTCATAGTCGTTAGTTTTTTAGTTCTTTCGATTGCAGAATGGTCACTATCTACTTCCATTCTTGTATGGCCCGGCATCAAGAATTTGTGCTCTATGGATGTAATATAAGGCAGGTCATGAACAGCAAGTAGCATCATTGTAGCCACCATGGAGTTTTTATTCTGCCTAGCGCAAGTGTCAGAGTGAAGGATATTTTTTATAATACCGGGATATTTAGTAGGAACTCCTCGTCCGGACACACTTTCGTCCCACATATAGCAAAAATCATTATTACTTGTACAGTCATGGATGGTAAAGATTGTATGTCCATAACTATCTTTTATAAAAGACCAGACCCTTCTTCAGGTATGGTGTTGGTAGACATTATTGCAAGTCAAATGTAAGCGTTAAGATGGCGGGCGATTCTTTAGAATATATTTATTGTCACTTTCTTTCTGGTCATACGCATAAGCGGCTGCAACTTGATGTTCCTCCAATTGATATTTAATGTGAAGTTTGTCATTGGTAATCGAATCAGTAGATGCCGTTTCTATTGCTTTACTTAACTTATCACATTTTAAACATGTATCTACTGTTGGTTAAACTATAGATTCAATGATTTGAAAACCTGACTGTAAACAGTTTTACTTACAGGTTCCATTGTTGTTACTGTTGTTTATTTAAGCCATTTTGGTGAAGGTCAAATCGGAACTCAGAAGTTTTTTATTAGTTTTGCTGCATCCATAGTGGCTTTCATACGCAGGAAATCATAAAATATGCCCTTTTTCACTTGGAACTATACCGTATTTAATTTTCTTTTCACAAATTGTCTTGACAAATCTATTGCTTTCATCGAAAGTAACTAAAAAAATTTTTTTGCAAATGTCGTATCGATCATTAACATTAAAAATCATATACTTATTAGTGTGTTCTCTTGTCTTTTTTGGTTCGATTTTAGAAGTACGCTTTTTACCTATTATTATGCAATTTATAATATATTGTGCTCGTGCTCTCCGTCTAAAAACTTTATTGCCACTGACCCCGTACGGATCGCATATCCCCCGCGGTAGAAGAAGTGTCACTATACACATTTTTTATGCCCTATTTGGAGTAATAATTACGTGTATAATTTAATATAACTTCACATGTATCATTTGAAACAAACAACTTACTACTTTTGTCTTTGTGTTAACTGATATTTCTGAAGTTGTAAAGTAAATTACACACGATGTCTTCGTGTAAAAAAATATAACTGAGTTTATATCATTAATTACATTTGTTACAGATAAATTTTACAAATGTATTGGAATATAACTTAAGACATATTTTTTTACACGGAGCGCTATCTAATTTTTCAATATATTTAACGATTTATGTGGAGTTAAATTATTTTACACGTCATTAACTATTAATACATAATTTTTAGGCCTACTTGTATCATACTATCTCTGGAAATATAACTTGTATCAAAATGTCGATTAGACAGAAATGTACAGAATTTTTTTCTGATACAAATGCAATTTAAAACTCCAATTTGATACAACTTGAGTTATATCAGTTTTCACCGGAGGCACAGAATTATATAAAAATATTTAAAAATATAAAAAATAGTAGCCCACCGGTATCGGGAACAGGGTCCAAGCTACCGGCGGTCAGGGCCCCAGAGAGAGGAACTTCCTAACAATGCGAGCCGTGTCCAGAAGTACCGCTTTCTGGATCAAGCCCTTGATCCAGCTGCCTAAAGAGAGCCTCTTAAGGTGTTGGTCGAGGCTCTTGGCTATTAAGCCATTGACGGAAACGACTATCGGTACAATGATTGCTGAATCCACATCCCACATGTCGACAACCTCGCGAGCCAAGTCAAGATATTTAATTTGCTTATCTTTCTCGGCTTTCACGAGGTTCTCGTCATGTTATGTCTACAATCATTGCACGCCTCACGATTCGGTCCACCACCACTATATCAGGCTTATTGGCAACAATAGTCCTGTCAGTGATGATGGACCGATCCCAGTACAATGTGATATTGCCATTATCGAGAACTGGGTCGGGCACATACCTGACCAGACACCTTTTATACAACCCCGAATACCATTTTTATCTAAAATGACAGATTTCTGAGATACGCAAAGGGGTTGAAAGAAGGGGGTTGAAAAGGGTTGATTTTTTTATAGGCCATATATTCACCGAGATACCCTCTATACAACCCCGAAAACCATTTTTCTCTACGATGTCAGCTTTCTGAGATACGCAAAAGGGTTTTTTTTTAATTTACAGTTCATTACCGCGGACTTGGTGGTCCGCGCCTTTTTTTACAGGTTAAATTTGTTTAGATTTTTTTTTACATTACATATATTATGTGCTTCCACATAGGACACTTTTCCTTAATCTACGCACAAGTTATTCCTGTGAGCATACAATAAAAGCATTTCGTAGCTTAAGGTCTATGTGAGTCCATCATTTTTTTTTTGTTTTTTTTTTCTTTGTTTTATTTCTGTTTTTTTTTTAAATGTTTCTCTTTGTTTTTTTTTTTATATGTATAATCTTCAGACTTTTTGTTCTAAATTACTTATTACTATATTAGTTAAAACACGGATGTTTTGACACACTTAGGCCCTGTTTCTCAATCATCAAATAAGGTTTATCTGACAGATAAAATATAAACTGGCCAAATTAAATAACCAATTTAATATGGCATGCATTTTATAATAGCTACTATTCAATTTGTTTGGTTCATAGATTTATCTGTCAGATAAGGTTTACGTGGCAATTGTGAAACAGGGCCTTAATGTTTTAAGTGGTTTTTTTTCATTAGGTGGGCCTAATGACCAGGGACTTCGCTAGTTTCTTCTTTCTTCGCAGAGAAGGAGAAAAGCTGGGTATAAGCTTCTGCATAGGCTCAAGCCGACCTAGAGCCCGAATACCTACATATCTCACCTGGCCTTGCAGCTCTGATCAACGGAAGCACCAGCAAAACGACCATAAAAGGTAGCAAGTATGCTGCACTGCCCCAAATGGTAGTTGCCACTCACCGATGCCGTATAATGCGAACCAAAGGGAAGACGATCGCATTATTCGAGTGGAGAGAGGAGACTCCATTTGCCCAGGCGAGCTCACTGCTCCAACAAATCAGAGAGGCAGGAGAACACACGGTCACAGCCCGCACTATAAGTGTTGACGCGGTGGTGGTCGGAGGGGAAAGAGGAGACGTCGCAGACCGCTTCGGCTGTTTAAAAGCCTCAGAACAGCATGATTTAGTCGTCTATGAGGACAGAGGGGAAAGTTTGAGCTTTCTCAGAGTCCCAAGAGACCCAACAGCCAGCGCGACGAGCTCCAGAACGAGTCCGACCACTCAAAGTGGATCCGAGAGGGCCCAGGAGAAGGCAGCCGCCGAAAAAGCTGCAAAGGAGCAGAGCAAAACTACCAGCCCAGAGGACCAAGCCCGGTCGAGGAGTCGCCTGAAAGCAATCGGCACTTTCCTCAGTTCTCTACTCCCTAGCACCAGCCGCAAATCACAAGCTGATAAGCAGGGGGAAGCAGTGGAGAGGTTCTTCAGAAAAACACCAAGAGAACCATCACCGAAGAAGCCCACACCAACAAGAGCCGACAAAGGGCATGTTATCCCACCGACCCTCGCAGCCAATTCAGGCACTACGGACCACGTGAAGAGCGCTTTCCTCGAGTACATAGCAATCGTGAGAGCGACCAGAGAGGTTAATACATTACAATTTAGTCATGTAGAATTAGTAGTAGAATTACAATTAGGACATGTAAGAAGATCCTGCAGACCTTCCAGAGAAACACTGAAGGACTGTAAGGGTACTGCTCGAGGAGGCCGAGACGGCCGTATACGACAACGTCAAATCTCAAGTCATCATAGGAGAAATGACGGTGTCGTATATGGCAGCTTTCAGCGCGGAGAGTGGCTTTGTGACCCTGTACGAGGAGGAAGCGGAGCGCTCAGGCAAAATAAAATTCAGAGCACCGAACACCGACCCGATACTGATTACCGCCAAGTGTACCAAAATCATGCTGGATGACAAGATCCTTGAAATGGCTCAGTCCATTCTGGGGACTTCAGACATCCAGGAGCATTGGGCGGTACCCAGTATCAGGTGGGTAAATGGAGTTCCGGGTTGCGGCAAGACAACCTGGGTGGTGAAACACTTCGACGAGGAAAAGGACGTTGTGGCCACCACGACAACTGAAGCTGCCAAAGATCTCAGGGAGAAGCTTGCGCACCGCTTAGGAGACCGAGTAAAGACAAAGGTGCGCACTATGGCCTCAATCTTAGTAAACGGGTTCAGGAAACAAGAGAAATGCTACCGCCTCACGGTAGACGAGGCTCTTATGAACCATTTTGGGGCCATAGTCATCGCAGTAAAGTTGTCTGGAGCAAGCGAGATTGTCCTTATCGGACCATTTTTGGACAGAGTGAACCTGTTCGAGTTAAGGTATACCCGTCCATATATGGTGGCTGGCATCACCCAGGAACTCCTCTGCACACATCGCAACCCGATGGATGGGCAGTAACGCGCGTTCTCGCTGATGTTGCTCGCGAACGGTGCTGAATTCCGGGATTCGCAAGGGGCCAGATTTTAGGGCTCTTTATGCCCTTTCAAACGACACCAATCTCGGTCTTCTAGCACCAGGGGTTACGAAGATAACTTGCGGGGGGGGGTGAGGTAGTCCCGAGGGGGAGGGGGGGGAAGGGGGGTTTCGTGGGGAGACGATAGGCGGTGGGGTCTTGGGTGGGGGTCTTGGGTGGGGGTCTTGGGGGATCTCGTGGGGAGGTGAGGGGTGGTGGGGTCCTGGTGGGGGT
This sequence comes from Hecatera dysodea, assembly GCA_905332915.2. Lineage (NCBI taxonomy): Eukaryota > Metazoa > Arthropoda > Insecta > Lepidoptera > Noctuidae > Hecatera > Hecatera dysodea. The sequence continues at coordinate 22,908,146 of HG995290.1, forward strand.
CTTGGGGGATCTCGTGGGGAGGTGATGGGTGGTGGGGTCTTGGGAGTGAGGGTCTTGGGGGGTCTCGTGGGGCGGTGAGGGGTGGTGGGGTCTTGGGTGTGGGGGTCTTGAGGGATCGTCACTCGTGTGGTGGTTCGGCGGTTTAAGTTGGAGGGGGTATTCCCAGGTTGGGAGGGGGTGGTTGTGAAAAGTAAGGGGGGGGGGTAAAGCTCGCGAACGGTGCATAATTCCGGGATTCGCTAGGGGCCAGATTTTAGGGCTCTTTATGCCCTTTCAAACGACACCAATCTCGGTCTTCTAGCACCAGGGGTTATGAAGATAACTTGCGGGGGGTGAGGTAGTCCCGAGGGGGGAGGGGGGAGGGGGAGGTTTCGTGGGGAGACGATAGGCGGTGGGGTCTTGGGTGGGGATCTTGTGGGGTCTCGTGCGGAGGTAAGAGGGGGTGGGGTCTTGGTGGGGGTCTTGGGGGGTCTCGTGGGGCGGTGAGGGGTGGTGGGGTCTTGGGAGTGGGGGTCTTGAGGGATCGTCACTCGTGTGGTGGTTTGGAGGTTTAAGTTGGAGCGGGTATTCCCAGGTCGGGAGGGGGTGGTTGTGAAAAGTAGGGGGGGGGGGTTAAGCTCGCGAACGGTGCATAATTCCGGGATTCGCTAGGGACCAGATTTTAGGGCTCTTTATGCCCTTTCAAACGACACCAATCTCGGTCTTCTAGCACCAGGGGTTATGAAGATAACTTGCGGGGGGTGAGGTAGTCCCGAGGGGGGAGGGGGGAGGGGGAGGTTTCGTGGGGAGACGATAGGCGGTGGGGTCTTGGGTGGGGATCTTGTGGGGTCTCGTGCGGAGGTAAGAGGGGGTGGGGTCTTGGTGGGGGTCTCGTGGGGAGGTGATGGGCGGGGGGTCTTGGGAGTGGGGGTCTTGGGGGATCAACACTCGTGTGGTGGTTTGGAGGTTTAAGTTGGAGGGGGTATTCCCAGGTTGGGAGGGTGTGGTTGTGAAAAGTAAGGGGGGGTAAAGCTCGCGAACGGTGCTGAATTCCGGGATTCGCTAGGGGCCAGATTTTAGGGCTCTTTATGCCCTTTCAAACGACACCAATCTCGGTCTTCTAGCACCAGGGGTTACAAAGATAACTTGCGGGGGGTGAGGTAGTCCCGAGGGGGGAGGGGGGAGCGGGAGGTTTCGTGGGGAGACTATAGGCGGTGGGGTCTTGGGGGGTCTCGTGCGGAGGTAAGAGTGGGTGGGGTCTTGGTGGGGGGTCTTGGGGGTCTCGTGGGGTAGGGTGAAGGGTTCAGGAGTTCCCTCAGGACTTACGTATGCGCTGGAGCGGATTCTTCACGTCGGTCCGCGTGATGGCTGGTGTGGTAGAATAATTCTTCGGCCGGCTTCGGAGTCTTCACACAAGGCTGATATATTAAAGAAGAGCACGTGGTGACAAAAAGTGTGGTTATACCACGCGGTTTGAGGTTGTTTTTTGGTAATAACCTCGTGCTTTTTGGCGATCTTGGTACCTTTATGTCTTTATTGGTTTCCCTCCGATTTCTAAGATTCTTACGCCGTTGAATTTGCCTTCGCCTCCTCTCTCTGGGAGAATGTGGGAGAGGTAATCCGACTACGCAAAGGGGTTGAAAGAAGGGGGTCGATAAGGGTTGAATAGGGTTGAATTTTTTATTGGTCGTATACTCATCCAGATACCCTCTATACAACCCCGAAGACCATTTTTCTCTAAAATGTCAGGTTTCTGAGATACGCAAAGGGGTTGAAACAAGGGGGTTGAAAAGGGTTGAATAGGGTTGATTTTTTTGGCCATATACTCATCCAGATACCCTCTATACAACCCCGAAAACCATTTTTCTCTACAATGTCAGCTTTCTGAGATACGCAAAGGGGTTGAAATAAGGGGGTTGAAAAGGGTTGAATAGGGTTGATTTTTTGGCCATATACTCATCCAGACACCTTCTATACAACACCGAAGACCATTTTCCTCTAGAATGTCAGGTTTCTGAGATACGCAAAGGGGTTGAAAGAAGGGGGTTGAAAAGGGTTGAATTTTTTTTGGCCATATATTCATCCAGGTGCCCTCTATACAACCCCGAAAACCATTTATCTCTACAATATCAGGTTTCTGAAATATGCCAAGGGGTTGAAACAAGGGGGATGAAAAGGGTTGAATAGGGTTGAATATTTTATTCGTCATATTATACTCATCCAGATACCCTCTATACAACCCCGAAGACCATTTTTCTCTACAATGTCAGGTTTCTGAGTTACGCAAAGGGGTTGAAAGAAGGGGGTTGAAAAGGGTTGAATTTTTTTTAGCCATATTTTCATCCAGATGCCCTCTATACAACCCCGAAAACCATTTTTCTCTACAATGTCAGGTTTCTGAGTTACGCAAAGGGGTTGAAAGAAGGGGGTTGAAAAGGGTTGATTTTTTATAGGATATATACTCACCCAGATACCCTCTATATAACCCCGAAAACCATTTTTCTCTTCAAAGTCAAGTTTCTGAGATACGCAAAGGGGTTGAAAAGGGTTGAATAGGGTTAAATTTTTTATTGGCCATATACTCATCCAAATACCCTCTATACAACCCCGAAAACCATTTTTCTCTAAAATGTCAGATTTCTGAGATACGCAAAGGGGTTGTAAAAAGGAGTATGAAAAGGGGTAGTTTTTTTTTCGGTTTTCTACTCATCCAAACACCCTCTATACAACCCCGAAAACCATTTTTCTCTTCGACGTCAGGTTTCCGAGATAAGCAATGGGGTTGAAAGAAGGGGGTTGAAAAGGGGTAGTTTCAGATTTTTCCCATACTCACCCCGACACCTTCTATACAACCCCATAAAAAGTTTTCCCCTCCTAGCACGGCAAGTGGGAGAACAATTATGTCAATCAGTCAATCAATCAATCAGTGAGTGGTTTTTTAATTATATATAATATAATAACTAGTATTTCGCTTGGGGGCGCGAGTTGCAAGCAACCCGCGGTGTCTTTTTAGTATTTTTTGACTAACAATTATTATTTCTCTGAGAAAATAATAATTTGTGTCAGGTTTCTGAGATACGCAAAGGGGTTGAAAGAAGGGGGTTGAAAAGTGTTGATTTTTTTATTGGCCATATACTCACCCAGATACCCTCTATACAACCCCGAAGACCATTTTTCTCTACAATGTCAGGTTTCTTAGATATGCCAAGGGGTTGAAACAAGGGGGTTGAAAAGGGTTGAATAGGGTTGAATTTTTTATTGGCCATATACTCATCCAGATACACTCTATATAACCCCGAAAACCATTTTGCTCTACTGTGTCAAATTTCTGAGATACGCAAAGGGGTTGAAAGAAGGGGGTTGAAAAGGGTTGATTTTTTTATTGGCCATATACTCATTCAGATACCCTCTATACAACCCCGAAAACCATTTTTCTCTAAAATGTCAGATTTCTGAGATACGCAAAGGGGTTGAAAGTAGGGGGTTGAAAAGGGTTGAATTTTTTTTGGCCTTATATTCATCCAGATGTCCTCTATACAACCCCGAAGACCATTTTTCTCTACAATGTCAGGTTTCTGAGTTACGCAAAGGGGTTGAAAGAACGGGGTTGAAAAGGGTTGAATTTTTTGTGGCCATGTTTTCATCCAGACACCCTCTATACAACCCCGAAGACCATTTTTCTCTACAATGTCAAGTTTCTGAGATACGCAAAGGGGTTGAAACAAGGGGGTTGAAAAGGGTTGAATAGGGTTGAATTTTTTATTGGCCATATACTCATCCAGACACCCTCTATACAACCCCGAAGACCATTTTTCTCTACAATGTCAAGTTTCTGAGATACGCAAAGGGGTTGAAAGTAGGGGGTTGAAAAGGGTTGAATAGGGTTGATTTTTTTATTGGCCATATACTCATCCAGACACCCTCTTTACAACCCCGAAGACCATTTTTCCCTTCTATGTTAGGTTTCTGAGATACGCAAAGGGGTTGAAAGTAGGGGTTGAAAAGGGTTGAATAGGGTTGAATTTTTTATTGGCCATATACTCATCCAGACACCCTCTATACAACCCCGAAGACCATTTTTCTCTACAATGTCAAGTTTCTGAGATACGCAAAGGGGTTGAAAGTAGGGGGTTGAAAAGGGTTGAATAGGGTTGAATTTTTTATTGGCCATATACTCATCCAAACACCCTCTATACAACCCCGAAAACCATTTTTCTCTAAAATGTCAGATTTCTGAGATACGTAAAGGGGTTGTAAAAAGGGGGTTGAAAAGGTGTAGTTTTTTTTTTTGTTTTCTACTCATCCAAACATCCTCTATACAATCCCGAAAACCATTTTTCTCTTCGCCGTCAGGTTTCTGAGATAAGCAATGGGGTTGAAAGAAGGGGGTTGAAAATGGGTAGTTTCAGATTTTTCCCATACTCACCCCGACACCTTCTATACAACCCCATAAAAAGTTTTCCCCTCCTAGCACGGCAAGTGGGAGAACAATTATGTCAATCAGTCAATCAATCAATCAGTGAGTGGTTTTTTAATTATATATAATATAATAATAATAATAACTAGTATTTCGCTTGGGGGCGCGAGTTGCAAGCAACTCGCGGTGTCTTTTTAGTATTTTTTGACTAACAATTATTATTTCTCTGTGAAAATACGCAAAGGGGTTGAAAGAAGGGGTTGAAAACGGTTAAATAGGGTTGAATTTTGATTCGCCATATACTCACCCAGATACCCTCTATACAACCCCGCAGACCATTTTTCTCTAAAATGTCAGATTTCTGAGATACGCAAAGGGGTTGAAAAGGGTTGAATATTTCATTCATCATATACTCATCCAAACACTCTATACAACCTCGAAAACTATTTTTCTCTACTATGTCAGGTTTCTGAGATACGCAAAGGGGTTGAAAAGGGTTGAATTTTTTAATCGCCATATACTTGTCCAAATACCCTCCATACAAACCTGAAAACCGTTTTGCTCTACTATGTCAGGTTTCTGAGATACGCAAAGGGGTTGAATAAAACAATCCATACATGCTCTGTGTGACACAGATGTTCACAGAACTGTATTTGTTCATAAACTGTATCTCAAAGTGTGTGTATCCTAGAAACTAAGATGTATTTTTGCATGCAAAATAAAATAAACTTATTATTATTATTATCAGTTATCTTTTTTTTCTCAGCTCTATTTTGGCTGGTTTTTACCACATTTACGGACCAAGCCAAGTAAATGTAGCGTGTGGTGCGTTTAATGGATTGTGTGATGAGGTCCTACTTCGTTGTCATCTATCTGCATACATTTTCTGACAATTCTGCATGTATTTAGAATCGCAGCCTTTTGCAATGTTATGTAGAGGGTTTCTGTAAGATCTAATAATTTTAAACTATGGAGGAGATAATTTGGGATAACAACCGTGGTGGAAAGTACTATTGGAACTACACATACTTTTTCTTGACGCCAGATTCTCATAACTTCATCTTTGAGTTCTGCGTATTTACTTATTTTTTCAGTGATCGTCTTCTGAATGTTATGTGTATTGGGGATTGCAATGTCTATCAAATAAGTTATTTTATTTATTCTATCCTGTAATGTTATATTCGGTCTATTATAATGTATGGTTCTGTCGGTGAGAATGGCACGGTCGTAGTAGAGCTTATGTGTAGTACTTTCTAAAATGGTTTGTGGTGTATAGTTGTAGTAAGGGGTTTTAGTGTTTTGAATGAGTGCGTGTTTGAGAGCTAGTTTTTAATGGATGACGTTTGCTACTTGGTTATGCCTATGAGTGTAATCGGTCTGCGTGAGTGTTGTGCAGGCGCCAGTAATATGCTGAATGGTTTCAGGTTGGGTGTGACACTTGCGACATTTATCGTTTGTTACTGTAGGGTCTTTAATTATCGGGAGGGGGCTGAAATGGAGTGCCAGTAATGGTCCCATTTCGGCCTCCTCCAGAGACAAGTCGGCCGCTGTGCTATTGCGCAGCGGCTGATGCCTGTGGACGGTGAGCGTGGGTGGCTCGCCGTCCGATACCAGGCTGAGTCGACGACGCGTTGTGCTTCACGCGCGCCTCAAGGAGCCGTCAGCACCAGAGACGGGGCCCCATAGGGTCGGTGCCTGCTAGGGTTGCGGAATTTGTTCGAAAGAGTTACCGCGGCCCTGGAACGCAAAGGGCACATGGAGGAGCACGGGTGGGTTTTAGTCAGTAAAAGTCTGACACTCCCTACCGCTCCACCCAGGGCGGGAGGGGTCATTTGATGATTTCCCATCCAAAAAAAAAAAAAAGGGTCTTTAATTATATATTTTCTGTAAAAAAAAAATTGTGTTAATGATCTGTTATTATTATTATTTCCTTTATTCATTACATAAATACATATAAATTACATTTTTAAATATTAAAATACAATTATTTAAAATATTTAAAAATATAAAAAATAGTAGCCCACCGGTATCGGGAACAGGGTCCAAGCTACCGGCGGTCAGGGCCCCAGAGAGAGGAACCTCCTAACAATGCGAGCCGTGTCCAGAAGTACCGCTTTCTGGATCAAGCCCTTGATCCAGCTGCCTAAAGAGAGCCTCTTAAGGTGTTGACGGAAACGACTATCGGTACAATGATTGCTGAATCCACATCCCACATGTCGACAACCTCGCGAGCCAAGTCAAGATATTTAATTTGCTTATCTCTCTCGGCTTTCACGAGGTTCTCGTCATGTGGAACAGTTATGTCTACAATCATTGCACGCCTCACGATTCGGACCACCACCACTATATCAGGCTTATTGGCAACAATAGTCCTGTCAGTGATGATGGACCGATCCCAGTACAATGTGATATTGCCATTATCGAGAACTGGGTCGGGCACATACCTGTAGTACGGCACCTCCGATTCCACAAGTGAGTATTTTAGAGCAAGTTGCTGGGGGATAATCCTGGCTACGAGGTTGTGCCTATGCAAATACTCTCAATACTTATTATTGTTATTATGTAATCCCGAAGACCATTTTTCTCTACAATGTCAGATTTCTGAGATACGCAAAGGGGTTGAAAGAAGGGGGTTGAAAAGGGTTGATTTTTTTATAGTCCATATACTCACCTGGATACCCTCTATACAACCCCGAAAACTATTTTTCTCTACGATGTCAGCTTTCTGAGATGGGTCTACCCTTTATAGCAGAACTTTTAATGTCATAATATTATTTTGCATAACAACGGATAGCATAATCTTCACTTCGCAGAAAATTGTTTGGTGTACCCTCATTTATCATACATTAAAAATTCATAATTTTGTAAGTCAGAATCATCTTTAGACATAAATTTCATATCCATAATGATTAAAAAGTAGAACCATCTTATCGCAGAAAGTTCACAGTCAGAATTGTCTTTTGGCAAACATTTCATATCGGTAGTCATTAAAAGGCAGAACTGGCATATTTCCGAAAGTTAACAGAATCATCTTTTGTCATACATTTTGACATCCATAAATAGAAAGACACATCTGTTATACTACAGAAAATTCAGTTACAATAATTTTGCATTTCTTACCAGAACAATAAAATTTGTACAAGCAAGCATGCAGCATGCAAGCAAGCACGCAGCATGCAAGCAAGCAAGCAGCATGCAAGCAAGCATGCAGCATGCAGCATGCAAGCAAGCAAGCAACATGCAGCATGCATGGTTTCTGTCACGGCTACGGCGCTGCGCGGTTCCGGCGGTCCCACGCGAGTTTATCGTTGCAGATGGGTTTAACGCTCACCACCGCAGCTTCGGCTTGCGGCCCGGCTTCGCCGGCCAGCCTCAGCCGCGGCGGCGAGTGTTACAACCACCTGCTCCTCAAATCGCGGGCCGCCTCACCGCCTCCGCGCCTTCGTGGTTTTAAATTACACTCTAGGGGTAGGGCAGACAAGACTACATGGAGTCGGTTTTGCAGCGATTCGTTTCTGTCACTAAATTTTTAGTAAAAAGCGTTTACTGTTAAGACAATGTTTAAATTTTAATATACCTAAGATTAGATACAAATGCTTGTTTTATGGAAATGGTTAAATAGATTCATCCCAGGTGAAATTCTGCCATCTTCATAGTATGCCAAGTGAAATTTATTATGCAAAATGATCGTCGTTCCAAGTAAACATTGTGCTAAACGAAATTATGCGATGTTTTAACAATGCTAAAGGTAATTATGCCAAATAAAATTCTGCCATCCTAATAGTATGCCATTGTAAATTCGGGCATATAAATATTCGGCCAAACAATAGTTATACTAAATATTTTTTATGCCTTACAAATACTCGTTTAAAAAAGATTATGCCAAGTGTGTTATGCCAAGTAAAATTCGGAGCAACAAGATTCTGCCAGATAGAGGGAACCCTTCTGAGATACGCAAAAGGGTTTTTTTTTATTTACAGTTCATTACCGCGGACTTGGTGGTCCGCGCCTTTTTTTACAGGTTAAACTTGTTTAGATTTTTTTTTTACATTACATATAGTATGTGCTTCCACATAGGACACTTTTCCTTAATCTACGCACAAGTTATTCCTGTGAGCATACAATAAAAGCATTTTGTAGCTTATGGTCTATGTGAGTCCATCATTTTTTTTTTTGTTTTTTTGTTCTTTGTGTTTTTTTTTGTTTTTTTTTTAATGTTTCTTTTTGTTTTTTTTTTATATGTATAATCTTCAGACTTTTTGTTCTAAATTACTTATTACTATATTAGTTAAAACACGGATGTTTTGACACACTTAAAAAAAATGGATATACATAAAGGGGTGATGCATGGCAGTTTGAGCCGGCCTAGAGCCCGAATACCTATCTCACCTGGCCTTGCAGCTCTGATCAACGGAAGCACCAGCAAAACGACCATAAAAGGTAGCAAGTATGCTGCACTGCCCCAAATGGTAGTTGCCACTCACCGATGCCGTATAATGCGAACCAAAGGGAAGGCGATCGCATTATTCGAGTGGAGAGAGGAGACTCCATTTGCCCAGGCGAGCTTACTGCTCCAACAAATCAGAGAGGCAGGAGAACACACGGTCACAGCCCGCACTATAAGTATTGACGCGGTGGTGGTCGGAGGGGAAAGAGGAGACGTTGCAGACCGCATCGGCTGTTTAAAAGCCTCAGAACAGCATGAGTTAGTCGTCTATGAGGACAGAGGGGAAAGTTTGAGCTTTCTCAGAGCCCCAAGAGACCCAACAGCCAGCGCGACGAGCTCCAGAACGAGTCCGGCCACACAAAGTGGATCCGAGAGGGCCCAGGAGAAGGCAGCCGCCGAAAAAGCTGCAAAGGAGCAGAGCAAAACTACCAGCCCAGAGGACCAAGCCCGGTCGAGGAGTCGCCTGAAAGCAATCGGCACTTTCCTCAGTTCTCTACTCCCTAGCACCAGCCACAAATCACAAGCTGATAAGCAGGGGGAAGCAGTGGAGAGGTTCTTCAGAAAAACACCAAGAGAACCATCACCAAAGAAGCCCACACCAACAAGAGCCGACAAAGGGCATGTTATCCCACCGACCCTCGCAGCCAATTCAGGCACTACGGACCACGTGAAGAGCGCTTTCCTCGAGTGCATAGCAATCGTGAGAGCGACCAGAGAGGTTAATCTCATGACATGCAAGAAGATCCTGCAGACCTTCCAGAGAAACACTGAAGGACTGCTAAGGGTACTGCTCGAGGAGGCCGAGGCGGCCGTATACGACAACGTCAAATCTCAAGTCATCATAGGAGAAATGACGGTGTCGTATATGGCAGCTTTCAGCGCGGAGAGTGACTTTGTGACCCTGTACGAGGAGGAAACGCAGTGCTCAGGCAAAATAAAATTCAGAGCAACGAACACCGACCCGATACTGATTACCGCCAAGTGTACCAAAATCATGCTGGATGACAAGATCCTTGAAATGGCTCAATCCATTCTGGGGACTTCAGACATCCAGGAGCATTGGGCGGTACCCAGTATCAGGTGGGTAAACGAAGTTCCGGGTTGCGGCAAGACAACCTGGGTGGTGAAACACTTCGACGAGGAAAAGGACGTTGTGGCCACCACGACAACTGAAGCTGCCAAAGATCTCAGGGAGAAGCTTGCGCACCGCTTAGGAGACCGAGTAAAGACAAAGGTGCACACTATGGCCTCAATCTTAGTAAACGGGTTCAGGAAACAAGAGAAATGCTACCGCCTCACGGTAGACGAGGCTCTTATGAACCATTATGGGGCCATAGTCATCGCAGTAAAGTTGTCTGGAGCAAGCGAGATTGTCCTTATCGGACCATTTTTGGACAGAGTGAACCTATTCGAGTTAAGGTATACCCGTCCATATATGGTGGCTGGCATCACCCAGGAACTCCTCTGCACACATCGCAAACCGATGGATGGGCAGTAATGCGCATTCTCGCTGATGTTGCTCGCGAACGGTGCTGAATTCCGGGATTCGCTAGGGGCCAGATTTTAGGGCTCTTTATGCCCTTTCAAACGACACCAATCTCGGTCTTCTAGCACCAGGGGTTACGAAGATAACTTGCGGGGGGGTGAGGTAGTCCCGAGGGGGAGGGGGAGGGGGAGGTTTCGTGGGGAGACGATAGGCGGTGGGGTCTTAGGTGGGAGTCTTGGGGGGGTCTCGTGCGGAGGTAAGAGGGGGTGGGGCCTTGGGAGTGGGGGTCTTGGGGGGGTCTCGTGCGGAGGTAAGAGGGGGTGGGGTCTTGGGAGTGGGGGTCTTGAGGGATCGTCACTCGTGTGGTGGTTTGGAGGTTTAAGTTGGAGGGGGTATTCCCAGGTTGGGAGGGGGTGGTTATGAAAAGTAAGGGGGGGGGTAAAGCTCGCGAACGGTGCTGAATTCCGGGATTCGCTAGGGGCCAGATTTTAGGGTTCTTTATGCCCTTTCAAACGACACCAATCTCGGTCTTCTAGCACCAGGGGTTACGTAGATAACTTGCGGGGGGGGGGTGAGGTAGTCCCGAGAGGGGAGGGGGGAGGGGGAGGTTTCGTGGGGAGACGATAGGCGGTTGGGTCTTGGGGGGGTCTCGTGCGGAGGCAAGAGGGGATGGGGTCTTGGTGGGGGTCTTGGGGGGTCTCGTGGGGAGGTGATGGGTGGTGGGGTCTTGGGAGTGGGGGTGGGGGTCTTGGGTGGTCTCGTGGGGAGGTGAGGGTGGTGGGATCTTGGGAGTGGGGGTCTTGGGGGATCGTCACTCGTGTGGTGGTTTGGAGGTTTAAGTTGGAGGGGGTATTCCCAGGTTGGGAGGGGGTGGCTGTGAAAAGTAAGGGGGGGGGGGGGTAAAGCTCGCGAACGGTGCTGAATTCCGGGATTCGCTAGGGGCCAGATTTTAGGGCTCTTTATGCCCTTTCAAACGACACCAATCTCGGTCTTCTAGCACCAGGGGTTACGAAGATAACTTGCGGGGGGGTGAGGTAGTCCCGAGGGGGGGGGGGGGGGGGGAGGTTTCGTGGGCAGACGATAGGCGGTGGGGTCTAGGGTGGGAGTCTTGGGGGGGTCTCGTGCGGAGGTAAGAGAGGGTGGGGTCTTGGGCGGTCTCGTGGGGAGGCGATGGGTGGTGGGGTCTTGGGAGTGGTGGTCTTGGGGGTCTCGTGGGGAGCTGAGGGTGGTGGGGTCTTGGGAGTGGGGGTCTTGGGGGATCGCCACTCGTGTGGTGGTTTGGCGGTTTAAGTTGGAGGGGGTATTCCCAGGTTGGGAGGGGGTGGTTGTGAAAAGTAAGGGGGGGGGTAAAGCTCGCGAACGGTGCTGAATTCCGGGATTCGCAAGGGGCCAGATTTTAGGGCTCTTTATGCCCTTTCAAACGACACCAATCTCGGTCTTCTAGCACCAGGGGTTACGAAGATAACTTGCGGGGGGTTGAGGTAGTTCCGAGAGCGGAGGAGGAGGTTTTGTGGGGAGACGATAGGCGGTTGGGTCTTGGGTGGGGGTCTTGGGGGGTCTCGTGCGGAGGTAAGAGTGGATGGGGTCTTGGTGGGGGGTCTTGGGGGTCTCGTGGGGTAGGGTGAAGGGTTCAGGAGTTCCCTCAGGACTTACGTATGCGCTGGTGCGGAGCTGGAGCGGATTCTTCACGTCGGTCCGCGTGATGGCTGGTGTGGTACAATAATTCTTCGGCCGGCTTCGGAGTCTTCACACAAGGCTGATATATTAAAGAAAAGCACGTGGTGACAAAAAGTGTGGTTATACCACGCGGTTTGAGGTTGTTTTTTGGTAATAACCTCGTGCTTTTTGGCGATCTTGGTACCTTTATGTCTTTATTGGTTTCCCTCCGATTTCCAAGACTCTTACGCCGTTGAATTTGCCTTCGCCTCCTCTCTCTGGGTGAATGTGGGAGAGGTAATCCGACTACGCAAAGGGGTTGAAAGAAGGTGGTCGATAAGGGTTGAATAGGGTTGAATTTTTTGTTGGTCGTATACTCATCCAGACACCCTCTATACAACCCCGAAGACCATTTTTCTCTAAAATGTCAGGTTTCTGAGATACGCAAAGGGGTTGAAATAAGGGGGTTGAAAAGGGTTGAATAGGGTTGATTTTTTTGGCCATATACTCATCCAGATACCCTCTATACAACCCCGAAAACCATTTTTCTCTACAATGTCAGCTTTCTGAGATACGCAAAGGGGTTGAAACAAGGGGGTTGAAAAGGGTTGAATAGGGTTGATTTTTTTGGCCATATACTCATCCAGACACTTTCTATACAACCCCGAAGACCATTTTCCTCTAGAATGTCAGGTTTCTGAGATACGCAAAGGGGTTGAAAGAAGGGGGTTGAATAGGGTTGAATTTTTTAGTGGCCATATACTCATCCAGACACCTTCTATACAACCTCGAAAACCATTTTTCTCTACAATGTCAGGTTTCCGAGATATGCCAAGGGGTTGAAACAAGGGGTTTGAAAAGGGTTGAATAGGGTTGAATATTTTATTCGTCATATACTCATCCAGACACCTTCTATACAACCCCGAAAACCATTTTTCTCTACAATGTCAGGTTTCCGAGATATGCCAAGGGGTTGAAACAAGGGGGTTGAAAAGGGTTGAATAGGGTTGATTTTTTTATTGGCCATATACTTATCCAGACACCCTCTATACAACCCCGAAGACCATTTTTCTCTAGAATGTCAGGTTCCTGAGATAAGCAAAGGGGTTGTAAAAAGGGGGTTGAAAAGAGGTCATTTTTTTTTCGTTTTATACTCATCCAGACACCCTCTATACAACCCCGAAAACCATTTTTCTCTAGAATGTCAGGTTTCTGAGATACGCAAAGGGGTTGAAACAAGGGGGTTGAAAAGGGTTGAATAGGGTTGAATTTTTTATTGGCCATATACTCATCCAGATACCCTCTATACAACCCCGAAAACCATTTTTCTCTAAAATGTCAGATTTCTGAGATACGCAAAGGGGTTGTAAAAAGGGGGTTGAAAAGGGGTAATTTTTTTTTTCGTTTTATACTCATCCAAACACCCTCTATACAACCCCGGAAACCATTTTTCTCTTCGACGTCAGGTTTCCGAGATAAAAAATGGGGTTGAAAGAAGGGGGTTGAAAAGGGGTAGTTTCAGATTTTTCCCATACTCACCCCGACACCTTCTATACAACCCCATAAAAAGTTTTTCCCTCCTAGCACGGGAAGTGGGAGAACAATTATGTCAATCAATCAATCAATCAGTCAATCAGTCAATCAGTGAGTGGTTTTTTAATTGTATATAATATAATAATCATTTGCTGTTCGTTAGTCTCGCTAAAACTCGAGAACGGCTGATTTGGCTCATTTTGGTTTAATATTTTGAATTATTTGTGGAGGTCCAGGGAAGGTTTAAAAGGTGAGTAAATATATGAAAAAAATCCACCTGTCAAACATTTAGGTTCATTGATGTTCGTCCCGTCGTTCAGAAATCACATAGTTAAGACAGGACAACGTCTGTCGAGTCCACTAGTAACGTTATAAAAATCAGTGAAGAATAATTCTATCTAGCAGTGTCGAGGCTATTGTGAAAGTCGGCGGGGTGCGAGGGGCGCGAGGGGCGCGGGGAACGAGGCTAACTAATCCCCGGCTTACATATCTCGATAAACTGTCACATGGAGCCGCGCGGCGTCGCTCGTGATGAGGCGCCGGCTATCGGGCGAGTCTGCTGGAAGAATTGATTGAAAGTTAACGCGCCGTGATTAGTGGCCGCCGGACCCGGCGTTGAAATAATGCCCGACTTTGCTTTATGAGCCGAAATCTATCATTTAGAAAGACGGCTCTGTAATGTTATGTGACTTATAAGGCTGTAGAATAGGGTTGATTTTAGAACGAGATCTAGCGAATTTCTCTGCAGCATTCGACATTCAACGAGTCGACGACTGCTGTTTAAAATTCTATCCAAATAGAATTAATCAATAGTACCTTCCAGTTTGCTTTAATCTACACTTTTTTTTGTATGAAGATAAAGAAAAAAATTGGACAAACTCCTGTGTAACTTTTCAAAGTAATTGAATTCATTACGTTAATTGAATGCTAAAATGGATCGCTGTCGATCTCAATGATTTAATTTTGAACTTATTGCTTTACGGCGTAAGAACCACATGAAAAATATACAAATTCACGAATTTCCAAGAAAGCATTACGAAATGACGACGGAAAAGTTTCGCGTATTTTGTTAATCCAAGCAACGTAAACATTATTAGGTCGCAAAATAAATAATAAAAGCTACCCAAATGCCTTTCATAACAATTCCACAAAGGGACATTAATTATTTAATTGTGTTATTAAGTCATTACGCTCACCTGATCAGATACCAGGACATTAGGAAGCTGAGGCAGATTACGGAACGAATTACACACAGCAAAACGCGCCGTCCCGCGTCCCTCATCAAAAAACCCTCATCACCGCTACAAAACCGAGCAAATAATCCGAGACCACTTGTGGTTGTAATAAATATGATATTCTGTGTAGTTTATGTGCGCCTAGTAACCAGACATGATAAAGGTTTAGGGTTTGCGTGGACCGTAATGAATCATAAACAAAATTACCTTTGGACGACAATGAGATTTGATTTTATTCGCAGGCAATAAAAACAAATCATGGCTTTGTGTTGGTTCGCGACGAAGGCACAAACAAAATAAATTGGCTTGCGGTCCACACCCTCGCATTATTATATGATTAAAATGTAAAATAGGTTGCTCTTGGAAAAAATGTTCGCGTAAAACATAGAAAAGCAGATTTACATTAGAAGTTTGAGCGTGTTGACGGCGCCGGCTCGGGGCGCGGAAACTTCACACGTTGTGTTCCTCGGGGGCCGCTAACGAGACTTCAATATAACATAAGTACGAATCAATTTATCAATATCCTGCTGACGCGAGATTTTTGTGAAACTGCCGAACAAGAGTAAAGAGTTGAGCTAAGTTTGTGACATAATAAAAGGTCGACTGAGCCGATAATAAAGTATTCTTATTTTTACGCCATTAAACCGCTCGTGTGTGGATGATGATAAAAAGTTACTTAAGCATCGTTCAAAAGCGATTTTTGAGTGGAATAACGATACTATAAAGGGGATGGTGAAAGCTCTGCGAGGTCTACGCTATTCATAGGCCATAAAAAGCCTAAGTAACTCGCGTCTTTACAAACTTAGTTGATATTTTATCTATACTAATATTATAAACAGGAAAGATTTGTATTTTTGTATGTAACGAATAAACTCAAAAACTCTTTCACGACTAGAAAGCTACATTCACCTTGAGTAACATAGGTTATATTTTATCCCAGTATTCCCACGGGAACGGGAACTAAACGGTTGAAACCGCGGGGCGCTGCTAGTCTAAATATATATTACTCAAAAGTGACTGACTGACTGACATAGTGATCTATCAACGCACAGCCCAAACCACTGAACGGATCGGGCTGAAATTTGGCGTGCAGGTAGATGTTATGACGTAGGCATCCGCTAAGAAAGGGTTTTGATTAATTCTACCCCCAAGGGGATAAAATAGGGGATGAAAGTTTGTATGAAACTTTGTCAATTTTAAACCGATCGGGCTGAGAGTATCAAAATCGGGGGTAAAGTAACTATTCCACGCGGACGATGTCGCGGGCAGAAGCTAGTGTTATATAAGACTGGCGCAATACACAGTCCGCTACAATCGAAGTATTCCGGACAACGAGCACGTTATCTGGTCGCACAGTACTGCGCGCTGGCGGTGCGCTCACAGATAGTATCGACGGGTTCCTAATGGGATTGCTGCAGCCACTGCTGGCCACCGAGTGGGTTAGTGATGTGCCACACAGGGTTAGCGGAGTGTGCTAGTGACGCACCGGTGACAGCTTGAACTCTCGTCTATTTGTTCACATTTTCACATGAATATTACGCTTTATCGAATTGAAAATTTATACGAAATATTTCTTTAAAGCTCCGACCTCACTTGCTAATGAGGTAATACTAATGTATATAATCGTATGTTAAGTAGATAAGTAGGATCGTCAGATTGTTATGTTCTCTGCCACGTATGTATGTAGACATGTAATGTAAGCACAGCTGTGATATAATTGCAGGTAAATAACATCATCAATTAACATTCGAGGAACTAGGCCCAGCGGATATTAAGATCATAATAATTATGCGTCTAAAGCTATTAACTATAATTCTGCTCGACGTGGGAATTGTATTTCAGGTTCCTGAAACTGAATAAATACCATGAACGGTCAAAAGCTGTACAGGCTTAAATCCAGGATATTTTCATGGAAGTTTTCGGGTCCGGTTGTTCATTTAGGTAGATTTATCTCCTGCGCAGTACGCCCACAGCGCCGCGTGCAGCAATTACAGTCATTTTGCGTATTTCCTGACACTCACTGTGTTATGTACGTAACTACATTGTGAAATATTCAAACGCCCCTATCTGACCGCTATCTGAACGATAATTTCCTAGGTTAATAAAAGGACATATCCATCAAATAAACGATATAGTTTGCTTTGATGTAACGTGGGAACAGAACAACAAATATCCATACCAGACAACAGTTACAAACATTCAAATCAGCGGAATCGACTGCGCAATGTCTCAGAAAGGCCACAGTAACAGAGCAGCGTCAAACAAATCCTTCAATAAACAAGCGACGAACAAAAAGCGCGCTCGTCGAACAAACAAACACGCGTAATGGCAGACAGCGCGCACAAAAACAGAATTAAGACGAAGTGGCGCAGCGAGCCTCGTCAATCATCCGCTCACTAGTTTTGTCAATTCACTCGCTTACTGCTACACTCCGCGGCAGCCGATTTACTACCACGAACAATCAACACACATCACACTGACTTTGATTGCAGTGAGTGCCGGTCCCTCTGACAATCTAAATATATATACATAACTCAAAAGTGACTGACTGACATAATGATCTATCAACGCACAGCCCCAACCACTGAACGGATCGGGCTGAAATTTGGCATGCATGTTGATGTTATGACGTAGGCATCCGCTAAGAAAGGATTTTGATTAATTCTACCCCCAAGGGGATAAAATAGGGGATAAAAGTTTGTATGAAACTGTCAATTTTAAACCGATCGGGCTGAGTTTAAAAATCGGGGGGTAAGTAACTATTCCACGCGGACGAAGTCGCGGGCAGAAGCTAGTAGTCACATAAATTTGCTCACAATTTCCAAAGCATAATGCAGAGAAACGATTAACGACACAGTTTGTTAACCACGTAATCCTTTGAATAAATAAGCATAATGCTTTAATGTTACAAAACTATTGCGATCGTTGGGGAACACATTTGAGTCGCACATGTCTTTTACTTTACTGCGCTAACGAAGGCAAACAAGTAGCTAATTATGTTTGTAGTGCAGTTGTTTACAACTAAGTACGTGTCATGAACAAAAGGTAATTAAGGCATCATAAGGAGGGAGCGGGTGAGGCGACACTTACTGTTGTGAATGTCAATTAAGGAAAGTTTCGCAATATGGTGGGACGTGCGCGCTGCCTAGGTTCTGCTCGATAATCGAAACTTGGCATCACCTACCACAGCGTTATAAGTTCCTAGTTGTTAAGAATCATGCTTGTTCAAAACCCGCTCACCAAGATCATAGTTCAATTTTTGTAACTAGATGGCGTTGGCGTCGAATTAGAAGTCGGTGTTAAGATTCTCCGCCGTTTAGTTAGGCTCATGTCAATAAAGTTCAAAATGAAACCAGTATATAGTACCAGTCCGATCACGTTATTTGGCAAGCCGATCCCCTGGGTTGAGAAAGCAAAATATCTAGGCGTGATCCTCGATCGAAAGCTTACCTTCAGAGAGGACACCGCGGTGCGCAATCGTGCCGCATTCGCTCTCAGTAGGCTTCATTACATGCTGAACGCACGCAGCAAGTTATCCCTGAAAGGCAAACTACGCATTTTCACCACGTGCATACGTCCAATAATGACTTACGCGTGTGTAGCCTTCGCACACGCTAAGCCCCGCCAAATCCATAGGTTGCAGGTCATCCAAAACCGTTTTCTCCGAAAGGCTACGGGAGCCCCGTGGTACGTTAGAAATGAGCGTCTCCATGTCGACCTCCGTATCCCCACCATCAAACAATTCATGAAACGTATTTCCAAGCGTTTCATAGAGTCCGCTGAAAAGCACCAAAACCCCCTTATCGTATCGGCCACCCGATACACGCCCTCCCAGATCAGCAAGATCCGCCGACCGCGGCATACCCTTGTCGAGCCCGATGACCCCATCACCCTGACCCAAGAGAGTAGTAGGGAAACCAGCACTCTTAGGAAAAACAAACCCAGAACGCGTTCCGTATTCCGACCTCGCCGACGAGGTCCATCGCGACGCCCCCGTCAAAACCCTCCCCGACTTTTGCCTAACGAGCCAGCCCGCGCTGCTGAGCCATTAGCGTTAAATCCCCTAAATAATATCAATCAGACCCAGCCTGTCCCTTGCTGCCCCCCCTCAATGACCCCGCTAAGCCGAGGCCCGTGTCCCACAGGGGATGCCCTTAGCGAGCGGCCATTTAGTTTTTAAGTAGTTTTAAGCCCCGGCTGGGGGCCTTAGAATCTAAGGCAACCACGGGATTGCCCGGTTGAGCAGTAACCAGCCTCAATGTGCTGAACTGCGAGTAGTCCATTCAAAAAAAAAAAAAAAGTATATAGTATCAGGTTGTTTTATTTATACTACACCTTACTTATATACACATTAAGATCTTTAAATTACATTACTGGGCGATCAACCTCGGCGTCCGGTAGTAAACACTAGTATCGGTACAAGTTATACTCCATGCTAAAAAGAATCTGCAATTACTTCAAAATTGTATTATACTCCACACAGACTTCAATGTTTAAGATCATGTTAAGACCGTATACGCCAAACGGCATTTCATACGAATTTTCAAGTGTTATTTTCCGAAATTACTGAACCGATTTTAATGAAACTTCACACATACAAGCGGGATACATAGGTCTAAAAAGTTAGTTGAAAATATTTTCGATAAATAGTGTTACAGTTAAATTAGACCCATTTTAAATTTTCCATAAAAACATAATTTCCAGTTATCTTTTTTTGAATAAGACATTTCTAAAATGTTTTTAACTAACTTTTTAGACATCAGTATCCTGCTTATATTGTGTGAAGTTTCATTAAAATCAGTTTGTATGAAATGCCATACACGCTCTTAAAGGGTTGAATGAAAATACTAAAGTAATGATGATAAATACTTGATACCCCATAAAACGGTGGGTTAGTAAAGGCGATCCATCACGGGAACCGTTCCTCAATTACTCGGGACACCATGACTGATGGCGCACCCCGGGAACGTGCTAGAGACACGAAAAATTTACGTTGAAAACTGAAAAGTTTACAAAACAACCCGATGAAGATTTAACGGAGATTGATTTAGGAACACAACTCGTTAGAGAAAGGTCTATCAATTGCTTTATTTAAAAACTAGCAGCGCCCCGCGGTTTCACCCGCGTAGTTACCGTTCCCGTGAGAATACGGAGATAAAATATAGCATATGTTACTCCGGGTGAATGTAGCTTTCTAATGGTGAAAGAATTTTTGAAATCGGTCAATTAGTTTTTGAGTTTATCTGTTACATACAAAAATTCAAATCTTTCCTCTTTATAATATTCTTAATTAATTAATTAATAATATAATACAGATGAAGGAAGCTTTGGAAATAAGCAGCAGCCTTTTGCAGCAGTAGCAGTGGCAGGATATAAACTGGGTATAAAAGAGTAGAATATTCCACACTGATGAACTTAAAAGCTAAACTTCTACTTTATATTTCCAAAAGATATTCAATGGAAAGACTATTTATCAAGTTGATAAAAAATAAAACGACGATCTTAAAATGTTAGATATTTCATAAATAAAGTTATTTTACCAGCAGACAAGTATTAATGAACTGAATATCTAAAAATCACCCGCGCGAATTAAGCGCCTCACTGGAGGGACGTTTTCAGCTAACCTAATATCATTTATACCAAATCAGCTTGTCAAGTTTAATCTCTACTCGCGTACCACTACACATGCGGTCTAGATTCATCCGAATGATTTTGACATAATATTTGACGTTGACGCTTTTCGTTTTTCAGCCGACGAGGGACATCGTCGGGGTAAATTGATGCTTTTAGAGCCATTTTCCTCGACAAAGTGGCACATAGATACACGCCGGTCCATAGAGCTTTACTGACAGGCATCTCATCCCAGTATGTGAATTCGGAACTCGAAATAATTGAAATTCACTCAATCACCTCCAGGGCAGGCCTGCGATCGGCGTTTGATCGTGTCAGAAGCGCTCGCATCCCAGGCCTGATGCACGCCGGGAGGCTCCGGCAACCCGCCAAAATAACGACGAGCCGACGCCAAGATTCAATTTGCAGTGCACTCCTGCCGCCCTGGTAGCCGGCCGGTTAAAACTTGCCAAATTGGACAATCGCCGTATGAAAACTGAACTGGGTTTTCAGCAGTTTGTGAGTTTTACTCAATTCAGCTAACTAACTGAGCTCCCCTGGCGAAGTTTACGGGAGATTTTCATGTTTTTTTTAAGTTTATGTTAGGTTCATATCTGTCGGGACATATAACGTGACGAAGCTAGTTCAAAATCGTTTCATATACTTACCTACGATTATTTTATACATACGTGTATGCGTGACCCGTATATACGTTTTATATCCATTTATTTTATTTGTATTTGTATATTTCATGTTAGTAGGTATGTGTTCTGTGAGTGTATCCGTGGCATCACAGGCCCTATCAGAACACCAGCGCTGTGGTATTTACTTTTTTTTTTTTAAATATCGCAGCATATTCTGAGATAGGGAACCTTTTTGGCCTCGCACAGTTTAAAATTAATTTTAAGCTTTTATGTCCTAAATAAATATTTTTTCTTTCTTTCTTTCTATGTATGTATTTAACAAAACATGGGGATCATACATGTATGTAGATTCCGACCAAAAAATATCGCATTATTGATCAGAACTGTAGCTTCAAAGTAATATTAAGCTTGTGGATGGAATGTACTTAAAAACAATCTAGTACATTTAATAAAGATTCATGTAGAGTGTGCTAAACCTTTACATTTCTGAACGTGTTTAAATGAAACAACAACAACGCATGAGGCTTTCAATTTTCACAAGTAACGGCAGAAGGGAAATTATTACGCTGTCAAGGGAACTTGGAGTATAAACGTTAAAATTTAATTACCATCCACAAAATACGTATACAATAAACATTCTTGCAAAATATTTGATAATTACCTACACAGAATATAAACCAGTTATTAGACTCACTCGGGAGCTACTTTCATCGAAGACTCGAAATTATTAATATCCGAATGGTGGCAAAATGACACCCAGAGGAACAATAAAGTAAACTCCAAGTTAACAGCGGTAAGGTTCATTTTGGGGGAACTATTTTCAAATAGGCCGCATTTAATTTTGAAGTAGGCGATTTAATTTCAATAGTCTTGTAATATTGCAATCCGATTTTAATTGCTAAGATACGAACGCGGGGCTCGACTTTGTATCAAATATTGTTCTCTGCGGTAAAACAACGTAAATTAGAATCTTAAATCAGGTCCTAGAGGATTGCATGTACTTGTAGGTACAGTTCCGACTTGGGCCCCAAGTCTGCTATTTTTATAAATTTGTCATTCCAACAAGACCCCATTGTCATTTTGCTAAAAGTTTGTAATCTGCTAAATTCATAATGGTCGATCATTGGTCGGTCAATGGTCTCGTAATACTTTTTGATAACCGAGCTTTTAAAAGCAATGACTGCACAGTAACGTTCTAATTGTAGGTCACTGATCAAAGGAACTGTCAAAATTTTAGTAGATTACTGCATATGTCTGTTATTCAGTTGTCATTATGTACGACATTACCATTTTATGTTATTTCTTTCAATGGAGTGTCTGTGTTTGACCATTGGAAAGTCATAGTGACACTTTTATATTAATAGATTACAATACTTGTAAAAATCAACCATTATGAAATCAATGATAGACCATTCTGACACTATTGTAATAACAGACTCAGGGCCCAGAGTGTTCCGCGGCCCTGGAACGCACAGGGTACAAGAAGGATCACGGGTGGGTTTTAGTCAGTAAAAGTCTGACACTCCCTACCGCTCCACCCAGGGTGGGAGGGGTCATTTGATGAGTTCCCAACCAAAAAAAAAAAAAAAAGGGCCCAGAGTGTTTCGATGTTCTTTTATTTTCCGAGGGTTGCGTTTGCAGCAGAAATAGCAAACGATAAGTGTTATGTGAGCAGTCATGCAGCATCAGTTTGGACGCGCGATGCAAATATGTACTTGTCGCGTCAATACAGTCGCGGCGCAACAACACGAGCACAATCCACGCGGCGGCGGCGATGCGAGCACGACAAAAGCTTTTTCACACGTCATTAACTATCGATGCAATTCGCATCCAACCGACCTATTTGCATTGCGAAAGACTCTCGTTTAAAAGGAACACAAATGTATCTTAAATAAAGTAGTATGATAAACATTCTGTTCTCACAGGATTAAGGAAAATGTACAGGAAAACTGTACCTATGGAAATGAGAAAGTTTATCAATCTCGTCCCTTTACACTTAATTTTAACCGACTTCAAAAAAGGTCGGACGAACGGAGGTCGTCCAAAGAGGTTTTGGTTATTTTTTTGTTTGTTACTACTTTTTTACTACTTTTTGGTTTTTTGTTTAGCTGTCGGTTGTATTTTTTTGTAAAAAGTTTATTTAATTTTTTACTTTCTAGTGGTTCACTCCCAGCTAAACATACCCATCACAGCATACGTGGTATAAATTGGTGTAAACAATAAACAAACATGCGATTTCAGCTATCCCGACAGATTTGCTATCATTTATTGAAATTAATAAAAATGCTCATAAATTAAAAACTACTCGACGAAACTGAACTAAATTCTTATGGGACCAAATGGCAACTATTCTTCATCGAATAAAAAAACAACCACAGATCGGATCAGAAATGTCGGCGTAACCGCTGTACATACATAGAAAAAGAAAAACATACCTGCCGAATTGAGAAACTCCTTTTTGAAGTCGGTTAAAAATAAAGTTATTTTGTGCTTTGTAGCGGAGTTTTTCTTTGGAAGCCGGTTGTATATTTTTTAAGTGTTTTACCCAGTTTTGTAAAGAAGTGTTTGGCTCCCCCCCCCCCCCCGAGAAGAGAAAACTGGTGGCAAGCTGCCAAAGTATCCAGGACCGAATTGAAACAAATTCGATAGTAACGATCCATTATAAATTCTATTACATAACACACGGACAACGGGCTTTAGTTTGCTGGTAGATACTGAATTAACAATTCAAATGATTTTATTGCGCAAGATCGAGTTGAACGAGCTATGATTTGATTACAAGCAAGTACCCACGTCTCATCAGGTACATAATTTCCGGGATGAAGAGGAAAACGTTCGGTAAACAATGAGTGAACCCTCGCGTTATGCTGGCGGACGAATCAAGTGGAGCCACTCGGCGCGCGGTGGACGCGGTGCCTGCTGGCGGGCCCGGCGACCGCGCCCGAAGGGAGCCACTCGAGCTCAAGTTAATAAACACTCGGCACAGCGCTTGCTCGCTCGGCTTTTCCAATTTGTTGGACAAATAGTCGGCGGCTTGTATTCAGGAAGTAAGCCGCGTACGTCCGTAAAATAAAAATACATATCACACCTGATATGTATTTTTATTTTGGTTACAGCCGAACTAGTTGCGTTTTTGCACTCTGTTCGTGGAGGCTTTTCAAACGCAACGATTTCTTTTTGGTGCATCGCACGGCAAATACAAATCAATCTACGAAGCCTTTCCACACTACTTGTGTTGTGTAGTCGGATTCTAGCCTAACTGGATGCAGCAGATTTCCAATATCCTACTGCCTATTTGAGCTTCAGGATTCTGGGTAACAATAACACTACCTCTAGGCGAGACTGATGTGTTTTATTTTTGTTTTCTGACTGTAGTAACGACAAACAGAGATTCTCAAATACCAGCACGGAGCTACGGCTTAACATGATATCATGACAGGGAGGAGTTTCTAAAAGTCAAAGGAAGGAAAGAAAAAGGAGTCTTTGAAAAGATGAGATGTAATGGACGGCAAGCGCCATATACTTGTCTTACTTACAAAAGAATAATTAAAGGTGCTTTAACAAACCGTACAAATGTGTAGCCAGAGCAGTATGTTTGTATGTATTTACCTGAAACAGAAAGAAAAATAATCTGTTAATTGATGTACACATCGGCAATTTGGTGCAGACACTGAAATAACATATTGAGAGATAAAATGGATATTCAATTTGAAACTGATAAATTGGGAGCAAGCACGAAGTTACGATAACAAACAAGATGTATAATGTATAACATCGGGAAGTTTGACAACTTATGATAAGTTTATGTAGGTGTGCCGTCGGGTTCCGCCCGCTCATCATAACAATCTATTGACCGGAGATTGGACGTCGGGATTGAGATTTTCATACAACCCGCCAACCCTCACATTTGTGTATAATAATTATGCAATGACCCGTACAAATTCCAATATGCTGGTATCTCTATATTCTTACTTTGAATATGTTTTTATTTAAACTAGTATCCTTGATAGCCTTGAGTCTTTCTGTTTTAATTCATATTAGCAGCGCCCCGCGGTTTTACCCACGTAGTTCCCATTCCCGCGGGAATACAGAGATAAAATAAGAATTTATAAAAAAAGAATTTTTGAAATCGGTCCAGTAGTTTTTGCTTTATAATATAAGTATAGATTACTATTCAATGAAAAAATAATACAGATAAAATATTTTATTACAATAAAACAAAGCATAACAAAATTGTTGTTGACAAAGAACTCTACCATCATTATACTAATAAATAAAATTTCAGAATCATGGATTATTATGAAATCCGAACTCTTTAATCAGCCACCATCAGGCGCCAGTTCATTACCTACAAAATTGGCCCGAAGGAAATCATCGAGGCTTTTAATTATTCATACAAGAAGGGTCGGCTCGGACCAGGACTTCATAAGATTCGGCACGTCGCGCGAAAGACGAGCAGAATCAATACGCAATCAAACTGTCGACCGCAGAGTTAGCTGCAAATATTTTCCCATTCACAATTGTGGAAGTTGGTGCGGCCACGGGCGCGGGGCGACGTAATTTGATTTCGAGTAACGCCCTAAATTATTTACCATTTCCATTTCTGGCACCAACGCCTCCGCCTCGATTAGAGTTTGTACTGTCTCTTATTGTGAGCTGCTTAATTTAGATCATTCTCTTTGATCGTATTTTGATTAATTTCGGTGACCTTTGATCTGGCCATGGCCGCTTTTAGCTCGTTTTGTATTACGTTAGCCTATATTGGTTTTATTCAACGAGGTGGAGGGAACATCCTTTTTTTGAAGTCGGTTAAAAATATCGAAATCACGGAGTGTTCTTTATAAAATCCAATTTTGCTGAAATGAGATGTGAATTTAAAATAGATCGGTATATATTCGAACACAACTATTCCATTGAGTTGACCTCTGAGTTTGTTTTCAGGGTAGACGGCTAGGAAACACTGGCTTCATCTAGCTTAAAAAGACCAGAAATATTTGACGTGTAAAAGTGTTATGTTTAACTTACTTACAAAATAAATATCATTTATCATTTACCATTCTAATCAAAGCGAAGAGACTTGCGTGAGCCCTCATTGACGGGTACAGCGGATCTGTACTACGAACACTGTTCGAGAACAGCTGATTTTTTTCAGTTCCATGAATAAAACATGAGTATGATTACCTCACAACGTAATGCTCAGTTCCTAGAACCTACTTATGTAGTGTTATGCTATCCTAGTCCTTTGTCGAGACACTTGTAATCCGATCAACCTTGGGAAGAACAAAATGAGTTACTTATGGAGCGCTACACAAAACTAACAACTAATCGAATATTAAGGCAAGTTTTGTTTCCTAACAAGAGCATATAATATATAACTTATTAAATGAGATAAGTCAGCTTTACTTTCCCAAGACCTAACTTGATAATTTGACGTTTAGTTAATTTGTTTGGTTTGAAACAATACTTTTTATACCTGAAACTTTTTTGCAGATATGAAAGTACACTTTGGTGATTCTTATTTTATTCATGTTTATTAAAATATAATATATAATCAGCCTTTTAAAGTTCCCACTACTGGAACTCAGGCCTCCTCTCTAGGAGGAGGAATGGGTCGTAATCCACCACGCGGGCCCAGTGCGTGTTGGTGAATGTCACATCACACACACACTTCGAATTTTTAGTTCTAGAACATGCCGGTTTCCTCACGATGTTTTCCTTCACCGTTTTGAGAGCAGTGGTGATGAAATTAATTACGCAAAGTAATACGCTTGGCTGGATTTGAACCCGCGAGCTGAATTCGTAAGTCGGGGCCGTTTCCACTCGGCCACCACGGCTATTACTAAGACAAAACACAGTCATGTTTATAATATTTATACGAAGATTTTCTTCATGGAGGTAAAACTTGCCTTCGAGTTACTTGTAAGTGTCGCATAAAACAGTTGTTATTAATGAAAATGGGTTCAGAACATATAAAGAAATCAGTAGGTTTCTCTTCAGTCTCTGCCTAAAAACTTCAAGCTAGATATAGCTTAATGAAAAAACTAAATGTATTAAGTAGTGCTTCAGTGCAGTCGGTACACGGGTACTAGGGCAGCATGAAACAGCAGCGTGCAATTACTGCGAACAAAGGGACAAACATTTGAAAACAGTATAAATGGAGTCAGAAGCACAGCTCTAATGTCACCTATTTATTTAGTTCGTCGCCTCGAGGCGCTGCGTGTGTCGCCAGCGCCGCCACCACGCCGCTAGGATTTCCCATGGCTCCCCATTATTAATACTTCAATTCGAAATGGATTTATTTTCAATATAATGGGGATTCAGTGCAATATGGTACGACGTGACTTATATACCGTCTGAAATAAATTCAATATGTATGGTGTCGTTCCAACGTTCACATGAAGACGCAAAAGAGCTTAACACCATTAATGAAGCATCTTTCATGTAGAATAGAATACTCTTTATTATGTAAACCATATAATTTACAGAAAATATATGTAGATGAAGAAAACATTACATAGGGTGACACAATGGGCGACGTTATCGCTAAAAGCGATTTGAGACATCCCATAATTTCATTGGTAATACTAAGGCAGCATAAACTATAGGAGGCTACATCAACAATCTAAGTCGGTACTTTTGACAGTATTTTTCTTTACTTTTAGTATCAAGATTCAAAGCATTTATTTCGAACAACAAATTAAATTATCTACTGACAGTTATATTTCATAAACAATACAGTTCCCAGAACTTCAAGCCAGCACAGAGCTTTTGTTATCAAGGGATTGGAATGCAATCAATGCCGGTCTGAAAATAAAAGGTTCGGTCACAAGGCTAGAAATGTTTTCAACGTGAAACTGAAAATAGTGTGACACTGTAATAGTACAAAAAAGAAACGGCATGTATAGATGCTGGCTGGAAGTTCAAATGGCCAAAAAAGCAAGCATAGAAATATAGAATCACGACTCACAAGAACATCGACTTCACACATACTCATATGTATGGTATATTCGGCAGCTCTTTGGAAATCTTTAAGAGCTTTTTATTCTCAACTTAAGTAAAAGGTGGCAAAGTGTTTTCGCGGAGTCACCCTGTAGAAACAGTCTTTAGAGCAAGTTTGTCGTTCGATAGAAAATAAAAACGCCAAATCATTCGATGTACCGTCCAAATGACAACAGCTTGGCTCGCCGTCCGATAGCAACCAGGCCTGAGTCGACGATGCGTCGTGTTCCACGCGCGCCTCAAAGAGCCGTCAGCAACGAAGACGGGGCCCCATAGGGTCAGTGCCTGCTAGGGTTGCGGCATAAGCATAATCAGCCTTTTAACGTCCCCACTGCTGGGACACAGGCCTCCTCTCTAGGAGAGGGAATAGGCCGTAATCCACCACGCGAGCCCAGTGTGGGTTGGTGAATGTCACATGTCTTCGAACTTTCGGTTCTAGGACATGCCGGTTTCCTCACGATGTTTTCCTTCACCGTTTTGAGAGCAGTGGTGATGAAATTAATTACACAAAGAAATGCACCTGGCCGGGTTTGAAGCCGCGACCTACAATTCATAAGTCGGGGCCGTTACCACTCGGCCACCACTGCTCTGGGTTGCGGAATTTGTTCGAAAGAGTCACCGCGGCCCTGGAACGCAAAGGGCACAAGAAGGATCACGGGAGGGTTTTAGTCAGTAAGAGTCTGACACTCCCTTCCGCTCCGCCCAGTGCGGGAGAAGTCATTTGATGATTTCAAGTGACAACAGCTTGTTTGACATTAGATCCACAGGGGCCTGGCTCGGCTCTCATAGCTCCGTCAACGAAAATATATAATCCGTAATTACTTTTCTCAAGTATACAAGGAGATTTAAGAAAATCCTTAATGAAAAGTATCGGATGTGTTCAAGAAGGGCTCTCGGCGAGCTTTTATTATTATTTTAGTACCTATTAGTAATTCCTTCTAGATCATTTTATGTTAGACTAGCTTCTGCCAGCGACTTCGTCCGCGTGGAATAGTTACTTTACCCCCGATTTTGAAACTCTCAGCCCGATCGGTTTAAAATTGACAAAAGATAGACATGCTGTTTCGGGATATTTTTTAGATAATTTTATGTAGAACATTTCCGTAATACATGATTTCTATGTAACTTTAACCATTAAGGCTACACACGCGACGGAAGCTTAAAAAATGGAGTAACTTCTTCCGTTTTCCCAACATTTTCCTTCACTGCTCTGCTCCTATTGATTGTAGCGTGATGAAAAGTATACTATAACCTGCCCAGGAGTATGAAGAATAATTGCACCAAGTTTCGTTAAAATCGGTCGAGTAGTTTTTGTTTCTATAAAGAACATACAGACAGACAGACATACAGACAGACAGAAAGACAGACAGACAGACAAAATTTTACTGATTGCATTTTTGGCACCAGTATCGATCACTAATCACCCCCTGATAGTTATTTTGAAAATATATTCCCTGTACAGAATTGACCTCTCTACAGATATATTATAAGTATAGATATAGATATAGATGTTGAAGAAATATCTAAAATGGGTCACGTAATGAAGGTGTGACCAAAAAAATAAATGTAAAAAAGGAGAGCCAATTTCAATACAAAAAATACGCTTGGCTGTGGGCTTCGCCGGAAAAAGAATGGAGATCTAAACGAGTGCCAAGTTCTATGAAAAATCGAAATATGTATATATTTATAGGAATAAAAAGTATTAAACTCTATTTCTTTCCATTATTGGATACCTATAAAAATTGCTGTTATTTATGTGAGTTCTTAAAGTAGGTTAGATTTGAATTGGCCAGTTTTCATTACATCGGTAATTTTATAAAATTATTCAACATTTTAATTCTGATAAAAACTGGCCAAGTCAAATCTAACCTTCTTTAAGATCTCGTGTCGTTAAGGACACTGCATTATCTCGAATTAAAGCGCTGATTTTCTCATTGCAGACACAACATTCGAGCAACGTAAAAGTTGAAGACATTCCTCTGCGAGCATGATGTTCACGTTCAGTTTACTAAGACAATATAATAATTGATGAAACTATGATGGAAATATTCAGAAGCTCCCGGTAAGGCAGACACCGCCGGCGAGCGGCGCGCGGCGGCTTAACTTGTACAGCTGGGTAACATTCCGGAACACAATAACTTGCGCGAATTCCTTCTCATAACATAACTATCTCGAGATGAAGACACCGGCGGCGCAGCTTTGTGCAAATATTGTGTACTTTGAACTCTGGCCTGTGAAGAGCACGGTTTCTGTCATTTTATTATAATAATGACAGCGAGGTTTTAGATTAGTCCGTGCTTTTAAATCGTGAGGCGACAGCTTATAGTTGTCCACAGGTATGAATGCATTCGACGGCGCGTTGTGTTCCACGCGCGCCTCAAACAGCCATCAGCAACGAAGACGGGGCCCTATAGGGTCAGTTCTTACTAGGGTTGCGGAATTTGTTCGAAAAAGTCACCGCGGCCCTGGAACGCAAAGGGCACAAGAAGGATCTCGGGTGGGTTTTAGTTGCTCCGCCCAGAGCGGGAGAAGTCATTTGATGATTTCCTATCTAAAAAAAAAAGTATGAATGCATAAACAGCCGGAATCGAGCCGAATCGTTGAGCCACTACGTCAATTGATCCGCCGACGATTTAGAAACAGCCGCCGGCAAATAAGCCGCCTCCGGCCAACCAGATATATATCCATGTTTAGACAACAAACATAAATGAAACAAAGTTACCATAAAGAGCCAACTAATTTAAAATACCTATATTTTAGCATAAATTAACATTCAAGGGATATGGATGCCCCCCACCGAATGTGTCTCCACGTTGTCGTCGTGGTGGGGCTTGAGCGTCCCAATGATCTTGCGAGCTTTCCCGGTAGAGCCACTCATGCCGGAAGGTCGCAAGTGAGGGACCAGACCAAGAGAGACACACACATGCTTGCTCGCTGCTCTCTGGTACGCGTCTGATCATCAGACGTGACTGTGAGAGCAGCGAGCAGGCAGAGAGGTGAGGTGAGGAGAGCGGGCCCTGAGAATGGGCGGAGATAACAGGGACCGCACCCTTTAAAGGAAAATATGAAGAAAACAGGCATTTGCAAAATGAGTCCCCAGGTGGGTCCCGACCGCTCAGCGGTCGGGGAATCCCACCCCGCTTCGGCGGGCTGCCCTCCGTACTCTGGGGTGGGCACCAAACGCCTTCCGCTTGCCAGTGGCAACACGAGCCGAGGAGGCTCCCAATCGTCGTCATCCGAATCCGCCTCCTTTAAGGAGCTGATGGCGTACGGTTGCGTAGAGGAGGGTTCGCCTGAGCGCCGGGGTGGTGCGGAGTCGGATTCCGGCTCCGCGCTAGACCTAGTAACGGTCAGCTCGGCGGGCTCTGGAGACAGAGGAGGGGGGGCTGCTGTGGAGGGCGTCAAGCTCTTCCGCAAGCGGCCCAGACGGGAGGATGACAGCGGGTCGTCCTCTGAGGGCGAGTTTGCCTCCGCCCGCAAGATCCCCACCGCCAGGCGGGGCAGGGGCTGTGAGGCGGGGAGGGGGCTGGCTCCCTCTACCCGGGAGGTGGAGAGTCGGGCCGGGAGGTTGGTGGAGGAGGGGCGTCGCCCTGGAGGGAGCGGTCGTAGGGCTCCCTCTACTCTTCCGCCTGCTCTCGACTCCGACGACTCGGAGGCCCCGGGAGAGGTGCGTCCCGCTGTCGAAGAGAAGAAGGCCCAGTTTGCGGAGGTCGTGGAGGCCGCGATCCGCGCTGTGGCCTTCA
The DNA here is from genome assembly GCA_905332915.2 of Hecatera dysodea. NCBI lineage: Eukaryota > Metazoa > Arthropoda > Insecta > Lepidoptera > Noctuidae > Hecatera > Hecatera dysodea. The sequence continues at coordinate 22,939,895 of HG995290.1, forward strand.
AGCGAAAGCAGTCCTCCAAGCGGGAGGCCATTACGGCGGCCAAAGCCTCCATTATGGCGGCGGCGGCGGCCAACGTCGGCGGGTCCGGAGAGGCGAAAGAGTTGCGGGCGGAGGTCGCCCGCCTCGCGGCCGTAACGGAGCGACTCATTGCAGAGAATGAGTCGCTCCGGAGGGACCTGGCTGGCATGGCCAGAGCGGCCTCGGAGGAGCCGCAGGGGGGGCCGAGTCCGGTGACGCTGGAGGGGAGCCTAGTGCTGAGCCAGGTGCGGAGCCTGGTGCGGCAGGAGCTGGCTCCCTACCAGAAGCAGTTCTCCGTTTTGGAGGACATGATTCGGCGTCCCCCACTAGCGGCGACACAGAGGCCGGCCCAGGGCCGGCAGAAGGCGGCTTCGTACGCGGCCGCTGTGGCTGCCGGCCCGGGAACGTCTGGCCAGGCGAAGGCGAAGGCCAAGGGCGGAGCCGCGCCGGCGCCAGCGACAGCGCCTGTGACGCCGGCGACTACGACGCCGGAGACGACCAAGTCGGCCCCGGCGAAGAGGGGTAGGAGGAAGGCTGGAGGAGCGGCTAAGGCTGCGGCGCCAGTGGTGCCGCAGCCGCCCCCACCCCCACCCTCGGACCCTCCTGCGGCCGAGGCCGAGTGGCAGGTTGCTGGCCAGAAACGGCGGGCCGCGAAAGCGGCCAAAAACAAGGCGAGGAGGCAGCGGCGTAAGGCCAACGCCATTGCGGCGAGGCTTCGCGCCCCGAAATCCGCGGCTGTAGTGCTCACACTGCAGCCGGAAGCGGAACAGAGGGGCGTGACGTATCTCGCCGTACTGAAGCGGGCGAAGGAGGCAGTGAGCCTCCAAGAGCTGGGCATCAGCGGGGGCATCGGGGTCAGGAGGACCTTAACCGGTGCCCGCAAGCTCGAGCTCGCCGGAGCGGAGAGTGGCCCGTTCGCGGACGCCCTGGCCGAAAGGCTGAGGGCGGTCTTACCCGCGGACGAGGTCCGGGTGTCCAGGCCGACTAAGCGCATCGACATGCGCATAGTGGGCCTGGATGACTCCGTGACGGAGGAGGAAGTTGTGGCCGCCGTCGCCAGGACTGGGGGGTGCTCTGCCGAGCTCGTCAAGGCAGGCACCCTCCGGCCTGACAACACGGGCATGCAAACCCTTGTGGTGAGCTGCCCCGTGACGGCGGCCAGAACAGTGTCGGAGGGCCGAAGGCTCTTGGTGGGATGGGTGTCTGCGCGGGTAAAACTGCTGGAACCCAGACCTCTGAGGTGCTACCGCTGCCATGTGGGTAACCACACGGGAGCTATGTGCCCCTCGGAGGTCGACCGCAGCGGACTCTGTTTCCGTTGTGGTCAGCCCGGTCATAAGGCTGGCTCGTGCGAGGCCACGCCGCACTGCAGTGCATGTGCGGCTGTTGGCAAGCCGGCCGAGCACTGGGCTGGGGGAAGGGCCTGCGCGCCATCCGCCCCGACCAGGGGCAAGAGGTCCGCCGCCACCGCCGCCTCTGCCGCCGCCGCGGCTTCTGTCGCCGCCGCTGCCGCTTCTGCTGCGGGTGCTGCGGCTCCCAACGCTCGGGAGGGTGCTGAGATGGAGTGCCAGTAATGGTCCCATTTCGGCCCCCTCCAGAGACAAGTCGGCCGCTGTGCTATCGCGCAGTGGCTGATGCCTGGGGACGGTGAGCGTGGGTGGCTCGCCGTCCGATACCAGGTTGAGTCGACGACGCGTTGTGTTCCACGCGCGCCTCAAGGAGCCGTCAGCACCGAGGACGGGGCCCCATAGGGTCGGTGCCTGCTAGGGTTGCGGAATTTGTTCGAAAGAGTTACCGCGGCCCTGGAACGCATAGGGCACAAGAAGGATCACGGGTGGGTTTTAGTCAGTAAAAGTCTGACACTCCCTACCGCTCCACCCAGGGCGGGAGGGGTCATTTGATGATTTCCCATCCAGAAAAAAAAAAAAAAAAAAAAAAAAGGGATATGGATGCCACTGAAAATTTGCTACGAATATAATGAAGAGCCGACCTTTCATAACAATAACGTCGAAGTGACGTGTTTACGGTCTGTCGGAGAAATTACCTAGGAGGCTGGATGTAGCCGCGCGGCGAAAGGGTTGCCAGTAATGGGAAATGAAAAGAAAACACCGGAGATAGTCGCAAGTGGGTGTGCTAATGGAGGGCAACCCTTTTGTCGGCGACACAAAGAGCAGGCGCTCGAGAGTGGCGCAGCTTTGTGTTGTGACGGACGCGCCGCCCGCCGCCTGCGCGCCCGTAGTGCGCTCCAACCGACGTGTCGAGGGCGAACTGTTTTACTACTAGTCAATTTATCTCAACCGCCTCCAAATTAATTGCCGCCATCGGACAAAATTAAACTCTAGAATATGCTACCCCTTGACATCAAAAGAAGGCAGAGTCTAAATTTTCCTTTAAGCGTAAAATCCGTAAACACTACTTAAAAGCCTGTCATTCTTAGTTTGGTCTTCGTCATAATTATTATAAGTTCTCATAAACATAAAAATATGATAAAATATCATATTTATTGGTTTATTATTTTAGCATATATGTATTTATTAGTATTATATATATACATATATATATACACACACTGTATATATATATATATACAGTGTTGTCTTTTTAACCCAAAGTTTGACTGTTAGAGAATGCCTTGTTGCATTAAGTCCGCCCATGTACCACTATTGTACATAAAGTTCAAATAAATAAATAAATAAAATTCTTTGAATTATGTCCAAAAATAGACATGGAAGTTCTATGTTGTCCAATAAGACACGCTTGGGGGGCGTCAGCTCGGTGATTTTCATTTCTCTTGATCAACTTTCCATGTCGCAAACGTCAAGGAAAATTCCGAAAGTACAAAATGAACCGTCATTTGTTGATTAAATTACTAACAAAGTTACATCAAGTCTTCCTGAACCGCGGTCTTGAGAGTGTTACTTCAAAATATTATCGACTTGAAGATGTTTAATATTTTGGTTCATTCCTGATAATTCTTAAGTTGGGGTACCGGGGTAACAGTCGCTCGCGGCAGTAGCTCCCCCTCGCCCCTCCGCCTCCCTAGACACAATGTTTTATTCATAATCTAAGTAAGAACTCCCAAAACACCGATTTGGCCGGAGTCCATTAAAATCCCGTTGGAGTGAATTTTAAATCGCGCCGAGCCAGTGTCGCCCGCTCGCTACAGTCGTAGGTGCGATACCATTGAATGGGCCAGTTTCCTTTTTTATTTTTCGTATCGTTTTACCTCAGTTCAAAATCAGAATTGCTAATTTGCTTCGGAGTCTCTTGCACACCGTCCTCTTTAATAAATATTTTTCAGGTGATAGGTACTAATTGGTATAATGTCTGCGTCATCCGGCTCTCTGCTAACTAGCTGTAAAATACGAAGTACACATTGACTGTGTAAATCCAATCCTCTTTCCTAAAAAGGATCATCTATATTATGATTCACTGTGTAAATCAACGCTTCCTGATAATAATTTATGTAAAACCTTAAGTACTTTGAAGTACCCTTATCGCTACACCATCACGGTATCAAAAATAAATACTTGTTTCAATTAAAGCCTATTCATTCCTCCTAGCTATACCATTACAGGCTTTTTTACAGCGTCGTTACTTACTTGAGACGTTAAAACAAGGCGGCTCTCGTTAAATATGTACCAGGATATCATGAAGAGAGTGGAACAATGAAACATTCAAGTATTCCATCGTGGGGAGCCCTCATTTGGAATAATACAAATTATGAGGCAACAGCAAGTCCAAACCGTAATTACTTTTAGGTCTCATCATGTTTCTTAATGAATTCCTAACGAACGCTACTTATTGTTTACGAATTCTGTATTTCTGTTGGTTGTAATCCTGACGTCTGTTTGCTGGGCAAAGAAAAGCTCGTTCAGAATACTAATTATGATTTTATTTACCTCCCTACAACTTGGAACAAGATTTATATATGAGCTTATTCGAATAGGGTAGTTCACTAAAAAAATCTATTAGTCCGTCTGAAAGATTTCCAAAAAATATTGGAGACGTATTTTTTCTTTTTTCAGATAAACAAAAAAATGAAGACGATACAGTGCGTTGAAAACTCGTGTGACATCACTACTCGCTACAATTTTTACCGGGCCGTGACGTCACACGCTCCCACTCCTGATCTTTGATGCTTTGTATCTTCGTCAGTTTTTATAGATTTGATAAAGGAAAAAATACGTGTCCAATATTTTTCTATAATCTAACTGACGGACTAAAAATAATCATATATTTTTTACTCAGGCAACATCCCTATTGTTAACTTCGCAATTTTATTGTAAGTCGACTCATAAAAGTTGTAGGTAATATTTTAACTGGCGCGGTTGAGTCGCAGAGTAAATAAGTGCGAAATCATTAGGTCCCAATTAAAAATAAAAAAACTTTCATGCTAAGTGAAAGCGGGTGTCTACCGTAAATTAATGAAGCGGCCTTCGAGTGGCAACTTTGTCGATAAATCAACTAAGTTCACTCGTATCTCATGGCTGCTATTGAGCTAAATATAATATATATGTCGTCCAAACAAATGGATTCCTACTGACGACAAGTGTCGCCAAGTTGTTAAAGCAGCTTAGAAACACAGGCCGCAATGATTACGATAGATAGCCTTTTTACCCAACTATATTGTGGTCGGCTCCCAGTCAAGCCGGATTCAGCTGAATACGAGTATTTTACGTGAAGCGGCTGCCTACCAGACCTCCACAACCCATTAACTGGGGAACACGGTACTTCTTGGCAAGACTGGTGTCAGATTTTTCCGGCTTCTGACAATCCGTAACGACTGCCAAAGATCTACAAATGACAGCCGGGACCAACGGCTTAACGTGCTTTCCGAGGCACGGAGGAGTCTCATGTGTTAAGATGGTCAGTGTCACCCATCCACAGACCAACCTCAGCAAGCATTGTTTAACCTTGAAGATCGACCCGTGCGGCTGGTATAATTTTTTTTTTACAATATAAATGAATATTTTAATGATAAATTTTAAATTAGGTAAGTATCCGCCTGGCGCCCCCGCAAATCTGTGTCATTCAAATGTTTGTTTTGTTTTTTTTTGTGTAACATGTTTTTTTTTTATTATTTTGTTTTTTATTTATTAATTTACAAATAGTTTAAGGACGCTATATACATTAAAATAGTACACTCTTCCTCTCTCCTACTTTGCTGTGCCCGACAAGGTCCACAATGGTCATATTTTTGTAAAACCTACCACTCAATTTCACATGTGGAAGCAATAAATGTATTGAGTATAATTAAGCCACGAGCTCCTATACAATAGATACCTATAAACTGTAAATAAGATTATTTTCTTGAAACAAAGCTATCGTCTGCAGTAGATCGGCAAACCCTAAGATAAAGATGCTACTTCGTCTTTCAGCTACCTTAATAAATTAATTTAATGGTGAGAGCGTTTAGCACGTGACCACTTAACCACATTCGATGGACCTTGTTAAATACATATCGACAACACGTGTTATTTCCAACAAACTTTACCTGCGCAGACTGTACGCATTTTTTCACGTGTCGACCCTTTAAAAAATATATTTATAACTAGCTGACCCCGCAAAAGTCGTTTTTCCAAATAAAAATTTAGGGGTGGAACACCCTTAAAATTTAGTGGAATGAAAAATAGATGTTATCCGATTCGCCACCTTAGCCGATATGCACGCTAAGATTCACGAAAATCGGTCGAGCCGTTTCGGAGGAGTTCAACCACAAACACCGTGACACCAGAGTTTTATATATAAGAGATTATAAGGGTAAGGTAACAAGAAAAGAGAATCTTATTTCATTCTGAAATCATGAAAATGTATGAAGGCTAATAAGAAAAAGGTTACATTATTATTTATTGATAAGATCCGGAGCAAATATATATGAGCGCGAGAGCTCGACTTAGATCTCAGAAATATTTTAGTGCAATACGGTAAGAGCAAACGTAAATATTATCCCGTATAAAGGGAAGTACGTACATAATGCTATTCATATTACAAAAACATCTCGTGAGATCTGCGGATATCTGTCATGAAATATTATGCTTTTAATGTTTCACGACGTTGTACTGGCACAGCAGCTGAAGCTCGCGAGTTGCGACCTCCGACGGAGTTCATATTGGAAATTTTTTCGACTCCTTTGACTGTTCATTTGAGAGGAATGCGTAAAAATTCATATTACCCATTCCAGATACTGACTTCGTTCAACGAATTCTGCTACTCAGTATATACATACACTGAGTAGCACAGCGTTTGTCAGTGTATGTAACTGACAAACGCTGTAGGATTGTAAAATATTGCGTGAAATTTTAAACTCATTTTTTTCATTAAGTTTTTTTAATAATAGTTAATAGTTCCTTAGAGAGTTAAATGCTCTAAGGAAACTACTAAATTGGAAACTATACAAACACTGTTTACTCGTATAGTGGAGATTTTTAATTAAGTATTTTGTTTACATGTGTTTACCTTCGTCCGTGTGTCACTGCGGGATGCCAACTGAAAACCAGCGCTGGTTGTCCGACGCCCAGCGTGCTGAGGTGGTAACCCTTTCGGCACAGGCACGTTCAGCGCAATTCTGTACCTACTATTATTTCTGTTACTTTGTACGTTTAAAGTACCGAGTAAATGTTTTCATCACTACATAGTATAAAACAAAAGTCGCTTTGTCTGTCCCTATATCCCTATGTATGCTTAAATCTTTAAAACTACGCAACGGATTTTGATGCGGTTTCTTTCATAGATAGACTGATTGGAGAGGAAGATTTATATGTATAATACATGCATATTATAGTAGAGGAAGCATTAGTATCTATTGCGAAGCCGGGGCGGGTCGCTAGTATAATACATATATAAAAAGTACAAAATAACTTTGGAACTTTTGTGTTATTTTTGGTTGCTATTTTATTTTATTTTTAGTGGTTCACTCCCTGCTAAACATACCCACCATCACAGCATACGTGGTATAACTTGGTGTAAACCATCCACTCTGGGCTGAGCGGAAGTGAGAGTGTCAGACCTCTTACTGACTCAAAACCCATCCTTGTTCCTCCTAGTGTTGTAAGTACGGGCTCGTCACAGTTGTAACTCGCCACAACTGTGACGTGCCCGTACTTTTCCACCCATGATACGAAAATTACTAAAGAAGTCATCATCTGCCTAGCCTTTCCCCAGTACATAATTATATTGGGGTCGGCCCCCAGTCAAGGCGGATTCAGCTGAATACCAGTATTTTACGTGTAGCGGCTGCCTACCAGACCTTCACAACCCATTAACTGGGGAACACGGTACTTCGTGGCAAGACTGGTGTCAGATTTTCTGGCTTCTGACAATCCGTAACGACTGCCAAAGATCTACAAATGACAGCCGGGACTAACGGCTTAACGTGGTTTCCGAGGCCCGCAGGAACCTCGGTATGTTAAGATGGTCACCCATCCACAGACCAACCTCGGCAAGCGTTACTTAAAAATCTTATATTTCAGAAATTGGTAAGCATACAAACAACTTACAAACTAGTGTTACAATTAACAGAAAATAATATAAATACGTACGCCACAGTAATATGTAGGCATATCCAATGCCCCAGTATAGGCTAACCCCACCTATCTGCTATGGTTTCCAGGATGCTGTTGGGGCCGATGCGTACTCGACACAAGATGCAGGTGCATCGCTTGCTTGATGGCATTACAGTCATCAATTTTCGCCTCAGCAAACACGCCCGAAGCGCTACAATAGCGCAGCAACCCCATCATCACCCTGAACGCATTATTATATTGCATATGCTGAGCGCTGTATGCCTGCCGGGTACAGTTCACCCACAAACTGGATGTCTAAGAAGCACAATATGCTCTACACAGCGCAGTGTTTACGATAGTTTAACATTTGGCTAATCTGCGAGCCAACATATTATCGCGGTAAGCCAACGCTCTGCGCTCACGCTCAATATCTAGGTTCAATGTTGAAAGTAAGGTATATATGTACCTCATAAAGACCAATTCCCCTAGATCAGCAAAAAGGTGGACCAGTCTGTGTCTTCGTCGTCGGCGCACCAAAACTCGTCCCGCAAAGTTGCTGGCCCATACATTTTACCTCGATTTTTTCTGCTACGCACACGAACCACTGACAGCTTTCAAAATCATTATGAAAATATACCGGCAGCCGTAGGATGACGTGCGGTATTTCGTAATTTACACAAAATTACGAATATATGTATGTACTGTTACCTCCTCCGTGGATTTTTATTATAATTATGTAGGTATTCCATTCCCTGGAAACGTGAAAAGAATATCAAGACGAAACCGATGAAATATTCGTGAAAAATTGACAAGCTTGTGTGATACATACAAAATTACTTGAAAAACGTTTGCAAGAGGTGTTTGTTAATTGAAAACTAGTCAATAGACATCAAACCGACATATGTACATAGGTATATGAGTACGAACAGTTAACTTTTGTCCGAGGTTTTTGTTCGAGTCGTCGTTCCAACACCGACACAAGCTGTCATCCAACAAAGCATTTGATCCCGTAGTTCGCAGTACGTTTTTGATAGGGATATTTGTTGAAACGCAGCAACGTAACAGCGCCCGATTGAAAAATCAACAACGCTGTACGAAATTTCACAATCGTGACATGTTTGAACGAACTTTGACGTTGGAATTTTAAAAATTTCATTCTACAGGATGAAATAAATGTGAGAAAGAACCACAGTGAGATTTCAAATGTAGGAGAAAATGTCAGAAAATGTTGAGCGAGTACCAGGTGAACAGGAATTTAAAAAGCTTAACTCAATTATGGCCGTTTGGAACGCGTCGAGGCGCCTGTGGCTTCACGCTTACTTGATCAAGAACCTCTTTGCACATTTATAATGTCCAAGCTATTCGCCTTTGTTCTGTACTTCTTGGAGATTTTTTGTCCTCTATTCAATTTTAATGTACATTAACCACTGAGTGAATTTTCTGATTCTAAGAATAGGGTAAGCTTAATTCTGTACAGGGTGAATTTAATTTGAAAAGAACTCCTTCGACTTTTTGTGTGCATGTTACAAGTCTCTGGACTTAAGAACTACTGGTAATTTTACTATTTTATGTAGGAGGAACATTCCTATGTTAGTTGACGGAACCATTTTTCTAGCACATGTAGCTATCAGAATCAGGAATAATCTTGAACGTCTATAGTTGCTGACTGGGCGTTAAAACATGCAGAGTTTTACCATAAAGAAGCGTTCCGTGCTTTTGTTTGAATGAATTCAGTTTGCAACTAGCTGCTCATGAATAAGGCAGGCGGAAACAACGTGTAGAATTCACATTCACCGATTTCCTCTACAAGGTACACAGTGTGCCTGCTTATACAGTAGGCAAGGTATGAATGAAGCCTTAAAAATGCTGGTCATCATCTGCTTAGCCTTTTCCCTACCACATTGGGGTCGGCTCCCAGACAAGCCGGATACAACTGAATACCAATATTTTACGTGGAGCGGCTGGCTACCAGACCTCCACAACCCATTAACTGGGGAACATATGTACTTCTTGGCAAGACCGGTCAGATTTTCTGGCTTCTGACAATCCGTAACGACTGTCAACGATCTCCAAATGACAGCCGGCACCAACGGCTTAACGTGTTTTCCGAGGCATGAAGTAGTCTCATCATGTTAAGATGGTCACCCATCCACAGACCAACCTCGGCAAGCGTTGCTTAATCTCAAAGATCGACCCGTGCGGCTGTTATAAATTAGCCACGAGCTCCTCGAGCCATTACTATTTTTGATAGAAAACAGAGACAAAGTAATATCGAGTCCCAGGTTAATATTATATGGGCCCCCTGCCAGAAGCGCGCTGATAGCCCGCGACACAAAGGAAGGGTCTGATATGATAAAATAATCCAATAAGACGCACATACAGCTACATAGATACATGTAGTTACTGTCGAAGGATTACTTGTTATATAAATCGATAGTATTACTCTCGTTAATAACGAGATATTATTGGAAGCGCGCTCCACTGAATACACGTGATTCCTGACATCGACGGATGTAATTAACGTTATTTAGGTGTCGACCTCCCCCCTCCCCCCTCGTCCTGTCTGCGTTGGCATAAGGTGTTTCTATGAAATAGTATGTTATTTTAGACGTGTGTACAACAACAACGGAAACGATGAAGTCGTTTCACGTTTTATCATGTGGAACGTACTTTTATGAGTCCTTCACAGATTACTGAACCTTCAGCGTAGTAGTTATTTTATATTGCTTTGGAAAACGTCCAGAAATGTGTTTAACTTTGAATTATTGACCAAAGACAAAGCTTACAGTCACTGTCATTATCTCTGCGGGCCTGAGACACTGAAAATACAGTTGAAAGATACAAACAGCGCGTATTATCCTAAAAACAATATTATCTAAATAGGCGGAGTTAATGCCTCGGGTAATTTCTTCGTTCATTAATAACTGACAAAGTTGCTCGCCTCTGCTAAGCCCCTTGTCTCGCGTACTAGCCGGGGCTCCGGGCTCCCGGCTCCGGGCTCAGGGCGCGACTCCACTGAAATTGGACTCAATTCCACTAAATTTAAAGCTCAGGTCGGAAGACTGTTTAAGCAAATAATCCTCTTTTCGAGCCATTTTCTTACGAAAACATAAAATTAATACCTTACATGGTTTTAAACCGTCTACAGTTATTATGAACTGATCGCTTGTGTCACCTTTACCTCCGAGCAGAACGGCTCATTAGGCTTCAAAGCAAGCTTAACAGTATTATCTTCATAATCTTATTAATCTAATTTATGATTAACGATACCTTTTAATCAAGTTTTATAAAAGGTGTTTATACGGCAAAAAAGTTTTTACAACGCTGTCAGCATCTGAGGCCCGAGCACTTGCGAAGACAAACTGCGGTACTCACCGAAAAAGCTTTGAGGAAAACGAGGCACTGTATGATGCCCTCCATAGTGTCACCAGTGAGACAGAAGGTGCCGGTCAGATGCCTGCCCTTCTTGTCGCCGATGGCGGGGGCGGCGGCCAGGCTGGCGTGCACCAGCGCGCCGCGCGGGCGAGCGTCCCTCGTGGCTCCCAGCACGCCCGGCAGCGGAGCGCCTTCCATGAGCCTCGCCAGCGGGTCCATGCCCGCGAGCTAACACACCATCGCACTGCCCGCACTGCTCCACTTATTTCAAATTATATTTCACTTTGTGTATTGTTAACGTCACAAACTTAATTGACTTTCAGCAAATAAATACAATTATTTTAATTCAAGTTTCCGGAATTACGAACTGAACAAAAGTACCAGGTCATCAGATCGACAGAGGGGTTTTACGGACGAGTAATGACGTCGATGCGCGACGACACGGACATGACCGAGGGCGTGATGGTGCGCGCGGCGCCGCAGAGGCTCTTGCACTCCTCGCACTGACACTTCTGGTGCTCGGTGTTCCAGCACTCACTGTTCAGCAGTATCGTGACGAACGTGTAGATCAACACGGCCATTCCAACTATTATGTATACTTCCATGCTGCACGCACACTTTTTGGCACACTATTTGGCACGAGATTTACCTGTCAAGTTAAATTAAACAATGGCGTATCACAGTGGCAAGTATTACAACATCAGTGGTATTTGCCATCGGCATTTACGTGTGTGCCGAATTAAATGTATTAAGGCAGAATCTATACTTATAATAAATCTGTAGAGAGGTCAATTCTGTACAAGGAATATATTTTCAAAATAACTATCAGGGGGTGATTAGTGATCGATACTGGTGCCAAAAATGCAATCAGTAAAATTTTTGTCTGTCTGTCTGTCTGTATGTTCTTTATAGAAACAAAAACTACTCGACCGATTTTAACGAAACTTGGTGCAATTATTCTTCATAATCCTGGGCAGGTTATAGTATACTTTTCATCACGCTACAATCAATAGGAGCAGAGCAGTGAAGGAAAATTTTGGGAAAACGGAAGAAGTCATCTACATAAAATTATCTAAAAAACATCCCGAAACAGCATGTCTATCTTTTGTCAATTTTAAACCGATCGAGCTGAGAGTTTCAAAATCGGGGGTAAAGTAACTATTCCACGCGGACGAAGTCGCTGGCAGAAGCTAGTATATTAATAAAATCGAATTTGGGGTTGCTCATATATCATTTTTAACGGTATTTGTAGGAAACAAACGGCGTGCGGCGTCCAGCCAGAGCATTTATGTGGCGCTCCGATGATTTACATACGACGCGCGCCGCCATTTAAATAGAATCATTCCAAACATCGGTGGCTGTTTTGCATACAAAAACTGTTCACAGCATTTTACACACGGATAACACAACAACACATTTCAAATTGATCAAACAATTTTGCGTAATTTGTTTCCAAATCACTTCTATCATTATATTTTTGGAATTTAGATTTCATATTTGGAAAAGGTAAAACGAAAGGTACCGCACCAAACACATCAAATAAATAATGCTTCGTTCATGCGAGCCGCGCGTTTCAGCAAACAAAATCAATCCCAACTATTACAATAGCAAAGGCTCTCAGCGATAATGATCATATACACGCGGACGAGTGTCGACGCCTGGTAGCTACTTAGTAGTTTTACCAGGAAGGAATGGGCGCGGCGGTATAACAACAAACTCATTCCCGACTGATTGGCGTCATTGTGAGACGGGATCGCGGGATCTTATCTCGTCACGTGGCGACGTTCAATCACGTCGTATTCAATCGAACACACACAGACGCACGCACACTACACCATTGTGTTATATATTAGCTCGTAGTCGAAGGGTAGACGCGGACAATTTCTCAAAATATGTTTCGGGAGACCGACGTGACGTAATTTTCAAGTTTTTTGTTGGTACAGCTACGTTTTAGTTATTTCAGCGAGTCGAGGTACCAGCTAGAAATAACATTGTTTGCGAGAACGCTCAATAAGATTAACATTATTTTGTGGTTACTATGCCTACCGATAAAATCAAATATGTAATCGTAAAAAGAAATCATATATTTTAACTTGTCGTTATTTGAAGGATCAGAAACGACATAAAATAATTCTGTAGTAAAATTAATTATTTCACTAATACCAATTGAGACCACAGTTTCAATTAATAAACGCATTGTTTTTCTTCGTTCAATAATTTAATTCATGGGAACTCATTGAGAACAATTAATTAATGTTAATTTTGTACATTTCATACTACATTATAGCGCGATATTGCGAATTCCCCTTAATAGGGTGGATTTTACTGAGAGGTGATAATACAGATATTTTCATCTTTTTTCAGAAGGTCGGTCGATAATATTTGTAGGTATCATGTATCATTATTTTTATTATTTAAAGGCACAAAGAGTTTCTCCCGAAAATAGTATTTATAATATCAGTACAATGTTCATGTAACTCGGACTATCGAAAGGTCTATTTCTGATTCCCACTTGCATAGCGCGTATTGTAAAAAATAAATATTGTCGGTACCGAGTACCCACTTTATTATTGCAGGAATTTCAATAAAGCAATCATAACAGCAATGAGTATGTCTACTGAATCCCTACATATTGCGCGCAAAATTGGTAGATTTTCATTTCGGCCTACGTAGTAGGTAGGTATACGCAACCATGCAAAAGCTGAATCTACCCACACTATCGTTGAAAATCAGGGCATCAATCACAGATGAATAATAACCGATGTGAAGACGAGTGAAAGGCATGGTTGCAAGTACAGTCAATAAAATGGTTAGATTTCCAGGCGAAAACTTCTCGACAACTCGTCCAACATCCATTGTTGCAGTTTGCGTTACAACTTTTTAAACTTGAACGAAGAATGCGTCAATGCAGTAGTACCTTGTACTACAATCTACTAAAAAAGCTTTTTATTCTTCGCTTTTTCGTGGCGATACTCCACAACTAAATTGTCATTTATTACACACATATTAATGAGTCAGTGTACACTACTTATTTGAATAGCAACAGCCGCATTGGTCGATCTTCAAGGTCAAGCAACGCTTGCCGAAGGTGGTCAGTAGATGGGTGACCATCTTAACATACCAAGACCTGGTCCTGGTCCTGGTCCTGGTTTGACTGGAAGCCGACCCCAATGGAGTTGGAAAAAAGGCTTGGCAGACAATGTAGTGTTTGTTTTTTATATGGAGTCAGTTTTTTTTTATTTTTTGTAAAAAAGATTTCACTATGCCGAATAAAAAAATCGAGTTCTTGAGCGACAGGGTTAACGCTTGGTTCGATGAAGAAAAAACTCGGCATAAAGAACTATGTATATTTGGATTTTTAGAAGATCGGCCTCTAACGGGGCAAAAAGGGATCATGAAGATTTTACGAGAGGATTTCACTGCTTGCCTCAATTTACTTCGTAATTGGTAGAAACAAATCAAAAGTAGATTATTTGAAAAATCGTCAATCGGGATAAAAAGGGTAAAAAGGACAAAAAGGGTAAAAATGGATTGTTTGAAAAAACTCATTACTTCGATTTAGAAACTGTGCAAATAGCTAGGTAAAGAATAAAGATCGCATCGATCATAATTGCAAGATTACCCTTTTAAGGGGGTCGGGTATCTGTTTGTTCGAGTGTACTCACTAAGGGGCGTGTGTAACGTGAGCGAGTCGACACGTGCCGCATCCATCACGACTGCTACTGAGTTACGTGCAGGCGCACCGTGTGCACGTGCCGCCGGTCCTTCTAGACATATTATTACTACTACATACTTACACGCATTCGTTAGGAACCGACTTGTGTTTCAATTAATAACGAAGACTATTGATTTGATGTCGTGGTACCTTAACTTTCATATCGAACTTTTATTTATTATCATCATCTTCCTAGCCTTTCCCAAATATATTGGGGTCGGCTCCCTGTCATACCGGATTCAGCTCAATACCAGTACTTTAAGGGGAGCGACTGCCTACCAGACCTCCACAACCCATTAACTGGGTAACACGGTACACGGCAAGACTGGAGTTAGATTTACTGGCGTCTGACAATCCATAACGACTACCGAAGGTCTACAAATAACAGCCGGGACCAACGGCTTAGCGTGCTTTCCGAGGCACGGAGGAAACTCGCTATGTTCACCCATCCACAGACCAACCTTGGCAAGCGTTGCTTAACCTCGAGATTTTTTTTTCTTTTTCCAATGAATTTCAATACCTCACATAGTTGAAATACTCGTATTAGACGTTGCTCCAAACACTGATTGCACTCATTTAATATTTAACAAACGCAAAGTCATTCATTAAATGCAAAATTGGGTAATATAATTAATTAACTGGGAAAGAATAAAACACAGATATAAAACGGCAGCGCAACTTATTTCGGAAGCGACCGTCAAAGCGTTCCGACAACGCTAACAAGAGCTGGACCTTTCATCTCTTTACATAAATATTTCTTCTGGAAGATTTAAAGCCGTTTAATCTTGTAATGTTAGGCTTTACAAATTTAACTTTACCCAAACTTTGACACAAGTAAGGTCAAGTGCTGTTTACCTTTTGAATTTCACAGTTCTGCCCCCGACCCGGCCCGAATAATATTTACACTAGGGAACATTTGCGCAGGCAGCCAACTTAGTTTGTTTATACCTCTGAGCACTCAGGAAAAGCTAATTCTACTCAGAATTACATGAAAAAAATCCAATTTACTTAAAACGGGCAATAAAGAGCTTAGACAATAGGTTCCAAGAATTTCCCCTAACCCCCCCCCCCTCCGCACCGCACTCCATCCGACAATCTTTGCAAATCGTGCAATTACGGAATTTCAATCAAACATCTTACCGGATCTATTAGATGTTCGAAATCGGGCTCTATTATAGGCCGGGAGGGTTGACATTGGTTTGTTGTGATGACAAAGGGTAGGTAGTCCAAGTTAAGCGCGTTAAGTTGGGGTACTTTATGAGTACAATGTTAATGTGGTGTAAGCCGAGCCACTGTCATGTAGATTAGTAGTAATGCTGGCCGGGCGCGCTCGGGGTCGCTCGGGGGCGCTCGGGGGCGCTCGGAGCAGCTCGGTGCTATACGAGAGAATTAATGTAGTGGTGGCATCGATGTGACAAATAGCGTTCGTTTTGTGTGAGCCGCGCGATCCGTCAGGCGCTCGTGGCCCGTCTTGCCACCATTAAGAATTTATCTCGCGCGCCCGCGGCCCGCGGCGCCGCTCTTAACCTACTAACGCAGAGACGCCGCGTTGCCGTAACATAAAATATATATAACTAACTCTCTTCGGATGGCAAATATTGTTACATGATTAAATAATGAACTCTACACAAAAATGTGAGAGCGAAGCATAAAATTCAAATTCAAAAATTGGAATTCGCTGCACGTGTCGGCCTGAAATTGCATGAATTTCATAGTCGAAAATATACATCAACTCGCAAATGTGCCGAATGAAAATAAAATCATAAGGACTTATACCTACACAATTTCCAGTGAAGCTGAATAGTGTCCCGGAATTATTTGAGCGAAAATAAACTGAAATTTACCGACAAACATTATTAAATACGTGGAAATACTTTTGCAGTCCACCTACGCTTTAGTTTCATCATTTCAGTACGAGTATGAATAGTTAAATTTCGTCGAAATCTATTGAAAATACAAACCAGGATTTTTGTAAAACAGTGACGAGGGCAAATATGTATTTTATTATACCGAAAGCAATTTTTTTTTAAATATTCAACCCATGAGAGACGCGTTTATACACCTCTCACCCCATAAAGTCCAAGCAGCCTCTTGTCAAGTCTCGCGAAGTGTGCATTAGAGACATGTTGGTAAGTGCGCGTAAAACTGAAGTGATCGTAAAACGATATCATTTGCTTTGATAATGCTAACGACGCCGGCCCGGCGCCGCCCGCGCCCGGTACAGTCTACAGCCGTATAACAACGACTGTACAGCCTATAGTCGCATAGCCGGGAAACACCGGGCTCGGCTCGCGGGATTAGCAAACAAACAGACGGACTCGCATTAACATTTTAGTGGGATTACGTTTCTTAGGCTCCGGAAGCGCAAATGACGTAAACAGCTCGCGACGTGTTTGTGTTAGTATCGAGAATTGTTAATGCTCCTTCGGTGTTTGAAGTTTGAAGTTAGTGTGATCCCGTATCGTTGAGAATAAAGCGGTATGTTTCGATGATTAATTTATCTATTGATAGATATAATTCAGGCACTGTGAAAGACGAGTCGCAAGCTGTCTACAAAACTTAACACAAACCCAGTTTCTGCTACAAGACAATATAATGGGAGAAAACAAGCGCTCGGCATGAGATAAAATAACAAAGACAAACAAACATAGAGGTCCTAAGCAAACGGGGGTCCTGCGGGGCGCGTGTCACCGGCGGCGCTTGCGTAAACATCAACACGGCCGTTGTGCCACGCCAAATTAACTGTATTATGCCTTCAAGAAAACCAACAGCAAATACAAGACGACCAATGACAGATATTTCACGGTCTTCGTATAAAAGCTATAAGGAAATACTCGCATGAAAGAACCTACCGGGCAAATAAGAAACGAAAAGAGGCCGACAGGAATCAACTTATTTGTTTATTACTTTTACAAGTAACATAGCCGTGATCTTCAAAGAATGAGGTGGCGGAACATAATCGTTAACCCAAAATTGTGAATGAAAGTTCTGTGCGCCATTTAGTCGAGAAGCCTCTTATTCGGGCAGACAATCAAATCCCGGTCCTCGTTACCAAATTCAGAAATTACTGTCACAAAAGTACTAGGCAACTACGATTTAAAGGAGACGTTCAAATTTTGGTTCCATGAAACTTATAAACAGTCCACTTTATTAAGTCCCATCCATAAAAGCAGAAAGTTTATCTAGAAAATATCTTAAAGACAGAAAGTACTTTCAACAAGTAAATGTTTCATGTTTCGCTCGCTGAATCAGCCCAACAAAAGGTAATCTGTGTGATCATCAATCCAGGCGACTCCTTGTTTTAGTACGAAGCAAGAAAATAGTGAAATAACGACATCGTTTACTATAACAGTGTCCCCAGTCGTAAGAAATAGCTGCTTTTTAACTTTTGTAATAAAAGTGTCACATTGTGTTTAAGGGCTGAGTCCTTACACAAAAGTTTATGTTAAGCTGCGTGATTAATTCTGACGTTAAATACGTATAAAGAGGAAACTTGAGTTTCTTTGAATTAGAAATTAAGCGTTTCAAACTGTTCAGCGGTAAGATTATAATTCAGATCCTATCTTCTACACTTGAAAGTCGAAATATTCAAGCACTTTAAACCTATTCAACTAATCACAAGATTTAGACGAAATCGAATATCAGATATCTGTTTACTAGATTCTTGAAACAAAGATACAAAAACTTGAAACAAAATCCAAGTAGAGAGTCGTAACCAGATCCGTAGTGAAACTGTGTGATCTCTCAAGTATGATTCATTTCAAGTCGAAGCTAAATTCAAGTTTTTAAGCCTTCAGCGAACTCGGGTATCGGATCCCACCTGATCTATAGATCATTATACTTTAAAATTGATACAGTAACTTTATACTAGACTTTAGAAAATACAACTGATATATTTAGAGTTAGGTATGATATAAAGGGTACTTTTACTCACCTACGTGTGCCGAAAACCTTTTCACATTGTTCATTAGAAATTTAATGAGCTAGAAACGTTACCCAGCCGTTTCTTACTGAATATACCTCTTAACTTCAACTGGCTTTCAAACCGACCAATATCTTTAAAGGCCCGTATCCCAGTAGTAATTATATAAATATTTCTAAACCCGATTACCCCTAGCGTACCCAAGTGCGTCCCCAATTACGGGCTAATCTTCAGGCAAAGTACTTGAAATCGATTGAATTCAAATCTCCATAGTTAATTGCCGTCCGAAAAAATCAATCCGTTCTTTGTTCGTCATTAACTGTGCGGGCCCCGAGCCCCCGCGCGGCGCCATCCCCTCGACCCAGTTCTGCTGGAACACATAATTAAAGGCAGGAACTCTAAAAATCTTCCACAAAGAGCACAAAGGCGCAGTTTTAAAACCTACAAATGACGATCGGCGATGCGATGACGTCACGCTAATCAACGTCCACAGCGCAGCTCGGGCGGGCTGCCACTGCGGGCAGAGTAACGCACGGGAATCTTCAACCAGTTTTGTGTTTGAATAGGGTAGTTGACTTAAATAATCTAATTAGTCCGTCAGATAGATTTCCAAAAAATATTGGACACGTATTTTTTCTTTTTTCACGTAAACAAAAAACAAAGATATACTCGTGTGACGTCACTACGTACTACAATTTTAACCACAGCGTGACGTCACAAGCCCCCACTCCTGATCTTTGATGCTTTTTATCTTCGTATTTTTTTACATATTTGCTAAAGCAAAAAATACGTGTCCAATATTTTTAGATAGTCTAGCTGACGGACTAATTAGAATCTGCACGGCCATACTTCTCTTAGTTAACCTTTGTATATATCATCATATTGGGTTAACCAATTATGCGTTTTCAGTTAAACAGATTTGGTTGTTTAGTTAAATGTGGTACTGCCAAATGTCCCCGAATAATAATTTTCTGGGAACATACCACAATATCAATACTTACTGATATCCGATGTATTCTGTTCATAACGCTATTAACTTTAAACAATTCTATGCAAGTACAGGCATGACATTTGGATCTGTACATTATCAAATTATGACGTAAACCGACTGAAAACTTACCATGTAATCCGTTTACACGTTTAATGAATTCGTTAATAATTAATGTAATCTGCGTTCATTTCTAAGAACTCCTTTATTTTATATGAGTTAATATTTGAAGACGCTTCAGGTGTGGTAGTCTGGTGCTCGAGAAAATAAATGGTTGTTTTCACTTACGGGAATTCAAGTGTTTGCGGTAACGGTGTAGATCAGATGAGACTTGTGCTATTTGTTGGTCTCATAACCTACGTCTGTCATTGTATTATTGATCGGATCAGTGTCCCTTGTTTGAGTTAAACGTTCTCAGTGCAAACTTTATTCATATACTAGAGTGTGTTCACGGCGGGGCTTACAACTTTTCCATCTCGCTGTTTCATCACCTCTTTGTATCTCATCATATCTTGGTCCCTAAAACTTTTTAAAACTTCGTATATCGCTCATCGAGATTCTTGTATATTTTTAGGGATCACTTGCGGCTGTTTCGGGGCATTTTCACTTTGGGCGAGAAAGGTTTTTGTGTGGCGAGAGTTTTATCGTTACGGTTGTGGCGCCGACTTCCCGACACTTACAGGATATTGCGGAGGCACGTGTGTGGAAGTGTTCCATCTTGGCCGCAGTCAACTATACCTGGCGCATGTACCGAGCGGGTTCCGTGGACGTCATCTGTCGTGTTACTTTTAGTTGAAATTAGTTTCCATTCAAAGTTATGAGATATATGAAACGTGTTGCTGTTCGCAGCGTTTAATTACAAGGAAAACGTACCAGGAATGCATAGCGAGCTGCGGATGACATAATATTTGGAATAGCCGGTGGCGCCGACTCCTGTCCTACTTATGATACGAGCGGTATGAGGCACAAACACAAACTTACAGCCGAGCAATAACAGAGCGAGGTGTGTTTGCGTCGCGGCAGAACACCCTGTTTTCCATAAACACAACATTCCCCTTTAGCAGCGAGTCGAGCAGCCATTTTAGTTTATTTTCCCACTGAAGACCTTCAGCTATAAAGGAAATGGCGCTCGCAACTACACACTGCATTCTATTCCTAAGTTTTATTATTATTTACGGAGTAAACAGAGAAAGTTGTGCGTTCCTTCGCTCAAGTTTGAAACATTCGCTACGCTACAGTGCTACAGCACGGTGAATCTTGTTTAATTTACGTCTCTACGTCTATATCGCAAGATCAGCCTCACTATTAGTGCCAAACGTTTTTGTTTCGAGAAACATTTGGATTCAATAAATATTGTATGTAGTTTGATCGAGATAAGTTTGCGTAGGCGTCAGATCACATATATTTAACGTAAAAGTAACTCGTACAAGACGACATATTTTTTACGTAGAAGTAACCCGTACAAGATTCACCTCGACTGATATCTAATGCCCTGTTATTCGATTCCGAGAAACGTTGTCATAGCAATACCTACGTATTTCTATAATTCCCTAGTTACAGGCGAATTTGCGCAGAAGTCTGGACAAACTGTTGTACCTTTCACTTGGCAATTGACGATTATTATGATAGCTACTTTTATATTTATCTACCCGACTGCTGCAGAGTGTGGTAAAGTTGTTATAGCTCTGTAGTCATGAATGTTTTCTTAGATGTATGAAATGAAGTTGATACGTAATATTATGTGTTTGATTGATTTATTTGTAGTACACCTACCACAGTGTTGTATTTTCAACCCAAAGGTTGACTGGTAGAGAATGCTTTGTTGCATTAAGTCCGCCCATGTACCACTATTGTACATAAATAAATATACAACGTGTGTCTGCTCTATGTTCGCATAACTCGAAAAAATGTGTTGATATCATTAAGTTATTTTTTTTTTCACGATTTGGGATATGATCCCACAGTAAAAGTTGTTCATAAAGATGAGTACAATGACCTCCTTTCAGGTATTGCGAGATCTACTCTTTACTGATGAAACTGCGCGGTCCACCATATAAATTATACATACTTCTTAAAGTTTAAATATAATATATTGTTTCATGAATTTACAATTCAAATACACTGAAACACACTAGGATTCCCTGTATCGAGTAATTGAAATGGTAAGTAAAATACCTAGGTAGATTTTTTTTTTATTTTATAAACTTAACCTATTTGTAAGGTGGCGCAAATCAAATAATTTATTTGCATAGAATGTGTGAATTAAGTTGATATAAAATATAGTGAGCCGGGTACATTCTGCCTAAGTTTTGGCAATCAATTAAAAAATATTATTAAGCACGAAAATAGATATCAAATAATGTCAATAATATTAAATTGTTGGAATGTCACACACAGGTATGTCCTGTCCTGGCTGGAATGTCACGCAATCTGTTATATGTATTAATATTTTTTTGGTTTGCCGCGATCGATTGGACTAACAGCCGCGATAGACCAGGGCCCCAAGTCTGCTATTTTTATAACTGTGTCATTCGAACACGATCCCATGGTCATTTTGCTAAAATTTCGCAACCTGCTAAATTTATAGTGGCCGAACATTGGTCGGTCAATGGTCTCGAAATACTTTTTTATTACCGAGCTATTAAAAGCAATGACTGCACAATGACGTTCTAATGGTAGGTCACTGATCAAAGGAACTGTCAAAATTTTAGTAGATTACCGCATACGTCTGTCATTCATTTGTCATTATGTACGAGATTACCATTCTAGGCCATTTCTTTCAATGGAATGTCAGTGGTTGACCATTGGAAAGTGATAGTGACCCTTTTATATTAGTAGATTACCAAACTTGTAAAAATCAACCATTAAGAAATCAATGCTAGACCATTCTGACACTATTGTAATAGCAGACTTGAGGCCCAGTTGGCCACCCCTGTCGTACAGAACATATTTTATTGCACACCAGAAATAGTTACGTGTCGCTGATCTGCTACATCAAGTCGGCACTAACAGTAACTAGTATCGCAACAAATTGATTTTGGTTCGACATGTTGTTAGGAGTAGACTTGAATCGTGTACTGAGATTGTCTACGGCGATACGCGGCGTAAGTTATTGACGAAAACTAAGTTAGATTAGTTACCGTATTCAGTATTGACGAACTAATAGGGAACAAAGTTATTATATGTTTATTATTTAAACTCGCATCCGAGTCGAGATATGTACATATATCGACGAGTTGTGGGTAAATTATTGTTTGACCTATATTCCGAGTTCTGGGCACCGAAAGAGTTAAATGAAAGAGTTTAGGTAAATGTTAATAAACCGAAAAACGTATCTACTTTCTGGCCAGAAGCAATTATCTTAGAATTTACTAGCAGCGTACCACGGTTTCACCCGCGTTGTTCCCGTTCCCCTCGCAATACGAGGATAAAATATAGTCTACTAGCAGCGCCCCGCGGTTTTACCCGCGTAGTTCCCGTTCCCGTGGGAATATGGGGATAAAATATAGCCTATGTTACTCAGGGTGAATGTAGCTTTCTAATGGTGAAAGAGTCAAAGTCTTTTTGAAATCGGTCCAGTAATTTTGAGTTTATTCGTTACAAACAAAAATACAAATCTTTCCTCTTTATAATATTAGATTAAGATATAGATAAACCATCTCACTGTAGAGATATAATATCTGTGTTATGCTGGTGCCTTTGTACCGCACCGTGACACGTGTCGAAAGAAACGAGACACAAACCTAGGCTCTTTGATGTCACCGAGTGACGAGTGGTGACTAGAGATCGATGACGCGCTTCTTACTAGGCCTGGGACGAACCCCACTCGAAGCAA
Source organism: Hecatera dysodea (assembly GCA_905332915.2). Lineage (NCBI taxonomy): Eukaryota > Metazoa > Arthropoda > Insecta > Lepidoptera > Noctuidae > Hecatera > Hecatera dysodea. Next base: position 22,963,253 of record HG995290.1, read on the forward strand.
TCATAAGACAAACTGGAGAGCGGAACAATCACACATCTCTGTGCCAGAAGGAGGGCTTCTGAATATATTTTCACTTTGTTATATTTCCAAAATCACAACAGCCGCACGGATCGATCTTCAAGGTTAAGCAACGCTTGCCAAGGTTGGTCTGTGGATGAGTGACCATCTTAACATACCGAGTTTCCTCCGTCCCTCGGAAAGCACGCGAAGCCGTTGGTCCAGGCTGTCATTTGGAGATCTTTGACAGTCGTTACGGATTGTCGGAAGCCAGAAACTCCGTCTCCAGTCTTGCCAAAGAGTACCGTATTACCCATGTAATGGGTTGTGGAGGTCTGGTAGGCAGCCGCTCCACGTAAAATATTGGTATTCAGCTGAATCCGGTTTGACTGGAAGCCGCCCCAATGCATGCTGAACAACCGGCAAGAACGAATACCTACTTCAAGTAAACAGAGTTACATAAGAAATTACAAAAAAAAACCTTTACAAGTTCCTAGAAGCTGAAAATTAAATATTTTTTTCAATAAACCTTTCAAAGTAGAAGAGCGTGTCTAATTAAGGAAAATAGTGAACTCTAAAAATCTTCTACACCAAACTAAGAAGATTAATTTTGTATTGCAAAATCGTGCTACATTTACAATTTAAAATGTAAAAAAATATGTAAGCACATTATTTTAACATCAAACTTTCAAATGTTTACAGAACCAACTTCACATACGAGCAAATAGGAATCTAAAACAAAACTTGGAATAACTTTATGAATACATACGAATATAATGGCAATCTCAGTGAGGAGGGAGGGGGGGAAGGGAGAACTCTATGGTTTCATGACTAGGATATCAGCAGGGGGTCGAAAGTGGAATGTTTTAAACGCTCGAGTATGCCAATCTTTGAAACTAGTACCCTCGAGGATGTACTGCAGTTACCAGGGACACAGAAAACTAAAGGAGATATAGCCACGATCAGAGGTGGTTTACTGGACTCGTAGTTACTTAGGAAACCTTGTGGACAATCTATGAAACTGAGTTATGAGGTCAAATAAGCGGTGATTTGAGCGTGAGGTCAATACACTGGGATAAGTCAGAATATAACATAATGATTCGTAGGTTGCAGTTATAAATGTAAGCTTTTATGATGGCTTCTGTCCCTTGTCAGCAGTCATAATTTAGCCAATGTTTACCACACACACAGTATTGAGTCGAGTAATTCGACCGAGGTGTTTTGGTAAACGCTATTCTGTTTCCACACACTCCGGGACCTGCTTTGTATGGCCGGCCTTTGAAGGCGACCGTGTAATAGCTACATTGTACTGTGGGCGAGATATTCAGGCTTATATTAACACAGTTACTACGGTAGCACAGAAATGCAGAAGCGCTTTACTGTTTCAGTAGACTTTCAGTCGATCAATACAAGGATAAACTGTATTCATTTGTATGGAAGCAGCACCCCGCTACAAGTTTCACAATTATCCCCACGTAGCAGTTGCTACGGGCTCGCTACGACAAAAGCTACGCCTAGCGCCTACGCGATGTAGCACAGGCGCTACGCCGTAGCAAACACTCGTCCTCTACGACTATTCCCATCTGCTACAACGCGTAGTCGCGTAGCAGCCTCATTGAATACATTCAATAAAGCTGATAATAGTTTCAGTTAACTCAATTGAAAGGCTTCAATACAACGCCCGTCTGGCTTAACAATGCAAAAGTAACAGAATGAAAATCGAAGAGTTCTTTACAAATTCAAAAGAACTTTAAACAATTAGTATACTTTTTCCATCGTTTTGCAATCACCGCAAAGTCTAGCGTTTTCAATTAGACGCTCGCTATCGGAATCTATTTAGTGCGGCTAAGCTGAGAACTTCAACTCTTTTGTTACGTTTTATTTTTAAAGAGAATGGGAAGAAACGAGCTTATTTGTGAATAGCCTGAACTGTAAAAACGTTAAACCTACGCATTTTCGCTCCTGAAAATAATTGACTTCAACACTCGAACGTCAGTTATTGGAAACATTTGTGAAATTAATAACATTGGTGAACCGAAAAATGTTCATGACAGATATTTAAGCGCTTATTTTCAAAGGGATGGCAAAAAATATCTTTACTAAAGTTTCTCTGACGTAATGACATGAAAAATAACTGTTTTATTTGTCAGCCTGGTATTCTATTCTTTAGTATTTTGTTGTTATGCAGTTATTTTACGTGCTCAAACCTACGCAATAGGGTAGTTAACTAAAAGAATCTGATTAGTCCGTCTGATAGATTTGCAAAAAATATTCGAGATGTATTTTTTCTTTTTTCACATAAAACAAAATGAAGACGATACAGTGCGTAAAAAACTCGGGTGACGTCACTACTCGCCACAATTTTTACCGGGCAGTGAGACGTCACTGCCCGGTAAAGCATCAAAAAGCATCAAAGATCAGGAGTGGGAACGTGTAACACGCTCCCACTCCTGATCTTTGATGTTTTTTATCTTCGTCAGTTTTTATAGATTTGGTAAAGGGAAAAACACGTGTCCGATATTTTTCTATAATCTAACTGACGGACTAAACATAATCTTATATTTTTTACTCACGCAACATGCCTGTAGTGTGTTTGCGTACCAGCATGCAGCGAGCCGCGTTGTATGTAGATCTAGTGCGTATCGTGGCGAGCACCGACGCTGGGTCGCGCTGCGGAGCGAACAAAGCCGAACATTCAGCGATAGATTGTTGCCATTTGATAATTTGCATGCGCACTAACATTTATTGCGTCATCCATCACGCTCGGGGAAACATTCGCGGGGTGCGCAGATACTGCGACGCGATGGAATTGCTATCTGTTACATACATATTGTACAATTGCCTACCGTTATAAACGTTAGCAACTAATGTATGGAACGAAATAAAACGTCTATACAACTCGCTGAAACAAGCAAGATGAGAGGATATAAAAGATTTGACTAGCACTATAGTCATCATCTGCCTAGCCTTTTACCAACTACATATATTGGGGTCGACTTCCAGTTAAAGCGGATTCAGCTGAATACCAGTATTTTACGTGAAACGGCTGCCTACCAGACCTTCACAACCCATTAACTGGGTGACACGGTACTTCAGACTCAGATTAACTTGCGCCTGACAAGCCGTAACGACTGCCAAAGATCTACAAATGACAAGCAGAATCAACGGCTTAATGCGTTTTCCGAGTCACGCAGGAAACTCAGTATGTTACGATGATCAGCCATCCACAGATATGTATTTATATAATATTTGTTTTGTGAATATGTAATTTATAAATAAACTTTTTTGAACATTAATCTTAATAGGTCAGTTTACACTAGACTAGGGGGCTATGACTGCCGTGTTTGATGTGACCGCCCTGTACCCACTACACTTACTTCTGACGCCGTCGCTACACTGCTTAGTGTCATCTACATTTTAATAATAATTATGTGCAACTTAAAACGTCACAGAATTAACGATATACCTGAGAAGAGGTTATTACACTCACAATTATGAACAACTTTTGCTTTGGGACCAACCTCAAAAATGCGAAATAAATATCGTCTATCGTCTGCCCCATACATTTATATACATACTAGCAGCGCCCCGAGGTTTTACCCGCGTAGTTCCAGTTCCCGTGGGAATATGGGGATATAATACAGCCTATGTTACTCAGGGTGAATGAAGACAAAATGATAACCTCCTCCTTTTTTGAAGTCGGTTAAAATTAAGTGAAAAGGCACGAGATTGATAAACTTTCTCATTTCCATAGGTACAGTTTTCCTGTACATTTTCCTCAATCCTGTGAGAACAGAATGTTTATCATACTTTATTTAAGACTAGCAGCGCCCCGCGGTTTTACCCGCGTAGTTCCAGTTCCCGTGGGAATATGGGGATAAAATACAGCCTATATTACTCAGAATGAATGTAGCTTTCTAATGGTGAACGAATTTTTGAAATCGGTCCAGTAGTTTTTGAGTTTATTCGTTACATACAAAAATTCAAATCTTTCCTCTTTATAATATTAGTACAGTATAGAAGTATAGATATACGCGCATAACTCGACAAAACCTACTGAGCGGTAGTTCTTTTTCGCAATTTTTAGGTAGTTCCCATACATAGTTTTCTCAGTAATTAAAATATGTATATTATACTCTTAAAATTTTAGCTCAATATATAAATATTAATTTTGCTAAAATTTTGGCGCAAATAAACGCTTTCTATGTCTTTCAATTTTGATCTTAAATGTACAACGCAACTCTGTACTTGATCTGGATTTTCCAGAGTCTGTTTGTGATCACAGGATCAGCTCCAGACTGGTGCTCAAATATTTGTACACTCATTAACTCAAATATTATTGAAAATCTTTTCAGTTACGATTTAGTCTCGAAAGTTCAAGAATGTTGACTTTTGGAAACGCCCTGTGATTGATTTCGGTGGAAAATACTCGATTATTTAGGACAACAAATGATCGAGTACTTTCTACTACTATTAAGAATATCTGTGTATTTTAGTAAAAAATAATTCTTGCTAGTATTCCTAATATTCTATACTGGCGACCCGCCCCGACTTCGCACGGGTGCAATGTAGATACTAATGTTTCCTCTACTATAATATGCACGTATTATACATATAAACCTTCCTCTTCAATTACTCTATCTATTAAAAAAACCGCATCAAAATCCGTTGCGTAGTTTTAAAGATTTAAGCATACATAGGGATATTGGGACAGAGAAAGCGACTTTGTTTTATACTATGTAGTGATGTAATACTTCAAAATTAAACTTAAGTATTAAATCGTGCTTTCAATGTATATCAACTGATTATGACTGAATATAACAACATAGATAAAACGACAAAGCGATATTAATATTTTTTATATACCGTTATTTAGACAACGCCCTCGGGCATAAAAATAAAAGCATATTTTCAGCCATAGACAAATAACGTTGGTTTTTACCGTTAAAACTGAACGTGCATGTCCTTTTATCATGTTTGTGTATCATAGAAAGCGGTTATTTACATTGCAAAATGATATAAAATAATATATATATAAAAACCGGCAATCAGTACGTACAGAAGAGTATATTATAGTATATAGTGTACATAACATGTTTCTACAAGAGAGACACAGATTTCATGAACTTCGACAGATTCCATCGATAAATGCAGAAACTTAACAGGTTTAACAAATAATTGCCATTTAATATCTCCGGCCTTCAATAAACATAGCGATGAGATCGTGAAAATTTTAATGATATTATAAGTATTAAAACGAATGTTAATCCGTATTCCCTAATAGATTAACAGTAATATCTATGTATATCAACATTCGGTTACATATTTCCTTTAGGGCGTTTAGCTTGTTTTGTAGTTTTATGGTACGTGAAAGCCAACATATACCAAGAAATTGTCTCAGTGTTCGCAGTAAGTTTAAATGATTAAACGACAAAACATTTTGCCGACACGGGACGGAACTGGCGCTGCGTCGACATAACCTACCAGGTGGACCAATACAAGGGCAAGCACTATGAACCAATACAAGGACAAGCACTAGTTTCAAGTGACTCTCCATTCTCCAAGATCTTCGTTCTTGTAATACTGAAACCACGAGACGCTTAATAAAGAACGAATATTCGAACTTCAACATCGAAGGTTTTTTAATGAGAAAAATTGTGAAAATGAGATCGTACTCGAGGCAAATAAAAACTCAAGCACGAGGATTAAAGAGGGTTACTAACAATATCTCATGGCGGCGATATTAGCGAGAGGTCTCGACCTCGGCGCGGAGGACGGAGGGCGGAGGTCAGCGGCCACAGTGATGGAGTCCCTCAACATTACTGTGCGATAGCAAGATAAAAAAGATCCGTTGATTACAACGCGCCGACAAATGTGGGACATAACTCTTGCAGCGGGACGCCGACTGATTGCACACCAATCAAGTACGTGACGCCCTCGTAATACAGCTCACAATCGATTGATGGCGCTAATGTAGAAAACGATTCAGGCGGATTTAAAAATGGTTAGTGGTGAACCAAACCCATTTGTGATGTATTGGGCTGAAGTTCTATTAACGCTGTGACGGTCCGCGGTGATTTGGTGCTTGTAAGCTATTCGCAATATTCATTTATCTTGCCTTTTACATTGCTCAGTGAGATGGAACTAGATCGAACGTGGTCACGTTCAATGTGCTTTGGAAGTCGTTATTGTAGTGAAAGGCTTCGAAACCTTCAAATTGTGCGAAAGAACGGGAACTTCCCGTTCTTTATGTCACACTGAAAGGGTGTGCAATTTTCGGGGAATCTATGGATATCAATAAATTCCGTCTTATTTCGTGCGCTTGTTCGGAACGCGGCCGCTAAGCAGGGAGCCACACGTCAGGAGGGCGCGTTCGATCGACTCCGCACAATTTATTAATCCTCCGCCACATTACAACGAGCGACATTAGGACCCCATGACATACATTAAATTCCCGAAAATTTTCCCTGTGTAAGCATCAAGATTCTGTACATTTCACGCGAAATCTTTTGAAGCAAAATAAATAAAGCTTGCGACACATTTTGTATTCATACCGTTTAAATCTGTTCGCCCTTCATCAAAGGAAGTGCTTTGCTAGGTACATGTTTGTAGCCGTTACGTAGGTACGTCAATTACTGAGCTGACTTGATTTAAATGAGGACTACGAAGTTAACATCGTGTTAGATAAATGATTACAAGGCGATACAAAGGTAATGACAAGCTTTGATTTGCACTACTTAGTATTTCCTGGAGGCAATAGGTACAAGTAGGTACGCTCATAAAGGCGCCGCTAACGTGTGATCGTATCGACAACTAATGGCTTCGCTCTCTCAGTCGACTGAGCGACACTTTGACACACTACCGGCTTATTAACAACTTGCTAATTAGTCAAAGTCTTACACCTATGTTCTGCGGCTCGGGACAAGTTTCCCGGGACTCCCGATCCCCGAGTTTAGTGCGCAAACTAGCAAGATTCTCGATCGTGTCCGAGCTGCGTCAGGGGAGCAAGTTTCAGATCTAATTCTTGTCTTAATTTGTACTGAGCTAACAAACGACACGTGGCAAGTCAAGATTATCGAGGTTAAGCTGTCTGTCTGTCTGTGTGCTTACTACAGAGTTCATTGTACCCAGTACCATTTATAGTGCTAAGCAACAAACTGAAACCAGTTTTCTTTCAAGATATATTAAATCAAAGACCAACACGAGTCTTTTGACCCGCGAACACGCAGCCGTCGATCAAGATAAAACATGTCATTGCTTACAAAGCCCCTCACGAAATATTTATATACGTTTGTCTGTCAAAATGACAAATGAAATTCGTGAAACGTCTTTCGTAGACGCTGCGCCGCGAAGTTTGTTTAATCTGTCAGTGATTGACAGCTGAAGCTTGTTTCACTTCAAGTAATAAGTATGATGTCAGAGTACGAATAAGAGACGGCATATAAAAACGTTGAGCTTCCATGTCCTAAATCAATACAAATAAAGCCTTATATATCCGCATGTACAGAAATATTGAAGTAGGTATCAATGCGAAGAGATCGGGCGCCATCTCCATCAAAGTTATCCAATAAATTAAGTGAGATACACGCAACATAACACAAACACTATACACGGATATCATAATCAATCGAAGGTAACACGATAGGACGATCTATGCGTTACGTATCGTGCACAGTATCACACCGTCGGCCGGCGAGGGGCGCGCGCGTCGAGCAAACGTAAACACCACTGATGTTTGGAATAAATGAATCACTGTGTTATGGTACCCTGGTAGTGAACATTCAACATACATGACGTGGAGGTGTCGGGCGCGGGAACGCGAGACGCGTACAGGCGCCGGGGCGGGCGGCCGATCACTGAACGTCCCGGGCGCGCGACGCCCCGCGCCCCCTGCGCCGCCCGCTACTGAAACTCTCAATTATTTTATTGGGAAAGCTAATGAGACGAGAGCCATCCACGGGACTGTTGTCCGTTATTCCCATGGTTACCGGCAGATGAAACATCGTTAGGATTACACGGTAATGCGCTCGTATCGGTGGCATACCCAATTTCGAAGCTCCGAGTTTATTCAAATAATATTTGAGTTCACAGACTGCGGATTAACGAAATTGCTACATATGTATTAATGTAAGTACACAAAAGGCAGCGTAGCTTTTTAAATTAACATCAAAGCCGGCGTGGACATTTCATAAGAAACGGAATGTCTTTTCAATCGGGGTCCGTCGCAGTCGGAGTGTACTTTTAAAAGTCCCCGAAGTTATTCGGTGTCCTTCGGCGACGCTTTCCTCCTTATTTGCGTAATGTGGACGTGTGCCGGGAATAACAATCTTGTCCTAATTGATAGTAGCGCCCGAGGACACGGGGACATGAGGACATCTGCAGCTCTGTGTAGGCGGCGCTTTGGAAATAAAGCCTGCAAGCCCTTTTGTTAGTTGAAAGCAATTGCTTAAATTAGTAGGCAGTAAGTTAGTTTAATAATATTCCAAATTCTTTGGGCGTTTGCAGCTGAAAACGATAAAACGATATTCGTACAAAATCAGCTCTTTGGTTGCCTCTCTTTATCAATTTCAAATCAAATTGGTTTACTTTTTTGTAAGAATCCTATTTACGTTCTGAAAGCCTCCGTCGGAGTCATTCAATTGTGATGTGACGAATGTTTGAGTAGAGCGGGAGCGATTGCCGTTCGACCTCGGCCGCCCACGGGGAAATCAGAAGCGCGCAACACGAGCTATCGATGCAAGGTTGGCGGTGGTTTGGCTCGCCGTCCGATAGCAACCAGGCCCGGGTCGACGGCTTGTCGTGTTCCACGCGCGCCTCAAAACGTAAAGGCCACAAGAAGGATCACGGGTGGGTTTTTTCAGTAAGAGTCTGACACTCCTTTCCGTTCCGCCCAGAGCGGGAGAAATCACTTGACGATTATCCATCCTTTAAAAAAAGGATAAACGGTGGGCCTGTTCCATTACTACATTATTCGGGACTGATGTTATCTCCACTTCCCTTGGACTCTATTCCAGGGCGTGCGGTAGTCTCTTCGTAGATCCACATAATCCAAGCCGACTACTACAGTTCCAATTATCTGTACATTATTTCTTAATGGCGTCATTTAGAAGTTACGGCTCCCCCGACCGGATGAGATTACAATTGATTTCTGTTGGGTCTCTGCTCACCCACCCCTAAGGGGCGGGGGCTTAAGATAAGACAAGGAAGTACAATAAACAGAGACTCAAATTATACACAAAACATTCGGAGAGCTCGGACAATCTAAATTGTTCGGGGACATCCAAGGAATTCAGGGATTCGCAGTCAGCGAATAAAAAAGAAATTTGGGTAGACAACAAAAGACAATAGCAAATGGTCACTCCGGCGAGAGGATATGTTTAGAGTAGGGATGGCTGGCATAAAATAAGGCCCAACGGGCGCTTCGTTCAGTTACTATTTAGTTTCGGAACACGAATAACATGATACCTGCATATTTCTGGCAGATGTATTAAGTACCGGACGGACTTATGCACTTTACAAGTAACCTTAATCCTGCATATACTTTGGTTTGTATGTACATGTAATTCAACAACAATCTAATAAAACTGATAAGAATCCTGCCCACTTGACAGACGCTCGGCCGAAACCGCTGCTCGTCGTGAAGTCTACGAACAGCGGTTACAGGATAATTGTAAAACGGCTCGACCGATTTTCGTGAATCTAAGCGTGCATATCAGCTAGGGTGGCGAATCGGACAACATCTATTTTTCATCTTCCTAACTATTTTTTCTTTTATTGTGGCAAAACGACGTTTGCCGTGTCAGCTAGTACTCTATAAAAATGATAAGATTCTAGTTAGCTTTGTGCAAAGCACTTACCTAATTCTGATATACTAACTAGTATCAACCTACTATTGCAGGGACCGCAGATGTGTCAACACGATGCCACAGAGGACACAGTGACCACAAGCCAGCAACATTACAGCCCAGCACCTCATCCACAGTACTAGGAAAGCAGCGAGCGCCTTAATCAATGAAGATAAACAAACATACTCTCATTTGTGAATCAAGGGCCGTATTATGACCTCTTAAAACCATCATGTTTTCGGGGTGAAAAAGAGACGGAGCTATACAGTACGAATAGCACTATCCTTTTCTCACACAAAAAACATGATGGTTTTAAGAGGTCATAATACGGCCCCAGGTCGAGTCGGTTTGGCTAAGTCATCACTCATTATCTTGAGCCCGTCATTAACCTAAATACATGATTATCTCAAACTTACTTTGGAAGGAAAAACAATAAAGGTACTGTTCGTGTTAGGGTTATGGCAACATCGTAAACTCTACATAGTGCTCCTGAATATTTTGTAAGCGACTTCAAAAAGGTGGTTCTCTATTCGACTGTTTTTTCAGCGATATTTTCGCCAATTGTGAACCGATTTGGATAATTCTTTTTATGTTTGGAAGATTATTTTTTCGTAATGGATCCATTTCAATCTCGAATTTCAAAGATCTCCCTCACAAAAATCAATAAAATCTAGGTAAGTGATCTAACTTCTTAGATAATATTTGTGTCAATCCCAAAGCAAAGTAAATATATAACAACAAGCTGCGGGCGCACCATGAGGTGTTAAAACGTGTGTCTTCCGAGCGAGAAAGAGGGATAGAGTTATACAAGACGTCATGGTACGCCCTCTGGTCTGGACTACGAAGGCACTCAGTAGTGTTGCGCTATTTACCGTAAGAAAGTGCCAAAAAACACTACAAAGAATGCTTTAATTTCAGAAGTCGGTGTCAAAAAAGGAAAAACAAATTGGCAGTTATAGGGACTGCCGATAGAAGTGGAAATTTAGAACTTATAGTATTAAAATTAGGAAATTCATAATTTTTTAATTAAAATCATAATCTAACAAAAACACTATTGCAACAATGCACAGTATATATGTACCTACACATTGAACGTTTCACTAAAACCATTAAATGTCACTTACACGCCTGAGTCATGAGCATGTCGGTGACGCGAACACATAAGATTTTTTCCTACCAAGAAGTGCCCAACGCGGCTAAAGAAGTTTTCACTTCAACAGCCAAAATAAATCAAAGTTATTTTATACAGTGTAAGTGTGTACTGTTTTTTATTTGAAACTCGGTTGTGTTACGTCTGTTCACCGATTTATCCGCCGATTTATTTTTCGAAAGCCTAGCGATTTTGATGATGGGATTCCAGGGATTTTTATAGAAAGTAAATAAATGTATTTGGCACATACAGATACACAATGTGGATACAAAGACAAGGAAACTTAATTTTAAAACAAAACACTGATTCATAATATTTTATCTCATATATGAGAATTATATTAATAGATCTTTACCAATGTGATTGTAGATTGTATAACCAGCATTTACAGATTTAATTATCTCTGGATTGGCGCACAATACAAAATTCAAATAAACATTGTTCGAAAGCCGTGTTATTTTAATTTCAAATCAGTTTCATTTGTTTTTAGATAGTGTTTTTGTAAAGTTTTTGGTGCTATGAATAAACAGAAAATTCGTACAATTTTCGAATATGAGTTCCTACATGGAAATACCGCTGCGCAAACAACGCGAAACATTAACGACGTGTGCGGGCTAACACTGCTTGTATAAACACAGTCCATTATTGGGTCAATCGTTTAAAACCTGGAAATTTCCGAGTTTAAGAACGAGGTTTACAGTTGACTGGTAACCATTATCAAAAACTACGAATTGAAGACGATAGTGGAAGCGGATCCAACTCAATATACGGCTGTGCTTGCTGCGGGCCTTGTAGTTACTTTCAAAACAACATTGAAGCGCTTGCGTCAAATCGGAAAGCATTTCGCAATCAAAAAATAATTACACAAAGTAATGCGCCTGGCTGGGTTTGAACCGCGACCTACAATTCGTAAGCCGGGGCCGTTGCCACTCGGCCACCACTGCTCTCATCCAAATCCGTTCAGCCGTTGAACATAAAGAGGTAAAATACCAACCGACAAACTCACTTTCGCATTAATATCTAAGTGAGGATATTTATGGTTGCAGAATATAGATTGAAAACTCAACATCTCAATATTGAATTTTCAATGGGGTTGTAACCTGACGAGATTCCGGTAATATCAGGAAACCATACAAAGTGTAACTTTACGCGCAGATCAAAACAAAGTTAAAGTTCATCCGACGGCACGTCTTCAAAAACAATGATTAATTCAGTTGTAAGATAAGATGTCCACTGTCTTATATGTATATGTACATACATACATCAAATATGAACGACATCAAATATTTACTGTCTTGTCTTTATATCTGCCTTGCCCAACTGTATGTGGGACTTCCAGTTGGACAAGTTATATGAGTTCATATATAAGTGTTTATTTATTCATCTGATAAGTCTGTAGGTCAATCCGTTTTTACTTATCGACTTAATCTACTATTTACAATGTTTCATAGCGATTTGTTATATGATTTCCATGTTGGATACATTTTTTTTTATTCTGTTTCAAATTTCAAGCTTTTAAACGTAACAGACAAATGTGTTGCTGGGGAGTTTCTTGCACTTCTTCCCAGCTAAAACACTAGGAAGTGATGACGGGTGGGCGAGTGTTTTGGTAAAATTTGACGTTCGAAAAAGTGCTTGCTCTCAGCCTCATTCGGATAAATTAGTTTTAATTTTGATTATAACTGACTACCAATAATCAACATGGAGCGATTGCCTACCTAATCTTCACAACCCAATAACTGGGCAACACAATACCACTTTACAAGACTGGTGTCTCATTTTTTGGCTTCTGCCGAAAGGTATAAAGCATAAGCATAATCAGCCTTTTAATGTTCTCTCTCTGAGAGGGAATGGGCCGTAATCCAGCACACGGGCCCGGTGTCTGTTGGTGAATGTCACAAGACATGTTTTCCTTCACCGTTTTGAGAGCGCAGTGGTGATGAAATAATTAATTACACAAAGTAATGCGCTTGTCTGGGTTTGAGCCTGCGATCAACAATTAACAAGTCGAAGCCGTTACCACTTGGCCACCACTGCCCAAAAGTATAAAGGTACAAATAAAAATAAATAGCAAGTGATGTGGACGCTCACAGCGTGATGCGACGATTACTTGTATTCACTGGATGGGTGTGCAGGGCAGAGCAAGGGTGCTGCTCTGGACTAATTTACGAGGACTGCGGGGAAGTAAGTCTTGCGGTGTAATTACTGCGCCGGACTAAGGAGCTTAGTGGATGATAGGCCGGCCGGTTCAGTTAATAGTTTTAATGGTTTGTAAATGGGAATATAATTTTAGATATTGTGGGAATAATAATTGAGACTAAACTTTGGCTAATAAGCCATTTCCGTAATTTTTAAATGGAATAATAAGACTAGCAAAGTATTTCACAGTTTTCACGGTAAAGGTATTCATAGTGATTTTAATTAATTGATTATTTTTCAGGAGTTGGAAATGCTCCGACAATTATCGTCGAAATACAAGTATATCGCAAAAATGTAGGAAACAGCTGACTGATTTCGCGGTTTCAGAGCTAATCCCATAATTAGTAAAAACGTTATTTTAATTAAGTATTATCACCTCCTAGAATATTGCAAATCAATTTAAAAAAACACACACTGATATAACGGATCCCAAGACTGATATAAAGTCGATAGCACCGCTACTGTATTTTCACATTTAGAACTGATTTCCCAGAGCGTAGGTATTGAACCGGAATCGCCAAGCTTATCGTCATTACGAAGACAAAGTTCCGATCAGACTGCTCGGATTATAACTGCGAATTAGAAGCGTTAGTCATCGAAAACTTTGATAAAATACTAACTAGCTCCTATCCATAGGTAGGATCTGATTGGACTAGATAGAGCTATTGATAGGTTTATTGCCCGGATTATTATTGGTTGGTCTGTGGATGGGTGACCATCTTAACATAACGAGACTTCTCCGTGCCTCGGAAAGCACGTTAAGCCGTTGGTCCCGGCTGTCATTTGGAGATCTTTGGCAGTCGTTACGGATTGTCAGAAGCCAGAAAATCTGACACCAGTCTTGCCAAGAAGTACCGTGTTCCCCAGTTAATAGGTTGTGGAGGTCTGGTAGGCAGCCGCTTCACGTAAAATACTGGTATTCAGCTGAATCCGGCTTGACTGGGAGCCGACCTCAATGTAGTTGGGCAAAGGCTAGACAGATGATGATTGCCCGGATTATTATGAGAGTCTCTTTGTTACTCGGTTATGTATGGAACTTTATTTACTGCCGCATATTTACATGGTCGGGTGTCCACTGTATCCTAGCAGGTTTGGATAAAGGCGACTCCGAAGGGAATCATTAAGATGTACATTTTTGTCTTCTCATTGATAAATTCATCACTAATCTGCGATCAGTGGTGGCCGAGTAGTAACGGCCCCGACTTACAAATTGTAGGTCGCGGGTTCAAACCCTGCCAGGCGCATTACTTTGTGTAATTAAATGCATCACCACTGCTCTCAAAACGGAGAAGGAAAACATAGTGAGGAAACCGGCATGTCCTAGGAACAAAAATTCGAAGACATGCGACTTCACCAACTCGCACTGGGCCCGCGTGGTGGATTACGGCCTATTCCCTCTCCTAGAGAGGAGGCCTGTGTCCCAGCAGTGGGAACATTAAAAGGCTGATTATGCTTATGCTGCGATCAAACTTTTACCTAAATGATATCACTCTATAACATTTTCCTGACTCTTCAACTCCTTGATGAAGTCCTGGTTATCGAACTATTAAAAGGCATTGTATTGCTCAGAACATAACGTGCAATATAACCGGGGGCAGTGTTTGCAGAATGTACGTTGGCATAGCTTCAGTGCTGGTAACATACCGGCCGGCGACAATGGCGCACAAAGCCAAAGGAGGAATTATGTGAAGGATTACTACGTGCGGCGGAGCGCACACCACTGACACACTGTCTCACACATACCAGGACCGCATAGCTGGACACCTCCGTACGTCGTACGGCATGCGAAATTATGCCCGTAGTCTATTGAGCTAATTGTAATGTATGAAACGTTACAATTCTCTTTCTATCTCGTTCTATGTTGTTTCTATTTTGAAGCAATAATATTTAGCTAGACTAGGAGAGTATCCTCTCCTTTTTATTTCATTCATCCATTTTAAGGTATCGTAAGGTGGGGCCGTTATCACTCGGCCACCACTGCTCCTGTATATGTTGTATCACTTAGAATAAATTATTCCTACTATTAAGTTAAGCACATTATCTTTATGGCACATGTGGTGCTTATCTGTTAGAAATTGTGACACTGCAGCTGCTTTAAGTTAAGTATTTTGTGATATGTTAGAAAAATAAACACAAAAAGAAATCGTTCGGCAGACATTCACGATTTGACACTTTCGCATCACGTGAGGAGACACATTTGTCGATATGCCGCCATCATCTCCTTAACATATACACACACATTTCCGCCGTAATCGACAACTTGAGAACATAATCTGCTTGGCTGGCGTGCCGCCGCCAGCTTACCTTTATGTCACCCGTTATGATACGGATACAACCTTTACTTGCATGAACGAAACCATTTCCAATTTGACAACAATTTCAATATCGCACATATACAACTGTAGGTATAGCCAAAGAGGACTAAAGAAATCTTCGCTTTACCAGTTCAATGGAGCAGAGAGGACGCATCACAATCGTAAAGACGCGCGTATAATAAATAGTTTCTTCGTACTGTAGGTACCTACGCGTGTACGTCAGACATCAAAGGAGATTTGGATCCAATAGATTGTACATGTATTAATGTAAATAAAATCAGATCAAAGGAACTTTCTTGTATGAAGTAGCGTTCCAACTTGTCAAGTTTTATTAAGTTTCAGTGAGACCGCAGACGAGGTTACGAGTGCAGAACGAAAGGGACGATGCTTAAGTTATTTATATCAAAGTGGCCATAGGAAGCTGGTTAGGAACAAGTCAGTTCTGAATGGTTGTAATAGGGATGTTGCCTGAGTAAAAAATATATGATTATGTTTAGTCCGTCAGTTAGATTAAAGAAAAATATTGGACACGTATTTTTTCCTTTATCAAATCTATAAAAACTGACGAAGTTAATAAGCATCAAAGATCAGGAGTGGGAGCGTGTGACGTCACGGCCCGGTAAAAATTGTAGCGAGTAGTGACATCACACGAGTTTTCAACGCGCTGTATCGTCTTCATTTTTAGTTTATGTGAAAAAAGAAAAAACACCTGTCCAATATTTTTTGGAAATCTATCAGATGGACTAATTAGACTTTTTTAGTCAACTACCCTATTCTCGTTGGAACTTATCAAGAGCTTTTCTCAGCCTCGTGGAATTAGGTAAGTTCCGCTCACAAAGCTTCGTCTATTGAACTGACACATTGCTGCAACGAACGCCTTCCCTCTTTCCGCATCTTCCCATACACTAATATTTTACACCAAAAACCCCTCCTTTAGCCACTTCCAAAGAGATTAAACGCAAATTGATTGGAGATTGATTTCGATCCTTAGATTTAAGTTTGACACCAAGTTAATTCGACGTCTAATTGCAGGCCTTCACTCAGTTTCCTCGAGTTGCTTAACTTGACAGTTTTGAGAAATAGCGCATCATGATTTCGGCTCCACTTTTGTTGGAATTACTTAAATGTTTCTGGGACAAATCTGTAACTAATAAGGTACTTCCTAAACGGTAGGTTTAAATTAAATCGAAAGAGTCCGTGCTAAAGTTTTAGAACTTTAATCCACCAGTCGAGAGCTGGTCGGAATTTGAAACGTCTTCCACTCTTCTCGAAAGATCCTTCATCTTAAATATGAGGGCAGAGCGAGTGCCTCTACACAATTTATCTACGTGAGTGAATTTTATAAATTCGTTCAAAACTCATAACTTTCGAGTGTTGTTGCCGTGATCTGCGGCGCCTTTACGCGACTACTAAAAACACGCCCACTTGGTTTACTCTCCATTTCACGATAAAATTTGTACGCATAAACCGAACTCATTTATTTTACATAAGCTCTTCTCTGAATATTTTAACAAGTGTATTTAATTAATTGTTTTTGTACCTACATTTTGCTCGACTCATAGTTTTTAGCGCAATTCTGGTAACTAGTCATAACAATATTTCAAACACATAGGTATAGCTCAAATTAAATTGTTTTTATAAAAGTTCTTCGTGAGTGTCTGGCGCGTCTGAAACGTTATTCAACATATGTACCTACTGTTTTATACTTATAGTTTTCATTCATACCTACTTACTTTATAAGAAGAAAATTCAAGAAAATCGAGAAAGATTTTCTTCAAAAAGAAAATCTTATGCTATACTTAAGTAATATTTAAAAAAAAGTCACGTAGGTGTTCCTCTAAAATTAAACACGTAAAATATGATTATACAATCTCAGAATTTCTATGAGGTAAGTAAATACCTATCTAAAATGCGTCGTGGGCTTGCGTCCTTGTTGCTGGGTGCTTTAAGCCTCAAAGACTGGACTACAAAGATACCGGTGGTCGACCACAGCGGCCCTTGGGCATAAAGGACGCCTAATCCACTTAGGACATCCTGGCGCGTCTCACAGCCTGGTTCATTATGCGCCATAATTTATTTATTCAGTAAATAAACAAACCCCATTCTGCTTTACAAACCTGGTAACTTTCCAGAAGTTATCCTTAATATCCTTATTTACCAAACGGAATAAATAATGTGGGTGCTTTATTTGTAATTATATTTAAACGTGTAGTAAAATAAGGATTGAGTCAGCTCTGAAACCAGTATCGCATTTAATTTGAACATATTTTAATAAAAGAATCGCCCGCGATCCCGAGATGCTGATCTTTTGTACTGATTACGTATACTTACGTCTATTTCCTTGTAGGCTCACAATTAATTACAAACCGTTTGAATGTTAAGCGTTTTGGAGAGGACACTGTAGATTTATCCTTTAATAAAAATAGTAATTGGAAGAATTTGTGTTTTTGTATGTAAATCACTGAAATCGACAGCAAATAATTTTAGAAAAATATGTTTTGGGAACGCCGAAGTAAAATTAAAACTTGGATTGAATTTCGATTCCTAACAATGGGTGGGTCGTTTCTTCCGCTACGACGCAAACCAATGCACGATGGTTGAAAAGAATCAGCCGCGCGCCCCGCGCCCGTGTGGCGCAAGTCACGGGCGCGGGAGGCAGCCGGCACGCGGTGTGGCGATATAATCGTGTTCCTCATACAGCTTGGATAATGTTTTTAAAACGATAACTTATACGGAACTCAGCGTTTCAGTAAGTTGAGGTTCGAGATAAAGTTGAAAGACAGTCATTGACCGTCAATATTTAAATTTTACTGTTAATACCATAATATCATTTCATACGAAAAATATCGTCGCAACCAATCCTTTAGACACAACTATGTATCTCGTTAGTCCGGTTCTAGTCTGGCGACGGACAGACGGACATCACTAAAATTAACATCTTTGTTTTTACGTCGGTCACTGAAGTTTTCATTATGCACCTTGTTATTTCCAAAATAAAGTTTATCAGAGAGAGAGAGCGTTTACACTACGCTCATGAATTAAGCCAAACAGCAAAGTCGAAGCTAAAGTCGCCAAAAGCTGAGCAAACTTAAATTGGATCTCTGAAGTCTGTACTTCGTTTACGATCGACCAGGAGAGCAGAAAAACTGTACAATTAATGCACAGGTGGAAAATTGGATATTGTAGGATCTCGTTAAAATAGGTAAATTCCCTATCTTTACGAGATGAAAGGTGTACTTACTCATTGGAGTACAAGTGTTTAATATTGAAGAAGAATCATTTGTCAATAACGTAAAACTATCAAGAAGGATTTGGTGAATTCTTGTACGACGAATGTAGTGAAATTTAGAAAATCTATTGTATGAGTTTACTGACAAAGAATGTGATTATTTTTTGTAACTAAACCAAACCAAACTGAATTTGTCGTCAACCACGCATACAAAATTCGCAACTGAAGTACTAGGCAAACATGGAACCGAGGCAGCGCTGACCCAAAGGATGTATTCCGCTGCACGTTCCATTCCGCGACACATGCACTGCGCTGCAGCGACAAGTTCGGGCACAAAGGACTGTCACCCATATAAACTAGTGCAAGTTAACATATCCAACTATCTGCTAATGTGCGCACGATTGCCTGTCACCGACAAGGCAGCCGAGTTTCCTGGCTGCAGTGCAATCTAGTTAATTAAACTTAATAACTAACTCCTATTTCGTTTTTGTGGACAGGATAGAGCTTTGTTTGGAGAGTAACTTGACTGTTTGCTTCGTATTTCCAGGATTTCGGCAGGAGCACTCAAAGGCTAGCGCAATAGTAACGGTTGCCAGTCAAAGCATCAATGCGCATATACATATGTATGTGGAGTTAATGGGTGCAAGGCATTTTAGCTTGTGTGGAACGAAATCATAGTTGTATCAACAGAGTATTCTCTTCGTTCATAATTTCTGCAGAATTTTCAATATTTTAATAATTTAGGTCACACGCAAAATGAAGAGATTCAATAACCAGTAATAAACAGTAGAAAAAATAAATTTGTACTAATTACCTTGCTAACTTTTCAAAATAAACCCCCGAGAGACGAGGCCGTGTTTTATTTTCGAACGGATGAACGCTTCGATGCTCAATCTTATTTATTTTTCTCATTCAAATGGACCTGCTGGCTGACTGCAAAAATGAAGGCGTAATTTAAAGGGACTCTTAAATATACATAATGTCGACGAGGACCACAAAAGATTTGCTAAGAAAAGAAATTAATTAGCCGACGATATTAAACCTCGGATTTGAGACCCTTTTGCGAGTACCCAGCGAATACCGAGCCGCCGATACCAGGGGCGAAGGAATTCGAAGCGCTTATAATGGACAGGCTTCACAAGGCTGTCGATCGGATTTAATGAACAATTTCTAAAGAACTAAGTCACTCTTTATTTACTAAAAGAGTAGGTACTAGTTTTGAGTTATGGATGTTCTATTTTCAAACAAAGATATTTCCCCTCGTAAACAAACAAGAGTACTGACATGCCATGGCGACAAAAGAATTAACCTTTGCACTGCAAACCTTTGCACAGCGCTTGCCAACTGGGGCAGAAGCGTCGTGATCAAAGGAAACACTAGGTAGGCTCACCTCCTGGCGTGCTCTGAATGCCTGGTACGCAGGGCGAGAGGTCGCGCGTACTGTGTGCAAGTACGTCAGCGTATGTGGGTCACAGTGCCCCAGGGCACGTGCATAATACGGCAGTATCCACCGTGGAAACATTCTTACTTTTTTGACATTCTGCCCGACCGTCCATCGTCAAATTCAAACGAATTTTATGGCCAAATATCTCCCCTATTTTCATGTGTACTCCACCGAAAATCACGCAGTAGAAATACCACGCATAGTACTGAGGGGTCACACAGCTTCATAGCGTCCACATATTGTCCTGTTACGTCATGATACATGTTATGCCGCTGAAAATATTCATGTCCGCGCCTTTCGTACTATTTTTTAGCAAATCCTAACACTAAACTGAGACATTAGTATGTAGCATGTAAAATAAAATCAACAAATTTGCACATTTAATTATATGACACTAAGTCGGAAGAATAAACTTATTAAACAAACGGAATAAGAAAATTTTAAGTGATCGATTAAATATCGAAACGATATCGCCTCCAACAAAAACATTCCTTTCGCAACATTTTTTATGTTCTCGAGAAAATATTCCAAACAAGTATATTACAGTTTTATAGTCCGACCGTTTAACTGGAGGATATACAACATAAAACTTGTTCGGCGAGGTCGGTTATCAAAGTACAGTCTACACCCGGGAGGCCATTTAATAAAGTCGCCTGTCCTCGCCCAGGGCAATGTGACTTGAATTTATTACTATCTGTGCAAAAGTAGATCTAGAATTCTGACGTCCTACCTACGGGGGCGTAGCTCTGATGGCAGATCGCACGCTTGACATCCGAGAGGTATAGGGAACGTGCAGAAACTATAGGTGGCAGCACAGGTGCGTCAATGTCAAATATATTTTATTTATAAGTTTCAAATTTGCAACGCTAGATTGCCCAGTCGACTTCGTGCACGTTCCCATAAACGGAGGGTGCAGGAAGTATAGGTGGCAGCACAGGTCAAATATTTACAACGTAAAAGTTTCAGATTTGTAACACTAGATGGCATAGTCTATGCCGTGCACCTTCCCTATTGGGATCGATACCCGACACTCACTATCTGATGACAAAATGATACATTTCATCATGTCTCAACTATTTTTAGAACGGATGCCCGTCGAACAGGATTCGGCTGATAACAACCAGTGCCTATCTGATCTCCACAATCTTTACTTCATGAAGAAAAACTTTACAATCCGAATAGGGATGTTTCCTGAGTAAAAACTATATGATTATGTTTAGTCCGTCAGTTAGATTACAGAAAAGTATAAGACACATATTTTTTCCTTTATCAAATCTATAAAAACTGACGAAGATACAAAGCATCAAATATCAGGAGTGGGGGCTTGTGACGTCACGGCTCGGTAAAAATTGTAGAGAATAGTGACGTCACACGAGTTTTCAACGCACTGTATCGTCTTCATTTTTTGTTTACGTGAAAAAAGAAAAAACACGTATCCAATATTTTTTGGAAATCTATCCGACGGACTAATTAATTTTTTTTAGTTAACGACCCTATTGTGTGAGTTATGAAGAATGATAATGGCTGATCGACGATCAATCCATTGAAATCAATCTCTAGTTGCGAGTCTGGCATCCATTACAGTTACAAAATCGGTCTTGGTCTCAAATGTTATTATGTAATTATTTCGAATACTTTGACCTCGTTCCCGCTTTTCTTGTTCTCTGCGTTTAATTAAAACATAATTATACGGGGAGAACATAATTTGCAAGCAGCGCAGTCGCTAGTGAAACTTACTTGAGTTTTGAAAAGCGTCGCTAACAAAGCGTCTCGGTACAAGCATGCTTGACTCTCCTTTACGCCATGACATCCTGGTGTCGCGTCATAATCCCCACTGTTTTCATCATTAAAGCAAATATACGACAAACGTACATTGAGAAACTCAGCTTCGGTTAGCTTATCTATTCTAATATTATAAGGAGGAAAGATTTGTATTTTTGTATGTAAAGAATAAACTCAAAAAAACTTTTTACAAAAAATAAAACCGACTTCTAAACAAAAAAACCAAAAAGTATAAAATAACTTTAATTTCGGAACTCGGTGTTTTTGGTTGCTTTTTTGTTGTTGAACACACCGACTTCCGAAATTAAAGTTATTTTATACTTTTTGGTTTTTTTGTTTAGAAGTCGGTTTTATTTTTTGTAAAAAGTTATTTTTTATTTTTCACTTTTTAGTGGTACCTACACCCCCTCCCCTCCCCCACCTAAACGAACCAATCACATTGGTGTAAAAAAAAACGTACTGCTCCTTTACAGAGTAAAGTAAGAGGTCGTCAATGTAGACAATGTAGATATTTTTTTTTTTTAGATTTTTCGAAAACCTCTTGGTTGGTTTCGATAAAATTCATGGGACCATTTGGGAAGTATACCCTTTCCAACAAAAAAAGAATTTTTCAAATCGGTTGACAAGCGACGGAGTTATGCGCGAACAAACAATAAAAAAAAATTAAAAAAAAAACATACAAACATCCGAATTGAGAACCTCCTCCTTTTTTAGAAGTCGGTTAAAAAGTACTGGACCGATTTCAAAAATTCTTTCACCATTAGAAAGCTACTTTCACAATGAGTAACATAGGATATATTTTATCCTCGTGTTCTCACGTGAACGGGAACTACGAGGGTGAAACCGCGGGGCACTGCTAGTTTATCATAATTTTGGTAATAAAGTAAAAAGGTCAGAAAAAGTAGAAACGAATACAGTAATATTGTGAGTACGCTCGACAACGAACTAATTGTACAATCAATCAGCCTAATATGTCGCGGTCGGCTTCCCACCGAATACAGCTAAACACCAGTATTTTACGCGGAAAGACTGCCTTTCTGACCTCCAAAACCCAGTTACTGGGTAACACGATACCCCTGGGCAAGAGTGGCGTCCGATTGTAACGACTTTCAAACATGTTCAAGTGACGGCCGCGGCCAAACGGCTTTACGTGCTTTCGGAGGCATGGAGGCAACTCGGTACCTATGTAATAATAGTCTAAGAGCCGGTGGTAGATCGACCTTCACCGACGTGATAACTCGATGAGACATATTCTTTATCAAGTATCTATAGTACTATTATAAAGAGGAAAGATTTGTTTGTTTTTTGGATTGAATAAGCTCCGAAACTACTGAACCGATTTGAAAAATTCTTTCACTGTTTGGAAGCTACACTATCCCCGGGTGACATAGGCTATATTTTATCCCCACATTCCCACGGGAACAGCAACTATGCGGGTGAAACCGCGGGCCGCTGCTAGTAATTTATAAACAACCAACCGATTTGGTAACCAATCGAAATTGACCTATGATGTCAATTTCGATTGGTTAACAGATCGGTGTAGCTACCAATATTAACTTACCTGGTCACATGTGCTTGCCAGGTAGCCATGCACAGAAAATAAGTAGGCAAGCTTACCTAGACATACTCTGTGTGTTAAAAACTATCAGTTAAGATAAAACTCATTCGGTTATCAAAAGATTTGATGATAGAAAATTAATTAAATTAAAAATAGCTATGAACACTTTTCGATAGGCAAGTCATTATAGGAATATTTGTTTAAAAATTATACTTGATAAAAATCGAGTTACACGTCGGTAAAGGTTCGTTCACCACGATCTCCTCTACTATAAAGCGTAACTTCACTTCAAAGGGTCACCTATGTGGCTAAGTATGTAATAATAACTAATAATACAAGCAGTAAGTAGTCATTCAATTTACCCCTGTTCTGCGATTAATAGTTACAAGCTTATCAATTACCTCGTTATCATAGAACAGTCGTTTTTACGTCAAGGAAAAACAAAGGTTCGCCCTTATGGGGCGTTCCGGGATGAAATAGAATCCGGACTGGGAAACTAATTTTAATGGTCGCAAAGGGCCTCGGGCACATACCTATTTGTCGGAAAAACGGGAGGGACACAAGGCCCGCAGTCCGGCAAAACCACGGAATGACATATTTGCGCAATCCGGTTGAAAGGAGGGCACAGGAGGAATTCCTCGGATGTTTATTATTTATAACAAGAACATTGGACTAACTATCAAACAGTATAACAATACTTTGGTCCAGAGTTGGTGTAATAATCTCTCTATGAGTGACATAAGGTGTTTGTCTTGTAGTCATTGTTAGTACTCGTAAATAGCTAGTTTTTACAAATGCTTTATGCATGTAGTAAGTACAACTATTATGTTTATGAGCATTACTAAATGATAACTGTCAATTTATTGAATTACCAAGGTGTTCAGAACGATAACAAAGGTATTGTGAATGCTTGTATAGAACTAAACAAAAATGAATTTAAACCTTAAATAAATACTGTCAAAACATAGTTTTTATCCATTTACAAAAATAACATCCTCTTAATGAACCTTTCAAATGTCACTATGATGATAAATAATAATTACACAACTGAAAAACAAGGAAACACACTATTATTTTAATAATCTTTTTTAAGAATGCAACTCATAACAAAATTATGCTTGCACCAGTTCACAAAACAAGTTTTACAAAAAATATGCAACAATGGCCACAGGCAAACAAGAAAACAAAGTAACTAGTGCTGGTGTAGCATGCACAAGTACCAGGGCACCAGATATGACAAAGAGAACAAAATACCAGCCAGCTCTTGAGTGTCCTTTCACACTGTTTCGTTTGTAACCAGCGGCTACTTCATGTTTTTACATGAGAAACTTTTTATGCAATGAAACTGAGCATAAAGAAAATGTGAAAACTTAATTTTAATTTACAGCCACTAACACTAAAATGTGTAACTTATTTTTTTTTAAAGCAAGGGAGATGCTAGGAGAAGGAAAGATTTTTAAAAAATGTTTAAACTAGCTGCCACCCGCGGCTCCTCCCGCGTGAATCTAGAAAATTAACCCAAGAGATCATACTCCCGAGCTAAAAAAGTATCATATGTATGTTATTCCAGACTATAATCTATGTCTGTGCCAAATTTCATCAAATTCACTAGTTTTTGTGTGAAAGAGTAGGTAACAAACATTCACACTTACAAACTTTCGCGTTTATAATATTTTTAAGGATAAAGATATTTGTAATACATATGCAAGTACACGATTCCATAACTATTGTGCATGCATTGCCACAAACTCCTTACATAAACGGTACTATACTTCTACCGTAGGATAAAAAAACCAGTTTATTACTTTTATTACTTTATTTTCGACATCCTGATTTTTCTTCTTAACTTTCGACGCCTACCTACTTATTACTTTGTAAATTTTGCCTTCTTCTTAATTTTATCTAATCCTTGAACGAATAGCATTTTGCAATTTAACACAGTTTGGAATATTATTTTGCAATTTCTTGTGTTATCTTCTACATTCATAAATCAGGCTTCTTAAGTTTTTGCCTGTTAAATAAAATAATAAAAGAAAAACGTTTCAAGTCTTCGTACATAAAAGGAGCTGTCTCATTTCAACACATGTTTTGATATCCCAAAAGTACTTCCAGACAATGTTCGTACTTAAAAACTTTAAAACTCCAGTCACAATAACCTTCTTTTCACTATGACAAAAACTCGTCAAAACATAGAAAAATTAGAGAAGTTTATGACAGTTAGCGCCTACGATGATACTATTTATTTCTAATATTTTACTACGGCTGAAATAAAATGGCCAAACAGAACCCAAAGCATGGCTCTAGTAGTGACCTCTGTTAGCGGTATTTTTCCCTCCCTGTGCGTCTCCCTCTAGTGATGCTCAGTATTACCTACCTATACCCTTCCTTAGCAGAGACCTCCAGAAACAGTATTGTACCCTGTACAGTGCCCTCTAGTACCAAAAGAATGCCCTCGGAACTCCAGTTTTACGAAAGCGCCGTCAGCGCCATCTCTGTATCGAGCCGCGAGTTACCGAGTGAAAGTAGAAAGGTTCGTTTCGTTGAAGTACCCCTCTTTGCCGCAAGGGGAGCAGAGCGCAACCTCTTTTCTACACTCGTTTACGAAGTAATACCGCAGGTATCACAGAGATGGCGCTGGTCGAAAAAAAAACGAAAGATAGGTTAAGTGTAACTCTTGTAACAGCCAATGCTCATTATATTTTCGCCTTTTAGTTTTTATGACTACTTTTACCTTTTCAATGTAGCAGATTTTAAGCTATTTGAACGAAAATATTTACATATATTTCCTCCAAGTAGCCCCAGGAAAATCACCGCATTCGACTTACCTGAAAAAGAGAGAGTTATATATAGTTCATATTCGTAAATTAGTAGTTATTTTAAATTATTAACGGGACAAGACGACAACAAAGAAGTACTCATTATAAATCAACGGGTAAGTACTGCCTTACATGACAATAACATAAAATCGTAAGCAGTAAGGTACCTACGTAAGTAGGTGATGCTAAAATCTCGCAAAAGTTATAAAAATCCTACTAATATTATAAACGCGAAAGTTTGTAAGTATGGATGTATGGATGTTTGTTACTCTTCCACGCAAAAACTACTGAATGGATCTTGATGAAATTTGGAACAGATATAGATAAAAGTCTGGAATAACACATAGGATACTTTTTATCCCGGGATTATGTTCCCTCGGGATAATTTCCGACATTCACGCGGGCGAAGCCGCAGGCAGCAGCTAGTTAGTAATAAAGCAAATAAATACAAAGATAAGAAATGTGAGCCAGTTGAGTGTAAGTAATTAACGTCATTATGTGTGCTATTTCGTAACGATAATAATAAAACTAAGCAAACTCAGCATAAATGATGCCAAGTGCCATATTATGAATATCATCAGTGTTGTACACAAAAATCTCTTAATTGTTTAGCACCGCTCTAATCTAGTTTGAATTAATTTAAATTGCAATGGTAAGGGTGAATCAAGTAGGCTGTAAAGAACGTTGCCAAATCTTTGTTACATAGGTACCTCTTTGCTAAGCCGTTGATATGATTTTTTATATATACAATCCTGCATCATTCCGAAACTACTGGTAAAATTAAAGATTTAAATAAACGAATTGCATATTATATCAAAACACCTATCAGCTCGGCGTATATCAATCAATATCAAAAGTCATTTATTCAAACTAGGCTGAGAAACAACACTTTTTGAACGTCAAATTTTACATAAAGATAGTCCCCCAAAACGCCCACCCGTCACCACTTCCTAGTGTTTTAGCTGGGAAGAAGAAGTGGCGCAACAAACTCCCCAGCAACACATCTGTCTGTTGCGTTTTAAAAACTTGAATTTATACAATAGTATGCAAAGTCATTACACGCCATAGGTAGGAAAAAATTAATTATCCAACATGGAAATCATAAATCAATTTATTATAAAACATTGTAAAGAGTAGATTGAGTCAATTACCTCAGTAAAAACAGATTGACCTACATAGTCATGAAAAATTACACAAAAAAGAAAAACAATTATATGAACTCATATAACCATGATAACCAACCAACTTATGATACCACTACAATTAATACAGGGACAAGGACACGCTTATTCATCCTACCCTGGTGGAAAACCAATGATCGGAACTGAATACCACAACCAATTCCCACTCTTGGAACCATTAAACAAAGGTCTCAAAAGCAGAAACTCTAACAAGCTGAAATGAATCTTAATGAAAACCTTTTACAGTAGAAAATTAGTCGGCGGCTATGCACAGAGCGGTATTCCCTTGAAATACAGTTGTCTTTGAGATAAACCTAAATACTGAATGGTCCCTCGTAGCGTTACCTGGATTAACGATAACGTATGCCATACTAAACTTTAAGTTAGTAACGTAAAGACTACTTTAGGTCAGCGCTGGGGCGAGTAGAGGAAATGACAACGTATTTTGCTCACTGAATTTTGAACGTTGCGGCGAATTGTTTAAAGTTCAGAGTTGTTATTGCGAATGCGGTTAGGTAAACGTGTGAGTAGTTTGCATAATCGCAGCGTTCCATCGAGCAAGGACAATAGCATCCACGTTTAGACCGCACTCGGCTCAAATATGAATACGGAAATCGCTGCACGCCACCGACAATCTGTATGTATTTCATAACATTTTCACAAAGCTGAGCATTCCGACGACAAAAATATTTAATAACAATTTGTGTAATTTACATTTTGTTTCAAAGCGTAGCGGTGCGCAAGTTCTTTGATAAACGAACACAGTAAAACAGCGAATGTTGCTTTTCATTTAAATTAAAGCATCGACAAGTTGAACCGTTTAATAATCAGAGTATTTAGAGCGATGGAATGGTGCGCAAAATATAGCGCAAGCGATGCGTTTGTTTAAGTTTTTTTTTTTTTGTGATTTGGTCTTTTTTTATTTTTCGATGGGAAATCATCAAATGACTTCTGATTTCTGCTCTGTGCGGAGCGGAAGGGAGTGTCAGACTCATACCGACAAAACCTACCCGTGTTACTTCTAGTGCCCTTTGTGTTCCAGGGCCGCTGTATTCTTTCCAACAAATTCCGCAACCCTAGCAGGCACTAACCCGATAGGGCCCTGTCTTCTTTGCTGACATCTCTTAGAGGTGCGCGTGGAACAAGACGCGTCGTCGACCCGGACCTGGTTTTTATCAGACGGCGAGCCATCCACCGTCGTCGTTGGTCGTTGTTAAGAGAGAGACGGAGTTACACAAGACGAATAGCACTATCCCTTTCCCTCACATTGAATCATGATAGCATTGGCACTTCGTAGTACGGCCACTGGTGTCCATGACGGGCCAGCTATTTTCTTGAAGTCGTCCTCCCATCTCTTAATTCCTCTATTTCGTTATATCCTCTTGGATACCATTCCGTAATTATCTTAGGCCATTTCTCTTTATTCTCTCTTATCTCTTGTATCTTGTCCATCGCCACCATTTAAGTTGTTCGTAAGCTGTGTGCGTTTTTTCTTATTATGTCTGTCTTTTAATTTCATGTAGTTTCACTCTGTCTCTTGTTTTTATTCCTATTATACTCCTTTCCATGCCACCCAGGCAGACTTTTAGTTTGTTTTCCAATTTTTCTGAAGTTATTTCCGTATTTATGATTTCATTGAACAAATCTGCGAGTTTTGTAGCAATCACTGGTAACGTTTTTAGGTTACCTTTTTATATACAGATACTAGGTCTTTCCCATAGATATTTCCCACCTATATAAAAAAAAACCCATAGGTTACAGAAACCCTATGAAATACTGTGATGTTAAAGTAACATGTCTATACTAATATTATAAAAAGGAAAGGTTTGATTGTTTGTTTGTATTGAATAGGATCTGAAACTACTGAACCGATTTGAAAAATTCTTTCATTGTTGGGAAGCTACACTATACCCGGGTGAATAGGCTATAAATACATATATTATCCCCATATACCCACGGGAACGGGAACTTTGCGGATGAAGCCGCGGGGCTAGTTAAAAATATATTATTCGTTCGGAACCCTTTTTTCGCAAATCCGACCACATTTGACCGTTTTTTGGTATTACAGGAACCCTTTTAGAATAAGCACTTTTAATTGTAAGGCGCAATATCCCGGACATGATTGATGATACGAGGGTTTCCAGCAGTCTCAATCCTGCAGGAAACGGCACGCCCACCTATCGCAAATCAGATAATATTTTTCAATAGCGACAGGGACCTCGCATGTGAATTGGCAATAATGAAGTTCATTATCGAAAGCCTCTTCCAAAAATTGGCTAAACGAATTGCAAATGAAGTCACAGTCGGCGTCTGGGAAAAATATCGAGCCTGTGAAAGCAATCCGGTTAAAAGTTTTTACAGCCTATCAATTGGAGTCTGACCATTAGATTTGCAGACCCTCACTCCATTATATCTTCAGATAAATCACTCTTAAATTGAAAAGATGAATATAAGATATGGCTGGGCCGGACTGAAGGTACGCATTAGGCATATGTATATTTAGATAGCGATCAACCGTGAAAAGAATCGGAAAAGCTTTAAGAACCAAACAAAAATAACTCCGTCAGACTTATTTTTCCATACAGACCACACGGAATACAGACCTGAAGAAACATAAAGCATTTTCTCCCTTTAGGCCATGAAAATAACTTTTACAGCTCCAAGCAGCTTAACTATACCCTATTTGAGGAAGGTAATAAATAATACATCATCTGCCTAGGCTTTTCCCAACTATATTAGGGTCGTATTCCAGTCATACCGGATTCAGCTGAACACCAGTATTTAACGTGGAGCGGCTGCCTACCAGACCTCCCCAACCCATTAACTGGGGAACACGGTACTTCTTGGCAAGACTGGTATCAGATTTTCTGGCTTCTGACAATCCGTAACGACTGCCAAAGTTCTACAAATGACAGCCGGGACCAACGGCTTAACGTGCTTTCCGAGGTACGGAGGAAACTCGGTATGTTAAGATGGTCCCCCATCCACAGACCAACCTTGGCAAGCGTTGCTTAACCTTGAAGATCGACCTGTGCGGCTGTTATTCTTTATCCACGAACTCTTCAAGCAAGCTCCTCGAAGGTAATCTATACTAATATTAAAAAGCTGAAGAGTTTGTTTGTTTCGAATTGAAAAATTCTTTTTGGGTTGAATAGACCATTTATCGAGGAAGGCTTTTATCATCACGCTTAAGCCAATAGGAGCGGAGCGGAGCAGCGATAAATAATGTTTTAAAACCGGGGATTCCACGGGGACGAAGTCGCGGACAGAAGCTAGTAAATAATATAGATCATTGGGTAGTGTTAGACCGTCGCCTTCGGTAGCCGCGTCAGGGGCTCGGGGCCTGTGTCATGAGGGCCTCGTTAGCGCACCAGCACCAGCGTCAGTTAGCGCCTGCATGATTAACACGTAGTATATCCTTGTCTACTCGTACCGGACTACAGTTATTAGATCTGCTGACCGGACGCTAATACAAAACTCGCAAAAGCTCGTTACGATAATTTGGTTACCGGTGGTTACACATTTTCATATAAGATAACTAGTTACACGCTACGAAAGCACGAAATCACATTTTAAACCACTTTAACTATCAGTTATTTCTTTAACAGTGTTTACCTGGTACAGATGTTAAAATCAGCTATATTTGACGCAACCGAGTTACAAATACTATTAGGAAGTTAATCTTCGAGCCCTCGGCGAGTAGTCTGGAATTCTGAGCGAATTTGTAGGCCTAGTTTAATCAAGTCGAAACGATTTCGGCAAGGCAGGAATAGCTGAGAAACGAGTAGGTGTGAGAAGCCACGAAGTAGCGTGTGGGCGCCGGGGGATCCGCTCAGTGCCAATATACCAGCCGTTCAAACTCCACTGATTTATGTAGAGCGAAACTTTTCGACGCGCGATTTCCATTCAGAATTTTAAAAACGAATAAAGGCAGGGTAACACGAAACGAGAATGTATATTCATGTGAAAGTTACAAAGCGGAAAATGATTAAGGTTACAAAACTACTTTTGCTATCCTTCAAATTTGAGTAGGGTCCGTTTCAGATATAAAATCAGATAAAATGTCCGTATTCAGGTCGGTGTTGTTTGAAATCCTGGCAGGGGTACATAGTAATAACGTCTGTAATTTCCAAAAGGATGGGCTTAGGTGTGCTGACACTCCCAGCCTGGTTGCGGCTTTACAATTTGTTCAAGAGAGTCACTGCGGCCTTGGGACGCGAAGGGGATTAGGAGGAGAACGGATGGGCTTTAGTCATCAAGAGTCTGTCCTTCCGCTCCGCCAAGAATGGATGAATTCATTTGATAATTTCCCTTTTAAAAATAAAACTAACACACAGATTAGTCGGGATGATTAAGTCACTTTATTCATTTAGAGAGCAGTAATGGCCGAGTGAAAACGGCCCCGACTTACGAATTGTAGGTCGCTGGGTTCAAACCCAGCCAGGCGCACAACTTTGTGTAATTAATTTCATCACCACTGCTCTCAAAACGGTGAAGGAACACATCGTGAGGAAACCGGCATGTCCTAGAACCAAAAACTCGAAGAGATGTGACATTCACCAACCCGCACTGGGCCCGCGTGGTGGATTTACGGCCCATCCCCATTCCTAGAGAGGAGGCCTGTGTCCCAGCAGTGAGACCATTAAAATACTGATTATGCTTATTCATCCGGTAACGTTTCGATTGGAAACATACAAAATTAAGAGCTACCACAATTATCATTTACCCAGTTTTCTCACCGCGGAGTAGGTACTTGTAATAAATGTTAATGTAGCACCAAGCAGTATGAATCAGGAGTTCAGCACGTCCCGCGCCACATCTCTGGTTACACGGTTGGCGGCACAAACTAAATTATTTATGAACGCGACCCTTAGGAGCGGGCCGCTGGGGACCAATGACATTTGTTTCTCTGACATATCCGAAAGTGCCGTCTACTCTATGCGAGCCTGGTACGTAGATATGCGAGCTGTGGGCATTGCGGAAGCCATGCGTGAAAGAGGATCGGTTGTATTCAAGTGATAGGAGCAAAAATATTCGTCATTGAGACCTGAATTTACATGTTCTTTTCCTATATTGACACAGGTTCCATTTAATGGGTGGTATTGTCTAGAGCTATACGTAGATTCATAGAATAAAAATAATATTGCAGTTCCCAAGCTATGCTTTTGAAAAATATCTTATGAACTTTCTCCATTTTCCAGCTAGAGAATTATTTATACAAGAGCTGCGTATCTAGTTAGGCGAGTCATTTCGCCATGACAGTGAGTGGGCCCGGTATGCAAATGGCTGGGAACGGCGGCGGCAGGGAATTCTCTATGGACAGGCATTTGCAGCGGCAACTTCGCACGGTAGACAATGACAGATTGCTGTGTTCCTAGTCCTGCTCCAGTTCTCATAGGTTGTAAAATCGTTATTTTGTGTGCTCTAAGCAGTTTATGTAAATAAATTGAAATTACACAAAAGTATTTCTCAATCGAAATCATATGAATGAGTCCTTTTTTTTGTATGGGAAATCATCAAATGACTTCTCTCACTCTGGGCGGAGCGGAAGGGAGTGTCAGACTCTTACTGACTAAAACCCACCCGTGATCCTTCTTGTGCCCTTTGCGTTCCAGGGCCGCGGTGACTCTTTCGAACAAATTCCGCAACCCTAGCAGGCACTGACCCTATGGGGCCCCGTCTTGAATGAATGAATGAGTCCTGAACGATTAATTTTGGATTACCGTTAATCTATAAACCCGCCCACTGTCAGAACAACTTAACAATTATTTTCTAACATTATCTTGCAACATTATATTTATGTAGGTACTCACTTACCCTACGTAAGTTTAGATAGTTAATTAAGATCTGAAACTGTGGGTGTATCAATTTAGAAACCTGTATAGTGCTGATGTAAAGACATCATCTCTCTCGCCTCGTCTCGTCATCTCAAAACACAAAGGACGACATCTAAGTAATAAAAGAATCCTGGAAAACAATTCCTTTGAAGCGTGCCATTCATTCGTATCGCGATTCTTCTGATTAGTGTTCTTAACAGAAACAAATACAAAATAAAGGTCATATGTACATCACGGCAGGCAGACAGGGTAAGCAGAGTAATGGCTCGTGACAAGGAGCGCAGACAGGTGTCGCTAAATCATAAACGTCCATTACTAAGATATTGCGGACGCAGCGTACAAGCGACAGCGGGCACGCTATCGCTTGTAACTTGGTAGTACAAACCTACTTATCAACTTATTCACAGTTTAGCAATAAAAACTGATTAAATAAATCAGTGATACGACTGCCCTTTTTCAAATTTTTCAACACAGTGTTGACACCCAGACGTGTCCTCCCGCTGGATCTGACACAGGTACCTCCCGAAACAGCCGTGCTCGGTGAGCACCTGCGTCAGGCGGAAGGTGAAGACGCCGTGGCGTCTCTCTAACCACTCCTCAAAGAGGGGACTTATCGCCGCAGTTGCCCGAACCTTCATTTCAGAATGAGTCAAAAAGTAGGCAACTCCACTTTAACAATTACAAGTGAAAAAGACAATCGTAAAACAAAGGCAGCCTCGCTACACGCTCACATGCTCGCTTACACCATCAATCAGCCCACAGACCAGTAGCAGCACAATGAAATAAATGGTGGGTAGTTGCACGGTGTCCCTATTATTCCGGGAGGGTGGTGTAATCGCCCGCCATCCGTCACTTGCGCCAGGACGAGCTACACCGCGGTGTTTTATTGTGTCGTGAAATCTCTCTAGTCTGCAAGATAGCGAATTGTTTGCTTTTCGTTTAGATTACTTGAAATCGTTTTTGATGCAATCTGGGGATTGCGGTACGTGGCTTTTATGATTGAATTCTTTCTACTGGTGCTGCATACCGGAAACCAAAATTATACTGCCGTAGATTATGAGGAGACGCCAGCGAAGAAAGAATTTCATGAAATTCTCCAATACAAGGCGGGTCGAGCCGCGGGCGGCATAGCAACCTGCCCAACTACCAGCTAACGCCCTATTTAATAAGGAAATAATTTAGCTACACTCGATTCAATTTGTGAAACAAATCAGGAAAGTAACCTTGATTTATTATCTATTCAACTACAACGACACTCTACAAACATACGTGTACTGACGCAGGCTGGCTGCTACTAATTGAACCTATCTTTCACTCGTCACTTTAATTAAATTGGCACACATTTACTTTACAAATTACTCACTAGTAAATGATAACAGTTAACAATGAAACGAAAATATGTTTCAGATAAAAGACCGAATTCAAGTATTTATGTTTTCCATTTTGAGAAGGTGAAAACAGCTTCAAAACTCCGTGAGATGAACGAGTACTGAAAAGTTCATGTGAAGTTTTTTTTTGCGTTGGGCTAATTGGAATTCATATTTGGGACATAATTAATTATTAGGACGCGTATGAAAAACATTTAAACGTACTACAGCGAATCTTCAAGAACGAATTCTGAATAGTTGTACTTGGAGTACCGCATAACCAAAATTAAATGAGACCAGCATTACCCGTTTTTATTAGAGGTTGAAAGGAAGCAGTCACCTCCTTCTGCGAAGCAGTAATGCAAGCGAAGAAGGAGGCGGTACTCGTGAGGGAGAGGCAAACTGCACGCCCCCCTCCTCCTAGGTATCAGGAGTCGCAGGGCGACATTTTTATGGTAACAAAAGTCACCTATACAATAAAACCAACAAACATTGCTCCATTTGTGGCATAAATGGAAACTCTACAGAAATGTAAGAGAAAAGTGTATGGCTGGTTACAGATGCAGAGCTACGATGAAACAGAAAATCTCCTTAAATTATCATTTCTCTAATACACGACCTACTCATGAATTCTTCGCAGTCCACCATCCAACACACAGCCTCATAAAGTCACAACTCCTCATTCACCACACTCACACACATAAACGGGCTGTCGTTCAAATTATCACTTGTCGCACTTCTGACCTTCTGATGTTACTCATGATGTATAAACTTGCCTGGGAATCCTGGTACCCATGACAGAAGTTAAATCTTTCCTTGGGTACCAGAATTCAACACACTGACACGATTGTTACTCTCCAATATGTCTTTGCTTTTGTTGCATAATAGTTGTTCGTAAGTGTTTGATTGTACAATATTTTTAGTCCAATTAACAATTTATTTAATATTCCCTGGGCTAGTGCCTACCAGGGTTGCGGAATTTCTTCAAAGGTCACTCCTGCCCTGGTATAGCAAAGAGCATTTGGAGGAACACGGGTGAGTTTTTATTACTAAGAGTCTGAATACTCCCCAACCAAAAAAATAAGGGTAATGCTCAATAGACTAATCATAATATGTCGGTTCACTGCGCTAAGTACTGAAGATCGTGCCGAGCTCGCCCAACCCAACATATAAAACGTATAAAACACGAAACGAGAACCCGTTCATATAACTACCCGCAACAAAAACTCAACGACAAATCAAAGTGTCAAATTATGGTATAAAATTGGCTGTGTACGCCGAGAATTCGGGCTCTGCAAGTTGTTTAGTAGATCATTCCTGTTGATGACGTCATTAATCCCGCGGAATCGCGATGCTGGCACGCCTGTGACGTCACTTGCCGATATAGCTGGTACCAGGGTATCATGACAACTGGACGGTGTTGCTTTCATTTCCGTAACGTCAGTGAGATGGAGTGTCTGGATCGTGTAAGATGTCCAGCTGTGGGGGGGGGGTGTTGTCTAGGTAGTACATGTGCCCGTGTTAGAGCAGTTTCAAGGGGGTATGAGTTTTTATAATGGGTTATACCCAAATATGGAATATATAACAGCTTTTATATAGCTGACAGCTATAAAAAAACTGCATCAAAATCCGTTGCGCAGTTTTAAAGATCTCGGCATACATAGGGACATACGGAGTACAGACAGCGGGATCATTTATCATATCATACTATGTAGTGATATTAACGTTATATTTCGAACAGATTCTTTCTACTTATTTGTTTTCACTTTCCTTTTATTTCAATGATCGTTATTGCAATTTTAACTGTTACTTTTGGGTTTTCTTATTCAGCCTAGCCCTAGATGACGGCGCTAATTGCCGCGACGTTCTATGATTAATATGTCAAAAATCTGTCGCCACGTCAACCGGCCCGGTGGCTTGCCATTGAACGATTGATGCGCCTTGTTGGAGATTTCACACATTTATACACAATACTATTAACCACATTAATAATTGACTACTTAACTTAAAAAACACTATTAAGTACTGTATTTATTTACAGCCGTGTTTGCGGGATGCCACCGCTGAAAACCGCCGCTGGGTGCCCAGCAAATGCTGAGATGGTAAACCTTTCGGTATGGGCACGCTCAGCGCAAATCTGAACCTACCTACTATTATTTATATTACTTTGTACAATAAATAGTATACATTCCATTCTACTCATGTATCTATCTTGAGGTTTCTAAGTTAGAGAAACAAACTACCTTGCATAATATTAAAATATAC
The DNA here is from genome assembly GCA_905332915.2 of Hecatera dysodea. Taxonomy (NCBI): domain Eukaryota; kingdom Metazoa; phylum Arthropoda; class Insecta; order Lepidoptera; family Noctuidae; genus Hecatera; species Hecatera dysodea. The sequence goes on from HG995290.1 coordinate 23,000,238, forward strand.
TAATCGCATTAACTTCTTAAAAATACCGTTACAAAAGAATTCAATGAATAATAATATGTACGTACGCTGATTTAACTGTGAAAAGTCAGCGGAATAAATTAAAAATCACATCGACCCAAAAACCTAATAACAATAAGTGTGAACACTACAGTTAACAACTTGCTGTAACCATTTCAAAATTATCGAAATTTCGAACGAGAACTTTCTTACCAACCGACTTATAAAAAAGGAGGTTCTCAATTCGACTGTATTCCTTTGTAGTGGGTGTACCGATTATGATGATTCTTTTTATATTCGAAAGCTGGTGCTCATCGTGTGGTCCCATTTAAATTTGATTGAGATCTGAAGACTAGTATTTGAGTTATCATCCCCAATAATGCGTGGCTTAGTTTACGTTGACGACGTTCTCATTCCCTCTTGTCGATGTAAAATGAAAGAATAAAATTGTGTACGATGGTTTGAAAGAGCATCTTAGTATTTCAACGTGGTTGTTTTAGTTTGGTGAGGATCTAATGAAGAACAGAGATGATAGGAAACAGAAATCTTCAATAAATGCTAGCAAATCTTTCGGGATTGGTGAAATCGCATGTGTGTTTACTGTTTACACCAATGTGATTGGTACGTTTAGGTGGAGAGAGAGTGCTTAGTTTAAGAAATAATATTGTGTACGATGGTTTGGAAGAGCTTCTTAGTATTTCAACATGGTCCCTTTCTAGTTTGGTGAAGGTCTGATGAAAAACAGAGATAGCAAACGGAACTCTTCAATAAATGATAGCAAATCTATCGGGTATTGTCGGGTAATAGCTGAAATCGCATGTCGTTTATTGTTTAGACCAATTTATACCACGTACGCTGTGATGGGTATGTTTAACTGGGAGTGAAGAAAAAAGTGAAAAATATAAAAGCTTTTTACAAAAAAATACAACCGAATTATACAAAAAAAAAAAACAAAAATTAAAGTTATTTTGTACTTTTTGTTTTTTTTTGTGTAGAAGTCGGTTGTATTATTTTATAAAAATAAAATTGATTGAGTCAGGCGTTAGTTTTTTTTTTGTTTTTTTGTTTGTTTGCATTTGCCTTGTAATCTTGCATGTGCATAATATAGCGGGCGGGAGGGAGGTGCATACCTGCAACCCACTAATTTTCGCGGAAATTAAAACTAGATATATTGTTTTCATTTTCAAATTTATAAAAATGTTTTTTTTTTTAGTTTTAATTTACTAAGAAAAGCCGAACAGAGGACCGTTTAACACAGGAGCACAAAACGCGAGCTTGGTCCGGTGTCAGCTAGCTCCGCGGCGGCTGACAAAGATCCATCGGCTGCAGGCGAGCAGGCAGCTCCTCAGCCCGCCACTCTTCATTACGGAGCCAGGACAAAGGAGCCACGCGACCGTGAACGCTCAGCACATCGCTCGCTCACCGGACAGCGATGCCCGATCGAAACTTCCCTTTGATAACATTTAAAAAGTAAATAGGTATGATTTTACTCGAAAACGAGACGATTTATTTGTATCTTGTTATTTTAATTTCATTTAGAAATGAAATAAGTAGAGATACTTGAATTTACACAAGATCAAAAGTGACTTACTTAATGTCACTCAAGAATTTGTCAAGCCATATTTATAATGAAAGAGAATAAATAGCAGGCGTCTCTCGTAACATTTAATTTAGAAATAACTTGATTACTTCAGATCCGGATTAAAGTTGATAAATGATTTAATTGAAATTAAATTTTATTTATGGATTTTAAGGCAGTGAACGAAAATAAACAATGTTTTAATTGCGTTTACTGTTTTTAGGTCCACCAACAATTATTTACACTAATTTTTTATAAGAAACACATGCTTAAATATTAATTGACAGGGTAACAATTACTTATACGTAAACACCACGTGCATCAACTAAGAAATCCGAAGGTTAAGCTACGAGTAACTTACAAAGTAATAAGCGGTAAGCAACATATTTTTTGAATTGATAAAATTGATTTGAATTCGACAACATTCCCATAAATCGACAACATTCCCATAAATCTCTCGTATACTAATATTATAAAGAGGTAACGTTGTGAGGTGGTGAGTTTGTGACGTTGTAAGGGGTAATCTCTGGATCTACAGAGCCGATTTTCAAAATTATTTCACCAAAAGACAGCTACGTTATTGTGGAGTGTCATAGGCTATATTTTATCCCCGTATTTCCACGGGGACGGGAACAACGCGGGTGAAACCGCGGGGCGCTCTAGTTTATAATAAATAAGTTTGATACAATAAAATTGACAATGCACATACATAAGTAAATCCACAACAATAATTAAATTGTTTGATTCGGAAAATTGATTACATGCATTGATTGATAAAGTTGATAGGATTTGATAAAATATGAATATAAAAACAAGATTAATAAAGATTGATAAGTTTATAGTTTCACATAATTTTCTCAACATCGACTTCATTACTACAAGGCCCCAAGTTTGCTATTTTTATAAATGTGTCATTCCAACACGATCCCACTGTCATTTTGCTAAAGGTTCGTAATCTGCTAAATTCATAATGATCGATCATAGGTCAGTCAATGATCTCGTAATACTTTTTGATAACCGAGTTGTTATAAGCAATGACTGCACAACAACGTTCTAAAAGTAAGTCACTGACCAAAGGAACTGTCAAAAGCTTAGCAGATTACCGTATACGTCAGTCATTTATTTGTCATTGTGTACGAGATTACCATTCTATGCCATTTATTTCAATGGCGGGTCAATGGTTGACCATTGGAAAGTCATAATGACGCTTTTATAGTAGTAGATTACCAAACGTGTCGCAATCAACCATTATGAAATCAATTATAGACCATTCTGACACTATTGTGATAGCAGATGAGCCTTGGCGTTGGCCGATGACGTTGGCCCACATTGAAAAATGAAGAGCCTTCCGCCAAATCTGAATGGTTGTTGGTGTTCATTAGAAGATAAACGTTGTTAATTCTAACACAATTATCAATTTCATAACGGACGCTTCGGTAAACCGATACAATGGATTAATGTTTATGTACCCACTCGCGCGGATTAAAGCTTCAGCAAATTAGTACTGTATCGGTAGCTTGTTGTCGATCTATCGTTTTATACTAATAAACTAACATCGCTCTGCAGAACTTGCTTGTATCAATATTTTCTTAAGTAAATCCATCTACCTAAATCAGCAATTTCTGAGAAAACCACAATTCCACACCACATTTGATTGTATTTAATATTCTCGTTCCCGAGGGAATACGGGGATAAAATATAGCCTATGTTACTCAGGGTGATTGTAGCTTTCTAATGTTGAAACAATTTTTGAAATCGGTCTAATAGTTTTTGAGTTTATTCGTTACATACAAAAATATAAAAATACAAATCTTTCCTCTTTAGAATATTAGTATAGAAGTATAGACTAGCAGGTCCCCGCGGTTTTACCCGCCTAGTTCCCGTTCCCGTGGGAATATGGGGATAAAATATAGCCTATGTTACTCAGGGTGAATGTAGCTTTCTAATGGTGAAAGAATTTTTGATATCGGTCCAGTAGTTTTTGAGTTTATTCGTTACATACAAAAATACAAATTTTTCCTCTTTATAATATTAGTATAGATAACAGAAGTGTGGGTGGACACATTTAAACGAACAAATCTCTGTGTATCTCAATTTGTGTAATTTATTCGGCTGTGAAAGACATGAAATCCGTATGATAAAGTTCATTCATATATTTTCAATTGGCTGGCACGTAAATGGCGGCGCAATAAGCCCTTTGCTTGCTTGATAAAAAGCAATAAGCGTTGAGCGGCTCGGGGATCGCGCGCCGCATCGCGACACTAATGGCCTCAAGCAACTAACTGCGCTAAATCGGCTCATTTTGTTGCTTTATGAAAATATTTTTTCATAACATGTTACTCGAAACAAAACCACAATAGGTTAGTTAACAAAAAAAAATCTAATTAGTCCGTCGGATAGATTTCCAAAAATTATTGGAGACGTATTTTTTCTTTTTTCACGTAAACAAAAAACGAAGCCAATACAGTGCGTTGAGAACTTTTGTGATGGCACTACGTGCTACGATTTTTACCAAGCCGTGACGTCACAAGCTCCCCTGTTTGATGCTTTTTATATTTTATATTTTTAATTTATTCAAATCTATTTATCACACTATTATATCACATTATTATTTATCGTTCACTACACAATTACATGTAGGTACGTATATAACTATGATGTATCTATTTACCTGTATATAATTATAACACCTTACAAACTGATTTACATCCGTACACTTCAACGTTAGGTTCAGTTGAAAACCAGCGTCAGGCAGCTCCTAGCTGTCTGGCATTTTTGCTGAACTGGACCTATTTGGCGCAGCCGCGGGTCACACAATGTTATTGTTTTAAATTTAAGTTTCCTTATATTTGTGTCTAAATTGTGTGTATCTGTATGTGCCAAATAAATGTATTTTCTTTCTTTTTCTTTCTTTCTTTCTATATTCATAATTTGATAACGCATAAAACACGTGTCCAATATTTTTTTTAATCTATCTGACGGACTAATTATACATGAATAACTCGCTTTTTCACGAGACTTCACTCCCGTGATCTTTCCCGCAATACCAGCGCATTTTCTTGCAACATGATTACGTAATATAAAACGAATGCAAACAGATGCACTTGCTTTCATTTTGACATTGCACTGAATTGTCATTACGAGTTTTACGTTGTCGACGTAAAACTCGTAATCACAATTCATTCAGCAGTTCAAAATTCAACATTCAAAAGTCATTTATTATATACTAGCTGCTGCCCGCGACTTCGTCCCCGTGGAATCCCCGATTTTAAAACATTCTTTATCGCTGCTCCGCTCCTATTGGCTTAAGCGTGATGATATATAGCCTAAAGTCTTCCTCGATAAATGGTCTATTCAACCCAAAAAGATTTTTTCAATTCGAACCAGTAGTTCCTGAGCTTAGCGCGTTCAAACAAACAAACAAACTCTTCAGCTTTATAATATTAGTATAGATTTATATTATGAATAACTTGCGATTTTATGAGATACGTAATTGGGCTATTGAATAAAAAGAACCTATTATATTCGTAACTCCGAGATAATGTAGGTTTGAAATCATTGAAAGAGTTTCCCGAAAGATCAAATACCTACTTTAGGATCATTTGCAAACAATTTCAAACCTTTTAATATTAACTTAGATTTATCAAACAGGAAAAGTAAAAAAAAAGAAATTTCTGGAAAAGCTGCTTTCAATCAAAATTATATTAGGTGGTATACGTTTGTTCAGGGCCTCAAGTCTGCTATTACAATAGTGTCAAAATGGCCTATCATTGATCTCATAATGGTCGATTTTGACAAGTTTGGTAATCTACTAACATAATTGCGTCATTATGACTTTCCAATGGTCAACCACTGACACTCCATTGATAGAAATGGCATAGAATGGTAATCTCGTACATAATGACAAATGAATAACAGGCGTATGCAGTAATCTGCTAAAATTTTGACAGTTCGTTTGATCAGTGACCTACCATTAGAACCTCATTGGGTAGTCATTCTTTTTAATAGTTTGGTTATGAAAATGTATTACGAGACCACTGACAGACCAATGATCGACTATTATGAATTTAGCAGATTACGAACTTTTAGCAAAATGACAATGGGATCGTGTTGGAATGACAAATTTATAAAAATAGCAGATTTGGGGCCCTGTAGCCAAATCCTATGACTGAAAGTAATAAGTACGTCAGTTATTACAACTTTCCGCGACTTTTCCGCCACTTCCGCGCCGCGTTGCCAATGACGTCAATGTTTTTCTTTCCTCACGAGCAAACATGGAAGCTTCGTCGACGTCTATACGAGTATGAAACTTATGATACGAGCGTGTCTGTTTACGATATTACGTTAAATGTTTACGTTGGAGTTATCGCGGCAATAACTTGCGTAATTGAACGAGGGCTGATGGGCGGAGGCTTAGGTCGCTTCGTCAGACTTTGTTTGAGATAACTTTGTGTTCGGAACAATAGTTAGGGCGTAATAGATCTCAAGTTTTGACGCTAAGTCCTTACCAATCATTAAGCTGTATCATTGACTGAAACTAATTTGGAACTAGGTGTAAAATTAATTAAGTTTAATTCGATAGTTTTGATACGTTCACAGTGCTACAGACCTGACCTAACAAAGTTACTTTGTTGAGTATAAAAGTTTTCTGGCGCAATCAAAGTAAAATTTACGTTGAAAAGTTGTAGGGACAGAACAGTGCCCATCTATACTAATATTATAAAGCTGAAGAGTTTGTTTGTTTGTTTGTTTGAACGCGCTAATCTCAGGAACTACTGGTTCGAATTGAAAAATTATTTTTGGGTTGAATAGACCATTTATCGAGGAAGGCTTTAGGCTATATATCATCACGGTTAAGCCAATAGGAGCGGAGCAACGATAAATCATGTTTTAAAATCGGGGATTCCACGGGGACGAAGTCGCGGACAGCAGCTAGTAACTAACATGGGATAAATCTTTATGGCGTGTGTCGTGTGCGATGGGGCGGCTGAAACATATCTGAGGCGGTGCATTCGCCGCAGTTCGACGCGTTTGTCACTATGAATTTTTGAACAGAAGGACCAGCACATACTATTAAGCGCAATCGTGTATACTCGTATAAATATTTTGCATTTTCCGCGGTTACGTTTTTAGATATACTGGCCATATTCATCGTCATATTGGCCAGCTGTACTAACTTGTTTTAAATGTAACTACCGACATTACGTTATTAGATTATTCTAAATCTGCATGCTTCAGCATTAGACGACGATCAATTTAAATATGTTAAAATTTAAATCTCATATAAGTGAACTGTACATGTGTGTACATGTTCTCATGACATACTTTTCAATTCGAACATACTCTGTATGTAAAAAAACAACGTTACTTATTAATAACTAGCTGCTGCCCGCAGCTTCGCCCGCGTGAATGTCGGAAATTATCCCAAGGGAACATAATCCCGGGATAAAAAGTATCCTATGTTACTTCTAATACCTCCAAGAATATGTGTACAAAGTTTCATGATGATTCGTCAAGTAGTTTTTGCGTGAAAGCGTAACAAACATCCACGCTTTCACATTTATAATATTAGTAAGGATATTAGTAAAGGATAATAGGTGTTACTTTTGATAACTGATGAGTAGCTTCTTAATCTAGAGAAGCTTGGACTTTCAGTGAGCCTTCGGTACCTAGTTTGCTGTTTGGTAGACGTATCATATAAATCGCAGCCAGACCCAACAAGGCTGCTTTGACTTTGACGTTAGGAGGAGGTTAGCGGTTTGTTGACTGGAGCGAAACTAACTGAGACGTGCGTAAATGATTAAAACCGCCCCGGGCGGCCAATGAATGCTAGTCAGAGTGCCAGACGTGGACACACGTGCACAAATACACACATGAGCACGTGCACTTATGCGTCTCGTGCCTAAGTGCGGGTTTATACATAGGTAGGGTACGAGTGGGCTCTTTGTGAGGTACCAGGAACGCATATGCAAGTGGGAAGTATCGTGGTGTAATGCACCGTGTGGTTCTATTCTAAAATCGATTGCAACATTCCACAAAATAAACTTAAAAGCAGGGTGAAGCCTTTAAACGATACTGACTTTTCGGTTTATGATTAACATTTTAAAGTTCCGATAAGATAAGACAAGAAATTTTATTTGCCTAAACATGTGTACATACAGAATTAAAATAATACATGCATGCAAGATCTTTAATAAAAGTGGCTCACGACGTGACTGCCATTTCTCATGGCGTGCTTTTAGGTACTGTCGAATTTGAACTATACAAATTTAATCTATAACAATTTTTAACTATAAAAAATTAAAATCGTTATAAAGTTTTAAAATTATACAATAAATATCAGTTACTTTCTTATATTCATAAATTTCTTATAATCAATCATTTACAATATTCAAATGTAGTAGTAAAAGAACCGTTCCTAGCTAATAGGTACATTTAATTTAAGTCTATACTAATATTCTATAGAGGAAAGATTTGTATTTTTGTACGAGTATGTAACGAATAAACTCAAAAACTACAGTACTGATTTCAAAAAAATTTTCACCACTAGTAAGCTACATTCACCCTGAGTAACATCGGCTATATTTTATCCCCGTATTCCCACGGGAACGGGAACTACGCGGGTGAAACCGCGGGGCACTGCTAGTAACTTATATACATACCTGTGTACCTACGTTGTATTGTGGTAAGAAGTACTCCCGACAGTACCATCACATTTTCTCGGAACTTACAAAATTGCCCGCTCAGCAAGATAATCTTTCTTCGTCTCGAGCCCTAAACAACTTGGCTGTAGTTAGTGCGCGGTTAAATTATCTCAACCGAGCCATGAGCCACAACTTTTTAACCAACACTGAGTAAAACAAGCCCGCTCTTGTTTTGTGGTTCCGTTTCAGGTTCACTAAGAATTCTATTACATTTAACGACCGCCACACAATGTTTTGGTTTCACAAAATTAATGGTTTGGTCAGATGAAGATTCTCGCGCGCAGTGATGGTATGATAATCAGTTTAGTGGTTCGGAAAATATTTTGGAGTGTTGCCAAACATACGAGCGGACAAACATCAAAAGCTAGGCAGGATTCAGTGATCAAATTATTTATGAGAGGATTATGCGGCGAAATATTCATTTGACGAAATGGCTCCCGGTGTGCCCACGTGACTGAGAACCTAGCAGTCGTTCTGCCATGAGTGCAATCGCCGTAGCCTCAAGATCGCTTGTTAAACAGTGCCCATGGCAAACCAAAATCACCTCTATTGCCAACCAGTAGAACACAATTCCTCTCGCTTCTTTTCAAAAGAATAATAGGGACTACAACCGAGAACTTTCAGATTAAAGTGCTTTATTCCATTTTAACTTCTATGTAATTGTTTGAACGGAATGCTCTGCAGAAATTCATTGAAGGTATAATAACAGTAAGTAGGGTATTGAACTTTATTAATTAGTAAAATATTCTACACAATAAATACAGCTATTTAGATATCAAACAAGATTTAGACTTTAATTTTATTTTATCTATACTAATATTATAAAAAGGTAACGTTAGTGACGTTGTAAGGGATAATCTCTGGATCTACTGAACTGATTTTCAAAATTATTTCAGCAATAGAAAGCTACGTTATTGTGGAGTGTCATAGGCTACATTTTATCCCCGTATTGCCACGGAAATGGGAACAACGCGAATGAAACCGCGGGAAGCTGCTAGTTTGGAATAATATTATCTTTGTCTCATCGATTTTTGCTATAGTTCCACAGAAGTCTAGTCAAACGCATACAACTTTCTATGACGGTTTCCAGAATCCGACTACCAGGACCACATAAACAGTTTAGCGATGGGCTGGTCAGCGGAACGTGACCGCTTCCATTTGTCGTACAATTCATTCGTTTACCCTTTGCGAAGGCTCTGCAATCATCCCACGAGCATTTGTCAGGATTTCGCCGAGGTCTGGCCTTTATACACAGAACGATGTAAATAGAGCCACATGAACGTCATTTGCAGGCTTGTTCAATTTATTACGTGTCACGGGTTGCCGCGTCACTCTCTTGATCGCTCTCTCCCGTGAACCACGCGCTACGTTTGTATTTTTCAGGTTTATTGTTGAAAATGTTAAGCTTTTTATTGAGTAACTACTTACTTGCGAGGCTTTTATACTAAAACGATTGGGAGGATCGATGGAATCCCCAGCCAGCAGACCTCGTTAAATACAATGAGTTTAATTTATAAAGCTCTCTATTAAATCAACTGAAAACTTATTTTAAAAGACAGTTAATTATTCAGTCTTATGCTAAAAATGAATACCTAAAGTAGACTGAAGACGAAGCCAGTTTTAAATACACAGGACTCTCTAATCTGTTCTCAAAGTGGAGAGAAAATGTCTTAAGTAAATTAAAATGGAGTTTAATAAGGAGTGGGCGGAAAGCCACAGCTTTTATCAAAGAGAAAGAAGCGATAAAAGGTAAAAAACACGCGCACGTCGCAGGTTATTGGCTCCCTGATGAAATATTGATGAAGTTACAGAGGGCGGTATAAATGCCCTCTTTATCAGAAGAACCCGGTCAATTATGGCACCGTTCCACTTTAAACGACATTAAAATTTTACAATAGGGTAGTTGACTAAAAATATTTGATTAGTCCGTCTGATAGATTTCCAAAAAATATGAGACTCGTATTTTTTCTTTTTTCACATAAACAAAAAATGAAGACGATACAGTGCGTAAAAAACTCGTGTGACGTCACTGCTCGCTACAATTTTTACCGGGCCGTGACGTCACACGCTCCCACTCCTGATCATTGATGCTTTTTATCTTCGTCAGTTTTTATAGATTTGATAAAGGAAAAATACGTGTCCAATATTTTTCTTTAATCTAACTGACGGACTAAACATAATTATATATTTTTTACTCAGGCAACATCCCAATTCACTAGCACATTCTTACGTATAACAGTACTCGAGCGATTTTGAAATCGTTTCCTCGAATATATCCATAGAAGTAAAGTTTAATCAGCCGCCATAATTAGACATTGTTAAGCATGATTCCAATACACCGGGACCTTAGGGCATTGTCAAGAACAGGCCACTGTCAAAGCACACGACCTAACAATAACAGTACAAACTCCTAATACAATCAATATGTAGTGTTCGTCTCGTAGATGACGCAGCCAGGCTACCTAGCAGTTTAATCAGCGGCTTAAATGACATCCAGCCAATACTTCTAATACAACAACTCATGAACGGGCTGGTATGATTCTTAGGCCGTTCATAGAATATGGTAAACGTGTGAAGAAAATACATTAAATATTAGGAATTAAATAAAGTAATAATAATAAAACCGTTTATTTTGGAACATAAGACACACAGATGCAATCATAAAAATAGTTAAACGATGTTAACTGCAAAAGTTAATAACTGGCGCAGCTATCAACGGCCGGGTCCTGGTGAGAGGGTTTTTTTTAAACTACATATATTATAAAAGTAGTTAAACATAAAAATGAAATAAGAAAAAAAAACAAAGTTATGGGATTAGTGTAGAGTAGTTTAAGTGTGACTGTGTATGTATGAGTGTGTTTGTGTGTACGAAGGTGTGTTACCGTGTGTGAGTGTAAACGAGTTACACTTCCACAATTTTTTGTATCATAATATGTGAGTGATTTTAACAAAGTATCCAGTCTTTTCTTGCATTTATTTTTGGTAAAAGAACAGATTCTATTGTATAAATTTGAGCGTATGTACTACAATGACGACGTGCTGCTACATTTTTACAGGGTTTTATATAGCATACTCGATTTGATCGAATTCTAAATACAAACGAGGCGAAGGAGCCCCGCTGTGGCTCCTATTTCTGTCAGCAGTGTTAAAAGGAACCTTACATTAATAGCATAATTTGAATTAGCTTTTTCATTTGAAAGTAACCTCTATCCGTGCCGAAAACCTCTTTGTGTCCTATGTTCTGCTACTTGGTTCGGCAAATCATTAACGATACTGAACCAATTAATTTACCTAGCTGTTCAATTAAATGCTGGGATGTGACTTAGGCCGCTGATTACACGGCGTCGATCAATGAAAAGGCTAGGCCACCAACTAAATGGGCTGATTAAGCTAGTTGGCTGCGACATATATGTATAGAGTTATATGTATAGAGTTGGCATAGCCACGCACAACACATCAGTCAACATCAGCGCTCAGTTTATATGAACATTTGTGCGTCGATGTGAAATAAATCGGTGTTTCAGCCGAGCCGGTGTATGTAGCCTCTCTCAATTCAGCTCATACGTTATTTATCTGGCATCAGGCCGTGACGTCATCCATCACGTAAAAACGGCCCGCGCTGTTTTTCATTCCATGCTACATAAGTACCTATCGTACTGTTCTGCGCGCCTAATACAAACGGGTTGAATTCTATAATTAGAGGTTTAGCAATCGATGCATTAATAACAAAGATCAAATAAAAAATGGCTATGCCTCGAAACACGTGAGGAGAAAATAACTGACCTTTAGCGCTTTAGCTGACGCAGGGCCTTCGTCAGAGAGAATAGAAGTAATATTGCCTCAATTCGATAAAATGACGCGTTTCTTGCATGGCCCCCATTATCTATACTAATATTATAAAGCTGAAGAGTTTGTTTGTTTGTTTGTTTGAACGCGCTTATCTCAGGAACTACTGGTTCGAACTGAAAAATTCTTTTTGGGTTGAATAGACCATTTATCGAGGAAGGCTTTAAGCCTTTATATAACATCACGCTGCGAGTAATAGGAGCGAAGAAAGAATGGAAAATGTGGAAAAAACGGAGAAAATTATTCATCTTTGAGGGCTTCCGTTGCGTGCGCTGCGAAAACGGTTCAATATACCAAAAAAATATGTAGGAAAGAATTATTCCTCTTAAAATGATCTAATAAAAATGTCCGCGACAGTATATAATGTATTTTCTTTCTTCTTTCTTTTCTTTCTTTCTTTATATGTCTATCTTTTAAGATTAACTCACTAGAACCGTTTTTATGGTAATCTTTGGTCGAAAGGGATGAAAGTTTGTATTAAACTTTGTCAATTTTAAATAAGTGTAATAATAGTGATATAAATAATTTTAAATGTTTGCATGCAGATTGGTAAAATGTGGCTGGGCTAAATGTTATCTTAAATTACCCATATTTGCAAAATAAAGTTCTATTCTATTCTATAACCAGGGGGATATTTTCCGCTGTAGATGTTAATATAACAATAAATTAAATCTACTCTGTATCTAGTCGAGCTTAACTGAATATATCGAAGGATAGTGAGGAAGGATGCGAGCGGAAGAGCGCGCCGGACAAAGGGGAGGAGATTAATCCGGAAGGCGGCTGGCAAAAGCCGGGATTAATCACGCCAGGTAAGAGATAGCCAATATTTATCAACAATCTGGAGTTCACAATGGCCACCTAAAGGCTGTTGTATACGTAGCTACAAGTTTAAAGGATGCAAGCAACGGACTAGTTTATTGAATCGTGTGCTTTGGTAAACTATACCACAAGTTTCCTGTCGCAAAAAATCTGAGCAGTCTGATTAGCACGCTGGTGCCCAAACAACTGCATTCAGGACCCGACAAACGCCACTAAAGCATACTGAAAAAATCTACTCAGTCCCGTCAGCAATTTTCCAAAGAATATTGGACACGTATTTTTTCTTTTTTCACGTAAACAAAAAATGAAGACAGTAGAGTTAGCTGAAAACTCACGTGACGTCACCACGCGCTAAAATTTTTACTAGTGGTGTGACGTCACCAGCCCCTAATAATGAACTTTGATGCGCTTTATATGTAACTTTAAAGCAGCGCCCCGCGGTTTCACCCGCGTAGTTCCGTTACTCAGGGTGAACGTAGCTTTCTAATAGTGAAAGAATATTTGAAATCGGTCCAGTAGTTTTTGAGTTTATTCGTTACATACAAAAATAAAAATCTTTCCTCTTTATAATATTAGTATACATATTTTTTTATGATTGAAATGACAAAAAATTCGTGAACAATATGTTTTTGAAAATTCATCGGACGGACTGGATAGTGAAATACACAATAAAATTGTTGTTGCATGTGCTGAGCCCAATATATCTAAGAGTCACCATTGATTTCAGAAAAGATTTTTTATACAGGAAGTCGGGCGCTATCTGTATGGCCAGTTCTAGCATTCGTTACTTAAAAATACGTATACTAATTTATGTTGAGTGCCGCTTGGGATCCATTTTTTTTTTTTGGATGGGAAATCATCAAATGACCCCTCCCGCTCTGGGCGGAGCGGTAGGGAGTGTCAGACTTTTACTGACTAAAACCCACCCGTGATCCTTCTTGTGCCCTTTGCGTTCCAGGGCCGCGGTGACTCTTTCGAACAAATTCCGCAACCCTAGCAGGCACCGACCCTATGGGGCCCCGTCTTCGATGCTGACGGCTCCTTGAGGCGCGCGTGGAACACAACGCGCGTCGACTCAGCCTGTTTGCTATCGGACGGCGAGCCACCCACGCTCACCGTCCACAGGCATCAGCCACTGCGCAATAGCACAGCGGCCGACTTGTCTCTGGAGGAAGCTGCAATGGGACCACTCCATTTCAGCCCCCTCCCGAGTACCAGGAGTCGCAGCGCCCGCAGCAGCAGCGGCAGTGGCGGCGACGGAAGCCGCAGCGGCGGCAGAGGCGGCGGCGGCGGCGGACCTCTTGCGCTTGGTCGGGGCGGTTGGCGCGCAGGCCTTTCCCCCGGCCCAGTGCTCAGCCGGCTTGCCAACAGACGCACATGCGACGCAGTGCGGCGTGGCCTCACACGAGCCGGCCCGACGACCGGGCTGACCACAGCGGAAACAAAGTCCACAGCGGTCCACCTCCGAGGGGCACATAGCTCCCGTGTGGTTACCCACATGGCAGCGGTAGCACCTCAGAGGTCTGGGTTCCAGCAGTTTTACCCCACCAAGAGCCTTCGGCCCTCCGACACAGTTCTGGCCGCCGTCACGGGGCAGCTCACCACAAGGGTTTGCATGCCCGTGTTGTCAGGACGGATGGTCGCCTTGACTAGCTCGGCAGAGCACCCCCCAGTCCTGGCGACGGCGGCCACAACCTCCTCCTCCGTCACGGAGTCATCCAGGCCCACTATGCGCATGTCAATGCGCTTAGTCGGCCTGGACACCCGGACCTCGTCCGCGGGTAAGACCGCCTTAAGCCTTTCGGCCAGGGCGTCCACGAACGGGCCACTCTCCGCTCCGGCAAGCTCGAGCTTCCGGGCACCGGTCAAGGTCCTCCTGACCCCGATGCCCCCGGTGATGCCCAGCTTCCGGAGGTTCACCGCCTCCTTCGCCCGCTTCATTAGGGCGAGGTACGTCACGCCCCTCTGTTCCGCTTCCGGCTGCAGTGTGAGAACTGCAGCCGCGGATTTCGGGGCGCGAAGCCCCGTCGCAATGGTGTTGGCCTTCCGCCGCTGCTTCTTGGCCTTGTTCTAGGCCGCCTTCTTCTGTCGCCGCTTCTCTCCGGCAACCTGCCACTCGGCCTCGGCCGCATGAGGGTCCGAGGGTGGGGGTGGGGGCGGCTGCAGCGCCACTGGCGCAGCAGCCTTAGTAGCTCCCCCTCCAGCCTTCCTCCTACCCCTCTTCGCCGGGGCCGACTTGGTCGTCGTTGGGATCCATTTACCGGAACTTTTCGAGCAACGATAAAACATGTTCACTTACATGTTTTATCGTTGCTCGAAAAGTTCACTAATATTTTAAAACACCTATGTTGTCAGCTCGACACAAACTCAATTTCCTCCACTAATTTGCAAAACTGGATAGTGCTATGTCCGCTGTGGGTGTTCAGAGTTAAAACGTCAACGGGCGAGGTCAGCGATCTAGTCCTGTCGCGGAACGAATAAAATAAACATGGGGCTTTTATATGGAAATTGGATCTACGTAATTTTCTTTTGCAGCATTTATTTTCACAAACGTCAAAATGCACCGAATTTCGAGAGGCAATTGGGAACGGAACAATTGGGTTTATGCACGTGCAGTAGGACAGAGGGATTTATAAATGTAATTTTAGATTCATCTATTGTATGTGCCTAAGGTGAATATGCACTTGGAATACATATGTACCTACTACAATGTTCGATTTCAATTGTATCTTAAAACAATCCCACTTTGGGATTACTTCATTATTTTATTTATTTGTTGTACACCTACCACAGTGTTGTCTTTTCAACCCAAAGGTTGACTGGTAGAGAATGCCTTGTTGCATTAAGTCCGCCCACCATGTACCACTATTGTACATACAGTTTGAATAAATAAATAAAAGATACTCAATGCATATATGTTTGCTCAAAATTCAGTAAAAGAATTAAAATATATACAAAGGTACTCCGATATTTATTGAGCGCCAACTTGTATAATAGGCAATGTTGATTAGCTTTACCTATTCAGCTCCATATTTTTATTCACAAATACTCATCGACTCATCCAGCAATATTTTTATTTGCCTCTTCAAATTGATGGATTTCTACAAAAAAGGGGCAAAGGGCTCAGATGGTAAGCGGTAGCCAATATATTATTGAGATTTACAATTTAGTAAAGTATTCAGAGACTTTCTTAAGATTTTTCAAATTGGAAAATATAAGAACAGATGATAAGATACTAAGCTTTACTGTATAAAGCTTCTGTAGGAGGTCGCAGATGAAAGTAAGCATCGTAGATACATTTACTTTATTGTACGCGGAGAGAATTCCGAGGCAATTTTCTTTAGTAAATGGAAAAACAAAGCACATTTAAGGTCTCCAGTGAGTTCTAACGACTGAATGGCTTAGTAGCGAATGTTTTATACCGACCACTTACCACAACGAGCGCAGTTGGAACCGACCGAAGCCACAGAAAGTTGTGCAAATATTCTACAATGGCTATTGCACGTTCGAAGTAAAACTAATGACATAAAAGTGTGCATGGTATTCGTGCGAGTTCGGCTGAGGTCGGCAGTGTTCGTGTAAAAATGGCGGAGCTAGTTCGGAGCGACGCGGCGGTTACGACGTAAGTTTGTTCAAAGCCTTATTAATGGTTAGTGGACAAATCGGGTGTGGTGCAATGTACTGGCAAATGTTCAGGATGTGTTGGACGGTTTTACATTCTACACTGAGACGAAAAGAATACATGATATATGTTTTAGGACTTCAGAGCACGACGGCATTGTTGTCCGCGGCAGTGAGTAATTGTCACTGAATACGAGTGTTACGAGTATTTTGTAAATTGTTCACCATTCTTACGCGAAATGAGTTTGAAGTGATTTACCTGTCTAGCTCGGCTTAAAGTTCGCTGATCTTACTTAGTTTTTTTTTTAATATAAACAGTTTTATGCGAGGGGCTTCACTCGCATTACTTTACAGGGTTATTTGTATAACAACCTCTAAAGAGGTCATTGTACTTATCATTATGAACAACTTTTACTATGGGACCAAACCTGAAATCGCGAAAAAAAATCAGCTGTTCCCTACATTTTGATCAGTTATACGAGCATAAATGTAGGGAACTGCTGATTTTTTTTTTCGCGATTGCTGGTCATTTTCTCAAAAAAAATTAAGCTTATAATCGATTCCCTGGACCTTATCTATTGTCTACAACCCAGGGTACCAAAATTCACTAAAATCTGTAGAGTTGTTTAGGCATCATAGCGTCAAACAAATAAACACACTTTCTCATCGAAACTAATATAAAAACGCTGAAGAATTTGTTTCTTTGTATGAACGAGCTAATCACTGGAAATTTTTACGGATGGTAAATTAATATATCAATTATGGGAAACGATCAAATGACTTCTCCCGTTCTGGGCGGAGCGGAAGAGAGTATCAGACTCTTACTGACTACAACTTTGCGTTCCAGGGCCGCGGTGATTTACTCGAACAAATTCTGCAACAATCTCTGGAACTACCAATCGTCTTTGGTTTTTTTTTGTATATGATAGCCACATTCACGAGGAAGGCTGACGGAACGGAGAAATACGGCATATGCGCGAACAAAGTCACTGGTAAAAGCTAATTTATAATATTAATTCAGTCTAGTTTTATTTCTATAGTTGTACCTCAGACCTTCGGCGTGCTAATTGAGATTAATTAATCAGGTATCCGGTGTGTCGGAGATCTCACGACGTAACATAGCCTCTACCCGCTAGTGACGCGGGAGTTGATCGACTAATCTAGGCGATTTAGATGTAATGCCGTACAGGGTGTTAAGTCCTGTACACTTCCATAGAAAAGGGAGGATCCTTCGACCGGACGGTTGTTGTGTCCAGTGGGAACTTTATTATGCAACTAGCGACCCGCTCCGGCTTCGCACGGGTGCAATGTAGATACTAATGTTTCCTCTACTATAATATGCATGTATTATACATATAAACCTTCCTCTTCAATCACTCTATCTATTAAAAAAACCGCATCAAAATCCGTTGCGCAGTTTTAAAGATTTAAGCATACATAGGGATATAGGGACAGAGAAAGCGACTTTGTTTTATACTATATAGTGATTTGCTCTTGACTCTAGTCTAGGTCGCAGGTGACAAATTCGACGATAGAACGAGCTTACCCAGAAGAAGCCTGTTCACTCTAACTTTGAAGAGATTAGGGTTGAATGCGTTCGGAAACACAGACGCAGCCAGAGAATTCCACTCCTTTGCTGTGCGCATTACAAAAAACGATTGGAATCTCTTGTTGCAAATAGGTGGAATAGCAACAAGGTAGGGGTGGTGACTTACAGTGCGTTTAGGTGTCTGATGGTAGAAGGGGCAGTGAGATGGGCTGCCCGATAGTTGGATATTCGGGCTGTTGTACATACATGTATTAATCGCACGAAATATCTCCGATACCGCGATGCATTTTGTTCGCAGCCAGAGAGATACGACCCATTCCCTCCTAGAGAGGAGGCCTGCGTCTCAGCAGTGGGAACGTTAGAAGGCTGATTATGCTTATGCAGAGAGATAGATAGCGTTTCGGTTATTTTTGTTGCCGTACTAATTTCGAATCGGTTGGTTTTTCTTTTGGCGGAATTGATGGCGCTGCATCACTAGTCCCAAGGGGCGCATAGCGATTATTGTTACAATATACGAGTTATATACACAGGTGATGTAGGTCCTGTGTGTTATGTATTGACGCCAGCCTACTTTTCCCGTGTGTGGGAATACTGTGTGTGGGTTGCAAATATTTATCACTAGCAGCGCCCCGCGGTTTTACCCGCGTAGTTCCCGTACCCGTGGGAATATGGGGGTAAAATATAGCCTATGACACTCAGGGTGAATGTAGCTTTCTAATGGGGAAAGAATTTTTGAAATCGGTCCGGTAGTTTTTGAGTTTATTGGTTACATACAAAAATACAAATCTTTCCTTTTATAATATATAACTATTTTTTGACGACACGGTTGTAAAGTGGTTGAGTGTTCGGCTGCTGCGCTTCGTGTCGCGGGTTCGATCCCCGCACGGAACAAATATTTGTGTGGCCTGCAGATAGTTGTTCCGGGTCTGGGTGTCTCGAGTTTAAAGGTTTGTGCGCACCCACGATAAAGGAGTAAATCCTAATGTGGAGCAAAGTTGCTTTAAAAAAAAAGAAGAAAATAAATCTGGTCGATTAACTAAGTATTTTCAATGCACATGCAGAAACCTCGTTCAACTAAGTTTTATTTTTAAGTGTAAACCTCGTTCAACTAAGAAAACATTTTGTAAGGGCTAACTTTAAAAGAAAATTCCATACTAATTAACATAGTCACACAGTCAGATCTAGGTATTATAAATTGAGCTTTTTACCCGACTGCCCCAGGCGGAGGGTAATGTTTTTCCTGCAGCGCTTCCGTACCGCCACCTTGGAACCTTGGATTTTTTGTAAAGACACAGTCATAGTGTAGCTTTGTACTAGTACAAGAAATCTAATCAGCTGCTTAAATCAGTTGCGTAAAATATTGGTTGATGACTACGTTTGTAAACGAATCCAGGCGCGGCGCGTTATAGCTACGGCTTGGCTTGGGATTCGTTCTCTGTTCATGTTGCACTAACGCACAACAATGAGTACACTTCGGGACAATGAAACTGACAACACTTTTTAAACTGTTATTGGTGGGTATTAACACCACGATACAACATAGCATTAATTGTGAGTATGAAAGAGATATGAAATAAATCTCCTACGCACTCAGTGGTAAAGCGATCTTTTAGCTCTCTCTTCTCAGCTCTCCCAACTTCTTAGATTCCCACCAATATAAATAAGCTTTCACGGAGAGTAATTTGCATAACATAACTTTTTGGAATAGCCAACGAAATACATTTCTGGACACATAAGTTACTGGTTCGTATCTGATATTGTCTCTATACTAATATTATAAAGAGGAAAGATTTGTATTTTGTATGTAACGCATAAACTCAAAAACTACTGGACCGATTACAATAATTCTTTAACCATTAGAAAGCTACATTCACCCTGAATAACATAGGCTATATTTTATCCCCATACTCCCACGGAAACGGGAACTACGCGGGTAAAACCGCGGGGTGCTGCAAGTATTTTATAATAATGCAATGTGCGTCTGTTTGGGTTTTTTTTATTTCTTTTCTTTTTATATTCTGTTACAGTGACTGTATTGTAGAGTTCATTTACATACTCTTAAATAGCTAACTTCTTCACTAAGCGAATTGTGTACCCGCTTCCTCCCATGGCGTGCACCACAGTCAAACCAGCCCCTATTGTATGGAATTAAAACTTGCACGTCGCTAACTACTCCGCTCTCGCGCCTCCGGTTTAGCTAAACAAAGCAACAACTGATAACGCCACACAAACAGAACCGTCATCTCAAACCTTTTTTTTGGATGGGAAATCATCAAATGACTTCTCTCGCTCTGGGCGGAGCGGAAGGGAGTGTCAGAATCTTACTGATTAAAACCCACCCGTGATCCTTCTTGCGCCCTTTGCGTTCCATGGTTGCGGTGACTCTTTCGAACAAATTCGGCAACCCTAGCAGGCACTGACCCTATGAGGCCCTGTCTTCGTTGCAGACGGCTCTTTGTGGCGCGCGTGGAACACGACGTGACGACGCGCCTTCGACCGGGGCCTGGTTGCTATTGGACGGCGAGCCACCCTTAGCTCGCCATCCGCAGGCCCGTCTTCTCAAACCTAACGTCTAAGCTAACGTAAAAATACATATATCGTATATATCTAACAATAGAACAAGTTTTTGCAATGAAAAACTCAAACATTCGTAGCGGGGAGCTCTGAAACTTTCATCATTAATCATATTCTTTTGAAAGCCAACTAAAATAAGACTTCTGTTATTTGTTTTAAGTTTCGTGACGCGAGACTGTGGAAAGTAAAAAATGGACGCGAAATTTAATAATACCTATCTGCTTGGATTTTTTATCAGTATGGAATCAAATATGCAATTTCTATATGCAGTCATTTTTAGTAGCGTATACCTATTTATTATTTAAACAGCATAACTGCATTAATGCAGTACAACTATAATTCAAAACAAACCCGAAACTAAACATTAGCATTAAACTTTCGCCGTCCGTAGACGGCGCTACGCCACTGCTACGGCGTAGCACACAACTTCCACTAACACATTCAATTGTATAACGCACGCTGGGATTGTACACGCTATAATAGCCTTTGTATATCGCTCGTAATGTCATGTAATTGCATGCATGTGCAACGTTGATACATAACGTGAGTTTAGTACATTCGTAGCGGCGTAGCGTCGCAGGATAAGCCCGTCACAGCATATTGACATGAGAGGCGACGCGGCGTAGCGCCCGTCGAGCGGAAAATGCAATCTGGCTGGAATTAGGATAGAAGTACGGCGATATAATATGTAGTTCCCAACAATATGCCAAGGTGAGTGTTCCCACCAGGGGTATGGATTTATAAGCGAACTAGCTTATGCCCGCGACTTCGTTCGCGTGGAGTTCCATACAAAATGTTAACCCCTTTTTCACCCCCTTAGGGGACGAATTTTCAAAAATCCTTTCTTAGCGTATACCTACGTCATAATATTTACTTGGTTTGGGCTGTGCGTTAATAGATCACTATGTCAGTCAGTCAGTCCCTTTTGAGTTACATATATTTAGATAGATTAAGCCATTACATACGGACATAATGTCGGAATAATTGAATATCAGAGTGGGTTTACTTGCATACAATTTCTTGATGGATGGCAAACTGTGAGGAGAAGCACTAGTAATTAGTTAAGATGATGAGATGTCATTAAAGCCAGGCAGGGTAACCTGGAATGAAATATTTACCCATTTATATGAAACGTAGTTGCGAGTTATTTCGAGGTCTGTAACTCGTTAGAGAAATATCATTTAGAACAAGACGAAATTCACAGTTGAATAAAGTTAAGGGCACACTTGCGGCCGAGTTATATTTTAAGGGCATTTGGACTGGTTTCACGTGACGTCTATAAACATTACGACGGCTGCTAGTTATTTAATATCATTTCCAAGCATCCTACGTTCCCATTGTCTCATCAAACTGAAGCTCATTAATCTTGTACCAAACGAAAGATGTTTAATTCGTGGAAGATGAGTTATTTCGTGTGGAGATAAAATATTCAATAATTTGCTTTTACATTTGCCGACTGTCAATCTATCATTTATGAACGTTTTACATTGAAAAGCGTTTGTCTTGTGTCGTCTTATTGAAAATAACAAAACATTTAAAATATTTACGACACTTTTATTAGACACAATATTAAGTATGTTAAAAAAATAAGAACTCATTCAGCCTCGATAACTTCCGAATGCACTAGGCAAATATTTGTGCATAAACCAACATTTTCCATAAAAAACAAAAAAATACATGTGTGCAATTCACACGTGGTACACAGTAAAAAGAGACACACACATGAATTTATGTGTCTGTCTCTTTTTACTGTCGCTTTTTCGTTTCATAAACTTTCAAATCACAACGATGCTAAAGAAGTTTTCACTTCAAAAACTAGAAACGTTACCGCAATACACATCCACTTGACACGGATAGTACCAGGACTACCAGGCTCTCATAACTGTCACACACGTCAACACTGCATCGACGGCGAGCCACTCGACACCTCCTGTTTAAATAATAATACACTTGTTACAGCCGCGGTTTTGTTCGCACGCTGCTCTTACTCTGTTTACACGCGACGGGAACGTACTGCGCTTGCTTTTGCTTTTCACTTTAGAATAAATAGTAAACACTAAAAATGCAATTAGAGCTGTCGTTTTAGTTTTGCTGCAACTTTTTGCCACACTATTGTCCAAAACATTTTGTGAAGTGTAAAAATGCAATTAAGTAATGTAGATAGATGGAAAACTCGACAGATTCCAGTCGAGACACTCCTTTGTTCTGTGTTCAACACTTCTTTGTAAACTTGCTCAAAGAATCGCGCGGCGCCGCTTGATTTTAATCTACGCATTAGCCTTTGACTTACAAAGAACTTTGCAAGTAAAGCTTTATTTAGCGTAACGCAAAGTTTTATCTGAAGGTGTCCCTTTTCGTGAGATAAAAGTAAATAGTGTAGTAATAAAACTGCAATCAGTGCTGAAGAGCGTGGAAAATATATGATTTGAATTTTTCTGTCATTTTATTTGGCGACCTCTATAAAATTTTGATTGTCCCACTTATACTAAGGTATAAGTGGGACAATCAAAATTTTATAGACTATAAGTAGTCCTTCGTATTGTTCATTGATTTTACGGCGAGGAAACTGTAACTACCGTGGAACTTAACTTATTGAGGAACGCAGCCATCGACACGCCCCCCCTAACAAAATGCATGGAATATTATGTTTTTTATTTTGTAGCGCATCGTGCCCGCATTTTTAATTAGAGAAAAAATCAATAGAATGTGAGGCGTGCGGCGGATGTGTTTTCACAAATAAGTAAAGTTTCTGCGTAATTGAAACCGGGCCACGGGTTTGAATCTCGTTACCCCAAACTCATGATAAAGTCATCAATTTACAAGGCTCGCTAAAAACTCGATAACTTTTAGGCGTGTGCCCATGACGTCATTGGAAGGCGGAGCCACTACTGCACGCCTACAAATTAGATGGAAATCTATGAATAACATTTGGCCGGGCCACTGGGAACTTGTGGAGCGTTATCAATATTACAATGATGTGGAGCCAGGGATATCAAAGTATTAGTAAAATAGCAAAGATGTTAACTTCATAAAACGCGATGCTTTATGGTAACAGTCTCACGTTTCTTCCAACGCTCGAAAAACGTCTCTTGCATTATAATTTAAATAAATATGTATGAAAGCACATATAAACTTAGAAGTTTCTTTAAGAAAAGTTGGAAATATGAAAGGCTACCTAGTTTTTATGTAGCAGAGAGAAGCTGTCATTTATGACATTGCAAAAATGGAACTCGTGCTAGTTTGATTCGGTTATTCAAAGTATAGGCAGGTACTGTACAATTATACATTAAGCAAGTGGACTACGACCAGCAGTGGTGGCCGAGTGGTGACGGCCCCGACTTACGAATTGTATGTCGCGTGTTCAAACCCAGCCAGGCACATAACTTTGTGTAATTAATTTCATCACCACTGCTCTCAAAACGGTGAAGGAAAACATCGTGAGGAAACCACCAACCAAACCAACCAAGGCATGTCCTACAACCAAAGATTTGAAGACATGTGACATTCACCAACCCGCACTGGGCCCGCGTGATGTATTACGGCCCATTCCCTCTCCTAGAGAGGAGGCCTATGTCCCAGCAGTGGGAACGATAAAAGGCTGATTATGTTTATGCTTGTTTATGCTTATACTACGACCAGCAGTAGGAGCATCATCGTCTTCCTGTCGCTATCCCATGTTATTCGAGGTTGGCCCTCCTCGTTTTCTTCCACAATTTGTCATATTACTCGTCATGTTATCTGCGACTCCCTTTCCATAATCGTACGTGATAAGGGGGTTTAATGACCCTTTGTCTAATTTAAGGGTGTCAAAAATTTGCTGAATAACCAGTAGCGGTAAATATATAATCATGTGAAAAGTCATAGCTGAGGAGGTAATCAAATGATATAGTTATAAATGATATATGAATAGAATAATAAATTAAAAATAAAATATAATTACAATCTACCAACTAACAAACTGTGCCAACAATGCCACATCTAGTAAATTTTTCTTTTCTGCTATTTTGTTTTGTTATCTATACTAATATTATAAAGAGGAAAGATTTATATTTTTGTTTGTATGTAACGAATAAACTCAAAAACTACTGGACCGATTTCAAAAATTCTTTCACCAAAGCTGTATACAGCTTTCTAATGGAGAAAGAATATAGCCTATATTACTCAGGGTATACCCTGAGTAATATAGGCTATATTTTTATCCCCGTATTCCCACGGGAACGGGAACTACGCGGGTGAAACCGCGGGGCGCTGCTATTTTATATATGTGTGTACCTCTGTGCACTCCAATTATTAAGCTTAGTTCTAGATATTGTTTCTCAATAAATTAATTATGTATGCAATTCTTTATGAGAAATAAAGTTGTTCTTAAACCTAAAACCCTATAAACTGGCGATAACGTCTCCCAAAATACTTACATATATAAGTGAGGCGAGCATAGACACTGTCCGAGCTACCGACAAAGCTCCGATATACATATATCTGTAAAATATTAATTGGAATTTGTATAATTAAATACATATCCATTTCCCTTTTCAATAAAGATATTAAAAATGGTGAGTAACGCCGCTTCGACTAATCAAATTAGCATTAATTTCCAGTCCCTGAAAAATAACAGGAAATATTTCAAATAAAATGTTATGAGATATTTTACGGGTCTGAAATATGGCGGAGTATCTGAAAGTTGGCTCTGATTTCGCCCCGGGACCGCTTTAAATGATTTGAGAGAACAAACATCGCGAGCGGGCGCTGTCTACGCCTGTATCCGTATTACGTACTTGAGTACACCCAAACGACAGGTTCACGCTGCCGCGACGCATTGTTCGAAGCAGACCGTGCGGCCGTGCGACTGAGCGACTGCGTGAATAATTACGAGATTCATACTCGTCCACGGTGTTAATAATTTCGAGACTCAGTTCTCTGCTGTTCCAGAGTGAACTTACAATCGCAGTGTGCGCATTGGAGTCAGTTAATTTAAGTTGTGCTGTGTCGCAGAGTCAACAATGAGCCGATACGCGAGCCTCGGTAACCTCATATACATAGACGGTCTTCAGTCACGTTTTGCGCATGCTGATATCTACTATAATCTGCCGAGTAGACATGTAAGATACACGATGTTGTACCTGTGTTCTGGGCCTCAAGTCTGCTATTACAATAGTGTCAGAAAGGTCTATAATTGATTTCATAATAGTTGATTTTTACAAGTTTGGTAATTTACTAATATAAAAGCGTCATTATGATTTTCCAATGGTCAACCACTGATGCTCCATTAAAAGAAATGGCAAAGAATGGTAATCTCGTACATAATGACAGACGTATGTATGCGGTAATCTGCTAAAATTTTGACAGTTCCTTTGATCAGTGACCTACGATTAGAACGTCATTGTGCAGGCATTGCTTTTAAAAGCTTGGTTATAAAAAGTATTATGAGACCATTGACCGGCCAATGATCGACCATTACGAATTTAGTAGATTACAAACTTTTAGCAAAATGACAATGGGATCGTGTTGGAATAACTAATTTAGAAAAATGGCAGACTTGGGGCCCCGAACAAATCTTCTACGTGTCATTTTTTACCTTTGCTATTTATAATATCTTGAGCTACGAACAGAATTCATTTTTAGATTGAAGAGCGTGTACGCCGTATGGCATTTCATACAAATTTTCGAGTCACTATTTAGCGAAATGACAGAACCGATTTTAATTAAACTTCACATATAAACAGGATACATATGTCTAAAAAGTTAGTTAAAAACATTTTCGAAATGTCTTATTTAAAAAAAAGATAACTGGAAATTTATGTTTACATGGAAAATTTAAAATGGGTCTAATTTAACTGTAACACTACGAAAATGTTTTCAAAAAACTTTTTAGACCTATGTATCCTGCTTAAGTGTGTAAAGTATCATTAAAATCAGTTTAGTCATTTCGGAAAATAAGGACTTGGAAAATTTGTATGAAATGCCATACGGCGTATACGTTCTGAAAACTCTGTAAGTCTTAACGGCGTCGATATCCGAGATTACACCTTCTTCAAAAATATATTGAAAAAAAAAAACATTTTTCACTGGAATTGCCAGGCCGCGGCTAGCCTTCAACCACATTTTCAGTGAAAATGTTTCATTATTCAAAGAAAACTTTTAAGAGTATAGTTTACTTATGGTAATGTGAAGAGGAGGTATGAAACGCATGCACCTTAAAGTGTTATGAATATAAATGTGGATGTATGGAGAGGGAGGGCGAGGCCAAAGAAAAGATGGATAGTGTGAGGAGTGATATGAAAGAAAAGGGAGTTAGTGATAGCGTGACCGCTGATAGGACAGAATCTATAGTAATATTATAAAGAGGTAACGTTTGTGAGTTTGTGACGTTGTAAGGAGTAATCTCTGGATCTACTGAACCGATTTTCAAAATTATTTCACCAATAGAAAGATACTTTATTGTGGAGTGTCATAGGCTATATTTTATCCCCGTATTGCCACCGGAACAGGAACAACGCGGGTGAAACCACGGGGTGCTGCTAGTGGAAGAATAACCGTGTTGCGTCGACCCCAAGTAACATGGAATAAGGGCAGGAAAATGATGATGTTTACTTATGGTAATGAAGTAGGTATTACTGATCTTGGATGTGAGAGGCGATGGACTGATTCTCAAGTCGTCTCTCAAAAAGAATACCTACATCTCCACTGCTGTCACCATTCGTTTAAACTCATTCCAATTTATTTGGGGTCGGGGGCAACAAATTCACTAATTTTTTACTTCTATATAAGACACTAGCAGCGCCCCGCGGTTTCACCCGAGTAGTTCCTGTTCCCGTGGGAATATGGGGATAAAATATAGCCTGTGTTACTAAGGGTCAATTTAGCTTTCTAATGATGAAAGAATTTTTGAAATCGGTCCAGTAGTTTTTGAGTTTATTCGTTACATACAAAAATACAAATATTTCCTCTTTATAATATTAGTATAGATAACTATCATCTCTCACACGATCCATTCAACGTTTCTCTAGCAAAATTCCACTGCCTGAGGTCTAAAATCTTTTTTAAAACCATATTTTTTCTTTATTAAATAAAGTTAATGACAGCCCAAGCCACATTTTCCCAGCAGCCAGCTACTTATAATGTCGTACCATAAGCTTTCAATCCAGGCGCCGATAAACGTACCCCGATGGAGATATCGACGTAACTCGAGGGCTGCGGCCGGCCGCGAATAAATTTACATTAGCTACCTCCTGATCGCCGCCAGTTAATGTGCTGTTCAGCAGAGTAATGAGACGACCCACCATTGAGCCTGATGGACGCTCAATACACTAAAGACTTGTTAGGAATCGACTAAACAGAGTTATTAGGGTAAAGGAATTAGGGACGTTGTTCTTTCACTCGTGGCTAAAGAATAACAGCCGCGCAGATCGATCTTCAAGGTTAAGTAACGCTTGCCAAGGTTGTTCTATGGATGGGTGACCATCTTAACATACCGAGTTTCCTCCGTTAGTCCCGGCTGTCATTTGTAGATATTTGGCAGTCGTTACGGATTGTCAGAAGCCAGAAAATCTGACAGCAGTCTTGCCAAGAAGTACCGTGTTCCCCAATTATTGGGTTGTGGAGGTCTGGTAGGCAGCCGCTCCACGTTAAATACTGGCATTCAGCTGAATCCGGTATGACTGGAAGCCGACCCCGATATAGTTGGGAAAAGGCTAGGCAGATGATGATTCTTTTGTTACCGCCTCATCA
Organism: Hecatera dysodea; assembly: GCA_905332915.2. Taxonomy (NCBI): domain Eukaryota; kingdom Metazoa; phylum Arthropoda; class Insecta; order Lepidoptera; family Noctuidae; genus Hecatera; species Hecatera dysodea. The sequence goes on from HG995290.1 coordinate 23,028,655, forward strand.
TCTTGGTATCCTGATACCTACCACGTTCTGCTCGTTTTTGAACCAATAACGCGTAAGTAACAGACTCTTCTAATGAGAAAGATTGCAAAGCAGCAGCATAACAAAGTATCTTTGAAGAATATAAAAATCCAAGAGAAGCAGAACATTATTAGAAAACGATATGCACTTAATAGGTTACTTACGCTCCAGTGAGTACACCGCCCATAATGTAAGATGCCAGCAAAGTGCATCAGCCGTAAACATTTTATCGTCGACATGATAACAAACAGTAATTCGCCTCGCTCAGCAGCGTGGGAACATATCGCATGCTGCGTCTTGTTCCACGTTTTATATACCCAGTACAGTAAGAAATCATGCGTTATGAAATAAACGAATTGTTCGAACAAGCATTAACTGCTGAAAATATTGAAAAACAGCCTGTATTTTTAATCTCGATTACCGCGGCAGTGCACACAACAATCACCTCGTTAAATATCGGTCGCGTTTAAAAATACATTCCAATTCCGACGGGTTCTGCTGAAAAGAGGCCGCGATAAGGTTTTGTTTTTAGGTGACAGAGAAGCGGGTAGTTAGCAGAAGGTCGTTTAGGTGTTTTGTGGGCCTTAAATATAGTAGAGTTGGTAACAAAGTTTGTCAGTGTTAATTACACACGGGGTTACGGTCCCGCGACCGATCTGATAACCCCGCAAGGTTGACAGTTTCCCGCAGCCAACACATCCCACGTAAGTCAGACTAGACACACCACGGCGACATAAGTGGGCGGACGCGAACTCGTTTCAAAGCGCTTGGTAAGTAATAGTTAGACAAATCGATCGGGACATTATGGTATAGGTACATAGTAGCTAGTTTAGGAATTGTTTCAAAGACTTTGGAATTGATTTGAAGGAAAACTGATGGGTTTTAGTCAGTTACAGTCTGACCCCCCCGCACAGCGCAGAGCGCGAGTCTGGATTTATATCAACAGTAGCAGCGCCCCGCGATTTTACCCGCGTAGTTCCCGTTCCCAGGAATATGGGGATAAAATATCGCCTATGTTACTCAGGGTGAATGTAGCTTTCTAATGGTGGAAGAATTTTTGAAATCGGTCCAATAGTTTTTGTGTTTATTCGTTACATACAAAAATAAAAATCTTTCCTCTTTATAATATTAGTATAGAAGTATAAAAATATAGATATCAGGCAGTACAAAACCTCAGAACATCAAAATTATATTATAATCATTTGAAACCACACATAATCCTGGTTTCATAACTTTTGTATTTACATTTTTAAGTATGATAAAAATGCAAGCAAATAAATTGTGGGTAACCTCGCGGGGCACATCGCGCGGAAGTTTTAGAGGCAATTTATTAAGAAATATCTCGTTTGCTAGTTGAAATTATGTTGCATACATTCCCTGACCAAGTTATGTTGCTGTGATGAATCTTTTTACTCCGGGGAAAGTTTCGAAATATGATGGTTTATATAGTCGGAGTCGAATGAATTTTGTTAATATTTATTACTTCTTCAGCTTCTGCCCGCGACTTCGTCCGCGTGGAATAGTTACTAACCCCCCGATTATTTGTGATATTGATTCGTTGGTGGGAGAAGTGGTGGGAGGCGCCCGACGTGACGGCACAGTGGTGGCATGCGCGTGAGCTGCGCGCGGTACTGGACAGTACTAGGACATTGCCACACTAGTTTATTTTTCTAAAATAAAAGTAGCTTATATTACATCAGCTACCTGCCAATAAAAGCCTCCTCAAAATCGGTCCAGCCATTTCAGAGATTAGCCGGAACAGACAAAAATTGTAAAAAATATTATTTTGGTGTACATATGTGCCGTATATATTCATATATGCATGTAGTAAAAAGCGGTTATTTCAATATTACAAACGGACGCTCGAATTTTATTTATATATATGTATAAATATAGATTTATAGATTACATTTATGCGTTATCTTTCCATGGATTGCATACATGAGTTAGCACATAAGCACACAGCCATAATAGACTGCAGAATCGCGGCGCTCCATTAAATTTGTATCGTACATAATATTTGTAATACTTACCAACTTATTATATTAAATGATCTGCTTTAAAACTTTGATTTATTTCTGCACCCGTGCCTGTGTCTAAAATACTGCGTTTATGTCCTTGTTCGCATGTTTTTAACCGACTTCTAAAAAAGGAGGAGGTTCTCAATTCGGATGTTTGTATGTTTTTTTTTATTGTTTGTTCCCGCATAACTCCGTCGCTTGCCAACCGATTTGAAAAAATCTTTTTTTGTTGGAAAGGGTATACTTCCCAAATGGTCCCAAGAAAATTTAATCGAAATCGAACAAGCGGTTTTTGAAAAATCAACAAAAATCTAAAAAAATATCTACATTGTCTACATTGACGACCTTTTAGTGTACTCTGCATTGGAGCAGTGCGTTTTTTTTACACTAATGTAATTGGTTCGTTTAGGTGGGGGGAGGGAAGGGGGTTTAGTTACCACTAAAAAGTTAAAAATAAAAAACTTTTTACAAAAAAATACAACCGACTTCCACAAAAAATCAAAAAAGAACAAAATAACTTTAATTTCGGAAGTCGGTGTTCAAAAAATGTAAAAGGAACCACAAACACCGAGTTCCGAAATTAAAGTTATTTTGTTCTTTTTTGATTTTTTGTGGAAGTCGGTTGTATTTTTTTGTAAAAAGTTTTTTTTGTGTGTTATGTTTTTGTTATGATCTGATCAGTTTTCATTAATCTATTACGAAATTTTTAAGGCAAACCCTTAGTCTCTGAAAGTCGATTGTTATAGGTTATTAATAATGTTAAGATAGATGTATTTTATTGAGTTTTGGGACTATAAAGATTTGAAAATGAAAAATGTACCCTTTTAAAAATATTTCAAGCCAACCAAACTATGAATACTTATCAGTACTGTTCTTATTCTTATATTATTACTAGCTTCTGCCCGCAGATTCGCCCGCGTGAATGTCTGAAATTATCCCAAGGGAACATAATCCCGGGATACAAAGTATCCTATGTTACTTCTAGTACCTCCCAGAATATGTGTACAAAGTTTCACGATGATTCGTCAAGTAGTTTTTGCGTGAAAGCGTAACAAAAATCCACGCTTTCACATTTATAATATTAGTAAGGATTATACATTAAACTACAGCAATTCGCAAAACTTCCTGTGCAGCGCAACTAGGTACCTACAAATCGGAGCAGTGAGAAGCAAAGATACTCGTACATTATTCCTTGTAAAAAGTTAGTAATAAATCACCCGGCTGTTCTACGTCGGCTCGCACAGCCACTGACATGTTTATGGAGCCCTGGTATCTGTTTCACGGAGATGTTTGAAGATAATTGAAATCTCATCTTGGGATGAAGTTGATAGGGATGGGATATGATTGGCTGTCATGGTATTTAATAGGGTTATGGGGATACCAAAGTAATCTTGATATGTATGTACCATCAGATATGGGTCACATAAGCAACTTTAAAATATAGACTGGTTTCATTCTTAGGGGCCAATAAATTATTACGTAAGCACTAAAGGGGGGCGGGGAGGTTCTTGATTTGCTTTTTTTATGACATGAATGATGTAATTACGTCAGCAATATTGATTTATTTATTTTTTTCAGATAATAGTCGATTTTCTCGATTATGGTTTGAACACGTGGCAATCCTTACCCACTGGGCTATCAACTCCCTAATAGCGAACATAATTTCAGTCTGTAAATTCCTCATTTCTTATGAACCAATAAGGAAACCAGAACTGATTCAATAATACTAATAAATATGTTTACATAAGCATTGTTTTACTCACTTTTGCTGACGAGGGGGAGGGGGCGGTCAAAAATGTCAAAAAATCTGTTTACGTAATACTTGAACAGCCCCCCCCTATCGTTCATACCTACGCTTTTCGTCTAATATTAAAAAAAAACATCACATACATAAGCAAAATCTACTCACACAAACCGTAAACATAGAACTATGACCTTTAAAGCCAACACACCGCTTGAATAGAACACTATAAATAGCTTGCATAAAGAATACAATAGGAGTAGGTACAGGTTGTAATCCGTAGCTTATAAGTCAGAGGTGACCATATAAATCTGACAGGCCATTCATAACAGTTCCACTCGTAACAAACCTATATTTATTTATGTCTTTTCATAATCAATCTCCTCAGTCTTCAGGAGTCACGACGGCTTGACATTTCGCTAATGACGCCTAAACACTACAGACTGCTGCTTGTCAACAATCAACTCTATTGCGACTGGATAATGCTACGTTTCGTTTGTCGATGAGTCGGGGTGCGATGTAGCGGTATAGGGTTGTCCCAACGTCCGGTTAACGGGTGGCTTTTAAGTCTGGTCCGGTCTGAAATTAATACTGTTACATGTATTGCGCGTTTTATTTAATATTGGGTAGTTCTTTGATCTTTGTAAATATTTGCAGTCTGAATAATTGAATACTGAAAACGGCCGAATCCAATGTTTTATCCAAATAAATGAGCACGGTTTTTCGAATTACATGATTTAAAGATCGATTAATCTCTTCTATTTCAGCTAACTTGAGGTCGCTTTGCCGTAATCTAGAGCAAGTTTTCCCTTAGTGAATCAACCCTAGAAATGTCGAAGGCGAGAGTTGGCGCGAGTCCGCGACATTAATCCGCGCGCAAATGCGACTATCAGCGGACTCACCCTCTTAACGAGCGACGCGACGCGACGGCCCGTCCGCGTCAATGCAAATTGTTATTCTTAGTAGTTCATGAGCTCACAATATTGATTTTTAATTTTAAAGGAGAAAGAGGGTGACTTAATTGGATTTACTGTCCCATAGCAAATAGACAATGCGGTGCATCTATTCCCTTGAGAAGCTCAGCGCTCGACTGATTGTTTTCATCCCCTATTTTTCTCTATCGAATCTCAATTGTGTGTTTGTTGTTTTCATAATGGTTGGTTTTGACAAGTTTGGTAATCTACTAATATATAAGCGTCATTATGACTTTCCAATGGTCAACCACTGACACTCCATTGAAAGAAATGGCATAGCAAATGAATGACAGACGAATGCGGTAATCTGCTAAAATTTTGACAGTTCCTTTGATCAGTGCTCTACCATTAGAACGTCGTTGTATAGTCATTGCTTTTAATAGGTCGGTTATCAAAATGTATTACGAGACCATTGACCGACCAATGATCGACCATTACGAATTTAGCAGATTACGAACTTTTAGCAAAATGACAGTGGGATCGTGTTGGAATGACAAAGTTATAAAAATAGCAGACTTGGGGCCCTGAGTGGGGGTCATTGTACTCGTCATTATGAACAACGTTTACTATATAAACACTGAAGTCACGAAAAATACCGACAAAGTCCTAGTCGGGGAATCGCGCACAAAGGGTTCCGTACTATTTATAATAACGGCAAAAAATCACGTTTGTTGTATGGGGCTCCCATACAACAATAACGTTATTTTAAATATTTATTAATTTTAATTTTACATTTACCATTAAATATTTATTTTATTCTATTTGTTAGTATTTGATATTATAGCGGCAACAGATATAAATCATAATTATGTGAAAATTAACTTTCGAACTATACTGTTTATGAGACACAGCTCATACAGCCTGGTGACAGATGGACATTAGACGGACGAACGGCCAGCGGAGCCTTAGAAATTAGTTTACCCTTTGGGTATTGAACCCTAAAAATCGACTGCCCGATACGTTAACTCGACAAAATGAACAGCTGTTTTATTTTACGTGATTTCGGACGATAATGATGAGTACAATGACCCCTTTTCAGGTATTGCGTTAATTCTGTTTAATTGCGTAAGCAATTCCTTCGCAAGCTAAACATGAGAGCCAGAAGTTGGCATTAAGTAATCTATACTAATATTATAAAGCTGAAGAGTTTGTTTGTTTGTTTGAACGCGCTAATCTCAGGAACTACTGGTTCGAATTGAAAAATTCTTTTTGGGTTGAATAGACCATTTATCGAGGAAGGCTTTAGGCTATATATCATCACGCTTAAGCCAATAGGAGCGGAGCAGCGATAAAGAATGTTTTAAGATCGGGGATTCCACGGGGACGAAGTCGCGGGCAGCAGCTAGTATTTGAATAATTGAAGTCATCGAGGGAGGTCCCAGTCTGAGGTACTTCGGTGCCGGGTATTATTTATTTGGAAACTTCTCGAAACTCTTCTCGAGACACTTTCGTATTACTTCTGAGGGAACTTTGTTTAAACTTCAGTATTGAGTGATTGGGCCGAGAATCTGAACCCGATATTCGTATCAAGTCAATATTCTAATTTTCAAGTACATTCTCTTCTTGAACGATTTTTGTGTAAACATAGGCATTCGTAGATCAAGATCGATCACGGATGATTTAATTAATACCTGTATACTTCCTTTATCAGCAACAACCACGAGAAACAGTAAAGATTAAAATCAAGAAAAACAGAAACAGTAAAGATTAAAATTTTGTCGCTGGGAAAATGTGCAATACGTTTGGGGTTGTACCCAAACGTATTGCACATTTTCCCAGCGACAAAAGCCGACCATTAAACGGAAAAAAAATGGTATAATCTCATACAAACACGATCACATTACAAAACATTCAATTTCTCCCTAGAATGTGTTCAGGCTTAGCGGAGGGCCGGTCCTCTCGACATGATGGCTTGTACACACTCCTCCGCGGATCAATGGACTAATATTAGCTCTATTACCCCCGGGATGTGCAGTAATAACTTGCAACCCTTTTGTTTCATGAACTGTCGAGGGTGGCTGAATGGTTACTTGGCTAATTGATGGACGACCTAATACAATGCGTGGTCGACTTTTAAAAAGAAAACTCGTTTATTCCGCCATAGATGACGCACAAAAAAATAAAATAAACAGACTTAAAAGAAAATATCGTTTCAATTAAAACTTAAAACAATGTCAGGACCGAACACGACTACCACGAGTCTCTGGTCACACCACAGACAAAACAGAACACATTTAAACTTCTGTCTATGGTATGACATCCGGCACCGACATTGACAGACAGTGACAACATAATCTTACTATCTATTTGAAAATATATATATAAATCTAGTCTGTGTGTCGCATCCAAGCAAGAATCGGTTGTTGCTCAGCATATGCCGCGACTCTGGACAAGTCCAACAACCAACGCAGTTGATTTTCAGCAACCACCGTTCGTGTGACATTTTGACGTCTCCCCAAGTTTGCAAACATCCCTATACTTAATCCTTGCTAATATTAACTAATATTATAAATGTGAAAGCGTGGATGTTTGTTACGCTTTCACGCGAAAACTACTCAACCGATCATCATGAAACTTTGTACACATATTCTTGGAGGTTTTAGAAGTAAAATAGGATACTTTTTTTTAGGATATTTTCCGACATTCACGCGGGCGAAGCTGCGGGCAGTAGCTAGTAATATATAAATGTAAGTTTGTTTGTTACGCTTTCACGCGAAAACTGCTCAACCGATTTCAAAAATTCTTTCACCACTAGAAAGCTACATTCGCCGTGAGTAACATAGGCATAACATATATTTTACCCCCGTATTCCCACAAGAACGGGAAATACGCGGGTGAAACCGCGGGGCGCTGCTAGTGTATATATAAATAAACAAGTTGTAGTAAATAAATAACTTTTGAAGTCTATTTTCCAAGAAGTAAGGTCAGCTTTTTTATGGCAGTTATCTAGTTAGTACAAAAGTTTACTAAACAACGGAGATCGTATAATTAATGAGGTCACACATAATTAGAAGCGAATCTCAAACTACCAGGAGAACATAGGCAGGAAGAGTTCTAGCTCTTGTTGTGACCTTTGGCGGACCTAAAGTAAACGGTTCCAGATAGCCCGCTGTCACCAGCATGATTTGTTTTGTGTGTACAATACGTAACCCTTGTCCCTTCCCAACTAGAAATTATGTTTGTTTTGTAACCTTTTTTTACTGGGCCCAGCGATATCCTTTCTTTTACTCCATTGTTTTCGAGCCTACAATCATGACTAATTCCATGCATCAAAAGTAGGAACATAGACACTGAAATAAAAATTCTCAACGCTGGAATTGATTGTTTTGTTATTTTTTTTTTATCATTATCTGCCTAGCCGTTTCCCAACTTCATTGGGGTCGGCTCACAGACAAGCCGGATTCAGCTGAATACCAGACCTTTACAACCCATTAAGTAACTGGGAACACGGTACTTCTTGGCAAGACTGTTGTCAGATTTTCTGGCTTCTGACAATCCGTAACGACTGTCAAAGATCTCCAAATGACAGCCGGGACCAATGGCTTAACGTGCTTTCCGAGGCGCGGAGAAGTCTCGTTATGTTAAGATGGTCACCCATCCACAGACCAACCTCGGCAAGCGTTGCTTAACCTAGAAGATCGACCCGTGCGGCTGTTATAATTTAGCCTCGAGCTCCTCCTCATTATTTTGTTATTTTGTTTCACTAAATAACCGTTGCTCTCAATACAGCAATCACTGGCTGGACAAGAGAAAATTATGATCCTTTTCGGGTTCCGTACCTACGGAAAAACGCAACCCCAATAGGATCACTCGGTTGTCAGTCTGTCCGTCTGTCACAGCCGGTTTTTGCCGAATCTACTGGACCGATTCAGTTTAAATTTGGTATAATCTGTGACCCAAACACGAACGTTTAACACACTTTTTGGAGGTTAAAAATATAAAAAGAAAGTTTTTTAAAACGTGTGGTAAGAAATGGAAAGTGAAAGGGCGTTTTGTGAAATTTAAGTTTTTTAATTTTTTCTTCATAATTTAAAAATTAGTATTTGTGCAAAAATTATACAAAAAAATGGCCGGGGAATGGACACGTCCACATATCCGAAACTACCGAGTCTTATTTTTTTCATTATTTTATAATAATTTGTGTGGCAAATATGGAACGAAAAGTAGATTCTCTCCCACAACTAATATTTTAGAGCACTAGCAGAACCCCGCGGTTTCACCCGCGTAGTTCCCGTTCCCGTAGGCACACGGGGATAAAATATAGCCTATGTCACCCGGGGATAGTGTAACTTCCCAACAGTTTTAGATTTTTTCAAATCGGTTCAGTACTTTCTGAGCCTATTCAAAGCAACCAAACAATCAAATCTTTCCTCTTTATAATATTTGTATAGAAGTATATATACAGAAAAAAACCTATCTTATTCATTAGCTTGTTCGACAGCACACAACTGTATGCGAATAAATACATTCTTTATAATCTAAGTATAGTGAGACAACTTCACTAGTAGGCGTACGTGCGAGGCGCGCTGATTCGCGAACTACTTCATAGTTTAGCGGATACGCCCTAACTGTTTATTAATTAGGGTAGGGTCCGTCTGGAGGCCACTCGGCATAATCAAAAAACAATCCGGGCAACATCTAGCGCCCTCCTCTCCTCCTCCTCCCCCCCCCCGCACGGCTCCCACGCACCTCACCCCTCGCGGTCACGCAAACCATTCCCTTAATTAAAATACTGTTGCACACACACGTACATCCATTATTTACATAATTACACCTTTACATCACACGGGTTAGCTAGTACGGAATCCCCCGACTGCGGCCGAGCTCACCCGAGAGTCAGTTAACTAAATAAAACGGCATTAGCTTTGTCTGTAAGACAGGGCCTTTGTTTGGCATTGCATGTCAGCTAAATTAAAATGAAGGTAAGATAGGTAAAAAGACTGAACTCCCTTTGGCGGCATCCGACAAGAGCGGATCTTGAAGATCTTAATTAAAACTTGGAATTAACCTCATGAAGCCTTTTCAACTTAAAAACTACGTGTACTCGTTTGAAGGAGGCTCCCTTATATTCTGAAAAACATTCTAGCTTATACGATTAATAAGAATCTAATGAGGTGAGTACCGTTTAATACGCTCGTGTTGCCTACATAATTAACTAGTACACCTACGCACAATATCTGTCGATATACAACAGGTATTTTCCTATCAATTCAGCGTTCACAGCAATCCGCTTATTGGTCGTTAAACTCACAAGGCTGAACGTAACATTTCAACTGATAAATGTTCTGCTAGTATTCCTTCAATTCTCCATAGAATTGAGTTGTTTTCAGACTTACCTGTAACAAAAAAAAAACTTGATTAAGAATGAAGCGAAGCTAAATAGACGATCTAGATAGGTAAACAATATAATCAAATTAGGGTAGTTGACTAAAAAAATCTAATTAGTCCGTCAGATAGATTTCCAAAAAATATTGGACACGTATTTTTTCTTTTTTCGCATAAACAAAAAACGAAGAGGATACAGTGCGTTGAAAACTCGTGTGACGTCGCTACGTGCCACAATTTTTACCATGGCGTGACGTCACAAGCCCCCACTCCTGGTCTTTGATGCTTTTCATTGATCTTTGAACTTTTATAGATTTGAAAAAGCAAAAAATACGTGTCCAATATTTCTCGAAAATCTAACTGACGCGGACGGACTAAATAGAATCATATTTTATCACTCAGGAAACATCCCTATTACATGGAAATTATAAAAATATATTCGAGTACCTTTAAAACAATATTCATGATTTTGTAAAAAAAAAAAGGAAAAGTAAGAAAAAGCAACGCTCGTTATTTCGCAAATCGGTTTATTTTCATGTGGTTTTTACGATAAAATGGCGCGAGTATCCGCCGCCATTATTGTGCACAAATGGAGGTATGCTGGCAGACGGTCTACTGTCTAGCTGTAGGGGGACGTTAGCACTGCAGGCTGCACAAAGGAGGTACACTACATAATAATGTCTACTACAATACGTACTAGCTTGTATAAAACTAGCGATCCCTCGCGGCTCTGCGCAAGTCATAGAAGATAATGTAACAAAAATAACGCAAAACAATACAAATGATTTATTTTCAGGTTTTGCTTTATTTTAAAAGTTCCCGTTCCCGTGGGAATATGGGTGTAAAATAATAGCCTATGTCAGCCGGGGATAGTGCAGCTTCCCAACAGTGAAAGATTTTTTCAAATCGGTTCAGTAGTTTCGGAGCCTATTCAATACAAAACAAAATGACAATTACGATTCCTTTGTTTATCTGTTAGTGAAAACCGCATCAAAATCCGTTGCGTGATTTAGAAGTAAATAGATTTATCCCAATTTTCTCACGGTAACGGGAACCACATGGGTGAAACCGCGGGGCGCTGCTAGTACTATTGAAAGAAGAGACAGAAGAGTTTTCAATTTTATTATTCTCACTATTTCACTTACGACTAAAAATGCCAATGCATTCCACAACATTTTTGGATAAATCCTTCACTGTACAGGCTGCTCGTCTGTGGAATGCATTGCCAGTCCCCGTAAGACGCGCTCAGTCGTTGCCTGCATTTAAAAGACTTGTAAAGGAATATTACCTGTCGCTGTGATTATCGATAGTCCTCCGTATTTTTACTGCCTGTATAGTTGGTATGTATGTATTTATGTATCTATTATATGAAATTTGTATGTAGGTATCTATATTATCCTGTTATATATATTATATTAATGTTGAATTGGTTTTGTTACACCAATGACAGCCCCATTTAATGTCCAGACATATACTGTCCATGCCAGGTTGTCTGGAAGAGATCGCGGAATGCGATAAGACCGCCCATTGTATGTGTTTTAGTTTTTAAGTCTACTTTTTGTGTTACTTTTGGTGTACAATAAAGTATATAATAAATAAATAAATACCCCCTTATAAACCCTTTCTCCTCTTCTCTTCTCAATCTTAATAAATACTATCACAAAGGTCCTAACTTCTAACTATCATCTCTATGCAGACGACTTGCAGTTATATCGACACTTTAAAGTGGGTGAACTGGATGAAACTGTGGCGGCCATCAATGATGACCTTGAAAATATCAATAGGTGGGCTAAATCTTTTGGACTCTTAGTAAACCCATCAAAATCTCAAGCGCTCATTATTGGTGGCAGATACATGCTTAATTTATTAGATAGCCAGACTCTGCCGCCAGTAGTATATGACTCGGTGCCCATCTTGTATTCCAAGAGTGCTAAAAACCTAGGCGTCCATATTGACACTAACCTCTCTTGGGAGGTTCACATTGGTGAGGTTAGTAAAAAGGTTTTCTACTCTTTCCAGTCTCTTAAACGTCTCCAAAAATTTCTACCATTTCACACTAAGGTCAGCCTTGCTCAATCTCTGCTATTACCGCTTATAGACTATGCGGATGTCTGCTTTCTAGATGCAACGGAGGTACTCCTAAACGAACTCGAGCGGCTGCAGAACTTGTGCATTCGCTTTATTTTTGGGCTCCGCAAATATGACCATGTGTCAGAGTTTCGGACCAAATTGAAGTGGCTGCCAATTCGGCGTCGACGAGATACCCATATCCTATCCCTTCTCTACACTATCCTACACAATCCAAATTCTCCTAAATATCTTCGTGAACGCTTTGAGTATTTCATTCCGAGGGGTAAACCCTGCCGCACTGCCACTTCTCTTCTCCTTCGTACTCCGCGTCACACTTCCAGCCGCTACAATGGCTCATTCTCAGTTACTGCAGTGCGTCTCTGGAACTCTCTTCCACACTCTGTACGCGACAGCCCTTCTCTTGATGTTTTCAAGAGGAAAATTAAAGAGCATTTCCTTTCACAATGACATAATATTAGTAGATATGTATGTATGTATGTAGGTATATGTATATATATTTGTATTTATGTATGTAAATATATAGATCCATATTATCTAGTACACTGGATCCTGCCCTCTATGCTGATCTTTCTCTATCACTCAAAGGTTTGCTGGAAGAAAACTCAATTTTGAGTTAAGTTCGCCTTTGTACATGCAATTTATCAATGTGTATATATTATAAATTATTTTGGTGTACAATAAAGAATTAAGAATTAAGAAATAATAAATATTTCATTTCAACGCTTAAACGCTTTTTCTTTCTTTATTTCTTCCTTTTTCTTTCATTTCACGGTTGTGCAAGCAATAGCAATAGCAAGTTCCAATTAGTTTTGGGTTTCCGTGACTTATGAGCTGATTCCGAAGTGGGGGAATGGGATTTTTATTTTGTATTGTAGATAAATAAATCCATATAAACATTGTTCGACGCCAATTTATTCCACGGATTAAAAATAATTTTGTAGAAATCAGCCCAGCCATCTCTAAAATTCAGCTCATGGACCATTGGACCACTTTTCAACTCCACACAAACACTGTTCCTGCCATGAGTGCATCCCTCACAAAAACTCAATCAAAAACTCTGTGAAGAAAAGGCTCTGAGAGGACCCTTCTCGGCCCACTCACTATGAACAGTCACTGGGTGCAGATCGCCTAGCAACCTGTACCCTTACAACATTGTACCAAGATCCTTTGAAATAATATATTAAAACTTGACAAATGAAAGTAACAGACGAAACAGTTTAATCTATCTTCTTCTATACTTATAATAAATCTGTAGAGAGGTCAATTCTGTACAAGGAATATATTTTCAAAATAACTATCAGGGGGTGATTAGTGATCGATACTGGTGCCAAAAATGCAATCAGTAAAATTTTTGTCTGTCTGTCTGCCTTTCTGTCTGTCTGTCTGTCTTTCTGTCTGTATGTTCTTTATAGAAACAAAAACTACTCGACCGATTTTAACGAAACTTGGTGCAATTATTCTTCATACTCCTGGGCAGGTTATAGTATACTTTTCATCACGCTACAATCAATAGGAGCAGAGCAGTGAAGGAAAATGTTGGGAAAACGGAAGAAGTTACTCCATTTTTTAAGCTTCCGTCGCGTGTGTAGCCTTAATGGTGAAATGTTTTAAATAACAACAACGTGTAGCTAGTACCACGGTTTATTGAGGACTGTCCTTGAAATGACACGGCGCGCTCTCCGCGCATACGCACACACACTAACATAAGTACTCGTACATCACACCTCCACCCTTAATCTAAACATATCAATTTTACAAACAAGAACTTACTTACTAACACAAATGTTTTATTAAACCTTATAACTAGCTGGATTTTTAATTCTACATTGCCGAATGGGACGAGACTGGGTCGGCTCAGGAGCAGGCAAAGGAGTCAGAGTTTTGCTCTGTTCGGCACAACGCTCAATATGCTCCTGCCCGTCATCCTGATGCATATTTGTTGCGGCTGAGTCATCGTCGCTAGGACCGCCCGGGCTGGGTGCTTCCTGGTCCCTAGCTACCTCCCCCATATCTGACTTCTCTCTGGTCGGGCTAGAAGGACAGATTAATGAACTCCGTATCCGTTGCTTTAGCTGATCAACATGTTTATGAGATTCCCTACCTAAAGCATCTATTACTTTATAATCAGTGGTCCCCATCTTTTCTATTACTTTCCCTGACACCCATTTATCTAGTCCCCTATATTGCCGCAGCCAGACTTCATCACCCGGGCTCAATTGACGCGACCCAGTTGCGCCATACTTGTGTTGTCGCAACTGGGCATCTCTGACTTTATTGTCCCTGTTAGGTCGCAGCGCGTCAAATTTTGTACGCAACCTGCGACCAAACATGAGTGACGCCGGTGTTTCGCCTGTAGTACTATGTTCCGTGTTTCTATAATAAAGTAGGAATTTGTTTATAAATAAAGGTATGTTCAAATTCTCCCTAATGGCTTTCTTAATCACCCTTTTCACTGTATGTACTGCTTTTTCTGCTGCTCCGTTTGAGGCAGGATGATATGGCGCTGAAAATATGTGTTCGATACCATTGGAATTAAGGAACTGTGTAAACTCATAACTTGTAAACGGTGGCCCGTTATCTGAAACTATTTGTTTGGGTATACCAAAACGTGCACACACCTCACTTAAGACGCTGATTGTATGACTAGCCGCTGTACTAGGTACTTGGCTAACTTCTAGCCATTTGGTTCTAGCATCCACCATAACTAAAAATATCCGGCCCGATATTGGCCCTAAGAAATCTAAATGTATACGGGCCCACGGTTTATCTGGCCATGGCCAAGGGCAGGGCATATGTCGGGGCGGTGCCTCACTTTCTACTGCACAGACATGGCAACCCCGGCACGTGTTTTCTATTGCCTCGTCCATTCCCGGCCACCAAACATAGCTCCTAGCAAAAGCTTTAGTTTTAACCATGCCCATATGAGCCTCATGTAAGCCAGCTAGGACCCTACTCCTACAAACCTCTGGTACGACCACCCTGTGACCCCACATGATGCAACCTAACTCCTCATAAAGTTCTTTTCGGCGATTAAAATAAGGTTGGAGTGATTTTATTTCGTTATCTGACGGCCATTCGTCGCGGAGATAACTTAAAACTCGGCCTAATAACTGGTCTCGGCTCGTCTGTTTTTTAATCTCGTTATAGTCTAATAACATCGCATTCTGCGCGAAATGTAAATGTGACTGTTCCGGAATTTTATTTGTTTGTTTACTCGTCGGAATAGCGGGCAATCGTGACAAACCATCCGCCCCATTCTGTTTTGATCGAACATATTCAATATCATATGTATATGCCGATAGCTTAATAGCCCATCTCTGTAATCGACTAGCAGCCATCGATGGTATGCCTTGTTTCGGTCCGAATATAGTGACTAAAGGCTTGTGGTCTGTACGTAGCGTAAAACGTCGACCGTATAAATACTGGTGTAATTTTTCTAAGCAAAACACGATTGCTAATGCCTCCCGCTCGATTTGCGAATAATGTTGTTCAGCCGCGTTAAGCGCGCGCGATACATACACAACCGGTCGCTCACGTGTTCCGCTGCTATCCTGCTCGCACATCTGGCTCAGCACGCCGCCTATGCCTCTCGCGCTCGCATCACAAGTTAAAAACAGAGGTTTGTTTGGTTCATAATGGGCCAGGACGTCCGCACTAATTAAAACATTTTTAATTTTCTTAAAGGCTATCTCACACTCTCTGTCCCATGTCCAAGTCACTCCCTTTCCTAATAACCTATACAAGGGCGACAGCATAGTGCTCAAGTTGCTGACGAATTTAGCATAATAATTTATTGTTCCTAAAAAGGCCCTCAAATCGGTGATATTGTCTGGTCGAGGTATATTTAGTATACCTTCTACCTTTTCCGGGTCCACTTTGATTCCCTCGTCGGAGACAATAAATCCTAAGTATTTGACCTGATTAGTCATAAACAAACACTTTTTTTTCTTAAGTTTCATTCCGTTTTTATGTAACCGCTCTAATACCCTTTCTAATGTGACTAAATGCTCGCTTATATTAGGTGAACCAATAATAATATCATCAAGAAACACTTCTACATTTGGAATATCATTAAATAAATTCGACATAATTCTCTGGAATATGCCTGGGCTCGAAGATAGACCGTAAACTAACCTTTTATACTTAAAAAGGCCTTTGTGAGTATTAATGACCGTACAGTTATCGGGGTCATCCAATTCAATTTGATTATATGCTTGTGTTAAGTCAATTTTCGTAAATATCTTAGCACCGTTTAATTTGACTAATAAATCGTTAATACGCGGTAAAGGATATTTGTCAACCAATAGAACTGGGTTTAAAGTTATTTTATAGTCAGCACAGATACGGAGTCCACCATCAGCCTTACGTACCGGTACGAGTGGGGTAGCCCAGTCCGCGCTGTCCACGGGCTCGATGACACCAGCGCGCAACATACCTTCCAGCTCTGCCTCAACGCGCTCGCGCAGCGCGTACGGCACCGGCCGTGCCCGGCAGAATACCGGCACCGCTCCCTCGCGTATCCGTAACCGAGCCTTGCCTCCCGTGAACCGGCCCAGTCCCTCCGAGAACAAATCCTTAAATCTGTGAAGCAATAGTGTTAAGTGTTTACTACATGAGTCATCATTAGCATTACAATCTATTTTATCTGTGTTCATCGTAAACATATTTTTATACAACGGTATTTTAATGTCTAATTCTGTAAGCCATTGCCGACCTAATAACGAGGTAGTACCTCCTTCTATTACAAACAACTCCATTTGTTTGGATTTATTTTTGTAGGTGACTAGAGGCATTATTACCCCCATTGGCTTTATTATAGTACCATCATAGAACCTAAATACAAAACTGGATTTTTTTAAAAGTCTATGTCTGAACAGTTTATCGTACATTTCCCTACTGATGCATGAGACTAATGACCCTGTATCAATCTCCATGCTCAATTTGTTTCCATCAACACATATAGTTAGGCTCACCGGTTTGTAGCTATTCAAACTGAGTTGATGCAAGTCTTCTGTTGCCTCCCAATCCCCCTCGTCTGAAGAAAGCGGTTCATGATTCCCCGACTGATTTCCAGGGTTGATTGGCCCGGCTGTTCCACTTGCTGTTCGCACGTGCGCCGCCATGTTGTTGGTGTCGCATCGATCTTGGGGCTGCCCACCCCCTGTCCGCATCGGACATACCCGACGTAGATGTCCTTTCTTTCTACATCTACCGCAAATAAAACGACTGTATCTACATCCTTCAGGTTGGTGGTCTGAAGCCCCACAAGCCGTACAACTGTTCCTTTGTTCGTTTGTTTTGATCCTCCGCGCGCCTTCCGCCGACCCCTCGCTCCGGACACCACGGCCTCTCCAGCCGCGGCCACCCCGTGTCGACGACGCCACCGCGTGCAGCGCTCCGGCCGTGACTTCGCCGCCACCGCCTTGTTCGCTATTACTCCCGACCGTATGCTCCACTGCCGCCGCATCTCTCTCCGCCGCTTCCATTGCACATGAAATTTTGACGGCATTTGCATACTGCAGATTTTCTTCGGTAAATAGCCGCTGCCTGATCGCCTCGCTCCGCAAACCACATACTAGCTGATCACGTAAATTCTCCTCCAAAACGACTCCAAATAAACAATATTTCGACATTTTCTTTAGTTCCGATATGTATTGTAATATCGATTCCCCCGCATTTTGCCGTCTCTGACGGAATCTGTATCTTTCCGCCATGAACGACGGTTTAGGTTGCAAGTGATCCGTCATGAGTTTAACCACCACTGTATATGTCCTTGCACTTGGTTTGTCCGGACTTGTTAAATTGCTCAAAAGTTCGTAAGCTTCGTCACCCATCGTTGCAATCAACGTGGGTAGCCAAAGTTCCTCTTTAACACTGTTCACTTTGAAAAACATTTCCAAACGTTCAACATACATGGTCCAATTTCCCGACCTTACATTAAACTCGGATATCTTCCCGATCGACATGATTAAATTACTTGTAAGCACGCTTTTATTATTTTTTTATTCTCGTCGCCAGTGAAATGTTTTAAATAACAACAACGTGTAGCTAGTACCACGGTTTATTGAGGACTGTCCTTGAAATGACACGGCGCGCTCTCCGCGCATACGCACACACACTAACATAAGTACTCGTACATCACAGTTACATAGAAATCATATATTACGGAAATGTTCTACATAAAATTATCTAAAAAATATCCCGAAACAGCATGTCTATCTTTTGTCAATTTTAAACCGATCGGGCTGAGAGTTTCAAAATCGGGGGTAAAGTAACTATTCCACGCGGACGAAGTCGCTGGCAGAAGCTAGTTTGACAATATTACTCCGTTTCGAAGAGCAGTGGTGGCCGAGTGGTAACGGCCCTCCGACTTACGAATTGTAGATCGTAGGTTCAAACCCAGCCAGGCGCATTACTCTGTGTAATTTCTTTCACCGCCACTGCTCTCAAAACGGTGAAGGAAAACATCGTGAGGAAACCGGCATTGTCCTAGAACCAAAACTTCGAAGACATTCACCAACCCGCACTGGGCCCGCGTGGTGGATTACGGCTCATTCCCTCTCCTAGAGAGGAGGCCTGTGTCCCAGCAGTGGGAACATTTAAAGGCTGATTATGCTTTGAACAGACATATGAACTCTCGAAACACTGAACATCGCAGAGACAACACGTGTCAGGTAAACAGCAGCAACAGACGTTATTGTTGATATATCGTAAATCGGAGAGCATCACACTTAAAAGAAATCTATGAAGCGTCGAGTACTCGTGAGTGAAGTACACTTGAAGTAAACGCTCTCCCAGTTTTACGGTACTCATAAACGCAGGTTACGATCCAAAGGGTTCCGTGCGCAGATATCACTCAATTCCACATGTCTCGTTCCTTTAAACATGATACGAAACCACATAAATCTTGAGAGATCAGAAAGCAGTAGGGTAAAACCGGAATAGATGCCCCAGTAGTATAGGTGTCCCGATTGTAATTACTCTAGTTTAGCGGATGACTCGCATGCTATTTTATTTGTGTATCGCGAGACTTTCCAACTACCACTAAGTGGACTGTATCTCATGTCTCTGTGCGGTTGCATGGGAAGGCAAAGTGCGATCAAAGTTTTTTCGGGATAGATGCGTTGTTTTTCAGTGGGTCGTCTATCCTAAATGTAATTTATATGGACTAGGCAACGATCCCATATATGGGATAGATGTCCCAAAACTTAGAGGTCCGCGAAAATCACTAACACTCTGGAAATATCAAAGATAATGTTTTTTACTTTTCATAAATTTGTAAATAAAAAACCAAAGTGCTAACCAGTGTTACAGTTTAAATATTTTGATTTTTGCACTGGGAGATATAAAATTATTTCAAAAAGTGGGGCTATCCCGGTTTTACCCTACACGCATAGATAACACTAATCTTTTTATAGATCCTTTAATAACATTCTTGCAACGAGATAACAAATTTGCGAGCAGTTTAGCGATATTAAATTTAAAACGCATGGGTGGAAGATTCAAGCGTCTTGTGTGCAAAGAAGGGTTTATTGGATTTCTAGACACGCTGCGCTCATCGTTACGTCTCACTTTGCTTGAAGACTGACGCGAACGAAACCAACACTCACTGAATATATCACACGAACCCGATGTTCGTGTGTACATACAGGGTACCTATTCTAGAAGGTGGTTGACATATTTAAAGGTGATGTTAGTTAGCGGGTACCAATATATTAAGGAAACAAAGGAGTAACTAACAAAAATACCCTCCTCTCCCAAAAAAAAAACGCTCAAAAACGATTACAAATTTCCAAAGTTATCACTTATCAAACAGTCTGATGCAATTGGTGTGATAAGTCGTTTTATTTTTGTGTTCCTATGTTGGTTAACCTTAACGTCCACGCAGTTCTGGAACACGCTTTATATGCTTATATTGTTCGAGACAGGCTCATTATTTCTAGTCCACAATTCAGCCACTAGCCGAGTATCAATCAAAGAACCACAGTTGATAGGATTCTACGTGAACTCAAGTAATCGACGCGAGATGGCGGTCAATATTGACAAGAGATCAACCACTGTACTGCAGCGACCTACCTCAATGAGTGCGGCACACACCACAACCACAAAGTTGGTACTTATTAAGTGCTAAACATTCAACAGGGCTTTTGACGTACCAGGAGTGCAGAATAATCAGGCAGTAAGTTTGCAGAGCGCTCTATATCCGACTGGCGTAATTGTTTCCGATCGGAATCACCGTCGAACCAACAGGCAGGCAACCGCAGATGTCTAACTTAACTGTATTTTGATGTTCATTTACGGCCGAACCCAATAACCGATCTATCACATACTGGAGATAGAAAAACAAATGAAACAACAGAAAAGCTATGTAATTTTTCTGTTGTTTCATTTGTTTTTCTATCTCCAGTATGTGATAGGTCGGTTATTGGTTTCGGCCGTTAGACACATTGTGGATCACTTGTCAACTAGTTCTACAGTAACTAGAACAGTTTAATTGCTCACGAGGAATCTTCATTACGATGAAATATGTAATATTACAAAAGATGAACCTACTATTACAGCAATTGTTCGTACTCTTAAATAAGGTAGTTGACTAAAAAAATCTAATTAGTCCGTCAGATGACATTTCGACAATACAGTTGGCCCAGTGGTTGAGTGTTCAGCTCACAGATCAGCTGCTGCGTTACCTGTCGCGGGTTCAAAAAATGTTTGTATGGCCTACAGATAATTAATTGTTCCGGGTCTGGGTGTCTTGTGTATGTGAGTTTACGTGTACCGTTGCACCCACGATACAGGAGTAAATCCTAGTGTGGGCCAAAGTCTTTAAAAAAAATATTGGACACGTATTTTTTCTTTTTTCGCGTAAACAAAAAACGAAGACGGTACAGTGCGTTCGTGCTACGATGTTTACCACGCCGTGACGTCACAAGCAACCACTTTTGATCTTTGATGCTTTTTATCTTCGTATTTTTTTATAGATTTGATAAAGCAAAAAATACGTATCTAATATTTACAATAATCTAACTGACGGACGAAATAGAATCATATTTTTATTTCTCAGAAAACATCCCTATTCTCTTATGAAGCTAGAATTCCAGAATGTTTAACGGAACCTCAAATGACGAGAACGCGAACATAAAACACATTCAAAAGATAAATGCAACAGTGTCTAATCTAATTTCACAACAGAAACGAGATTTTCCCGGAGCAAATCTTGTTTGCACAATGAGTTCGAGGTATAAAATTGCGAGCTTCCTCTTTAGTTTGTTCAAGTGTACCTTGTGAAATATTACAAACGAGTTGCGAATTGTCAACAGGATGGGAAATTATTAAATTAGGCTGAAGCTGGCCTGTCAGGCTATGCTCGCTGCGGAGAGGGACTGGCTGTAAAGCCACAATTAACGTAATGTACAAAGAACGATAACTGTTCTCGTTTCAAAAATTATAATTGACTGAGTTTTTAGAGGCTCATAATGTCTTAATGATGGGGGCTTACATCGGGCCTGCGGATGGAAAGCGATGGGCGGCTCGCCGTCCGATAGCAACCAGGTCCGAGTCGACGGCGCGTCGTGTTCCACGCGCGCCTCAAAGAGCTGACAGCAACGAAGAAGGCCCCATAGGGTCAGTGTTTGCTAGGGTTGCGGAATTTTTTCGAAAGAGTCACCGCGGCCCTGGAACGCAAAGGGCACCAGGAGGAACACGGATGGGTTTTAGTCAGTAAGAGTCTGACACTCCCTTCTGCTCCGCCCAGAGCGGGAGAAGTCATTTGATGATTCATACATAAAACATACATAAAAAAGGCATAGCTTACACCTGTTAACAAGGTTGTAACTATCATCAAACATTAAAATGTTGCCACAAAGAAGACACTATTAAAATAACAAGTAAAGTATAAGTTAGTGACGCTGTTATATTCCTTGACAAACTACGTCGGAAGTTCGGAACCTCGGGGACGCGGGAACCAAGTTTTTTTTACACTCGTAATTTATTTACCGAGTTGTTGAGTTAATTTAGA
Source organism: Hecatera dysodea (assembly GCA_905332915.2). Lineage (NCBI taxonomy): Eukaryota > Metazoa > Arthropoda > Insecta > Lepidoptera > Noctuidae > Hecatera > Hecatera dysodea. The sequence continues at coordinate 23,050,840 of HG995290.1, forward strand.
AGCGCAAGGGTGCGCCGCCAACAAATCTAAAAGGACACAGTGAGGAAGTCCAAAAAGTTTCAAAAGTATCCACGTTCTATCTTAGTGTTATTGTAGTTCTTTGAAAACTGTGATCTCAAATTCTCGTCATGCTTCGTAAGTTTAACTGAAAACTTTGCTCTGTTGGAACAACCTTTTAGGGTTAAACTAAGCATTATGAATGAGTTTTGGACGCGCGGGTACCAAGACCGACTCTGCAAGTATTGAATCAGTTTATTTCGCGCCGAGTGCCGTCGGGGAGAGCCCTCGGCTGAAGCGCTAAAGTCAAGGTAATCCCCGCGCAGACTGATAGAGCACACAAATTCACTCGCTTGCTCATAAGTGCGCTCGATGGGCTTTGTCGCTGTTCAACACGTCGCTAACGAACCAACCTTCACAATATTCATATCGATTAAGAAATAAAGTCTCGACAAAAATCCAGTAGAGAAGTGATATGCCCGAGTTGCGTAAAGACCGGCCCTACTTGTTAACTGTTGCGTAAATTCAGTCAGCCTACTCTCGTTAATATATTTTCGTCACGAACCCACTAATTACGTCTGTGGACCCAGCTTAACACAGCCAGAAAAATAAATCGTCTCCAACTAGAATTCTCGTTGAGATTCGCACAGCGGAAATACTAGGACGACATGATAAATGTGGACATTAAATCCAATTTTGTGAGCTATGTAAAAGAATAAGTAGAACAGTGTATTTTATGTATGGAGTCAGGCGGCCACGTCTGCCGCCTATGATGGCCGGGTGTACGTAATAGCCTGGGCGTGCCTTCAATTCAATGCCACCGGGACTGAGCAGTCCGCTAAACGCTGGCTAATCTCGGGACATCCGATATTTGGTACTTAAAACGTGGGTGAACTGACTACGTAACGCTTTAACAACATATGGCCTCATCATATCATACATTGTTACACAGCTAATCCATTAAAAATCTTGTCATTCAATTATTACTATCATTGTACAGATAACGTTACTGTATTTGGCTATCAATAGGCACAATACAATTGATATGCTATTGTAGGTTGTCGTCGTACAAATCACGGACTCGACAACATTACGAATCAATTTGAATCGTTTGATTGAAGTAATCGATTCAAACGGCGAGAAATGTAACCGAGATACAAAAAATGAAGATCAAAATATCGTGTGAAACTGATATGTTTATCTCGCACCATTCGGATCGTGTACGTATTATCTGTGTGAAATCGAAATATTGGAGGAACGTGCCGAAACACAAGGTCCTTGGGAATTATTCAAATAATCTTTCAAGTCTTTGAACATCGCAAGGTCAGAGTTATTGGATAATGATTTCAGCAGTCCGATCTTGACTGAATCTAACTTGGAAAATGTCAATATTACTCAGGAATATCATATTAAAGTACCGAAGTATGTTTAACGCGAAATTATAAATTAGATTTCTTCAAAGTCTAAAAGGCTAGTACCTAATTATAAATAAAAACTACTAGGGTTGCAGAAACTGCAAGTAATGTAGAGGGACGTTTGTCTACCGGCGATGTCTCTGCAGCGCAACGGGAACGCTGTCGCCAGTTTCAACAAATTAAATTAAAAATAAAAGAAACAATTTCATTTGTTTATAGTAGAAGAGTTGCGAAAATGTTCCGGCAAACGATGAGGATAATAATAGCATTTATCGGGCTTAACAAAGTCGTAAATGGTACAAATAATCCAAAAACTGGCTTTCCTGTACTAATGTTTTTATAGAAGATTTATTTTGCTGAAGCAAAAGGGATGTTTCCTAATTTTAAAAAATCTATTTAGACCGCAAGTTCGATTATCGAAATATATTGAACACGTATTTTTTTGCTTTATCAAATCAAAATTGACGAAGATAAACAAGCATCAAAGATCTAGGGGAGCTTGTGACGTGACGTCGTGGTTAAAATTGTATCACGCATGACGTCACACGTTTCTTCGTTTTTTGTTTACGTGAAAAAATAACGTGTCCAATATTTTTCAACTGACTTAAAAAAGGAGCTTCATCTGTATTTTTTTTTTGTGTGTGTTACCTCATAACTTTGTACTGGGTGTACCGATTTTGATGATTCTTTTGATATATTCGAAAGCTGGTGCTTATCGTGTGATTTTTGAGATCTGACGACTAGTAATTAGGTTATCCCTAATAATGTGTCGCTTAGGTTACATTGACGACGTTCTCATTCCCTCTGGTCGATGTAAAATGAAAAAATAAAAAGTTGTGTACGATGGTTTGGAAGAGCATCTTAGTATTTCAACGTGGTCCCTTTCTAGTTTGGTAAAGATCTGATGAAGAACAGAGATAGGAAACGGAACTCTTCAATAAATGATAGCAAATCTTTCGGGATTGCTGAAATCACTTTTTTTTTACTGTTTACACCAATGTGATTGGTACGTTTAGTTGTACCACTAAAAAGTGAAAAATAAAAAAACTTTTTACAAAAAAATTACAACCGACTTCGACACAAAAAAACAAATGAAAAGTACAAATTTCGGAAGTCGGTGTTCAAAAAACGAAAAAGCAACCACGAACACCGAGTTCCGAAATTAAAGTTACTTTGTACTTTTTGTTTTTTTTTTTGTGTAGAATTCGGCTGTATTTTTTTGTAAAAAAAAAAAAATCTATCTCAGGGACTAATTCGACTTTTTTAGTCAACTACGCAATTATACCTCGTATCTTATTTCTGTTTAATCTTGCAAGTTGGCAACACAGCGGCATTGTAGCAGTAAGTCCTGCAAACGAATGAGTGTTACCAGCAGACAGGTAGAAAAACCGCGCACATGTGATGCGAGGCGACGAGGCGTGTTTTATGTACGAGGCAGAACGGTTGTTTATGAGTCCGGAGGATGAGCGCTCTGGAGTGATTGCGTCGTTTCTGGTCTTATAAAAATTTCATAATTTAAGTGTCATCGTCTGTATGTATGGAATTTTTGTATGCGCCGGGCATTTATGTACCTAGAGAATATATTATCTTATACAAAGTGGAGCAGGACGATTGACATTCCTTTAAGCCACCTAAAGAGTATCATGTTCTTTACCCGTATACAAAAAAACAATCAAATCCAACGAATACTTTAGCTACAGGAAATTATTTTTCATTTTCTTATTTTTCAACATGCTGTACATCTGAGTCCGTAATAATAGGTAAACATTGTAAGGTCAAGGACCTGTGCAAAACGGTAGGTACGGTAGGTACGATAGGTACGATTTGTTGCGAACGCGCTATTTGGTGATTTGTTGTTCTCCGACTAAAGTACCTACCTACGTCCCGCACCGCAACTGCCCGCTGCACCCCGCACTACGCCGCGTAATAGGTCAGTGACTTTTCGTAGATAAAGCGTGTTTACTTTTTATGCAGTTGATTTTGATATTTATTTTGTTTGAAAATTGCAATTGTTAAATTTTCCATTAACTACTAATTTTCGTGTTTTAAAATGTTTCAATGGATTAGTACTGTGCTCGTTTTAATTTAATGTCGTAAGTCCAGATCCACATTGTATATAAAATTCTCGTGTTACAATGTTAGTTACATTACTCCTCCGAAACGGCTTGACCGATTTTTATGAAATTTTATATGCACATTCTAGTAGGTCTGAGAATCGGCCAACATCTTTTTTTCATACCCCTAAATTATAGAGGGGACCCCCCACCCCTAAATTTTTATTTTTATTTTATGTAGCAAAACGACGTTTGCCGGGTCAGCTAATTATTATATTATATATAATTAAATAACCACTCACTCACTCACTGATTGACATAATTGTTCTCCCACTTGCCGTGCTAGGGGGGGAAAACTTTTTATGGGGTTGAATAGAAGGTGTCGGGGTGAGTATGGGAAAAATCTGAAACTACCCCTTTTCAACCCCCTTCTTTCAACCCCATTGCTTATCTCAGAAACCTGACGTCGAAGAGAAAAATGGTTTACGGGGTTGTATAGAGGGTATCTGGGTGAGTATAAAAAGAAAAAAAAAATACCCCTTTTCAACCCCCTTTTTGCAACCCCTTTGAGTATCTCAGAAATCTGACATTTTAGACAAAAATGGTTTTCGGGGTTGTATAGAGGGTATCTGGATGAGTATATGGCCAATAAAAAATTCAACCCTTTTCAACCCCCTTTTTTCAACCCCTTTGCGTATCTCAGAAACCTGACATTGTAGAGAAAAATGGTCTTCGGGGTTGTATAGAGGGTATCTGGGTGAGTAAAAATACTGAAAAGAAAACGCGAGTTGCTCGCAACTCGCGCCCCCAAGCGAAATACTAGTTATATTATATATAATTAAAAAACCACTCACTGATTGATTGATTGACTGATTGACATGATTGTTCTCCCACTTCCCGTGCTAGGAGGAGAAAACTTTTAATGGGGTTGTATAGAAGGTGTCGGGGTGAGTATGGGAAAAATCTGAAACTACCCCTTTTCAACCCCCTTCTTTCAACCCCATTGCTTATCTCAGAAACCTGACGTCGAAGAGAAAAATGGTTTGCGGGGTTGTATAGAGGGCATCTGGATGAGTATATGGCCAATAAAAAATTCAACCCTTTTCAACCCCCTACTTTCAACCCCTTTGCGTATCTCAGAAACTTGACATTGAAGAGAAAAATGGTTTTCGGGGTTATATAGAGGGTATCTGGATGAGTACATGGCTAATAAAAAATTCAACCCTATTCAATCCTTTTCAACCCCCTTCTTTCAAACCCTTTGCGTAACTCAGAAACCTGACATTCTAGAGAAAAATGGTCTTCGGGGTTGTATAGAGGACATCTGGATGAAAATATGGCCAAAAAAAATTCAACCCTTTTCAACCCCCTTCTTTTAACCCCTTTGCGTAACTCAGAAATCTGACATTGTAGAGATAATAATTGTTACTAAAAATACTAAAAAGACACCGCGGGTTGCTTGCAACTCGCGCCCCCAAGCGAAATACTAGTTATTATATTATATATAATTAAAAAACCACTCACTGATCTAGTGATTGACATAATTGTTCTCCCACTTGCCGTGCTAGGAGGGGAAAACTTTTTATGGGGTTGTATAGAAGGTGTCGGGGTGAGTATGGGAAAAATCTGAAACTACCCCTTTTCAACCCCCTTCTTTCAACCCCATTGCTTATCTCGGAAACCTGACGTCGAAGAGAAAAATGGTTTTCGGGGTTGTATAGAGGGTGTTTGGATGAGTAGAAAACGAAAAAAAAAAACTACCCCTTTTCAACCCCCTACTTTCAACCCCTTTGTGTATCTCAGAAACTTGACATTGTAGAGAAAAATGGTCTTCGGGGTTGTATAGAGGGTGTCTGAATGAGTATATGGCCAATAAAAAATTCAACCCTTTTCAACCCCCTACTTTCAACCCCTTGGCATATCTCATAAACCTGACATTGTAGAGAAAAATGGTTTTCGGGGTTGAATAGAGGGTATCTGGGTGAGCATATGGCCGATAAAAAATCAACCCTTTTCAACCCCCTTCTGTCGACCCCTTTGCGTATCTCAGAAATCTGACATAGTGGAGAAAAATAGTTTTCGAGGTTGTATAAAGGGTATTTAGATGAGTATATGGCCAATAAAAATTCAACCCTTTTCAACCCCTTTGTTGTTAGTCAAAAAATACTAAAAAGACACCGCGGGTTGCTTGCAACTCGCGCCCCCAAGCGAAATACTAGTTATATTATATTATATTATATACAATTAAAAAACCACTGACTGATTGATTGACTGACTGATTGACATAATTGTTCTCCCACTTCCCGTACTAGGAGGGGAAAACTTTATATGGGGTTGTATAGAAGGTGTCGGGGTGAGTATGGGAAAAATCTGAAACTACCCCTTTTCAACCCCCTTCGTTCAACTCCATTGCTTATCTCAGAAACCTGACGTCGAAGAGAAAAATAGTTTTCGGGGTTGTATAGAGGGTGTCTGGATGAGTATAAAACGAAAAAAAAATTACCCCTTTTCAACCCCCTTTTTACAACCCCTTTGCGTATCTCAGAAATCTGACATTTTAGAGAAAAATGGTTTTCGGGGTTGTATAGAGGGTATTTGGGTGAGTATATGGCCATTAAAAATTCAACCCTATTCAACCCTTTTCAACCCCCTACTTTCAACCCCTTTGCGTATCTCAGAAACCTGACATTCTAGAGAAAAATGGTCTTCGGGGTTGTATAGAGGGTGTCTAGATGAGTATACGGCCGATGAAAAATTCAACCCTATTCAACCCTTTTCAACCCCCTACTTTCAACCCCTTTGCGTATCTCAGGAATCTGACATTTTAGAGAAAAATGGTATTCGGGGTTGTATAGAGGGTATCTGGATGAGTATATGGCCAATAAAAAATTCAACCCTTTTCAACCCCCTACTTTCAACCCCTTTGCGTATCTCAGAAACTTGACATTGTAGAGAAAAATGGTTTTCGGGGTTATATAGAGGGCATTTGGATGAAAATATGGCCAAAAAAAATTCAACCCTTTTCAACCCCCTACTTTCAACCCCTTTGCGTAACTCAGAAATCTGACATTGTAGAGATAATAATTGTTCGTCAAAAAATACTAAAAAGACACCGCGGGTTGCTTGCAACTCGCGCCCCCAAGCGAAATACTAGTATATTATATATAATTAAATAACCACTCACTCACTCACTGATTGACATAATTGTTCTCCCACTTCCCGTGCTAGGAGGTGAAAACTTTTTATGGGGTTGTATAGAAGGTGTCGGGGTGAGTATGGGAAAAATCTGAAACTACCCCTTTTCAACCCCCTTCTTCAACCCCATTGCTTATCTCAGAAACCTGAAGGCGAAGAGAAAAATGGTTTTCGGGGTTGTATAGAGGGTGTTTGGATGAGTATAAAACGAAAAAAAAAATTACCCCTTTTCAACCCCTTTTTACAACCCCTTTGCGTATCTCAGAAATCTGACATTTTAGAGAAAAATGGTTTTCGGGGTTGTATAGTGGGTATCTGGGTGAGTATATGGCCAATAAAAAAATCCACCCTTTTCAACCCCCTTCTTTCAACCCCTTTGCGTATCTCAGAAACCTGACATTCTACAGAAAAATGGTCTTCGGGGTAGTGTAGAGGGTATTTGGGTGAGTATATGGCCAATAAAAAATTCAACCCTTTTCAACCCCCTACTTTCAACCCCTTAGCGTATCTCAGAAACTTGACATTGTAGAGAAAAATGGTCTTCGGGGTTGTATAGAAGGTATCTGGATGAGTATATGACCAATAAAAAATTCAACCCTTTTCAACCCTCTACTTTCAACCCCTTTGCGTATCTCAGAAACTTGACATTGTAGAGAAAAATGGTATTCGGGGTTGTATAGATGGTATCTGGATAAGTATATGGCCAATAAAAAATTCAACCCTTTTCAACCCCCTACTTTCAACCCCTTTGCGTATCTCAGAAACTTGACATTGTAGAGAAAATGGTCTTTAGGGTTGTATAGAAGGTATCTGGGTGAGTATATGGCCAATAAAAATTCAACCCTTTTCAACCCCCTACTTTCAACCCCTTTGTTGTTAGTAAAAAAATACTAAAAAGACACCGCGAGTTGCTCGCAACTCGCGCCCCCAAGCGGAATACTAGTTATATTATATATAATTAAAAAACCACTCACTGATTGATTGACTGATTGACATAATTGTTCTCCCACTTGCCGTGCTAGGAGGGGTAAACTTTTTATGGTGTTGTATAGAAGGTGTCTGGGTGAGTATGGGAAAAATCTGAAACTACCCCTTTTCAACCCCCTCCTTTCAACCCCCTTGCTTATCTCAGAAACCTGACGTCGAAGAGAAAAATGGTTTTCGGGGTTGTATAGAGGGTGTCTGGGTGAGTATAAAACGAAAAAAAAACTACCCCTTTTCAACCCCCTTTTTACAACCCCTTTGCGTATCTCAGAAATCTGACATTGTAGGGAAAAATGGTCTTCGGGGTTGTATAGAGGGTGTCTGGATGAGTGTATGGCCAATAAAAAATTCAACCCTTTTCAACCCTTTTCAACCCCTTTGTTGTTAGTCAAAAAATACTAAAAAGACACCGCGGGTTGCTTGCAACTCGCGCCCCCAAGCGAAATACTAGTTATATTATATATAATTAAAAAACCACTGATTGACTGACTGATTGACATAATTGTTCTCCCACTTGCCGTGCTAGGAGGGGAAAACTTTTTATGGGGTTGTATAGAAGGTGTCGGGGTGAGTATGGGAAAAATCTGAAACTACCCCTTTTCAACCTCCTTCTTTCAACCCCATTGCTTATCTCAGAAACCTGACGTCGAAGAGAAAAATGGTTTCCGGGGTTGTATAGAGGGTGTCTGGGTGAGGATAAAACGAAAAAAAATATTACCCCATTTCAACCCCCTTTTTACAACCCCTTTGCGTATCTCAGAAATCTGACATTTTAGAGAAAAATGGTTTTCGGGGTTGTATAGAGGCTATTTGGGTGAGTATATGGCCAATAAAAATTCAACCCTATTCAACCCTTTTCAACCCCCTACTTTCAACCCCTTTGCGTATCTCAGAAACCTGACATTGTAGAGAAAAATGGTTTTCGGGGTTGTATAGAGGGTATCTGGGTGAGTATATGGCCAATAAAAATTCAACCCTATTCCATCCTTTTCAACCCCCTTGTTTCAACCCCTTGGCATATCTCGGAAACCTGACATTGTAGAGAAAAATGGTTTTCGGGGTTGTATAGAAGGTGTCTGGATGAGTATATGACCAATAAAAAATTCAACCCTTTTCAACCCCCTACTTTCAACCCCTTTGCGTATCTCAGAAACTTGACATTGTAGAGAAAAATGGTCTTCGGGGTTGTACAGAGGGTGTCTGGATGAAAATATGGCCAAAAAAAATTCAACCCTTTTCAACCCCCTTCTTTCAACCCCTTTGCGTAACTCAGAAACCTGACATTGTAGAGAAAAATGGTTTTCGGGGTTGTATAGAGGGCATCTGGATGAAAATATGACTTAAAAAAAATTCAACCCTTTTCAAACCCCTTCTTTCAACCCCTTTGCGTAACTCAGAAACCTGACATTGTAGAGAAAAATGGTCTTCAGGGTTGTATAGAGGACATCTGGATGAATATATGGCCAAAAAAAATTCAACCCTTTTCAACCCCCTTCTTTCAACCCCTTTGCGTAACTCAGAAATCTGACATTGTAGAGTCAAAGTCAAAGTCAAAGTCAATTCATTTATTTCAACTAGACCATTAACGGCACTTTTGAACGTCAAAACATTTGAAAATAAAAATATTATAGTGACTCTAGTTGTCCATTCGCAAAAAGTAGATTCTTATGGAGAAGAACGGACAAGAAACTCCATAGTTACTCTTTTCAAATATGTATAAGTTTTACAATATTTTGTATACATTAGCCAATTGGTTATATGTGAGGACGATGCACCCGAATAAAACTAAGTACTATACTATTAACAGGTACAACAAAGTAACGACAGCAGAGGTAAAATTAATAAATTTGCTAATCAGGGATATAGTACTCACATATTAACAATTTTTTAATCCTTGTTTTATATAATTACCAACAATGAATCAGTGTGTGTTAAATTAACTATAAAAGATCAGTAACTACACCTGTCTTTGTCTACTACACCCAATATTGTCCTATGGAGCAGGACCAGCATGTTTCCAAGGGGATCCCTTCTTTTCGCATAATGTTTTTTGTCCTAATATACTTCGGCATAACGATTTTGGCACAATTTGTTTTGGCATAATAATACTTTGGCATAATTTTTTTAGGCATACATTTTATGTTGGCATAATCATGTTAAAGACTAATTTTTTTTGGCATAAATTTGATTCGCATAACGTTAGTAGGCCTAAAGACTTTTAGCATAACGTTAGTAGGCCTAATGGCTATTAGCATAATATTCTGAGCAAACCAATTAGCTATAGTACCTGTAACAATCAAATAATATTGTTGGTTAAAAAATTAATATGCTGTGCAACAAAAGTTAGTCACAGAACCGAATTGCTGCAAAACCGACTTCACGTAGTCTTGTTTGTCCTACCCCTAGAGTGTTATTTAAAATCGCGTAGGCGCGTGGGGCCGCCGGAGGGCCGCAGCGCCGGAGCCGTCACAGAAACCCTGCCTGCTGCATGCTGCTTGCTTGCTTGCTTGCATGCTTGCTTGAATGTTGCATGCTTGCTTGCATGCTGCATGCTTGCTTGCATGCTGCATGCTTGCTTGCATGCTGCATGCTTGCTTGCATGCTGTATGCTTGCAATGCTTGCTTCCTACAGCGAAAAAATACTCACAAAATTGTTCAATACGTTATAATATATTAATATTTTATTTAGGATATTATGCTTAAAAAAGTTATGCTTTAGAACTTTATGCTTAAAAAAGTTATGCTTTAGAACTTTATGCTTAATAAGGTTATGCTTTAAAATATTATGCCTAATCATTATTATGGTTACAGACATAATGCTTAAAAAAATTATGCATGAGCTGTTATGCGTAATTATATTATGCGAAAAAATAATTATGCCAAACAACATTATGCTAAGTTATATTAGGTCTTAAAATTTTATGCTAATGGATAGGGAACCGTTTCCAAGCATTCTTATCTTGAATATAATCTTCTAGCTTGTAGTATGCTTGTTTACAAAGTGTGCTTTTAACATAGGTTTTAAATTTCCTTTCATTTAATTCTAATATGTCACAAGGTATTTTGTTGTAACATTTAACACTGTACCCCATGAAAGATGTACGTACTTTAGCTAATCTATATAATGGCTGATCTAATTTATTTCTATTTCTAGTATTAAAATTATGTCTATCACTAATTTTGCTAAAAAGATGTCGATTTTTCCTCACATACATAATATTTTCATATATGAATTGACAAGGGACTGTCATAATATTAATCTTTTTAAAAAGTTCCCTAAGAGAATCGCGGCGACAAAGATTATAAATGGCTCTGATAGCACGCTTTTGCAAAATAAATATGGATTCCATATCAGCAGCCCGACCCCACAGCAGAATACCGTACGACATTATGCTATGAAAATAACTAAAATAGACCAAACGCGCGGTTTCTACATCTGTTAACTCTCTTATCTTTCTAATAGCATAAGCGGCTGAGCTAAGCCGCCCCGCAAGAGATATTATGTGAGGTCCCCATTGCAATTTCTCGTCTAAAGTGATTCCTAGGAAAACCGTCTGATCAATATATTCCAGTTTTTGTCCATTCAATAAGATGTCACATTCGTTGCTTCTAACATTAGGTAAAGTAAATTTAATACATTTAGTCTTTTTTTCATTTAGTACCAAATTGTTTGCCGTAAACCAATGTTGGACCTGATGAATAGAGTTATTCACGTCATCAAGATTTAGTGATCGTCGGTCTATCTTAAATATTAATGATGTGTCATCAGCAAATAACACCATCTTTGGTTGATTTTGAAGCAATTGGGGCAAATCGTTTATGTAGACTAAGAAAAGGAATGGACCCAATATTGAACCTTGCGGAACGCCCATTGTCATTTTAGACCCTAGTGAGTTTACACCGTTTACCTGTACTTTAACCTGCCTGTCTTTCAAGTATGATCTAAGCAGATCAAGGGAAGTATTCCTAATCCCATAATGCTCGAGTTTCAACAAAAGCGTCTCATGGTTGACACAATCGAACGCCTTCGAGAGATCGCAAAAAATTCCAATAGCATCTTGTGAATCTTCCCAGGCATTAAAGATGTTCTTTATAAAGGTGACACCGGCGTCAGTTGTACAGCGCCCTTTGGTGAAACCATACTGTTGTTCATGGAAGATGGAATTTTTATTAAAATGTTGTAGCATCTGATTAAGCATTAATTTTTCAAATACCTTACTAAGAACGGGCAGGATTGCCACTGGCCTGTAATTAGTGGGTTCTTGATTATCCCCCGATTTAAAAAGTGGAACGACTTTACTGTGTTTCATGAGATCAGGAAACACTCCCTGGTCTACACTAGAGTTAAATATGACAGCTAAGTAAGGGGCAATAGTTTCAATAATAGATCTACAGACTTTTACAGACATTCCCCAAAGATCTTCTGTTGATTTAATTTTAAGTTCTTTAAAGGCTTTTATAATAGCCAGGGGGTCTGTATGTCGAAACTTGAATTCTGATGGGCACACCTTGACATTCTTTCTGAGTAAGGCAGCAGAGAGTGCGGGTGACGAGTTAAGAGCATCTGTAGTTTTACGAGGAATATCAGCAAAGAAGTTTTCAAATTCCTGAGCTACCTCTGCATTTGAGTTTATGGGGCCATGTACAGTATTTAAATTAAATTCAATATCACGCTTTTTCTTCCTACCTGTTTCATTATTTATTATTTTCCAGGTAGTTTTTATTTTGTCATCCGCTGATTTTATTTTATTGCTAATAAATAAAGCTTTAGCAGTTTTGCATACACTTTTAAATGTTTTAGAATATTTCGCAACGTAATTATGAAAGCTTGTATTATTCACATGTTGCTTTAGGCCATATAGTTCGTATAACTTTTCTCTACTTATACGAATGCCTTGTGTCGCCCAATCACTAAATATAAACTTAGTGTAAATACTTTTTGACTTTATTGGAAAGTTCTCTTCAAATTGAGTGTTAATTATAGAAAAAAACTCGGTGTAAAACTCATTTACATCATTTAGGTTATTAAAGCTTTGAACGCATAATTGACTGGCCAAAGTATTATTATATTTCTCTAATTTTATATCTGTTATTGGTCTAAAATTAATTTGAATTTTTTGTAATGGTATATAGGTGCAGAATGTTATTGTTTGACCACTGTGATCAGATGGCAACTTGTTTATAATATCTTTATGTAAGTAATCACAATTACAAAATATGTTGTCTATGCAAGTTGCAGAAGAATCTGTTACTCGGGTAGGTTCAATAAAAACATTTGACAAATTGAATGATTTAAATAGGCTCAATAATCTGATGCTATTCGAGTTAGTTTCTAACAAGTTAATATTAAAGTCCCCAGTTATAATTATTGATTTATTACTAGTACTGACTTTTTTTAACACATCTTCCATTACCGAATCAAACACAGATAGATTCTGGTAACTTGGAGGTCTGTAAACACATACTACAACATGCCTATCTAGCTCAACACAGGACAATTCAATGGTGTGTTCAACTGACAGTTTCACAATATATTTTCTTTCTTTAGATTTGATATGACTTTTAATTAAAATTAATGATCCTCCGTGTATCATACATTGTCGGCTGTAATAGCTAACTACACAATAATTTTCAAAATTAATGGATCCTATTTGGTGATCTTTTAACCAATGTTCAGTTAGGCAAACTACATCATACTTGGTTTTTTCTAAAAACAATTCTATTTCAAGTAATTTGGAAGAACAACCTTGAATATTCTGATTAAATAACTTTAAAATAGATAATAATTGTTAGTCAAAAATACTAAAAAGACACCGCGGGTTGCTTGCAACTCGCGCCCCCAAGCGAAATACTAGTTATTATATTATTATATTATATATAATTAAAAAACCACTCACTGACTGATTGACATAATTGTTCTCCCACTTCCCGTGCTGGGAGGGTAAAACTTTTTATGGGGTTGTATAGAAGGTGTCGGGGTGAGTATGGGAAAAATCTGAAACTACCCCTTTTCAACCCCCTTCTTTCAACCCCATTGCTCATCTCAGAAACCTGACGGTGAAGAGAAAAATGGTTTTCGGGGTTGTATAGAGGGTGTCTGGATGAGTATAAAACGAAAAAAAAAATTACCCCTTTTCAACCCCTTTTTACAACCCCTTTGCGTATCTCAGAAATCTGCCATTTTAGAGAAAAATGGTTTTCGGGGTTGTATATAAGGTATTTGGGTGAGTATATGGCCAATAAAAAATTCAACCCTATTCAACCCTTTTCTACCCCCTTTTTACAACCCCTTTGCGTATCTCAGAAATCTGACATTTTAGAGAAAAATGGTATTCGGGGTTATATAGAGGGTATCTGGATGAGTGTATGACCAATAAAAAAATCAACCCTTTTCAACCCCCTACTTTCAACCCCTTTGCGTATCTCAGAAACTTGACATTGTAGAGAAAAATGGTCTTCGGGGTTGTATAGAGGGTATCTGGGTGAGTATATGGCCAATAAAAAATCAACCCTTTTCAACCCCCTTCTTTCAACCCCTTTGCGTATCTCAGAAATCTGACATAGTAGAGAAAAATAGTTTTCGAGGTTGTATAAAGGGTATTTAGATGAGTATATGGCCAATAAAAATTCAACCCTATTCAACCCTTTTCAACCCCCTACTTTTAACCCCTTTGCGTAACTCAGAAATCTGACATTGTAGAGATAATAATTGTTAGTCAAAAATACTAAAAAGACACCGCGGGTTGCTTGCAACTCGCGCCCCCAAGCGAAATACTAGTTATATTATATATAATTAAAAAACCACTCACTGATTGACTGATTGACATAATTGTTCTCCCACTTCCCGTGTTAGGAGGGAAAAACTTTTTATGGGGTTGTATAGAAGGTGTCGGGGTGAGTATGGGAAAAATCTGAAACTACCCCTTTTCAACCCCCTTCTTTCAACCCCATTGCTTATCTCAGAAACCTGACGTCGAAGACAAAAATAGTTTTCGGGGTTGTATAGAGGGTGTCTGGATAATTACAAAACGAAAAAAAAAATTACCCCTTTTCAACCCCTTTTTACAACCCCTTTGCGTATCTCAGAAATCTGACATTTTAGAGAAAAATGGTCTTCGGGGTTGTATTGAGGGTATCTGGGTGAGTATATGGCCAATAAAAAAATCAACCCCATTCAACCCTTTCAACCCCCTTGTTTCAACCCCTTGGCATATCTCAGAAACCTGACATTGTAGAGAAAAATGGTTTGCAGGGTTGAATAGAGGGTATTTGGATGAGAAAATGACGAATAAAAAATTCAACCCTTTTCAACCCCCTACTTTCAACCCCTTTGCGTATCTCAGAAACCTGACACAGTAGAGAAAAATGGTATTCGGGGTTGTATAGAGGGTATCTGGGTGAGTATATGGCCAATAAAAAATTAACCCTTTTCAACCCCCTTGTTTCAACCCCTTTGCGTATCTCAGAAACTTGACATTGAAGAGAAAAATGGTTTTCGGGGTTGTAAAGAGGGTGTCTGGACGAGTATAAAACGAAAAAAAAATTTACCCCTTTTCAACCCCCTTTTTACAACCCCTTTGCGTATCTCAGAAATCTGACTTTTTAGAGAAAAATGGTTTTCGGGATAGTATAAAGGGTATCTGGATGAGTATATGGCCAATAAAAATGTCAACCCTATTCAACCCTTTTCAACCCCCTTGTTTCAACCCCTTTTCGTATCTCAGAAATCTGACATTTTAGAGAAAAATGGTCTTCGGGGTTGTATAGAGGGTATCTGGGTGAGTATATGGCCAAGAAAAAATTCAACCCTATTCAACCCTTTTCAACCCCCTTGTTTCAACCCCTTGGCATATCTCAGAAACCTGACATTGTAGAGAAAAATGGTTTTTGGGGTTGTATAGAGGGTATTTGGGTGAGTATATGGCCAAGAAAAAATTCAACCCTATTCAACCCTTTTCAACCCCCTTGTTTCAACCCCTTGGCATATCTCAGAAACCTGACATTGTAGAGAAAAATGGTTTTCGGGGTTGTATAGAGGGTATCTGGGTGAGTATATGGCCAATAAAAAATCAACACTTTTCAACCCCCTTCTTTCAACCCCTTTGCGTATCTCAGAAACTTGACATTAAAGAGAAAAATGGTTTTCGGGGTTATATAGAGGGTATCTGGATGAGTATATGTCCAATAAAAAATTCAACCCTATTCAACCCTTTTCAAACCCCTTGTTTCAACCCCTTGGCATATCTCAGAAACCTGACA
This sequence comes from Hecatera dysodea, assembly GCA_905332915.2. Classification (NCBI taxonomy): domain Eukaryota; kingdom Metazoa; phylum Arthropoda; class Insecta; order Lepidoptera; family Noctuidae; genus Hecatera; species Hecatera dysodea. Next base: position 23,066,744 of record HG995290.1, read on the forward strand.
TTGTAGAGAAAAATGGTTTTTGGGGTTGTATAGAGGGTATTTGGGTGAGTATATGGCCAAGAAAAAATTCAACCCTATTCAACCCTTTTCAACCCCCTTGTTTCAACCCCTTGGCATATCTCAGAAACCTGACATTGTAGAGAAAAATGGTTTTCGGGGTTGTATAGAGGGTATCTGGGTGAGTATATGGCCAATAAAAAATCAACACTTTTCAACCCCCTTCTTTCAACCCCTTTGCGTATCTCAGAAATCTGACATAGTAGAGAAAAATAGTTTTCGAGGTTGTATAAAGGGTATTTAGATGAGTATATGGCCAATAAAAATTCAACCCTTTTCAACCCCTACTTTCAACCCCTTTGTTGTTAGTCAAAAAATACTAAAAAGACACCGCGAGTTGCTCGCAACTCGCGCCCCCAAGCGGAATACTAGTTATATTATATATAATTAAAAAACCACTCACTGATTGACTGATTGACATAATTGTTCTCCCACTTGCCGTGCTAGGAGGGGAAAACTTTTTATGGGGTTGTATAGAAGGTGTCGCGGTGAGTATGGGAAAAATCTGAAACTACCCCTTTTCAACCCCCTTCTTTCAACCCCATTGCTTATCTCAGAAACCTGACGTCGAAGAGAAAAATGGTTTTCGGGGTTGTATAGAGGGTGTTTGGATGAGTAGAAAACGAAAAAAAAAACTACCCCTTTTCAACCCCCTTTTTACAACCCCTTTGCGTATCTCAGAAACCTGACATTCTAGAGAAAAATGGTTTTCGGGGTTGTATAGAGGGTGTCTGGATGAGTATATAGCCAGTCAAAAATTCAACCCTATTCAAACCTTTTCAACCCCCTTGTTTCAACCCCTTGGCATATCTCGGAAACCTGACATTGTAGAGAAAAATGGTTTTCAGGGTTGTATAGAAGGTGTCTGGATGAGTATATGGCCACTAAAAAATTCAACCCTATTCAATCCTTTTCAACCCCCTACTTTCAACCCCTTTGCGTATCTCAGAAACTTGACATTGTAGAAAAAAATAGACTTCGGGGTTGTATAGAGGGTATCTCGATGAGTATATGACGAATAAAATATTCAACCCTATTCAACCCTTTTCATCCCCCTTGTTTTAACCCCTTGACATATTTCAGAAACCTGATATTGTAGAGATAAATGGTTTTCGGGGTTGTATAGAGGGTATTTGGGTGAGTATATGGCCAATAAAAAATTCAACCCTTTTCAACCCCCTACTTTCAACCCCTTTGCGTATCTCAGAAACTTGACATTGTAGAGAAAAATGGTCTTCGGGGTTGTATAGAGGGTGTCTGGATGAGTATATGGCCAATAAAAAATTCAACCCTTTTCAACCCCCTACTTTCAACCCCTTGGCATATCTCAGAAACCTGACATTGTAGAGAAAAATGGTTTTCGGAGTTGTATAGAGGGTATCTGGGTGAGTATATGGCCAATAAAAACTCAACCCTTTTCAACCCCCTTCTTTCAACCCCTTTGCGTATCTCAGAAACCTGACACTAATTATTATTTTGACAGGGAAATAATAATTGTTAGTCAAAAAATACTATAAAGACACCGCGAGTTGCTCGCAACTCGCGCCCCCAAGCGGAATACTAGTTATATTATATACAATTAAATAACCACTGACTGATTGACATAATTGTTCTCCCACTTGCCGTGCTAGGAGGGGAAAACTTTTTATGGGGTTGTATAGAAGGTGTCGGGGTGAGTATGGGAAAAATCTGAAACTACCCCTTTTCAACCCCCATCTTTCAACCCCATTGCTTATCTCAGAAACCTGACGTCGAAGAGAAAAATGGTTTTCGGGCTTGTATAGAGGGTATCTGGATGAGTATAAGACGAAAAAAAAAAAATACCCCTTTTCAACCCCCTTTTTACAACCCCTTTGCGTATCTCAGAAACCTGACATTGTAGAGAAAAATGGTTTTCGGGGTTGTATAGAGGGTATTTGGATGAGTATATGGCCAATAAAAAATTCAACCCTATTCAACCCTTTTCAACCCCCTACTTTCAACCCCTTTGCGTATCTCAGAAACTTGACATTGTAGAGAAAAATTGTCTTCGGGGTTGTATAGAGGGTGTCTGGATGAAAATATGGCCAAAAAAAATTCAACCCTTTTCAACCCCCTTCTTTCAACCCCTTTGCGTAACTCAGAAACCTGACATTGTAGAGAAAAATGGTTTTCGGGGTTGTATAGAGGGCATCTGGATAAAAATATGGCTAAAAAAAATTCAACCCTTTTCAACCCCCTTCTTTCAACCCCTTTGCGTAACTCAGAAACCTGACATTGTAGAGAAAAATGGTTTTCGGGGTTGTATAGAGGGTGTTTGGATGAGAAAAAATACTAAAAAGACACCGCAGGTTGCTTGCAACTCGCGCCCCCAAGCGAAATACTAGTTATTATATTATATTATATATAATTAAAAAACCACTCACTGATTGATTGATTGACTGATTGACATAATTGTTCTCCCACTTGCCGTGCTAGGAGGGGAAAACTTTTTATGGGGTTGTATAGAAGGTGTCGGGGTGAGTATGGGAAAAATCTGAAACTACCCCTTTTCAACCCCCTTCTTTCAACCCCGTTGCTTATCTCAGAAACCTGACGTCGAAGAGAAAAACGGTTTTCGGGGTTGTATAGAGGGTGTCTGGATGAGTATAAAACGAAAAAAAAAATTACCCCTTTTCAACCCCCTTTTTACAACCCCTTTGCGTATCTCAGAAATCTGACATTTTAGAGCAAAATGGTTTTCGGGGTTGTATAGAGGGTATCTGGGTGAGTATATGGCCAATAAAAAAATCAACCCTATTCAACCCTTTTCAACCCCCTTGTTTCAACCCCTTGGCATATCTCAGAAACCAGACATTGTAGAGAAAAATGGTTTTCGGGGTTGTATAGAGGGTATCTGGGTGAGTATATGGCCAATAAAAAATCAACCCTTTTCAACCCCCTTCTTTCAACCCCTTTGCGTATCTCAGGAATCTGACATTTTAGAGAAAAATGGTCTTCGGGGTTGTACAGAGGGTATCTGGGTGAGTAAAACTACTAAAAAGACAACGCGAGTTGCTCGCAACTCGCGCCCCCAAGCGGAATACTAGTATATTATATATAATTAAAAAACCACTGATTGACTGACTGATTGACATAATTGTTCTCCCACTTGCCGTGCTAGGAGGGGAAAACTTTTTATGGGGTTGTATAGAAGGTGTCGGGGTGAGTATGGGAAAAATCTGAAACTACCCCTTTTCAACCCCCTTCTTTCAACCCCATTGCTTATCTCAGAAACCTGACGTCGAAGAGAAAAATGGTTTCCGGGGTTGTATAGAGGGTGTCTGGGTGAGGATAAAACGAAAAAAAATATTACCCCATTTCAACCCCCTTTTTACAACCCCTTTGCGTATCTCAGAAATCTGACATTTTAGAGAAAAATGGTTTTCGGGGTTGTATAGAGGCTATTTGGGTGAGTATATGGCCAATAAAAATTCAACCCTATTCAACCCTTTTCAACCCCCTACTTTCAACCCCTTTGCGTATCTCAGAAACTTGACATTGTAGAGAAAAATGGTCTTCGGGGTTGTATAGAAGGTGTTTGGATGAGTATAAAACGAAAAAAAAAATTACCCCTTTTCAACCCCCTTTTTACAACCCCTTTGCGTATCTCAGAAACTTGACATTGAAGGGAAAAATGGTTTTCAGTGCTGTATAGAGGATATCTGGGTGAGTATATGGCCTATAAAAAATTCAACCCTTTTCAACCCCCTTGTTTCAACCCCTTTGCGTATCTCAGAAATCTGACATAGTAGAGAAAAATAGTTTTCGAGGTTGTATAAAGGGTATTTAGATGAGTATATGGCCTATGAAAATTCAACCCTTTTCAACCCCCTACTTTCAACACCTTTGTTGTTAGTCAAAAAATACAAAAATGACACCGCGGGTTGCTTGCAACTCGCGCCCCCAAGCGAAATACTAGTTATATAATATATATAATTAAAAAACCACTCACTGACTGATTGACATAATTGTTCTCCCACTTCCCGTGTTAGGAGGGGAAAACTTTTTATGGGGTTGTATAGAAGGTGTCGGGGTGAGTATGGAAAAAATCTGAAACTACCCCTTTTCAACCCCCTTCTTTCAACCCCATTGCTTATCTCGGAAACCTGACGTCGAAGAGAAAAATGGTTTTCGGGGTTGTATAGAGGGTGTCTGGGTGAGAATAAAACGAAAAAAAAAATTACCCCTTTTCAACCCCCTTTTTACAACCCCTTTGCGTATCTCGGAAATCTGACATTTTAGAGAAAAATGGTTTTCGAGTTTGTATAGAGGGTGTCTGGATGAGTATATGGCCAATAAAAAATTCAACCCTATTCAACCCTTTTCAACCCCTACTTTTAACCCCCTTGCGTATCTCAGAAACGTGACATTGTAGAGAAAAATGGTTTTCGGGGTTGTATAGAGGACATCTGGATGAGTATATGGCCAATAAAAAATTCAACCCTATTCAACCCTTTTCAACCCCCTACTTTCAACCCCTTTGCGTTTCTCAGAAACTTGACATTGTAGAGAAAAATGGTCTTCGGGGTTGTATAGAGGGTATCTAGGTGAGTATATGGCCAATAAAAATTCAACCCTTTTCAACCCCCTACTTTCAACCCCTTTGTTGTTAGTCAAAAAATACTAAAAAGACACCGCGAGTTGCTCGCAACTCGCGCCCCCAAGCGGAATACTAGTTATTATATTATATATAATTAAATAACCACTCACTCACTCACTGATTGACATAATTGTTCTCCCACTTGCCGTGCTAGGAGGGGAAAACTTTTTACGGGGTTGTATAGAAGGTGTCGGGGTGAGTATGGGAAAAATCTGAAACTACCCCTTTTCAACCCCCTTCTTTCAACCCCATTGCTTATCTCAGAAACCTGACGTCGAAGAGAAAAATGGTTTTCGGGGTTGTATAGAGGGTGTCTGGATGAGTATAAAACGAAAAAAAAATTACCCCTTTTCAACCCCCTTTTTACAACCCCCTTGCGTATCTCAGAAATCTGACATTCTAGAGAAAAATGGTTTTCGGGGTTGTATAGAGGGTATTTGGGTGAGTATATGGCCGATTAAAAATTCAACCCTATTCAACCCTTTTCAACCCCCTTGTTTCAACCCCTTGGCATATCTCAGAAACCTGACATTGTAGAGAAAAATGGTTTTCGGGGTTGTATAGAGGGTATCTGGGTGAGTAAAAATACTAAAAAGACAACGCGAGTTGCTCGCAACTCGCGCCCCCAAGCGAAATACTAGTTATATTATATATAATTAAAAAATCACTCACTGATTGACTGATTGACATAATTGTTCTCCCACTTGCCGTGCTAGGAGGGGAAAACTTTTTATGGGGTTGTATAGAAGGTGTCGGGGTGAGTATGGGAAAAATCTGAAACTACCCCTTTTCAACCCCCTTCTTTCAACCCCATTGCTTATCTCGGAAACCTGACGTCGAAGAGAAAAATGGTTTTCGGGGTTGTATAGAGGGTGTCTGGTCGAGTATAAAACGAAAAAAAAAATTACCCCTTTTCAACCCCCTTTTTACAACCCATTTGCGTATCTCAGAAATCTGACATTTTAGAGAAAAATGGTCTTCGGGGTTGTAGAGAGGGTATCTGGGTGAGTATATGGCCAATAAAAAAATCAAACCTATTCAACCCTTTTCAACCCCCTTGTTTCAACCCCTTTGCGTATCTCAGAAACTTGACATTGTAGGGAAAAATGGTCTTCGGGGTTGTATAGAGGGTGTCTGGATAAGTATATGGCCAATAAAAAATTCAACCCTATTCAACTCTTGTCAACCCCTACTTTCAACCCCTTTGCGTATCTCAGAAACCTAACATAGAAGGGAAAAATGGTCTTCGGGGTTGTATAGAGGGTGTCTGGATGAGTATATGGCCAATAAAAAAATCAACCCTATTCAACCGTTTTCAACCCCCTTGTTTCAACCCCTTGGCATATCTCAGAAACCTGACATTGTAGAGAAAAATGGTTTTCGGGGTTGTATAGAGGGTGTTTGGATGAGAAAAAATACTAAAAAGACACCGCGGGTTGCTTGCAACTCGCGCCCCCAAGCGAAATACTAGTTATATTATATATAATTAAAAAACCACTCACTGATTGACTGATTGACATAATTGTTCTCCCACTTGCCGTGCTAGGAGGGGAAAACTTTTTATGGGGTTGTATAGAAGGTGTCGGGGTGAGTATGGGAAAAATCTGAAACTACCCCTTTTCAACCCCCTTCTTTCAACCCCATTGCTTATCTCAGAAACCTGACGTCGAGGAGAAAAATGGTTTTCGGGGTTGTATAGAGGGTGTCTGGGAAAGTATAAAACGAAAAAAAAAAATACCCCTTTTCAACCCCCTTTTTACAACCCCTTTGCGTATCTCAGAAATCTGACATTTTAGAGAAAAATGGTTTTCGGGGTTGTATAGAGGGTATTTGGATGAGTATATGGCCAATAAAAAATTCAACCCTATTCAACCCTTTTCAACCCCCTACTTTCAACCCCTTTGCGTATCTCAGAAACTTGACATTGTAGAGAAAAATTGTCTTCGGGGTTGTATAGAGGGTGTCTGGATGAAAATATGGCCAAAAAAAATTCAACCGTTTTCAACCCCCTTCTTTCAACCCCTTTGCGTAACTCAGAAACCTGACATTGTAGAGAAAAAAGGTTTTCGGGGTTGTATAGAGGGCATCTGGATAAAAATATGGCTAAAAAAAATTCAACCCTTTTCAACCCCCTTCTTTCAACCCCTTTGCGTAACTCAGAAACCTGACATTGTAGAGAAAAATAGTCTTCGGGGTTGTATAGAGGACATCTGGATGAATATATGGCCAAAAAAAATTCAACCCTTTTCAACCCCCTTCTTTCAACCCCTTTGCGTAACTCAGAAATCTGACATTGTAGAGATAATAATTGTTACTAAAAATACCAAAAAGACACCGCGGGTTGCTTGCAACTCGCGCCCCCAAGCGAAATACTAGTCTTAATATAAAATTCCCGTGTCACGATGTTTGTGGTTGAACTCCTCCGAAACGGCTCGACCGATTTTCGTGAATCTTAGCGTACATGTCGGCTTGGGTGGCGAATCGGACAACATCTATCTTTCATCCCCTAAATATTAAGGATGGTCCACTCCATTTTTTTTTAATGTAGCAGAACGGCGTTTGTTGGATCAGCTAGTATAATAAATATCTAAATTCCGTTTTTATCTGCAATATCTGCGTTCATGCATTACAAACCTATACCAATTTACCAAGCAACGTTTAAATATTGGATCTGATATTGAAAATGCAAATCCATCAATTGAATTCAGAGCCTAAAGGCTCAAACGAATCTGCGCTCGCAAACAAATAATATAGGTTTATTATAGGTATCAAGTTCCCGTACTAAAAACTATACGTTATTTATGTTTTTTTGCGCTATTTACAATATTGTTATCAGTACATACATAACAAGTATGAATACCGAGATTAAAAGTTTGTACGTGCCGAGTTTTAATTCCCTGTTACACAAGAAATCCGCGTGCAATTAAATTGTACGTGTACTAACTAAGAAAAAGTAAGAATAATATAATATAATAGCTAATTGAAATTCATCCATCGCAGTGCCACGAACATTACACGCGTTTTATTATGATTACGGAATCCTGGCAATGTTTTCTTTTTTTTTATGAAAAGTACCATCACAAAAATGTTTAGTTAACTTGATATCTTTTCCTGAATTTTCCCAGATTATTTACATTAGTTTCCACTCTCGCAACTGAATTCGTTTCCTCCGTGAATAAAAGTACATTACCATAAATTCAAAACAGACCTATTTCAGGGCATAAAAGCCAGCCACAAAATATGATAACGCGGCGTCCCACCATTTACACAAAATAGACATATCACTAAAAGTGCCAAAATGGCTGACAGTAAAAGTGACGTGTGAAAAACAAAACGCGAACATAAAGCCACACATTGTTACTGGCAACCGAGGAAAATAAATATGGCCAGCGTTGTAATGTTTTTCAATTAGGAAGTTCAGAAGGCTCACTCATAACAATATAACAATACATTTCTATTCAATTTTTCATGGAAAACAGTAAATACAGTTTTGCTTAAATCTAACGTCAAGTACACTAATGTTATTTGCCTGAACTAGGGTATCCTGTGTTCCAGGCGAGAGTAGGTAAAACCATTACGAAATAATCACTGTAATTATACATATATTATAATGAAAGTAATCTAATAGGTATTTAAATAAGGTGTAAATGGTAAAAGAATCTTACCTCCTAAAATCTAAGTACATACATTACCCTAGCTAACTAATTAAAAATAAATAAATAGTACACTAAACAATATTTACTTTAATACGAGTAACAACTTCTCTGTGTGTTCATAGGACAGACTTTAAAGAGCTATCTTGACAATAAATTTGACTGGATACAGAAGCGATAGTGCCTAGACTAAGCTTACTATATCCAATAACGACCAAAACACTATGAAGATAGTTTTCCTAAAAAGTTAAGTGTATCATTGGGTCAAGCGTCAGCATCAGTTTTCATTAATTGATTTAACCATTTATAATTTTATCCACAAATTGTATATCTTTGAATTTGAATTTAATGTTTTTATTATTATGTTATTTGAATGCTTATTTTAGTCTATTTTGTATAATTCTATGTTAGTTAATGTAATTGGCCCTGTGCCGTTTTAATTAACTATAAATAAATAAATAAATATAAATCAGTCCCCGGGGGTGCACCACGATCCTGTCCAAATGTTGTGACATTGAACGCGCATTGGTTCATGAACCTTCTGCGGTCTGCTTCTAACATGTGATATCAGAAAACGCAGGTGCCCCAACAGCTACACAGTCCAAGTAATAACGAAGTAAAATAACTTGAATTGACACTCGACAAGTTCTCTATCGACGGCGGCGTGCGGCGTGCGGCGGGCGTCCAACTAAAAGGCTTTGTTGACTATTAAAGTTACTAGTTCACAACTGAGCGAGTTCGATCGGCTCCCGTTTATACTAGTTACTGCACTGTGGACTTGTGAAGCTTCAACTTACATCGAATGAATATGGAGTTGGACGTCACGGCGGTAGGAGTACAGACTACAAAATATATGTATCAGTCAGGGTTCTTCTTGTTTTCAATTAGCTTTAAACGCTTTTACGCTTGTGCCGATGAGGAATTTGCTTAGTAATGTGCTCTAATCGTCGAGAACGAAGTCGCGGACAAAGTGCTAGTTCAGTAAAAAAAGCGGTTTTTCTATTCATATTAAAAAGGCAGTGTTTTAGCAATTCTCGACAAAGATCTGATCCGCTTTGATTGTAGCCCGCATCAAAATCCTCTGAAAAAAGGCCAAGGGCTCAAAAATCAACTATTGAAAAAGCTGAAATTACTCATTGTGGCCAAATTGACGTTTCCAACTCCTTATCCAGTCGTCTTGTCAGTTTAAGACTTATAACAAACTAGCATCGCCCCACGATTTCACCCGCGTAGTTCCCGTTCCCGTGTGAATATGGGGATATAATATAGTGTAGCTTCCCAACAGTGAAAGAATTTTTAAAATCAGTCAAGTAGTTTCGGAGCCTATTCAATGCAAACAGACAAACAAGCAATAAAACAATAAAATCTCTCCTTTTTATAATATTAGTGTACTCGTAGACAAACATGAACTACCAGGGAGGCATAGCTCAAAGAAGTAAATTTAACCATCACCCCATCCTGTGTGCATCCGCCACACAAAGCGAGCGAGTGGCCACTCCGTCCCGCTTCACGTCCGCGGAGACACGCACTCACGGCGCCGCCAGGGAAATTACCGCGTTCCACACTAGGCTTATAACACCTCTTGTTTATTAACTCAAACCCTCGCGTTGACGGTTACCGCGCACCTGACGGGGTGCAAAAATGTTATTATGATTAATGGTCGGCACAAAGGCATTTGTTTTTAAGTTTTAATTACCACAACATCTGTGTGGACTTGCTCTGTGCACAGAAAGTAGAGCTTATTTTAACTAATACAGAAGGCTTAGCTCGTCTATGTTGTCCAACGTTAAATAGTCTGTGAATGGTAAGAGATATTCCAGGAGATTTTTCTTCTAAACTAATAATATAAAGAGGAAAGATTTGTATTTTTGTATGTAACGAATAAACTCAAAAACTACTAGACCGATTTCAAAAATTCTTTCACCATTAGAAAGCTACATTCACCCTGAGTAACATAGGCTATATTTTATCCTCATATTCCCACGGAAACGAGAACTACGCGGGTAAAACCGCGGGGCGCTGCTAGTCCTAAATAAAACGATTTTCACCCTGAATCACTCCTAAAGAAACATCAAAGATAAAACGAGTCCGCACCCCATTCATAATGCATTTTCCAAACAGTTTTCGTCCGTTTTCCTCACACTCAAAGCCTCTGTCCACTCATTAGGTACTCTGTGGCAGCCCCGCAGCCCCGCAGCCCCGTAGCCCCGTAGCCCCGGGCGGAACGGCTTAACTTTGTATCGGAACAACTTGTACAATACACGCTGATACAAAGTTATCTCACTCTAAACATACTGCTATTGACTTCCGAACGAAATAACACTATTATAAAGGAGAAGTTCACTTGTTTGTGCCATTTCGATTGGATTTGGGTGTATTTTGTTGTTCAATTTTGACTGCAGAATAAAAAGTATTTTATGAAAGTCAGGGCAAACCTGGAGGCAGATCAAATATTGCTTTCAATGCAACATAGTTACAAAATGATTTTCAATTTGTAATGAAAAGGCTTATCTATCTACCATGAAATTACCAGGAGTTCAGTAAAAGAAAGAACTTCAGCTGGATACATTTAATCCGTTAAACGAGCAATCTCTCTCCAAAAGAATCGCCAAAAGCATTGGAACGGACATTTATTTAAACGAGCGTCCATTGGGGCGAATCTTTCTGATAAATCTTGATCACAGCTGTTATCTGGCAACACTGATTGCGCCTTTGAAGGCACGCCGGCGGTGTAAAAGGGATTTACACCACAAGCGAGGCTCAATGATGACCGGAGACGGGAAGAATTGGTACAATGTGGTTACAGACGGATTTAATAGAACGTTTCTTTACTTTGACCTCGTTACACCCACAGATTTACACTAAACTTGCTAGGACATCGGGCTGGTCATAAATCACCCCCACCACACCCACCGATAGCAAAAACAGCCTCCAACTTTAGCTAAAGAGCCTCAATCTTTACTCTCCCAGATCGGGCAAGCTGATTACGTAAAATTCGATAAAATAATACGAGCGACGCGAGCTTTCACTTTGGCGAACCAATTAATTTTACTAAAGTATTAAAATTCACGTGCATTAAAATTTAGAGCGCTGCTAAAAGCCCTGAGTAGTTTATATGCGCCTAGTTGACAATCCGATATGGCTGCGCGCCACCGCCGCGCCGCTGCTTCGCTGTAAAACTGGCGGAGTGCACTAATAACACGAGGCGACAATTTCCGTGCCCCCAGCGCAGATTACCTCCTTGGTAATTGGACTGGCTGCGCTGATAGGAAAGCGCTGGAAATGCTGTTAGTTACAATCACATGTGCACGCCGTTTATAATGACTGTGTACACATTGCTCAGGCTTCTGTTCCCCTGGTACATTATCATGCCCCCACAGGCTAACAAGTACATACATTAGGGAGATGTACTCGTTATCTGTCTTTTCGCTGTGTACATTCAATGACTGGGATATCAAACTAATTTAAATGGGCTTCAAAATTGTTTTTCATTGAATTTAGCTGATGTGTTTGCTTTATTTAGCCAAACAAACAGAAAGTTAAGCGGGTTGTTCACTATAGTAACTGATATGAGAATATATGTTTACCTACTAAGGTATTCATTTATATTTGTTACGGGAACTTCCCTAACCTTGACATTTGGAATACTGAGACAAGAAAAAGCTGGAAGAAATTTCTATTGAAATAAGCAGTACCTTTGTGCTCTTGGTTTCTGTACAAAATTTTCTATTTTAAGTATATTGTGTACATAAATAAATAAATAAAAATAATAGTTTAAAAACACGCTTTTAGCACGCACTAAATAATTCGAACATTTATTTAGTTTGATGACTCAAGAATTTTCCCTTGGCCAAATCTTCATTAGATTGCAGGTAAACATAAACAATTTCAGTTCGTGATGAACGATAAATAATTACTTATGCGAAATGGTTATAAGTAGGTAATCATCTTTATTGAATACTAGCTGCTGTCCGCGACTTCGTCCCCGTGGAATCCCCGATTTTAAAACATTCTTTATCGCTGCTCCGCTCCTATTGGCTTACGCGTGATGATATATAGCCTAAAGCCTTCCTCGATAAATGGTCTATTCAACCCAAAAAGATTTTTTCAATTCGAACCAGTAGTTCCTGAGATTAGCGCGTTCAAACAAACAAACAAACAAACTCTTCAGCTTTATAATATTAGTATAGATTTACTATGATTTATTATGAAAGAAAGCGTGGAGCGTTTATGTAATCTTTAGTCTTTTTGGACAAAACACACGCTTTCTTCCTTACAAGTGAAGCTAATAAAGGCGTGTTAAAAATTATGCTTCACTACATAGTATAAAACAAAGTCGCTTCCCGCTGTCTGTCCCTATGTATGCTTAGATATTTAAAACTACGCAACGGATTTTGATGCGGTTTTTTTTAATACATAGAGTGATTCAAGAGGAAGGTTTATATGCATAATATAGCAGAGATTTAATATCAACATTGCACCCGTGCGAAGCCGGGGCGGGTCGCTAGTTCTCTAATAAAAACAAAGTAAATAGCCTCCTACGGCAGGAGCAAAGCTTGAACATAACGTTGGTTTATATTGGTACTTGTGTTTTGCATGAGCAATGGGAATCATTCACGATAACGATCCCTCAGACTTGAAACCGACGACCAGCTCAATTCTCTATGGCCTGAATCCCAAATAAAACTCGGATGACGATCATACGAACACCAACATAATCTCTACAAAGACATCCGCTTTCTTGTGATACTAGCAGCGCCCTTTTTTTTCCGGATGGGAAATCATCAAATGACTTCTCCCGCTCTGGGCGGAGCGGAAGGGAGTGTCAGACTCTTACTGACTAAAACCCACCCGTGATCCTTCTTGTACCCTTTGCGTTCCAGGGCCGCGGTGACTCTTTCGAACCAATTCCGCAACCCTAGCAGGCACTGACCCTATGGGGCCCCGTCTTCTTTGCTGACGGCTCTTTGAGGCGCGCGTGGAACACGACGCGCCGTCGGGCCTGGTTGCTATCGGACGGCGAGCCACCCATAGCTCGCCATGCGCAGGTCCACGCCTGCGGTGGCCGGGAATCGCCCTGCGTTTCCCGACGCCCGGGGCGTCTTCTTCTGTTGCGGCGGCTGGGGCGTGAGGTTTCCCTCTCACGCACGCGTTCCGCCTCCTCCTTCGCTAGCATTACTGCTTCGCAGAAGGAGGCGACCGCTTCCCATGCTTCCTCACACCGGACCATGGCTTGAACCAGGGCCGGACGCGAGAGGTCGCCGCCGCCGATCGCCTCGTGCAGGGCAGACCTCCACCGTGTCCTCCGGAACTAGCAGCGCCCTGCGGTTTGACCCGCGTAGTTCCCGTTCCCGTGGGAATACGGGGATAAAATATAGCCTATGTTACTCAGGGTGAATGAATCTTTCTAATGGTGAAAGATTTTTTGAAATCGGTCCATTAGTTTTTGAATTTATTCGTTACATACAAAAATATAAATCTTTCCTCTTTATAATATTAGTATAGATTAACCGTTAAAGCTACGAGCCGTGATGCTGGCACATCGTTGTTCATACGAATATGGCAGCGATTTACGCAATGTCGTAAAGGTTCGCGCGGATATCGGTCGCAGCAGCGATAAGCAATTTATTGAGGATCGCCGCGTTAAGTGTGAACCTATGTTTCACTGATTTACATTCCGCATTACATATGAATGATTTATTGAGTTGTTCGCAAGTGCGACGCCAGATTTTCTGTTTGCGATTTGAATGCCCAAAACGGAGTGTTTTAATTTTATATTATTCTCGTACAACCGAGGAATAGGGAAGATGCAATTACAGAATTCATGAACATTTTGCTATCTAAATATATATATATGTAACTCAAAAGGGACCGACTGACTGACATAGTGATCTATCAACGCGCAGCCCAAACCACTGAACGGATCGGGCTGAAATTTGGCATGCAGGTAGATATTATGACGTAGGCATACGCTAAGAAAGGATTTTTGAAAACTCCACGCGAACGAAGTCGCGGGCATAAGCTAGTTAAATGATAAAATAGCATAAAAGAAGGGCCACTACAATGTTTTTATCGTAGTTAATTTCCGTTTCACGTTACATTAATTCGTAATAGTTGACGAATTAATATAACGTGAAACGGAAAGTAAACAATCAGCGTCAAGTGACGTCACTGGTGTTATGACAACGAAAAGACGAACTTAAATTTTAATACATGACAGTTCATGATCTCTGGCAGACAGGAGTGACTTCATCATTCATTTTCGCGGGAAAAGAAAAACAGTCAGTTTATAATCGCAATTTTGGCAATATATTAAAGCGTATTTATTTTTTTATTTTTTTATGGTCTATTTTACACAGAATTCTTTTAAATGAAAATATTGCATGTTCCCTATTTGATTATTGGACAGTTTCACGCTCCTCGATAAATAGCCGTGTCATAAATACTACTACCCATTTCATAAGATCTGAATTTAAGAGTAATTTTAGTTCATTGACTAATTACACTGGTAAAAAACACTTTTTTGTGCCACAAGAAAACTTTCAACAAATAATGTTAAGAACATATTTAAGTGTCATAGAACTCAAATTAGAATTCTCTAGACACGCACAGTTTTCCTGTAATATGATTTTGAAGTGAAACTTGGAGGCGAAAACTGAAGTTTTCAGGTGTTCTAGGTCACACATTATCGATTTAAAGGATTGGTGTATAACAGATGGCACGTTAGGATACTCAACTATCCTTTTATATTAAAAAATGCCAAAAATAAAGATCACTTTTTTTTAAACTGATGATGTAGAATTTCTTTTTTGTGTTTTAAAATTTCACCATAAATGGAAAGAAACTTTCAGAGTTATTTGAATACTTTTTACACTATATAAGAAGAAAAAACTTGGTGAAATGAAAAAACAGCTAACTTATTGAAAAAAAAAAAGATGATCCTAGTAGTAGTTGTCACACAAAACTTAGACGAGATCAAAACAAAATAAATATGATTTTGCAATAAAGGTAGGTTTTATATTCAAAATTAGTAAGGCAAAATCTTGTTGCCACTTTATTAATTTACTTATCCATCAAATTCCCTAATCACAATAATTAACTTATACAACTTATTCTCATATAAAATACCGGACTACAATAAAAATGTTATTAAGATAGCGACCACTATGAACTCCAATTGACATCTGACATCACACGTCAGCATCCACACTCCCGGTACAAATAAAACCGCATATTGAATTAACAATTTTATTATGTAACATAAAACCTTGCGTTCTGCGTGTTTTCACGTTTTGCCTTTATCGGTGTAGTGACGTCATAATTATACGTGTGACGAAATAAAGCCTCTCCCTGGTCCGTAAAGCGTTATATTTGAGCCAACAACGCGACTAACCTTTGTGGATACATAGCTATGATTAGATGGGTGTGGAAAGACGACGCGTTGCTTTACTAAATGCTACACCCGTTTGAACAGAGCTCATTCCATATTTGAATGGCAATAAGAAAGGAGGTCGTTGTTTAAATGTGAACAACCTCTTTCGGTATTTCTTTTTACAATTAAAAAGCACTATAGGGACTTGCCCGGCGTAGACTATGCCATCTAGTGTTGCAAATCCAAAACTTTTATGTTTTAAACATTTGACCTGTGCTGCCACCTATACTTCCTGCACCCTCCGTTTAGGGGAACATGCACGAAGTAGACTGTGCCATCTAGCGTTGCAAATTTGAAACATATAAGTAAAATATACTTGACGTTGACACGTCTATGCTGCCACCTATAGTTTCTGAACGTTCCCTATAACTAGGTAACAAGTTTACCAGAATGGCAACTTACAATTGCTTGGCAGGTAGTTCAAAGTACTTAATCAACGTTTGCACGATTCAAACTTCACGCACGATGTAACCTGTCACATAAACGGGTACCAGGATAACAGATCACGCCAGGCGGTGGATATCGAACGCGGTTCTTACTCAGCTAGATGAAGCAGTCAAGTGACGGATGACCGAGCGCGGCTACCGTATAATGGGACTGTCAGACTGCTCTCGCAGTGATTATCTTGCTTACCGGTTGGTAGAATTATGTAGATATATTGTAGAGGAATATACACAGAGTTGGAAGGAAATACAAAATATTTAGGATCATAAATAATAAGGAAGGGAACCGCAATTCGAATGGGCTTAATTACGGCAATAATGGCATTTGGTTTGGAAGCGGTCCTCCATTCCGGAATTTCGAGATTCTGAAAATTCCTGTAATTTCTCTACTGAAAGATATTTATTTATTTAAAGGCACGTCTACAGCGAACTCATAAAAATCCGTACCGTGACTTTCGGGCCACAAGATCAATGAGCCTGAGCCTACGGACGACTGCTACATCCGAACTCTCAAGCGAAACTGATGGAATGACTGGATTGTTTTGTATTTGTGCTCACATCCAGTCAGCGACAGACTGATCTGACGCAGTTTCGTCCAATAGGAACACAGCACTGCCGCTAAACCGAATCATGGCACAACAAAACCTTGTCTGTGGCAACCCAATCAATGATATGGATCAAATACGATTAACTACTCTATTGTGTAATTACGTTAGTGACCGATCTCTCTGGGGAAATGGAATTATAAACATGACACAGCGCTTGACTTGCTATGTTCGCCTAGTACATTAGATGCCAGACCGCTGGTGTAATGACCGTGTTCTGAGGGCTCAGTACGTCACGTGAATGAACACGGCCCGAATCTATACTAATATTATAAAGAGGAAAGATTTGATTGTTTGTTTGTATTGAATAGGTTCCGAAACTACTGAACCGATTTGAATAATTCTTTCACTTTGAGAAGCTACACTATCCCCGAGTGACATAGGCTATATTTTATCCCCACATTCCCACGGGTACGGAAACTGTCTTAAATAAAACAGGCAATCGTATTAAATATTAAACGTAAGTTTTCTACTGTCTTTAACAACAATATGTAGTTAACTTTGGTTCTTTCGATGTTTGATAGTTATCTAACCTACGAGGTTTTTTTTTTTTCTAACAGAAAATCTTAAATTCAATGTTTCTGGTGGCGTGCGTGCTTTATGATTTAACAAAATTAATAAAACAAAGTTACGACCATTTCCATTGTGCTTAAAAAGTAAAATACTAGGTCTCCGTAATGGAATACGGCTATGAATCAAGAGGATTTATTTGAAACCATTTATCAGACTCATCCCGACTTTTATGTGCAATGTAGAAATGTTGAAATTGACATGTTATTTAACGAGTGCATGGTAACATATGTTATGTTGAGAGGGCCGGAAGCGGGAGGTCTGTGTCTATTGCAGGGCTGCGGTCATTTTTCGAAAAATTCTGCTACTGTTAAAGTCAAAGACAAAACGTTTATTTCAATTAGGCCATTAGACGGCACTTTTGAACGTCATCATTAAAATTTACCATAATTAAGTGACTCTAGCGTCCATTCGCAAAGGTAGATTTTATGGAGAAGAACGGACAAGAGACTCCATAGTTACTCTTTTCAAATAAATGTTTTACACTATTTGGTATACAAAAAATACTTTATATATCAAGTATACTATTTATAGAACCAAGTATTACCAGCAGAGGTAAACTTCTAAATAAGCTCATGGTACTCACATATTTACAAATATTGAAGCAGTAACGTAAGTTAGCTGTAACCTATATTATAGAGATGGCGATCTGAGATCGATTAATCCAAGAATTGATTTTTCAGGCCCAAAAGAACGATTTTTTAAATCGATATGCAGTACTGAATCGATCCAGTGAATTGATATTTCACCCTTGAAAATCGCCTTTCAATTTTTTTTTGTATTGTTGAAAACCATAAAATTATTTACAATTAGTTGAATGTGTCTGTAAAATTGTCTTTCTTGTCTCTTATAAAATAGATTACTTAATATTTAAATTTTTTTGTGAATCGATACATCAGCTTACTATTTGGATCGATTTAAAAATCGATTCTTTTTGGAAAGAATCGCCATCCCTACTATGTTATAACATCACCATAGATATCACATTATTTGCTTACTTAATGCCACAACATTCGCGTAGGTAGGCGAGTACCTGATCCAGGTACTTTCGGGGCTAATACCTCAGCATTGTCCCAGTAACCTACTAGTAGTATGTCGGTAGTAAAGGGCGTCGCGTCCACCGGCCCGTCCTCATAAACTTACCCCTCTATAGCAAAAGCAGTCTAGATCAGGACGGCTATATTGTTTGTTTCCGCGCCACTCGAACCAAATTAATCAATCTTTTACATTTTGTTACGTTGTAACGAAACGTTTGCATCTCTTCTGGACCGACTATAAAAAGGATGTTTTTTTTACATTCAGCTTTGATGCTGCCAACACAACTTAAACACTAGGAAGTGGTGACGGGTGGGCGTTTTGGGGGACTGTCTTTATGTAAAATTTGACGTTCAAAAAGTGCTGTCTCTCAGCCGAGTTTGATTAAATGACTTTTAAATTTGAAAATGAAAACAATATATCTAGTTTTAATTTCCGCGAATATTAGTGGGTTGCAGGTATGCACCTCCCTCCCGCCCGCTATATTATGCACATGCGAGATTACTGGGCAAATGCAAGGATTTTAAGCACATGCAGGAAGGCAATGCAAAACCCAACACCATTACCGACACGTGTTTCGCCTCTCCACGAGGCATCCTCAGGGGACGTGTTGACTCGCTGACCGTTGAGTTGCGAACTCAACGGTCAGCGAGTCAACAGCATACCTGCAACCCACTAATATTCGCGGAAATTAAAACTAGATATATTGTTTTCATTTTCAAATTTAAAATGGATTTCCGCAAAGTAACGCCTGACTCAATCAATGTTTTTTTTTTTTTTTTTTTTTTTTTTTTTTAAATGACTTTTGATTTTGATTGTGAAAAAAGATTCAGTTTACAGAAGTTTCAACAAACTATATTCTCTATTTAACGATATTTGTTTTTCAACATTCCGAAATCCTAGATTTTTTGTAGTGATTTAAAGTCGCAGCGGGGTATGACTAGTTCATAATCGATATTGCTGATGTCCACACACATGTACACCAGAGTAGCTCATGAGCGCCTCTGAGAATGCAATCAAGGTGGCAGCGTACAGCGTACTGGACCTATTTGACAACTGATTGCCACCGATGCGATAGAACAAGAAGAATCGATATGCATGCATGTTTTAATATAAAAGGATATTTGAGTATGACGAACAAGTAGAACTGACGTGCCATCTGCTACACAACCAATCCTTTAAATTGATAATTTGCCTGTACTAGAGTAACCTGCGGGCGTACCATGACGTTTTAAAACGTGAGTCTTCCGAGCGAGAAAGACGGATAGAGTTATACACCCTATATAGCTCCATCCCTTTTTCTCGCTCGGAAGACTCACGTTTTAACACCTCATGGTACAATTCAGTTTTCGCCTCAAAGCTCCACTTCAAAATCATATCACAGGAAAACTGCGTGACTAAATAATTCTAATATCAGTTCTACAACACTTAAACATGTTCTTAACACAATTTGTTAAAAGATTTCTCGTGCACACGAAAAGGAGTTTTTTTGTTGACTCGTGAAATTCGTTCTTGAAGGGGCTATGTTCGTAAATGTATGTAAAAAAGTACATAAATACATATGTAGTATTATTCGCTATAACTTTGAAAATACACTCATTTTGTTTGTAATTTACCCGGATAGAACACACAAAACAGCTGAAAACAACTAAACAAATGTACACAGAAATGAGCCACGTCCGCTAAAAGAATATTGTTAGTTAAACGAACATAACCGGGCCACGTTAAATTTAAGTACGAACACGAAAAGCGAACCCCATTTTCTACTGGCACAAATATAAAGTTAAAATATATGGGATTCATATTTTCGCTAGCACAAATCCTCGCCGTTCATGTACTGTGGTTACATAAGAATGAATCATATCGTGCGCCGAAGATTCGCTGCGAGGATTGTGAGCGGGAAATGTTCAGAGTTCAATGAAATTTACAGCAGATATCGTGGCGGAAGTAGCTGCTGCGGGTAAAACTCCAACTTTCTAAGAACTGGCGCTTTTAACAGCAAATTCGCAGGGAATGCGAAGTTTTGGTATGAAAGCAATTAATTGAAAAGCAGCACTGTTGTACAACAAGCTTTAAAATTTTGTGGAAACAAGCTCTCGAAACGGAGAGGTCACACAGCATCAAAATCCAAAATTCTGGGAAATACACACTTATAAAGATATGAAACTTTATCCAACATTGAATAGGGAATAATTATTCAACTTTATTGGGAGTGTTACCTTATAACTTTGTACTGGGTGTACCGATGTTGATGATTCTTTTAATATTGTGGTGCGTGTGGTCCCATTTGATTGAGATCTGACGACTAGAATTTGAATTATCGATGTAAAATGAAAAACATAAATTGTGTACTATGGTTTGGAAGAGCATGGAGAGCTGGGAGTGAACCACTAAAAACTGAAAAATAAAAAAACATTTTACAAAAAAATATAACCGACTTCAAAAAAAAAAAAAAAAAAAAAAAAAATTACAAAATAACTTTAATTTCGGAAGTCGGTATTCAAAAAACGAAAAGGCAACCAAAACACCGAGTTCCAAAGTTAAAGTTATTTTGCACTTTATGTTTTTGTTTTTGGTTGTATTTTTTCGTAAAAAAAAAAAATATGGGTCGTATTGTTCCTATACCAAAATTAATATCTTCTTCCATCTATCTATACTTATAATAAATCTGTAGAGAGGTCAATTCTGTACAGGGAATATATTTTCAAAATAACTATCAGGGGGTGATTAGTGATCGATACTGGTGCCAAAACTGCAATCAGTAAAATTTTTGTCTGTCTGTCTGTCTGTCTGTCTGTCTGTCTGTATGTTCTTTATAGAAACAAAAACTACTCGACCGATTTTAACGAAACTTGGTGCAATTATTCTTCATACTCCTGGGCAGGTTATAGTATACTTTTCATCACACTACAATCAATAGGAGCAGAGCAGTGAAGGAAAATGTTGGGAAAACGGGAGAAGTTACTCCATTTTTTAAGCTTCCGTCGCGTGTGTAGCCTTAATGGTTAAAGTTACATAGAAATCATGTATTACGGAAATATTTTACATAAAATTATATGTCTATATTTTATGGTTGACTCACAATAACACGTGTAACTCCCGATAGCTTAGCAGTTCGGCGCTTTCTGATTATTTGTATGAAACTTTGTCAATTTTAAACCGATCGGGCTGAGAGTTTCAAAATCGGGGATAAAGTAACTATTCCACGCGGACGAAGTAGTAGTATTGGATAATCATTAGAGTAAGTAAATAAGGAGCAATATCAACAACAGTCCGCCACATCAAATCCATCGAGAGCAGTAGTGACGCGCAGTTATTCCACGAATGCAGTGCGCTGCACAATTAATACATACAATACAGGCGTGTGGTCCGCCGGCCGGTAATTAGCGGTGGACAGTAAATGTCTCATTACACGTAATATCGATCATTATGATACCAGCACTCATGTTATTGGGCTTGATAACGAGTCATCGCAGTATTGGTTGCGAATTTGTTTCATGTTGTCGATTTAAATTGATAATCAGATTGGGTGTTATTCTAGTAAGGTGTGAACTATTTTTTTTTACTGTGAAAATTTTCAGTGTAATTTTACAGAGGAGCTCGTGACTAAAGAATAACAGCCACTTGGGTTGATCTTCAAGGTTAAGCAATGCTTGCGTTTCCTCCGTGCCTCGGAAAGCACGTTAAGCCGTTGGTCCCGGCTGTCATTTGTAGATTTTTGGCAGTCGTTACGGATTGACAGAAGCCAGAAAATCTGACTCCAGTCTTGCCAAGAAGTACCGTGTTACCCAGTTAATGGGTTGTGGAGGTCTGGTAGGCAGCCGCTCCATGTTAAATACTGGTATTCAGCTGAATCCGGTATGACTGGAAGTCGACCCCAATATAGTTGGGAAAAGGCTAGGCAGATGATGACTAATTTTAAATTGTTAAACAATTTCGGAATTAACTCTTTAATGTACACCAAAACAATTTATGTCTAACTAGCAGCGCCCCGCGGTTTTACCCGCGTAGTTCCCGTTCCCGTGGATAAAACTACTCAGGGTGAAAGAATTTTTGAAATCGGTCCAGTAGTTTTTGAGTTTATTCGTTACATACAAAAATACAAATCTTTCCTCTTTATAATATTAGTATCTAATACAATGATAATAAATGCATGCAAGCTCGCGTTTGCATTCATGTACAAAGGTGAGCTTAACTCAAAGTTGAGGTTTCTAGAAAAATAATGCAGGTCCAACATTTGGTACTTTGGTAGGTACCTACACGAAATGTAACTTCACTTAAATAACGATCAGGCCGCCGCAAGGACCCGCAACGCCACGACTTGTGTAATGTGTGCCCGAGTATTTAGCGACAACCCGACTGGGTGATATTGACCGACCTTCACACTAAGTACCACATTTCCGAAAAGCAAACAACAAAACTATACCACTCAACTCTGAAGATTGGCATCTAGGCACCGACGGAAATCACTGGTGCTTTAGGTAATCAAGGGCTTACTAACGAACGTATTAAACTTCAAGTTTATTCTACGTCTACGTTCCTAATATTTTCTCTTTTTCTAGTATGTGAACTATAAAGTACGAAATAAGGTTTTGCCCTCACAGGAGGCAACTTGCGACGCGACTCTCCAAGATTTCAGAAACACCGATTTATCTTTTTCAGTCGTACATATCTTCAACATCATACAACTTGGGTTACATAATATAAAGTTACATAATACCAAGCCTTTGTTTCAGCGATACTTTAAACGTAATCTAAATTGCTCAATACCTACTAAAAGTTTTACGTGCTGATATCAAATTATAAAGTATGAACCAACGGAAGAACGTTTAGTACAGACCTCTCTAACGGGCAAGTTTAATTCATCTTCAGGAATAAAGACAAAGGCGGTTGACAGGCGCTGCATCAATCAGCTACAGATTACAGATGGCACGCAACACGTCATTAGGAGCCACAATACCGGTAATTGCCACGACCACAGCGAGCCATTATCAGCTGAAAACGTTCAGTCTGGCGGGGTCTCGACCAGTGGTTCGGCATCCCTTACACGACGTAAACTTCGGTATTCTTACGTTTTTTTTTTTGGATGGGAAATCATCAAATGACTTCTCCCGCTCTGGGCGGAGCGGAAGGGAGTGTCCCACCCGTGATCCTTCTAGTGCCCTTTGCGTTCCAGGGCCGCGGTGACTCTTTCGAACAAAATCCGCAACCGTAGGCGATATACTTACCTACACTTGGTATAAATTCTTTTACTGAGCGATATTTCCAGACAGATGACTCCACTGAGGGTAGGTTTAAGCAAAACTTTAAAAAGCACAAAAAAAATTGCTTAACACATAACAAGTCACCTTGGGTTACTTTTCGTAAATTCCTCAATGACTGTTAAGTAGTAGACTTATGAATGTCGGCCTTTTGGGGCAATTTGAGCCCGTAAGCCAGCCTCCCCCCCCTGGATCCGCTCATGTTTTCAGTAGTTACGTATTGTGACGAATGTAGCTTCTTGGGCTGCGAGTCACTGGCACACAAGTGTTTGTGTGTTTTTGTTTTATTATAAGTATTTTCAATAGAACTATGAAAGTGTCTAGCAAAAGAATAGTAAGAGTATTTTTAAATTATGAATACGGAAAATATACTTTGTTTTATAAATATGGGATGCTGACATGACAATGTCAGCTTTCTTGGAAGGCAGATGCCGTAAATAAGTACGAACTATAATCCAATCCCGTGTTTTTTTTTTTCATTATATTTATAAGTAACACTATAGCCTTAGATCCGTGGTGTTGCAGTATAGTTTCATACCTATTAAAATACCGCAATAAAACAAACAAAATCATCAATGATGCTAAACCAAGTTCAAGTGTTCAACTATATATTTTGAAACTTTTCTCATTAGCGCAACTTTAGCTCCAGAAAGTGTTTATTTTTAGAACTGACCTGGATATTAATCAGGTAAAAGTAATCTGGAAAATATCTATGAAGCCCGGTAGCTAGCAAGGAAAAGTCTAGTGAATAAATTAATATATACGAGAAGTAAGAAGATGCAAAACCATGTTCCAAGCTCTGTTTTTCAGGGCTTAATATCCCACAAAATGTAGATTTTATCGCGCAGTACGCAGCTGTGCCGTGTTAGTGAAAGTCAGCTAGCATGAATATTTATCAGGGGATCACTTCTTCGAAATATGTTTAGTAACTTAACTTTATAGTCACTAATAATGTGAATTTAAGACGTCTTTATTTGAAATGTTTTCCATCTCTGCCAGAACTACAATCGAATTTCATTTCGGGGAAGAAAAAAGTACTATTCACAACTTAAGGCAGAGATGCACAAACCGCGGCCCGTGGGCCGTATGCGTCCCCCCGGCAATATGCCAGTGGCCCTCCAGTAAAAATATTCCCTGGTACTCGTACATTTGAAAGAAAAATATTTCTAAGGTTTACAAATAATATACATTTTGAATCGCGCTCTACGACTAATTCGAGCTCGTTGTGCGGTGCATAATGCGTAGTGTTGCAAATGAAAGTTTGAAATCAATTTTACGTGTAGCTACAATTAAATTTGCTAAATGTTAAAAAGATTATAAGCACGCTGTAACGCCACGCTTCAAACTAGTATATTATTTTTAAATTAAATGTTTGGCTATGTCATGTTTTTAATTTGTGCTGGTGGCCCGCCATTAGTTCATTCATCATTTGCCCAAGTGGCCCACAGTCCAATAAATATGCATCCCTGGCTTAAGTTCTATGGACTCTATAAAGCGAACTTTGACTTTACCAAGATATTTGAATAGGTATTTGCTTATTCGCGCGGCTTTCTTACCGTAGTCTGCAGTATAAAGGTCACTCCACCTCAGTTTTTCTTGTGAAGCGCTAACAGAATAGACCGTCTGTCTCTCAGTAACATTTAAAAAGAAGTCAATAGCACTCTGCTATAATATAGCTTACTACCAGTGAATTGTCGTAACCAGATCGATACTGCCAGAGATATTTAATGTTGCTATTTATATTACTTAGCATTTACATAGATACTGCATAGTAGACTACATTTTTGGTCTCCTGGTACTTGTAAATCTTAAGCACTCAGCCGCCGCAACGTTTCTGATTCTAATTCCTGCTCAGTCTCCGTCATGTCGTCTATCGGAATAAAAAGTAGCCTATGTGTTACCCGAGGTTATTTATTTTCTTTGCACCAAATTTCATACAAACCGGTTCAGCCGTTTTTAAGATTAGCTCACACAATCGCACGGAAAGTTACAGATTTATCATATAGAAAATAGAGAAGAAGATTCTTATAGAATTTCACAACAATACCGTCCCACACAGTGAAGTCAGTAAAGTAACACAAATCCGTTCAAACAAGTATTCCCAGGATCTTGGCGCAGAGTGTCTCCGATGGCTTCGAGTCGCTGTCACCGCCCGAGCCATCGCCTGAACTCGCGCTACTTAAACTGTCTCAATTATTCAGCTGACGAGAATATTCACTAAGTTTTCGTCATTTAAGCTATTCGAGAACATTAAATAAAAGGCTAAAGGCGTCAAAGCGAGTTTGAAGTTAGCTCCAGGCTTTAAGACGGAGATTTTGTGCGAGAACCTGATGAATAGGGTAGTTGACTAAAAAAATCTAATTAGTCCGTCAGTCAGAGTTACAAAAAATATTGGACACAAAATATGTATTTTTTTCTTTTTGCACGTAATCAAAAAACGAAGAAGATACAGTGCGTTGAAAACTCGTGTGACGTCACTACGTGCTCCAATTTCAAGCACGCCATGACGTCACAAGCCCCACTCCTGATCTTTGATGCTTTTTATCTTCATTATTTTTTATAGATTTGAAAAAGCAAAAAATACTTGTCCAATATTTTTCGATAATCTAACCGACGGACTAAATAGAATCATATTTTTTTTCCTCAGGAAACATCCCTATTGTCTATGAAAGACACGGTTTCGTTTTCGAAGAGAGACGATGTTCTAAAAATAGACTTCAAATGAATGCTTATCGCGCTTACGTAATTCTTCACGCCTGTAGTAGGCTTAAAATAGATCGTCTTGTATCCTAATTCCATAGTGGCAGAAAATAAAGTTTAATAACAGCCTTTGGAAAAACAACTACTACGCTTTATATTACTTTATTATCACTACATAGTATAAAACAAAGTCGCTTTCTCTGTCCCTATATCCCTTTGTATGCTTAAATCTTTAAAACCACGCAACGGATTTTGATGCGGTTTTTTTTAATAGATAGAGTGATTGAAGAGGAAGGGTTATATGTAAAATACATGCATACTATAGTAGGGGAAACATTCTATCATCATTCTAGTATCTACATTGCATCCGTGCGAAGCCGGGGCGGGTCGCTAGTTACTAATAATCCGCGATTTATAACCTACTAGCATCACCCCGCGGTTGCACCCGCGTAATTCTCGTTCCCGTGGGAAAACCGGGATAAAATAAAAAAAACGTATGTTACCCGGGGACAGTGTAACTTCCCAACAGTGAAAGAATTTTTCAGATCGGTTCAGTAGTGTCGGAACCTATTCACTGCAAGCAAACAATCAAATATTATCCTCTTTATTATATAAGTATACCTACACAAACATTTAAAGTCGAACCGACAGTGCGAAGTAGAATGCAACAATGCTACGCCACAAAACATAAAGCACATTAAAACAACGCGGCAGAAAGTCTGCTGCACAATATTTCGACATCAAAATGTCAAGCAAACAACAACGGGGAAAAAACAAATAGCGTAAGCGATAAAATTATAGTCCCAGCACTAAACCGTTCGAGTGTTTGCATACGGAACCGTCTCGCCGCCCCACGCAACCCTGCAGCCTCGGACGACAAATATTATAAATCAACCCGCCAACTGATATTTTTCAATATTTTTGTTCCGAGTCGAGACACTTGTATGTTATGAAACCGAATTCTATTAGTATTCAATAACAGTTCCAGATGACTTAGCATTCACAACATCGATTGTTCCGTTCCGAATGGTGTCTCTCGTCGGATCAACGACCCCGATCTCCGTTTTAGCCAGCGAGCAAGTTGCTAAAATTGGCAAAGAAGCAAAAATAAACGTAGGGTCGTTATCAAAAGCGTGCCTCGCGACCCCTACTGGTTATAGGAAGGGTTATACTTATAATATTGTAACCCATAAGCGTCGACGGAGTGTGAAAAGAAAGGGGCAGAGCCCCAGGGGAGTCTCCAGCCTCCGCTCACGAGGAGAGGAAATAACACTCATCATACACACCATTATTGGCTAATGAGTGACTCGACTACTTTTGTGAGAGGATTACGAAGAAAATGGGTGTCAGGAACAGAGAGCGAGTAAATTATTGCTCAGAATGAGTGTGGGGTGTAGCAGTGGGAATAAATCGCTCTGATTGTGTTCAGATTACGAATACGATGTGGAAGAAGCAAACTGTAAAATAGGAACTTGTTCTAGTACCGATAAAAATCTTTAAACGACTACAGGCCACCATTCAATAAACAACAATGCAGCAATTAATGCCGCTCATAAAGACACGAGTATTTAACATCAAAAGATAAATTAAAAATCCCCTGCATCCACTTTTTACAAACGTTTTTTTACTGTGCAAATCTTCCTGAAAGCATCCCGCTGCGCATTGAAACCGAGCGCTCATTAACAAAACGACTAGGAGCGCATAGAACGGCGGCGCCCCTCTCAAGTGCAACCTGCAAATACGCCTGGAACAAAAGCGCAGCCACGACGACCTACAAAATTATTGGACGTGTTTCATAATACAATACAATGGAATTTCGTGAGCCACGACTGTCTACGTCTGTCTCGAGTCTGGACAGCTGAACAAAACATTTTGTATTCCAAATTGTGCCATTGAAATTCCTTTTCTATTCATTACACGACTATTGTTAAAACGAAAAACTGTTTAGAGCAAAAATTTTGCAAAATTCTAATGTGTGTACTTTTCATAGTGAATAGCGATTCATAAGACTTTCAAAGCGGACATATCCATTTCCCGCGTTGGCAGAACGCTACGAGCATACGTAAATACGTAGCATATAACGCCTACGCCGTAGCCCTACGTAGTCGTCGTAGCCGTAGGCACGTAGCGTCAGAAGCAGCTTTCCCTGTAAATGTTTGAATACCGTTGTATTTCTGCCATCCAATCCTTTAAGTGCCACTAAAAAGTCACTGAAAAAGCGCTCCATTTTAATGAGCTTACAAAAAGATCTCGAATTAATTTCGTTGAGCATTTCTCTGACGTTCACTATTTTAACGGGCGGGCGATTAACTGTGTAAATATATTTCGGAGTGACGAACTCGACCTCTATTCCTGCTCTAAATTAGACCACTGAATATACTCGTCAAGTGTTTTAAGTAAACGATGTTTGTTTGTGCTTTCTACACTTGTTTGATGTTCAAGTAAAACCTTTTAGGTGAAGTTCTTACGTAATTGGGTTACACTTTAAGTGGAAACGTTGACGTATCGTACAGAATACTGTTCTGCTGACTTCGTTTTCGATATTTAATAACTTTTATTTTTCACTAAAATAAATATTAATATTAAGTAATGTAAAATTTCATATGGTGGCGAAACGAATGTAAACATTTTCCCATAAGTACAAAACACCTCAAGAATAAAACATTAACAATGAAAACGACATTTGCTTCATACGCTCAATATGGGTATTTTCTGTTATAATAACAGACTACCCACATAGGTAATGTTGTAGAATTTTCTCCAGCTACCCGCAACCAAAGAGACGTGATACATCTGTGGGCCGAGTTAAATGATCCAAACTTCCCGAGAGCGATTCCTTTCATTTACGATCATTGTTATAATAATATCGTCTAAGACCAATTTTCTTTTCTATTCTCTGCACCGTTTGTTTCCTTCACTGATATTATTGACGATATATTCGTGACAATTCGATTATAAGTCAATCACTTTTCGGAATTAGGAAGGTATTATTGATTCATCTTGTTTAATATTATTTAATAAAGTTATAGCTAGCACAATTTTAAAAATACATTTTGGCGCCCACTTGGGACTTTTTTAATAAGTCTAAATTTGGGTCTTACCGTAACAACTAACGTTGGAGAAAGCAAACGCGGTTATATTCAAATAAAAATGAATTGCAAAGTCTAGCAAACGTTGAATAAAACGAATGAATTTCAGTCTTTAATGAATGGCAAACTTGGCCCCCCGCAACAAAACCCAGACTCTTTCTTCACAATTTAAGGAAAAATAAAGATGAGCATTATACAAATAAAGCTAAACACTCATTATGGCAATTTAAATTCAGAATGGGAACGAAAAATCCTGTCAGTCCATTTAAGGGTAATGTAGCTTCAGCACTCCCTGAAAATGAGATTCTTAAATCGCTATTGTTGGATCTTACTCGTCGGGTCGACGAATTATTCACAAACATAAAACAACGTAAAAACGTCTTTAAATCCGCGTTTACCTTGAGGTAACGGATATTGAACTCGTAACTGAATAATCGACGCAAAATGTTAAACAAAGCGTAGTCTTCCGTTTTTAACCGACTTAAAAAAGGAGGAGGTTCTCAATTCGGCTGGTATGTTTTTATTTTTTCTATGTATGTACAGCGATTACGCCGAGGTTTCTGATCCGATTTACGTGGTTGTCTTTATATTCGAAAGCTGGTTTGGATTGTCGTGTGGTCCCATTTAAATTTTATTTCTGAAGACTAGTATTTGAGTCATCCCTAATCCCGTGGCTTAGTTTACATTGATGACGTTCTCATTCCCTCTTGTCGATGGTGGTTTGGTTAAGATCTGATGAAGAACAGAGATGATAGGAAACGGAACTCTTCAATAAATGATAGCAAATCTATCGGGATAGCTGAAATCGCATGTTTGTTTATTGTTTACACCAATGTGATTGGTACGTTTAGGTGGGTGGCTACCACTAAAAAGTGAAAAATAAAAAACTTTTTCCAAAAAAAATACAACCGACTTCTACACAAAAAAAAAAACAACAAAAAGTACAAAATAACTTTAATTTCGGAAGTCGGAGTTCAAAAAACGAAAAAGCAACCAAAAACAGTTCCGAAATTAAATTTATTTTGTACTTTTTGATTTTTTTGTGTGGAAGTCGGTTATATTTTTTTGACATCAATGTTTCTCTTGTCAGTAAAAATTCCAATCTACCCTAATTTGTGTGGTGTAATACTTGGTCGTTATTTGTCAGTAATTCGTTGCGGATGGGCTGTGATAGCGCTTGCCACACTCGAGGCATGTAGAGCCGTGGTGCGGACGTGTAGTGGTGACGCGTCCGATACCCGGTTAATTGAAGCACCATAGCCGGGCACTACGTCAGTAATGACCACCACTCGCCGGCTCGATTACACCACTCTCTCACGTACCGATCGAGCTAGATAATGCATCCATTATAAAATTGTAGAATTTAATTAGCTTGAAAGCAAGCGCTTGTTTTGGTGACATTCCATAGCACGTTTTTATTAATTTATTTTTATAACCTGTACCTGCCAATCATAAACAACTTTCTTTACATGAAAAAATATAATCTGGCTAAACCCTGAAAGTCCGTAATGAATCGAATCCTGATACAATTACGAGCCCATAATAAATTACAGTCAGCACAAAACCGCAGTATTTGAATCATTGCATCCTCAACGTTTATGTGCAGGGGAGACAAGCGGAAAAATAAAGGATGGTGTAAAAAGGGTTGACGAGGCAAATTGACAGCGCGTTCATTAACCGATCTCTCCGGCAGGGCTTTGTCCTCCCCTCACAGCCCCGTCCGCTAAATAACGTTCACCTGATACAATGCTTGTTCCGATTAAACGCCGGTGTTCGGGCGTCCGCTGAGCACACGCTAAAAGCGATAAATATTTCACTACCCTCAATTTCGTCAGTCAGCCGGAAAAAGCCACAACAAAGTGGCTGAAAGTGGTTATCAAGTTTAGTTATCGTGTATTTAAATATGAAAAACGAGCCGCCATATTATTGATTTAAAACTTTGTTAATATACTGCCCAAATATCGAATTTTCAGTAAGTAAATATATTATATTTCCAGTTTATTATTTTCATCATTCTCCAATTAATTCAAGCTACCGCACCTCATCATTTAATTAGTTCCAGGAATTCCGGCGTGTTTATAAACGCAGCACAATATTTCCCGGAGCGTTATGGCGAGTCGGACGGTACAAGTTAACAGCTCTATTTCCACGACGAAGAGGATTAGCCATAAGCGCGGCAGAAACAGCCAAGCGCTGTATTTACGACAGTTCGCCGCATACATAAAATATTCATTTAACGCCGGGTTAGGGTTCGACGGGATACAGCCAATAACCACAAATAAAATTAATACTTTATGCCAAATTGTAC
The DNA here is from genome assembly GCA_905332915.2 of Hecatera dysodea. Taxonomy (NCBI): domain Eukaryota; kingdom Metazoa; phylum Arthropoda; class Insecta; order Lepidoptera; family Noctuidae; genus Hecatera; species Hecatera dysodea. The sequence continues at coordinate 23,098,518 of HG995290.1, forward strand.
CGGACGCGTTAATGTTGCAGCGACCGCTATTAGCGTTATCTACCGGCGACTACATTACGTTGGCTAATTGTTATATCAGAGGCTAATTCGTATTCGCATTAAAAAATACTGGGTATTCTGCTGTAGTACGTCTGCGTTCATTTAGTTAATTAGGTGCAGTACTCTGAGAATGTCCTGCCCAGTGTTTTCAGTCCTGGGCAGAAAAAAGCATAAAAGGGAGAGGAACTGTACTAAAGGATGAGCAGCATCTATCTGTACCTTGATAACTCGTTGGAATAAGGTTGGGTTGGTTAGCCTGATAAATCTGCCACGCAGTCAGAGACGCAAGGATGATAAGGAACTAGAATCAATGACGTGAAGTACGAAATGAGCAAAAAGTCATAGCTCAGGGCATACCCTGACTATGACTTTTATGACTCTAAGCAGTTTTGTTCCTAACTTCTATTTGTTAACTTCGAGAGTACTGTTGTTAATCAGGATTACTAAAATGGAAATAGATCCTGAAATACTAGATTTGAAACGATGAATAAGGACCAAAAACGTTTTCGGAATTAAGATTATTTGGCAGGAAGTACAAAAAGGAAACAAGAACAGTGTGTGCCAGTTTTAACACTCCATAGCACCATCCAGATATGACATCACCTAATAGCCGATGCCATCAAGCAGAAATAAAATATTTAATTATACACGTTCACAAATCGTCGCTTAGCGTATCCTATCATACAATTTCATTAAATTTGTTCTGTACTGTAGTGCCCTCGGCTTTTTGCCGATCCCAAGCCAGGCAGAATTCTATCGAACAGAGAAAAGTGGGAACTTATGCTTCAAGCAAAACAGCAGAGAAAAATCCACACTCTCGCAACTATCCGAACAAGATTGGCGGCTGACACAAATTGCCCCCGGCGATTGGGTGGCACGTTCGCACCAAATATAAAAAGTTCCTCTCACCTCAACGTTTATTTTTTCTCAGTATCTGTAGGGAGGATCTTCTTTTGTTTTTTCAGCTATAACGGATCACTGTGCTAAGATATATGATCACTGAAAATCCTTTTTTTGTTGACGCATGGGGCGAGCTATACCGTCGCAGTGAGTATAATTAGCGGCGTCAATATCGGTCGATATGATTGTAGCACGTGCGAGCTGCACAGCGGTGTCCACGATGCCGCTCGGTATCGATCCCGCGCACACGTGCCCGCTGCCACACCGCTGCGCTCATTTGCATAGCGAGTATATTCATGTCTTCAATTGTATCCCTCGTCGACAGACACCTAGTCTCTGTCACTTAATTAGGGCTATTCATATTCAAATCATTCAAATCAATAGCTTTAATTACTGTGTTCGTTTTTCCTTTGGTATTATTGTATAATGTTTCAGTACTTTCAAATAATCGAATTTCGTTAATTCAAGCATTTAAAAATGAAGCCAACATCGAATGACCTCACTGGAAAATTGTCACATTTAAATCGGGGACAATTCGTTCGGTCGTATCTGTTGTTCGATCTCAAAATTGGGCAGCAATACGACGCTTTTACTATCGAGTTTCCTCATTAAATCAGTTGTATTTTTGGGAGCAAGGTGTGGGTCAATTCATTAAGGAGGTTTGAAGCTACGTGACCACGGAGTCTTGGCAAGAATTTCAAACACGTAGACCGTAACAACAAACTAATTATCCTGGCTGCTGTGTTGGAGGGTAGTGTTTCACGAGCCTGGGGACTGCGACCACACCCGCCAGCGCCACATCAATCAATCGCTGACCACTGCTGTACAAACTGCGATACTGCCGCACAGTCACGCCACGTTAGCCAAGGCCATAGCAGATCGATTTCCACCTTTATAACGTCTAAATAGCTTACATTATTGAAACATTCGGATTTCATAATAACGATAATTTTGACAGGTCTAGGAATACTTAATGAAGTACGAAGCTGTTGGTAGTAATCAATTGAAAAAAAGATTATACAAAATATCAATTGAATCAAAATATCAATTGAAAAAAAGATTATAAGATATATAATTCGGTGTTTTTGGTTGCTTTTTCGTTTTTTGAACATCGACTTCCGAAATTAAAGTTATTTTGTACTTTATGTTTAGAAGTAGTTCGTATTTTTTTATTTTTCACTTTTTAGTGGGTCACTCCCAGCTAAACATACCCATCACAGCGTACGTGGTATAAATTGGTCTAAACAATAAACAAACATGCGATATCAGCTATTACCCGACTATACCCGACAGATGTGTGATGTGATGTTATTATCTCTGTTCTTCATCAGATCTTCACCAAACTAGAAAGGGACCACGTTGAAATACTAAGATGATCTTCTAAACCATCGTACACAATTTTATTTTATAAACTAAGCACTCTCTCAACAATCAAAATCGGTACACCCGGAACAAAGTTAAAAATAAAATTGACGAATTGAAAACTTGCACCTTTTTTGAAAGTCGGTTGAAAATGTAAGAAATATAACAGCCGCCAGAACTAGTCTTAAAGTTGAATCAGGGAAACTCCTCTTCCACGTTTAAATCGCCAAACGAAGCACTTCAGAAAATCTTTCAACACAGCGTTTTATCTAGTGCTACCCCCACTAGGTGAAACGCGGCGTAAGTAAGTTACCTCGGATTTGGCTCTAAAAAAGTTTTCCTTTTAAGGGACTAACTTAATCTCAGTGTTCTAAATTGTGAGATAAGTGCAGCTAATTAATATAATTAACGCTCTCGGCAGCGTAATTAATGGGCATCACAGATATCATATCGAACGCCTGCCCGCCATTTACCACTAGCATAATCAGCCTTTAAACGTTTCCACTGCTGGGACATGGGCCTCCTCTCTAGGAGAGGGAATGGGCCGTAATCCACCACGCGGGCCCAGTGCGGGTTGGTGAATGTCACATGTCTTCGAATTTTTGGTTCTAGGACATGCCGGTTTCCTCACGATGTTTTCCTTTACCGTTTTGAGAGCAGTGGTGATGAAATTAATTACACAAAGTAATGCGCCTGGTTGGGTTTGAACCCGCGACCTACAATTCGTAAGTCGGGGCCGTTTCCACTCGGCCACCACTGCTCCTTGACCACTAGACTATGTCCTAAACCACGCACACGGTCACTCACAAAAGGCCCGGAAAGAATTGCCCATTTTACTGAAACGCTCAAATATGTATAAAGTGCTTTGTTTGAACCAATTTGGAGGGACTGTTTCTTACAAATATTAAAAGACAGACCAATTTTGCTGTCCCATTGTTGGTTTGTAAGCAAAAAGGTTGGTTTTACAAATAACACGGTCACCAACCCTCTCTCTTGGGTAATTTTGGGATTTCGTTCTTTTGGGGACTTACATATTTCCTGAAGTGGACTAAGGTACTTAAACAAATTAAAATTGTAGTAAGTATGCATATAGATGTTTGATAGATTTTGATATCAAACATATACATAGTAAATATTTTATTTTTCTGTACCTACGATATACTTGTAGATGCTCTAACATGCTCTCAGAACAGAGTTCCCAGTGCTCCGTTTACGCTCAAATAAAGTAAGGCACGTTAAGAGCGTGTACGCCGTATGGCATTTCATACAAATTTTCAAGTCACTATTTTACGAAATGACAGAACCGATTTTAATGAAACTTCACACATATAAGCAAGATACATAGATCTAAGAGGTTAGTTAAAACATTTTCGAAATGTCTAATTTAAAAAAAGATAAGTGAAAATTTATGTTTGTATGGAAAATTTAAAATGGGTCTAATTTAACTGTAACACTATTTATCGAAAATGTTTTCAACTAACTTTTTAGACCTATGTTTCTTGCTTATGTGTGAAAGGTTTCATTAAAATCGGTTTAGTCATTTTCGAAAATAACGACTTGAAAACTTGTATGAAATGCCGTTCGGCGTAAGCGCTCTTAAGTCTTCACGTGGCGGTACATTTTCCAGGATATTCCGCAGCAGCCCGCTAGCCCCGCGTACCGCGCGCAGCAGAGCGCCCATTACACGTCCAGACACTCCGCTATCGGATATTGTTAATTAATGCATCGGAGAGAGCACTTTTAACATGTTTCTGCTTACATGCATTCATTAAGTTTTTTTTACCACGGTGTGCATTAAGCGTGGAACAAGGGTTGCGTGAAATAACTTCATTAGCTTTTGTTTATATTTTCCAGGGGTATTGGCTGCTTTTAATACTTTAGTTTCATTGCTGTTTTTGTGATGGAGCAACCTGTCCAGTGCTTACAATGAAACTCACACATTCTTTTCCAAGGGGGTAGGCAAAGGTTCCTGCTACGATACCGACATGCTCCTTTTGATTCGTTGAACGTTCATAGACCTGCAGGCGTACCATGACGTCTTAAAACGTGAGTCTTCCGAGCGAGAAAAAGGGATGGAGCTATATAGGGTGCATAACTCTATCCCTCTTTCTCGCTCGGAAGACTCACGTTTTAACACCTCATGGTACGCCAGCTGCAGTGTTTCTGTAAACATCTTTCTATTAAATGAGCATGAGGTGAGCTATCAATCCATGCATTATCACGACGGAATAACAGCTCAGTTAAACTGTTTTCACGGTGAGATATTTAACAGAATACCGGCTGGTCATCATACATACATGCATATTGGTTAATGTCACTATATATTACGTTTCACTATTTTGAGAGGACACATTCTTGGGCTCGGATTCAGCGGTCGCATTATTACAAAGTTACGAGACTTCGACATGACCAAAGGTCCGGAAATATGGGACTAAGCCTCGTAGTCGATGCCTTTGGAATCCGATGAAGGACTCATTCCATTGTGAAGGAGTTTTGAGCACCTACTTGGATAGTAGACAGCCGACCGTTTTTGAGAATAGGTACTCCTTCAATTTCATAATATTGGACTGTACTCACGGAAATCTTTGCAATACTCCAATAACTTCTACTCTGTCTTCAAAAAGAGCTAGATCTAAATAAACTTCTTAAAAGTCCTTACCCTGAAATGATATCACGAGATTCACAAAGAACTTCGGAATTTTTAAAAGTTTACTTAACATTCTTAGGCCCCCAAATGACTACTTATCTTGACATTCCTCGTATTTTTTTCAACTTATTATTTCCTGAAAATTCTTCGACGCAGAATTTGCTCGGCTTACTTTTTCTCGGCTGGATCCTCTTGCTTGAAGGATCAGATTGTAGACTAATTAAAAAGTTGCCGATATTATTTTTCGTCTATGGCGCCATTTTTATTTTGTACCGCTGAGGCTTTTTCAGTCTTTGGGGAGAGTATTATAAGTGTATTATACCTAATTTATTTTAATTTTTTATTGTTTTGGTAAAGCTATTAAGTTAATCAAATATTTGCGGCAAGTAAATTTGTAAAAAAGTTTCCTAAATTAGTAAAATACAAAACTTTTATTTCGTATGTTATTATTACTCTAAAAAAAAAACGAAACGGGTACCGCTTCGTTTTTTTTTTTGTGTTGGGAAATCTTCAAATCTTCTTCCGCTTTGGGCGGAGTGGAAGGGACTATCAGACTCTTACTTAAACCCATCTGTGTTCCTCCTGAATGCCCATTGCGTTCCACGGCCGCGGTGACTCTTTCGAACAATCCGCAACCTTGGCTTAACATCTCTTTAAGGCGCGCGTGGAACACAACAAATAGTCGACCCGAGCTTAATTGTTTTGCTTGCCGTCCGCAAGCCCGCGCCTACCGTGGCCGGGAATCATCTTGAGACTCCCAACACCCAAGGCCCAAGGCGTCTTGTTTTGTTGCGGCGACTGGGGCTAGGGATTTGCCTCTCCCTCCCGGTCCGTCTCCTCCTTCGCTAGCATTACTGATTCGCAGAAGGAGACGACCGCATCACATGCCTCCTCCGGACTATGGATTGAAACAGGGCCGGAAGCGAAAGGTCGCCGCCGCCGAAGGTCGCCTAAGCGAGGACACGGCGTTGCTCCGCCCAAGCAAGTCAGACCTTCACCCTATGTACCACCGTGTCGGCCGGGCGATCCATTAAGTGATGACGCCGAATCCGAGACAGGCACCTCCCGAAACATCCCGTGTCCGGTGAGGAGGCCCTGGCGCCTCTCCAACCACTCCTCAAAGAGGGGACTTAACGCGACGATAGTGGCTTGTTCCAAAGTTCCACATCGAGAATTTCGTGTGGTGGCACTTAAAACCAATGACTGGACGCCATCTCATTCGGACCAAACCTGCGTTCGCGATGTGATTACATAAGTTAGGGCTCGGAACGCGACATGGCATTTTTTCTTTTGCACGACGCCTTGTGGCCGTTTTCTTATATGGTCGTTTGTAAGAAACCACTACACGTTGTCAGTGTTTTTTCGCTCATTGAGTGTTTTTGAATTTCGGACGTAACACACCTATTGCAAAATTCAATTTTTGAAAAATGTTCCTCAATGTGTGCAAAATGTTTACGCTAAGTTAACATGTGCTGGAAAACCGGTAAATGATTTAAACGCATTTGTTTTGAACGGCGAAGGCCACGCACGCGCTAATACTTTCATAAAACCGGTAACAATAACCCCGACGGGCGTAAACAATGCTGTTGCCAGCTGGCTGCGCGTGCGCAGTGCACCGGCTGAGCTGTCCCGAGACAAATAGCGCCACCTGTGAGGGATATCGACCCGCGCCTACATACCCACACATTATCGAGTTAAATTTCATGGTAGACAAAGCGGCTCAAGCGTAATTAACTCGAATAATAACATACAATGTGCATCGTTTAACAATCAATTCGTTCAGCACATTGACTCTGACTTTGTAACACACGAAGAAAAGTTACTTCTCAGTTCGTTGTTAAAGAATATCCAGCTCTAACATCATGAAGGAATGAATGCCCAAATGTTCCACAATAGATTTTTCCACAACGGTCGAGTTCGAATTCTTTTGCGTCTGCCGAATCTATTGAATCACAAACAAACATATTGTGTTCCTTTCATAACTGATACTGTAGAAGTCGATGAAAGTTGGTTCCTTTCAGCAGAACGTGCTGACATCAAGATCTTTCGCTTACGTAAGCACCGCGGCGGCACTCGAAAGGGTTGTTTCCATTAAATGCTTCTCGAATTTACAGCGAAATTTCGAATGGAGATGCTGTCAATTCGATATTTCGAATATTTGCTGTGTTAACTGCTATTAGAAGAGGAGACTTTAAGCCAAAAAACATAGCACATTTTGGACTCTGCTCGTAGTATTCTTTGCTAACATTGAGATTGAGTGTTTTAATTAGTTTATAAAGAATATGACCGGAAGACATAATATTCATGCTCATCCCTCATAATCCAAGCACGTTGATTCGCTTGAAACTCCTTAAGATCGATGATATCTTAAGGGTATCTTAACGCCTTCAACGGATTAAAACATGATCGTTTTCGTAAACGCTATTAGCCCGTGAATACCTATTAAGATTCCGGGTGTTACAGCACGTTTACCTAAGTATTTGTAATAAATCATCGATCCTTTTGGTGCCACAGAATAGGGATGTTTCATGAGTAAAAAAATATGATTTTAATTATTCCGTAGTTAGATTATCGAAAAATATTGGACACGTATTTTTTGCTTTAGCAAATATATAAAAAATGACAAAGATAAAAAGCATCAAAGATCAGGAGTGGGGGCTTGTGATGTCACGCCGTGGTTAAAATTGTAGCACGTAGTGTTGTCACACGCGCATTCAACGCGCTGTATCGTCTTTGTTTTTTGTTTACGTGAAAAAAGAAAAAATACGTATCCAATATTTTTTGGAAATCTATCTGACGGGCTAATTAGATTTTTTAGTCAACTACCCTGTTCTCAACTGCCATAGGCTATTCACTTCCATACGGCGAAACGTACCTATAGTTAATTTTATACTTGTGTAGTCCCACTTCTAGGCATTCTATTTGCACGGCGCTAGGTGGATTGAACGAACAGAATTTTTCAATTTCCTGTCAGTCTTAGGACGAAGGATCGACGGCGTTATTCAGAGAGCGACATTATTTCCACGCCAGTGTAATTCATTCAGTGGGGTAGCACATTTTGCGGTTTATATAAGTTTGTGAAAATTTCGTGTTACGTTCCTCGAAATTCATTTTTCGGCTGAGTTTTTTTTTTAACTTTTGTAGTTTTGCAGGAATTGTGAACAACCTTCTTAGCGGGTCCCACTCGTCCTTGATTTTATTTTTCATGTCAGCGTTAATTTTTTACCTGCGCCTCGACTTAAAAGTTATTGGAACTCTGCCTCATTTTAACAAGGAATTTAGCTGTACCACGTATTTATTAATCGGGCAAGTATCGTGTGCCGTGCCATTAACCCGTTACGGATGGGGATTACTTATATTCCGAGCGCGGGTCACATTTAATTGGTTTTGAGCGACGCCATTCCGAGCGGAATTATTTCCGGAGCACACTAGTTTACCTCTGCTTCTAACCAGCATTGATTTCTCGTGTTACCGTATTGGTGCCCGTTTGAAATTAACCTTTATGTTATTAAGTATTCATACGACTGTTAAATCGTAATGGGTGAGTAGAATGGTAGCTAGATGCAAGTTAAACGGTAATTTAACGTTTTTTATCTCATCCACGAAGCCCAACCAACATGTGAACCGGTAATCGAAACTGACCTTAAACCAGTTTAACAGGATCCAGAATTATTAAAGGTTATTTAATAAAACGATTAATGATCAAAAGGTGCGGTTCGGCCAGTTATAACATAAAGAAACGGTATCGTCGCGATAGATCGACGGCGCCAAAGCTGCTAGACTGGTCGAGGGAAAAACACTGGTTCTTGACTGCATACAGCAAGGTCGCCGTCAAGTACGAATAGAGAAATTATGTCGCTATAAGAAATGCTCAAACAATAAGACGATATATAATCAACTAGCGACCCGCCCCGGCTTCGCACGGGTGCAATGTAGATACTAATGTTTCCTCTACTATAATATGCATGTATTATACATATAAACCTTCCTTAATAATCAGTCTATTTATTAAAAAAAAACCGCATCAAAATCCGTTGCGTATTTTTAAAGATCTAAGCATACATAGGGACAGACGGCGGATAGCGACTTTGTTATAGACTATGTAGTGATTTGACGGGTTTTTACACGGATGTCTGGAACTGTATCAGCGACTTTGTTATAGACTATGTAGTGATTTGACGGGTTTTTACACGGATGTCTGGAACTGTATCAGCGACTTTGTTATAGACTATGTAGTGATTTGACGGGTTTTTACGCGGATGTCTGGAACTGTATCTCAATAAAAATGTATCTTTATCCATTCGAGGTGCGATTAAGTTGTCATGTGTATTTTTTTTTCGCGGTGCTTTAAAAATAAAGCCTTTTAAATTATCAAGCGTTTATTTTTTCCAAGTTAAAACACCAATGTTGCTACAGGAAACGTGCCGCAACTTATGCAATAATGACGAATAGAATGTCTTGCAGTTCTTTCTGTTAAAGAAACCTTATCGGCCCTTTACTTTTCCCCTCGTGACGTGAAAGACTGTGGTTAGCGCACATGTTGGGCCCCAAGTTTGCTATTTTTTATAAATTTGTCATTCCAACACGATCCCATTGTCATTTTGCTAAAAGTTCGTATTCTGCTAAATTCATAATGGTCGATCATTGGTCAGTCAATGGTCTCAGAATACTTATTGATAAACGAGCTATTAAAAGCAATGACTGCACAATGACGTTCTAATGGTAGGCCACTCATCAAAGGATCAATTTTTTTGCAGATTACCGCATACGTCTGTCATTCATTTGTCATTATGTACGAGATTACCATTCTATGCCATTTCTCTCAATGGAGTGTCAGTGGTTGGCCGTTGGAAAGTCATAGTGACGCTTTTATATTAGTAGACTACCAAACTTGTCAAAATCAACCATTATGAAATCAATGATAGACCATTCTGACACTGTTGTAATAGCAGACTTGGGCCCCTACTAGCTCGTTTTTTATTAAAGTTAAGTAATTGATTGTTGTTACAAATGTGTTCCCAGTTAAGGCCATCCCGTTGTAATCGATAGACTGAATTATGGAGCAGACAGGTAACAACTGGTATAGTTCATAGATTACTATTAATCATGATAAAGGTACACGTGTGACATGAATGACTGTCCGGTTTTACTCAAGTATAAACAAAAAACACGTTAGTACGGAACGTATTGTTCTGCAATTTGTGCAATTATAGTAAAATGTCGTGTAAGAACCATGAGACTCGTGACGCTTGTCGTCTTTGAGGAAAATAGCACAATTTATGTAGGTTATCTTGTGGATAAACGAGGATAAGGAAGGTCTCAAATCTTTCTGGATGATATGAATCACATTATCTGCAGCCGGCCCTTAATATTGACTCTCCACATGATCCACTATAGTGAACTGTTTTGGGGATATCGTCCTAGCCATAGGTATTATCGGCAACCTAGATAGAGTGTGAAGTGGTTGCTAGTAAATAGATAAGATGTTAAGGACTTGATTGCCGTTTAAATACCTATTAAAGAATTGACGAGGCATGACCGTGGGAGGTGAAACTAAAATCGTGTGTTTACGGCAAAACAACGCAAGCGCAGTTTTTTGCGCCGAGGCGTCGCACTAATATTACCTATATATTTGACGACGAAATTATACAAAAAGATAAATGCCGATTTCACCGCGATTTTGTGTTCCACCATAAAAGTAAATCAAATTATCGATAATCGATATTTTTTTAATGGACAGATATTAGTTTAACATAATAGGTAGATAAGTGCAAATGTACCTACAATATTGTCATTTTTATAGCGATTGAATGGCAACACATTGTTATTACTTAAGTACCTACAGGACATTATTATAAGCGATTCTTCGTATGCGTTTGAGCATGTGCGGTGCATAATTTATGTTTCGTCTTTGCAACTTCCAACTTTGTTGCAACGATCCAGAACTTTGGACGAAGTTTCAAAGATTTGAAAGTGGCAGATTCAACTATTGCTATGCGCAGGATTGTGTTTGGTGATGTGATTCCGATTCCTATGCCATATTTGCATAGTGAAGATCCCAACTGAGTTATTCAAGGTAAAACTACGTCATTATTTTACGCATCAATTACCACAGTAAATGTTTAGAACTTAAATTAATCAACAATACGGCATCTTACGTTATGCACGCACTAGCCTTCTGCAGGCTCGCCGTGAAAGTGTGCTCGGCCGGCAGTGAAATATCAAAACAAACATGATCGGTCGCCGGCTCGACTGCGGACCTGGCCGCGCGATCCTCCAATTCACGACCAAACGCGATCGATAAAAACAATGAAAATAGACGCGGCTCCCAGCCGACTACACGCTACTGCATAATCGCTGGAGTAATAAATAATCAGCATGAATGATAAACACCACAATTATTCACTACACAAACGAGGTACGATTAAAAACTTCTAAATACAGTGTCTAATTCAATAACCTTTCTAAGATGAATCTAATAAGATTTCACGTTGATGCACTTCGGCAATTGTGGTGCAACCGTGGAGGACAGTGACTTGAAGACTTACCAGATGCAGGACGGTGTTCACTACCTCCCGGTTGGTCACCTGTCCAACTTCAATCATCCCGATAAGAACGGCGAATTTCAGGCTATCATTCGTCGTCATCCTCACCACTTCTTCAGGTCTTTTGATATCACTAAACGGCGGCGATTTTAAGTCCGCCATGGTTTAATTTGTCACAATTCACTGATACACAATTTTAAAATCCACTCACGACCATAAAATTCAAGAAAACATTATTCCTTCGGCTCACATGATAACACACCAAAGTCGCATTCTGCCATTTTGGATTTGGAGATGTTGCCAAAGTTAATTTTCTAGATTGTACCCTCTCAAATTCTACTAAAATACCTATCTCAATTAAAAATGGTAGAATATCAAAACAAAAAAATATTTGTTTAGAAATTGCATTTTTTATAAATTTGTGCTCCAAATAACTTAAATTAATTTCTAAAGAAACTAATAACTGATCTAAAAACGAAACGAACAAGATTTGATTTTTATATGGCAATTCATCTGAGTCCAGTATGACCAAGACAAATAATACGATTATGCTGTGTTTTACGAGTTTGCCTGATTATTTTTCAATAAACTTATTGACAAAAGATTTCTTTTTCTATTTCGTTAAGTAGAACATTTAAAAAAATGGGATTGCATACTATTGATTTTTTATTGTCTGCTATGAAGTTGGCTCCAAATGCTACTGCAAAGTAAAGTGAAGTTCACTTCGTATCACTTTGTTGAAATCAGTCAAAAAGTAAACATGGCGGCGATCGACGTTGAGCCTCAAAAAGTGAGTGGAATTAAGTGTATTTCTGTTTAAGACTAATAACTCGGTGTATATAGTTGATAATTTTGTAAAAGTAAATATGAGCGATCCACAAACAAATAGTAAGAAGCTATATATTCATATTTTAATAAAGAAAATTGAACCTAAGGGCGTTGCTCTTCCGACAAAAAATTTGATATTGGATCCGTTACTGTGTTTATCATTACAGAATAGTAAATATAGCATTCCTTTGACCGGTGTACAATCAACAAACATTGCGTTAACGTTCGACAATTGTGTCAATTACGTGTGATTCGCGAATTCGTTAAGTCGGGTCACTTGGTTTGGTTGTGTGAATTTGGTCAGTGTGCTGAGAGTGCTAATGCATTTTAGATGGAGACGCTGATGCGCACCCTCAAGCTGTCGGGGCACGTCGGGTTCGACAGCCTGCCGGACCAGCTGGTGAACAAGAGCGTGCAGAACGGCTTCGTGTTCAACATCCTGTGCATAGGTAAGCACAATGACTAATTGTTTTAGTTGAGCTAATCGCCGCAACACACCTACGTTATCTCCGCCATGGTTAGCGCGCGACCTCGTTCATTTACTACTGTTAATGTAGGTTCATTAATTAATGAGTTGTACAGGAAAATAATGGATTGATGTGAGAACCATGCAATGAGGGACATATCATAATACTCTTATTTACTGTGTAGGTGAGACTGGGTTGGGTAAGTCAACACTGATGGACTCGCTGTTCAACACCAACTTTGAGTCAGTGCCGAGTCCACACAACCTGCCAACTGTCAAGTTGAAGGCACACACTTATGAGCTACAGGAGAGTAGTGTCAGACTAAAGGTATGTAGAACTCTTATTATCATTTTTACTCTCTTATTTGCTCACATTCATATACAGTATTTGAATAAAACAGTTTCCATTGTAGTCTAATCTACACTAATACAGTGAAACCAAGATAACTGGGCCCTTAAGAGACCTGCTTTGTGACAGAGAGTTCCATCCACATACACAAAATATAGTCTCCATAAAAGACATAAAATATACTCGATGTCTCATACAAATAAACTCAAAAACTGCTGTGCTGATTTCAAAAATTCTTTCATCATTAAAATGGCACATTATCCCTGAGTAACACAGGCTATATTAAAATAAATAAATGTCCATCCATGCAAAGCTGGGACGGGCCCCTACTGTCCTAAAAACAGCCAACATTTGTCTGCTTTATTGGTATTGATTTATTTTACAGCACATCTGTTTACTCTAGAAAAGAAGATACCTGATTTTATTTGTTTGATTCCTTTAAACCTCTTCCATTGTTTTTTGGTTGTGCTTTTACTATCTCTATTCAAGAAAACAGACATGTTTTACAACAGTGCCACTTGCACTATTGTAAAACATGTCTAAGGCAAGAAGACCTGTAAACAAATAGCAAGGATGTATTGATCTCAATTGACTTTTAAAACATACATTCCATAATCTATCTATACACAATCATAAAAGTGAAATACCACTCACTGATTAATCACGAAATCTCAGAAACTATAACACCTACAAACTTAAAATTTGGCTGGTGTAAAACAGGGGGTGGAAATTGGAAGTCACGGTAGAACGCTAGTTATTATTAACTACCGGTGCCCTGCGGTTTCACCCAAGTAGTTCCCGTTCCCATGGGAATATGTGAATAAAATATAGCCTATGTCACCCAGGGATAGTGTAGCTTCCCAACAGTGAAAGAATTCTTCAAATCGGTACAGTAGTTCCGGAGCCTATTCAATACAAACAAACAATCAAGTCTTTCCTCTTTATAAGTATAGATGACTCCAGTGTGTGACATTGAATACCGTTCTTTGGTTTACAGCTAACAATATGTGACACTGTTGGCTACGGTGATCAGGTGAACAAGGAGGACAGTTTCAAGGCCGTGGTAGATTACATAGACGCTCAGTTTGAGGCGTACCTTCAAGAGGAACTCAAAATCAAGAGGGCACTGCCCACATACCATGACAGCAGATTGCACGTCTGTCTGTACTTCATTTGTCCTACTGGTGAGTCTAGAAGTTACACTAACGGCCGAACCCAATAACCGATCTATCACATAAAATCTATATAATTTTTCTGTTGTTTCATTTGTTTTTCTATCTCTAGTATGTGATAGATCGGCTCCCGGGTTCGGCCGTAATAGTACTTGAGGCTTAAAATGCACTTGTGTCTATTTAAACAACTCCATTTTTATTTTAAGTACAAGTCAAACATCAATCAAAAACAAAGAATGTATTATGTTCTCCATGAGATGCTAAGACACAGCAATAGAAAAATGTATTATTTAAAGTTTGTGATATAAGTTACGAACAAACTCCAAAGTTCAATGTCAACTATTTATGACTTGTTACTAAAATTCAATATTTAATCTACCTAATTAGAATCAAAGTAAATAATGTTAGTAACTGATATTTATCCTGTGTGACTAATAATTGCATAGAATAAATATACATAATTCCTGTTAAAGTCCATCCATTACTATAAATTCTATAGTACAATTCTTCATCAGGAACTGCTGAACTGGTTTTGATGAAATTTCGCAGATAACCCACAGAAGTTTTCTTCATTTGTTTTATGTATATGCAAATACAATAGGTAACGTCGGTAGTTTCTCTATCGCTATTTATATAAACTTTCACTATATATTGGGGGGCAGTAGGCAGATGACCCACTGGGTGACATTTTTACGAGGTGTCCTTGACACGCGCGCGGTACGCTCGCTGCACGTTCGATGTATTCAGGGCGCGCGCGGCACACTGGCTGCCCTCGAATTCTCCACGCTCGGTCCCCATAGAGCGGCTAACGGGTCTCTGTTACAAATACACCAGATTAAATTCAATAATGTACATCTTTATACAGGGTTATTTGTAAAACACCAACAACCTCTTAAGAGGTCATTGTACTCATCATTATGAACAACTTTTACTATGGGACCAAAGCTGAAATCGCGAAAAAAATCAGCTGTATGTTTATGTTCGTAGAACTCATCAAAATGTAGGGAACAGCTGATTTTTTTTCGCGATTTCAGTTATTGGTGTTTAACAAATAACCCTGTATAACTGTAATGAGGAAAATATTGTTTTATTCCTGTTGTCTTCCACATTTTTGTCGCGGTGCAGGTTAATTAACGTGCCATTTATAAATGCCTCATTTTTCCAATCGAAAGATTCTATCCAAAATTCGTAGTCTCTAAATACGTCGCGCAATCGAAGTAGCTTTACCATCAACCTGTTTACCAAACCAACTTTGTTTGCATACCCCAAATATAAGTGACAGTGCGCCAAGATAAAGGAAGCGCTCCAAATTCCTCGCCACTGATTGTGTGCCACACAAACCATTGGATTGTAAACAAGACTAGTGCAGGAGCGTCGTGCGTGATGCCGGCGCGTAACTCCGCGCCTAATTGACGTCCACTTGTCTTACTTGATGTTTACTAAACAGTACGCGCTTGTTGACTACATAAATAACTTTGATTCATTATCGGTGCAGCCATGACTTTATTTGCTCGTGACGTTTCGTGAAAAAATAAATGGTCTAGCTCTAGGCGTATTTACGACACATTGGACTAGAAACATTAATATGTGTGTGGATGGCCAAATCTTGAACAATGAGGAATACCGAATTGCACTGGAAGGAGTCTCGAGCCCGATTTTGATGATAACTAAAACTACATCATTCATAATAATCATAATCAGTCTTTTAATGTTCCCACTGCTGGGACACAGGCCTCCTCTCTAGGAGAGGGAATGGGCCGTAATCCACCACGCGGGCCCAGTGCGGGTTGGTGAATGTCACATGTCTTCGAATTTTTGGTTCTAGGACATGCCGGTTTCCTCACGATATTTTCCTTCACCGTTTTGAGAGTAGTGCAGATGAAATTATTTACACAAAATAATGCGCCTGGCTGGCTTTGAACCTGCGACCTGAATTCGTAAGTCGGGGCCGTTACCACTCAGCCACCACTGCTCTCCTCGTCTACTAACTACATCATTGAAGTTTTGAAAAATCATTATTCCTAGCCAAGAATCGAGCCGGTTGACATTAAATTACATAAGATTACCGATCGCTTATTTGCTCATGTTGAGCGTCTTTTCTATTTAAAACATTTGCTAATAACTTCTTTACATACAAGTTAAACTTATTTAGGCAGGTTTTACTATCGCCTGTAATTAGGCCTCTTGTTTTAGCTAGAGAAATGGCTGACAAGCGTCATTTAAGGAGCGGTGATAACGGAAGTGGACGCGTGTGTGGTCGGCGCCACGCTACGGCGCGGCTTTGTCACAAATAGCAGTTAGATTGGATTTCTTTTTTTAATTTAAAACAACGAATGGAAGCCATGACAATGCTCTGACGACTTTACATTCGATCTCGAATAGAGTTAATAAATACTAAACTGCAAAATAGGTCTACCGATCGCCGATGCCTATCAGGTCATAATATTGCTGAAGCTATCTTTTTTGAAAATTTAAAATAAGAAAGACAGAAAGAAAGAAAAATGTTTACTTATTTAAAATAGACCATAAGGATAATAGGGGTCCAATGACAAAAACAGACATGGAAAAGATTGACGTGTATCTGCAAAGTATCATAAACTGTACATGTTTACGCGCATAACTTCAGAACAACTGCTCTAAGGGGAGCTCATTTAGGAACCGATTAAAAGAAAAATCCGAAATCGGCTTATGAAACCGCGAGGCATAGCTAGTTTATGATAATTATGAAGATGACCCAAGTTTGGTAACCTAATTTATAAAAAAAACCCTTATTTTCAGGACATGGGCTGAAGTCCATAGACTTGGTGTGCATGAAGAAGCTGGACACGAAAGTGAACATCATACCCATCATCGCGAAGGCCGACACCATCTCCAAGACAGAGCTGCAGAAATTCAAGGTATGGTATCTGAGGTCTTCACATTATTTCATGTTACATACAAAAATGCAAATCTTTCCTCTTTATAATATTAGTATAGAATAACATTCTAACGTTAGTGTCGACATTAATTAATTAATGAATATCTCCATCGTACCTTCCTGTACTTGCCTTGTATTCGGCCAGATCCGTTTTAACACTAGAATCGGAAAACTCTCCATATTCAAGAACCATCACGTCATTATGCGTCTTTACAGTGTTTACTTGTCAACAGCATCACTTGTTAATATGAGTTAGCGGCGAGCAGAGTACTGATGTCGCGGCGTTTGTGTACATTTACATATTTATACATTACAATGTTATCCATGTCCGATTCCGCGTGGTTCATGCGGACTTACAATGTATTATACTATGACTCAGTACTAAGGCCGTAAATTACTTTTACAATATTTTAGTCATGTGTGTTGCTCATAACTTTCGCTGCTATATTTAAATAAGTACAAAAATAATACCTATGTTATTATGTAGCTGTGTTAGTAGACTGATTGTATTACAATGTTGAGTTACTGCAGTCTATTTACAAGTAAAACCGTAATCTATTTCCCTTACTTGACTTTCACTATATTGTTAGTTATTTTTCAATGAGTAAATAAAAATGCCTGTTAGTGACATGACCCGATTTTCTGAGAGTAATAAGGTTTTATGTGGTTAATAGTCACTCTACTGACTTGTTCTTGCCGTCAAATGATTCCATAATAAAAATAATATTGTGATAGAAATCGGTTTGAATTAGACCATCCTATTCATAATCTTCAAAGATGAGTGTTTAGGAACCACAATTTAACTAACCCATAAATACCTGCAACAAATCGTACTTTATCTATTTATTTAACAATTTATGTACACACATTTAATAAAAAGATAAGAAGGAAACAGAAAAATAGATACAAAGGTTATGCATGTTACAAGCTGCCGTACAATTTAGCTTTTATTTATGACTAGCTGCTGCCCGCAGCTTCGCCCGCGTGAATGTCGGAAATTATCCCAAGAGAACATAATCCCGTGATAAAAAGTATCCTATATTACTTCTAATACCTCCAAGAATATGTGTACAAAGTTTCATGATGATTCGTCAATTAGTTTTTGCGTGAAAGCGTAACAAACATCCACGCTTTCACATTTATAATATTATTAGTAAGAATAGATTTATTTGTTTATGAGAACTTGCCTGCTTTAATATAATCAAACTAGATATTCTTTAAAACCCAATAACTTATTTAGTCTTCCTTGAATTCCAGTCCAAAATAATGCAAGAGCTGCAAGCGAACTCCGTAGAGATCTACCAGTTCCCGGTGGACGACGAGTCGGTGACGGAGGTGAACAGCGTGATGAACTCGCACATCCCCTTCGCCGTGGTGGGCTCCACCGACTTCGTCAAGATCGGCAACAAGACCGTGCGCGCGCGCCAGTACCCCTGGGGCACCGTGCAGGGTGCGTCCACTCTACCACTACACACACACACACACACTAGTCTACCTTCAGACGTGTAGCTCTCATTTCAGTTGCTTGTTCCTAGACACTGTTTGATGAGTATGAGGTTCTTTTTTAGGGTTCTCTAACATGTATGTATGTGAAAAAAACGGAACCAATATAGGTCACTTGGTTGTCTGTCTGTCACAGCTATTCTCAGAATCTGCTGGGCCGATTCCCTTGAAATTTGTAACCCAAAACGGATATTAAACAATTTTTTTTTTTAAATTGGTCAATCATTCCCTCTCCTAGAGAGGAGGCCTGTGTCCCAGCAGTGGGAACTTTAAAAGGCTGCTTATGTAATCATTGGGCAGCGTTCTTAGATTTTGGTTTCGTTGGTTTTATGTAATTTTAACATCATATGAATATTCATGTAATATTTTATTTTCACCAGTGTGTTAAGATTATAATTGCCGTAGAAGGAGTTAACAGTTTGCTCAAACGGAGAGTAAATACATTGGTGGCACAGTTGTAATGAGCCTAAAATCACCGTCATTCCAGTGGAGAACGAGTCCCACTGCGACTTCGTGAAGCTGCGCGAGATGCTGATCCGCACGAACATGGAGGACCTGCGCGAGAAGACGCACGCGCGCCACTACGAGCTGTACCGCCGCCGCCGCCTGCAGCAGATGGGCTTCACCGACGTCGACGCCGACAACAAGCCCGTGCGTACCCCGCTCCACACGCATGTTTATTGGTATTCAAATGGAGCAATCTCCACCAGAGCCAAACTAGAGGACTATTGTCGATTCTGTAGTTGTCCATCGTGCACAGCCATCTGCACTTTCCAAGATTCCAAGAGAAAGATCGTTTCGACAAGCACTATCAAAGACAAAGATCGATCGTTAATTGGTGTGCATTTGCAAAAAAGTTTTTTTTTATTTTTCACTTTTTAGTGGTTCACTCCCAGCTAAACATACCTATCACAGCGTACGTGGTATAAATTGGTGTAAACAATAAACAAACATGCGATTTCAGCTATCCCGACAGATTTGCTATCATATGTTGAAATTAACAAAAAAACCGCTTGTTCGATTTCGATAAAATTTTCATGGGACCATTTGGGAAGTATACCCTTTCCAACAAAAAAAGAATTTTTCAAATCGGTTGGCAAGCGACGGAGTTATGCGCGAACAAACATTAAAAAAAAAAAACATCCGAATTAAGAACCTCCTCCTTTTTTAGAAGTCGTTCAAAAAGACCTCGCACCGAAATCTAGAACAAGTAAATGATTAGCATGATAGGACGCACCCGATGTGAGCTTCTACTGCTGTCGTACAATCGTATTTTAATTCACCCTTCATCTGGATTTACCAAGCATCAAGTAACAGTTCATCAGAGCGCCGGGACATACGCAAAGGGTGTTTTATTTTTATTTTTCAAGACTTGGAAAATATAGTGGTATACATAAAGTCATGAGTTCGTTTGTGGTGCAGGTGTCGTTCCAGCAGACGTTCGAGCAGAAGCGCAGCGCGCACCTGGCGGAGCTGCAGCAGAAGGAGGACGAGATGCGCCAGATGTTCGTGCAGCGCGTCAAGGAGAAGGAGGCCGAGCTCAAGGAGGCCGAGAAAGAGGTACTCAGCGGCTGTAGCTACACTCTGTCGTGACACTTCCTGCGTCCTCATGACCACGGGGACCCTATCTTGTCTGTGTAGCTTCTTCGATCTTGAATTTGTCACAACCATAATACTTCTGGCCTGATGCACAAGGTTAAGTAGCATTTGAACTCGAGGTCAGACGCAGCAAATTATTGTGACGCACCCATGCATGACTACAGGGACCTGAGTTTGCTATTACAATAGTGTCAGACTGGTCTATCATTGGTTTCATAATTGTTGCTTTTGACAAGTTTGGTAATCTACTAATATAAAAGCGTCACTATGACTTTCCAATGGTCAAACACTGACACTCCATTGAAAGAAATGGCATAAAATGGTAATCTCGTACACAATGACAACTAAATCACAGACGTATGTGGTAATCTGCTAAAATTTTGACAGTTCGTTTGATCAGTGACCTCATTAAAACGTTATTGTGCAGTCATTGCTTTTAATAGCTCGGTTATCTAAAAGTATTACGAGACCATTGACTGACCAATGATCGACCATAATCAATTTAGCAGAATACGAACTTCAAAATGACAATGGGATCGTGTTGGAATGACAAATTTAGAAAAAGCAGACCTGGGGCCCTGGTATGTGAAGTCGGTATTCGACGATTCATATCGGCAAGTAGCTCAATTCATTCACTCATAAAGTATGACCCTTATCGTGTTATGATTAAGTAAACTGATACTATCTTCTATCCTTTGAAAGTCTGAAATCGAATGGTAACTCCAGGAATGATAAGAAAAACTATCATAATTATCACAAGTATCCACAGACATTAACATGTGCAAATGGGAACTAAAACCATTATAAAAATTTTAATAGTAGTTTTATCAGTGCCTACAGGTCAAAGAACTTGACTTTTATAAAATTTGTAATACGTCTCCAGCTACACGCGAAATTCGACAAACTGAAGAAAGACCACACGGACGAGAAGAAGCGCCTGGAGGAGCTGCGCAAGAAGATCGAGGACGACGCCATCGAGTTCAACCGGCGCAAGCAGCAGTCGGCGCAGGCGCACCACACGCTCACGCTCGGCAAGACCAAGAAGAAGTAGGCGGGCTCGCGCGCTGGAGCTGTCCACTGGCTCATCATCCCTATAATCTAATTTCAACTACCTTTGACAGTTGTACAGCTGTTATTTTACCTCTGCTGTAACTCACACTAACTGACAGTGATTCTTATCGTTTTTACGAGTGGATTGTTGCTGGGGTTGCTGTCAGAGGTAAAATAAGCGTGAACAAACTGTAATAGCTATCGTTCTCTTGTCCATATCCTCGTGTACTCAGGGGCGGCGCTACTTGTCTTTCTTCCGTAAACCTATAGGGAACGTGCAGAAACACACGTCAATGTCAAGTATATATTTTACTTATAAGTTTCAAATTTGCAACGCTAGATGGCACAGTCTACTTCGTGCACGTTCCCCTAAACGGAGGGTGCAGGAAGTATAGGAGTCAGCACAGGTCAAATATTTACAACGTAAAAGTTTCAAATTTGCAACACTAGATGGCATAGTTTACGCCGTGCACGTTCCCTATTGGCCGTTTTGAATGCAACACAGCATATTTATGACATGTGTGAATTTGCTCAACAACCATGTTTCCTGACCTTACATTTAACATAATTAAATGTAAGGTCAGGGAATATGGTTGTTTCACAACAGTTAATAATAAGCCGATACTCAGTTTTTGAATGAGACTATATCAGTAGTTTTAATGGATTGTCTTTTAAATAGCACTGCTCAGTAATATGTGTGACTCGAGTGAAGATTTTTTACATTTAATCACATGAACTGTAGATTTAAAAACAACATTCATAAGTGTCTACACTGACACTATCAAAGATTATATTTAAGATCTATCTATAAGTTTCATATCGTGTGATTGTTTGATTTTTCATAATATTAAAGTTACAATCGTACGGAGATCACTCAAATATCACTTTGACTTAAGTTTTATTTACGCGCACATGTTAATCTGCTCTTTTTATTTATAAATGTTTTATAAAATACTTTCTTTATGTAAAGTGAATACTGTAATAATGATTTATTTATATCTCATGTGCAAATTGACATGCAACGCAGATAAGTAATAGCTGCCTGCTTTGATTGGGATATTTTCTTATGTGTGGTTTTTAAATACATGAGTTACAAAAATCTTTCAAATATAGATAAAAGAATTAACTGAAATTGCACTGTTCTTAACACTGAAATTTTGAATCAAATCTCAATCGACGCATGGGTTGCTGATGACGTGAGCGTCAATAGTTTTATATTAAGTAAGGTATATTTAAGTTTAATTGGCCAAATGATCTAATCAACTAGCGAGTGACTTTACCAAAATGTATTAAATGAGATACTAATAACTTTTATTTACAAGTTTTAGGAGTAACACTGAAGGATACTCGGGTATGGCGCAACTTCCTTTGCAGAGTTTTATAAAAGCTGATGTGTCCTAATTTCCCCAGCTTGTGTTTATTAATTTAGTAGCAGTATGAATGAAAATCCAAGTTTTTAAATAAGAATGAATGTGTAATTCTTTTAATATTTCTATGCAGAATGCTGACGCAACATACTCGAGTATTCAGATGCGTGTTTAGTTTTTATATAATAATAATAATAAACATAGTTATGTTTATATAGTTTATTATGTACGGACGTAACATCGCGTGTAATAAATTGCCTATTTACCGTAGAATAAGACGTAGCTAGAGACGTAATAAATTATATTTACTGTTGCCTGTCGGCGATTCGCACGCACTGACGTTACTTAGTTCCAACACTCTTGATCCAAACTTGTGTTAAATGCAGAAAAACTTGAGAGTAAGTAACAAATAAGATAAAAAATATTAATAACAACGCTTCCTGAACGCTGTACTTTTAAAAAGTATGTCTGAAATCAGCTCTCTAGTTCTTATATAAATTAATGTATAAATAGCGAGTTCCGATAAGCGAATATATAAAATGAACTATTCTCATGGCATTTATTCAGTCATTCCTACTTTAAATTAATTTTATACTTAATTTTGAATTATTTTGTATTACCTGATTGGGGTATTTAATAAAATAAAGTTTAAAATCGTAATATTTATTTTATTTTAGAATTAATTTCAGTAGAATAGAAAGGAATAGGTGACGCTCTCGACGCACGCCCGCGCTACCAGCGGCTTCCACGCGGAGGGGCCGAGCGCGGACCGAGCGACTCGTCTAGTCGAAATGATAACTATAATGTAACGATACTATGACACAACCTAAGTAATGACT
This sequence comes from Hecatera dysodea, assembly GCA_905332915.2. Lineage (NCBI taxonomy): Eukaryota > Metazoa > Arthropoda > Insecta > Lepidoptera > Noctuidae > Hecatera > Hecatera dysodea. The sequence goes on from HG995290.1 coordinate 23,122,101, forward strand.
AGAATCAAGTATACAGACTAAACATTAAAGTGATTTCAATTTCAGAAATGCGACATAAGCAATTTTGGTCAGCACTCGACGTTCTTTATTCATTTTTTGAGCTTGTTAGCGCGAGTCCCTTTGCCTTTTCACACTAATCTTGGAGCTAAACATATTTACAAAATATATTAATTCACACCGTCCGACACAAACGTCCACATAACTTTGCTGTAGGTTCCAAGGGGTCTGAAATATTTAATTATTTATACAGGGTGACTGGTAAAGAAGTTAACTTGAAATGACAGCTAAATCGTTACAAATACGCTTACTACGTAATAGTACGTACAACATATTTCAGAGCACCACTCGATTACCAGTCACCTGTATAATATGCTTATGGGATAGCCGGATTTAAAATGGTACAGAAAGATATGGTCACGAGCACGTCACACGAGGGAGATGGTGAAGGGGCGCGGCAGCTCGTAGCACATGGGCTTGTACATCTTGTTGTAGTACGTGTAGCGGCGCTTGTGCGGCGTCACCGAGCTGCGCACCGGCACCAGCACGCGCGCCGCCGGCTCGCCCGCCCGTCTGCGGCACTGCGGGTACAGTGGGGAGACGGGTCAAGACTTCGTATCAAATAAGCTCTTCATATATATACATGTCTGTAACTTGCAATAGGGAACGTGCACAGCGTGGACTATGCCATCTAGTGTTGCAAATCTGAAACTTTTACGTTGTAAATATTGGAACTGTGCTGCCACCTATACTTCCTGCACCCTCTATTTAGAGGAACGTGCACGAAGTAGACTGCCATCTAGCGTTGCAAATTTGAAATTTACAAGTAAATTATAAGTTATAAGTAAAATATACTTGACATTGACGCGTCTGTGCTGCCACCTATAGTTTCTGCACGTTCCCTATAGTATGCGAGTAGCTTCCATGCCATTATGTGGTTGTACAAGCTACTCGCATATTTGAAAATGCAAGACGGCCTTTACTCAAAGTAATTGTCGGCTTTAAGGAACATCCCACTGTTTCGTGAAAATTTTATAATAGTTTTTATTTTGCTTAGCTACCTACCGCACTGCCGTTTTTACCACTATTATTCTCGTGAAGGGGTTTTTAACGTCTACTGCCTAGCCGTTATCGTTCGACGACGACATGTTATCCAACTTTTCTTCTCTCCTTGCTATAAAAAGTCACGCGGGATTCGAACCCTGGCGGCTGGTTGGTATATATATATCTCTCTCAGTCGGTATCTAGCTGCACTGACCATTAAAATTTCTTTCATGTCGATTTTCCTACCACAAATATCAACATTACACCTCATAAGTCTAGGACCGCCGTTCTATTTTTAACTTTATTTAGACGAGTGTAAAATTGATATTTCTGTTCAGTAAAACCCCCGGTTAGCGGGATGTGTGCACGCACAGCCATTTTATAAATCTCTGCATACGAAATCATAAAAGCTTTACGTGCTCATCAACTGCTACTTACGAAGCATGCAAGCATGTATTACAACGTCACTCTGTGTGTCGCAGTGCGGATGAAAGTGCACAAATAAAACAACTACATATTGAATATCAAAAGTTTATTATCAACCATACATAATTAAACGTTGGCACAGTATTGCGGATAGGTAGGTCGGCAGTGACACGTCTATCACCTGTGTATATGTATATGCTAAGCTCTGATTATCATAATATGTTCTCACTAGGCAAGTACTATACTAGTGATGTCAATAGGACTAATAAAACGGTTTTATAATTTATTGCAGTGATATTTAATAGATAAACTTATCGGATTGTTCGAGAAGAGCCACCTACGATATTTACGTTTGAACCCACTGTAAAAGGTGGATGATCCAATCATTATTTAGGTATACATTGTTTAGTCTTTCTGTAAATAACAGCTTTGTCTCTCGCTGAATATGGACCACCAGTTCATTATTGTCGTTATGCTGTGTCCCATTCTTATAAACATTACCTACAACAGAGCTAATATGAGCTTTTCGTTAGTACAGAATCCATCACTCGATACAGCATAACTTTGGAAGACTATTCAACTTCCAAAACCTATCTAATGTTTTAATTGTAAAGTCCACACGATGCGGTCTCGTGAGGAATGAACACCGATACAATTTCACGAATCCAATCCAAGTAAAATTTGAAGCATTTTTTCGGATACCTATCATAAGAAGTTTTCACTAATATTAATTCTAGACTAATAAGGAAAAAGCGAATTTTAAATAGTTTAATTAAACGCTCATGAGTCAGCATCCGTACCCGCTACACCATTGGGTACCGCTATCATCGTAGAGCTATGAATGAACAGTGTTCCATGTTTAGTGTCGGTGGACTCAGTAGTCTATCTAGTGCTTGTATATCTATCGTCAGTGCAAAAATATTTTCTATCGATTCGTATGAAAATATATACCTTGTGTGGATTAAACAACATTCTTTGTACCGTGGAGTTCGCATGAGCGTGAGGCCACAATTGTATGTCGCTACCCTAACTATATCACTACCGTGCATCACTGAATCCAAACATTATGTATCGAGAACATTTAAAATGAAATAATAAAATTCAAAATCAAATTCTACAATAAGCTTTATCTTTATTGTCAAATAAAAAAAAATGCGAAAAGATATTGGGCCAAAACCAAAACGCAACTGCCTTTGCTGTGGCGCAGTCGGGTGGACATCGTCCAAACACCCACTATCAACGATGCCTATGTCATTAAATAGTCTATTCAATAACTTATGAAGTTAGTTATTAAAAAATACAGTAAGAAATTGCAGTTAAAAATGTTTTTTGAACAACAAAAGATTGAAAATCTAAAAAAAAAATAAAAGATTGAATATTTTTCTTCAACTTAAAAAATAGAATATAAACCCATACGTACACTATGACATATTTTTTTTTTCTGACAGTCTTTTAATCGATGCCTTAGTAAAGATAACTCCTTTTTTAATCAATAGCCTATTCAATGGCATAGTTGTCGTGGCGGATATTTCGACCACAACCCATATATTTTTGCCCGATATCTTTGAAAAAAATATCACACACATCAAATAAAATAATAGAAAATAAAACTAAAATAATTTTCAGAAATAATAAAGATTCAAAACTCAATTAATAATTATCAAAATTAATCAGATACCACAATATTATTGCAATTGGTAATTAACCTAAAGTAAATCGTAGCGTATCATTATAATTACAATAACAAATTCATTATGACTAGTTCTCCCGTACAGCTGGAGTGCATGAATGTGTGAATTACCTTACTGCGACTACTTAATACTAAGAGATGATAAAGATGAGATTGCTCAGTTGAGAGATCTAAATAATGCTTACGAGTTACCGAAACTAATTGAACTTTAATAACGATGCCTAAGTGTCAAACTTTAAAACTAGTGGAATGAGGAATAGCCGCGTGCACTCATTATCTGGGGGGCACCTCCCGCGGGGGAGGACTTCTGTATTTGGCTTTGATGTGCAGGAAGGGCTTCTTAGAGCAGCTGTCGTCCGCGATGCTGGCCGCCAGCGACAGGCGGATGCTCTCCTCGATGGCGGCCTGCGTCATCGCTCCGTTCACGGATATGCTTTTATTCAGTGGTTTAAAGTCGACAGGAGTTGCCAGACTCATGCTTCTGGTCTTCTTAGCATAACCGTTGGTACCGTTGAACGTCTTCTTGGGCTCATTGACGGGAGTGGAGGCGAGGCTCTGGCTGCGCGTCTTCCTGGCGGCGGGGTCGGCGGGCGTGGTGGCCGCGCTGCTGCTCCTGTTCTTCTTCACCTGGTTCAGTCGGTCGGTGCCGCAGAACGTCCGCTTGTCGTCCTTCTGCACGTGTGCCAAGCTCATGCTGCGCGACTTCTTAGGCGTGTTGGTCAAGGTGGTGGAGGTGAATGACTTCCTATGCTCTACGGGAGGCGTTCTAACAGATCTACCGGTCGGCGTGTTGGGGGTGCTGAAGCTGGAGGGTGCGGACTGCTTCCTGCTGCGCGGGGCGCCGGGCGACGCCGGCGAGCGGCCGTCCACCGAGTCCGCGCGCAGGGGGAGCGTCAAAGCGGAGCGCGGGCTGCGCGCGGCGCTGGGCTTGACGGGCGTGGAGGTGCGGCGTGCGTCGGGAAGGGGGGAGCTCTTGCCGCTGCTGGCCTTGCTAGAAGCGCGCGTGGAGCGCCCGCTGCGGAGCTCCACCGGGGAGGCTTTGCCGCTGAGGGAGGAAGCTTTGCTATCGACGGGGGACGTCGTGCCGCCCACTGAGGCGCGGCTGGCGGCGGGGGAGAGCGCGGGGGGTGCGGGCGGCGGCGAGGGGCAGGGCGGCAGCGGCACGGGCAGCACGTCGCGGCGCGCCTGCGTGACGAGGCGCACCTGGCACGGCTCGTGGCGCGACAGGAAGTGCTCCAGCGTGTCCCAGCCGCCGCCCACGCGCACCATCATGTGGCGACCCTTCAGCAGCTGGAACGCAACATGTTCAACGGTAAGTCGACTGTTAAACTTATTGGTAACTATATTTCTCTAATATCTCACAATGTCTATTGTGATTCTGAACTGCCTATATATATTGTGTCACATACCCTGATGAAGACATTTCTGCCGGCGATGTTGTAGCGGCCCTCACCGACCTTCTTGACCTTCAGCAGCTTGGAGCACTTGCCGGAGCTGCAGCTGCAGCCGCGCTCCATCAGCCGAGTCACCAATTGCACCTAAATAAGAAATAGTAGGTTTTAGAACTACATACTCCCCCGAGTATAAACTACACAAATAAACGTACAAGAACATGTATCTAGCATTATACTTTATGTTACTGTCTACTCTGAACCCGAAGTAAAGTTCTACTGATGACTCTGACGTGGGGAGGTACTTCATTAAAGGAATATTTCACTTAGAAATTAATCAGAAATTTGCAAACCCAGTTCTTCAAGTTTCATTTGAATTCGAGAAGTGATTTTGAGAATTGATTGAAGTTCGAGACGTTAAATATGAGGGCCTACCAGTGCCATTTGACGTCCTAATTCAAACTTTTGTACCATATCCTAGGTACCTACTATCAGTTCATAATTATAGTTAAGGGGTGAACGTACCCTCTTGTCAAGCTCATTAGTAGGCTTGAGTGGCACGTCGGAGTCTGTGCTGGCAACTGTTCCCTCAGACTTGGTGCTCTCCGCGTCGGCGTTGTCCACTGCTGATTGCGCTGCAAGTAAATGGTTTTGGTAAGTAATCACAGCCTTATAACAGTCTGCATAAGAGCAGTGACGGATTAAGACTACTTGATGCCCTAAGCCATCCACACCTGAGGCCCCCTATCCGTATGTCAACTAGAATCAGTCTTTAAACCTTTACCGCCTAAAAACATTAGTTTTTTGTAAAATAAGATGAAGAGATGTTACGTTGCACCTTAGAAGTGGAGTAGGTACGACAACAATAAAAACCAAAGCATAATATATTTATTTATTGAAACTCGCTTTGCGGCTTTTCCGGGCTTTGAATTCACGCAAACGTTAGACGTTAATACTATCTATTAACGTTTAACATATTGGACTCTATGTATAATATTTATAAATTATAGAGCCTTTCTTGTATTATCCTTGTCCTTTTTTCATTTTGAAATATTTTTAATTTTGAAAAAGAACATTCCGCTGAGCAACTTTTGGGCGATAAAAATATACGCAGGGCTGTTTCCACATTAGGGAAAGCTGATTCAATTTTATCAGCATCAGCCTCTGGTATTTTATTCAAGAATGAGAACTTATTTGCTGTTTCTTTGTATGTCTCTTCTCTTTTTCGCATCTCTGCATTTAATTTATCAATGATGCTATAATAACACGTTATTTTGAATTGTTCTCTTGGGCTGAAACTTACTTCAGGAGCTGAACCATCATTGGTCAAGAGTAGATTGAGTCAATAAAGTAAAAACAAATTGACCTATGTATGTATATAGTCAGATATCAGATAAATAAAAAACAGGGTCCGCGGGGAAGGGGTGGTTTGTGATTGGCTGATCGCAATTCCGGTGCATTCGAATTTCCGAATGCACTAGCAGGAAGCAAGTGGGCAAGCGGGAGCGGGGTTATGACTCTAGGTCGAACTCTATGTCAACTTAAAACGCGCGAATTTTCAAATTAGTCTTACAAACTTTTTTTGTGTGGTTTTTGGTGACATGAGAGTGAAAAGTGATACCCTAAGGACGGATTTTTTTTGTGCTTCTTCTGGTGCCCCCCCAGACGTGATGCCCTAGGCAATTGCTTAATTTGATTAAGGGTTAATCCATCACTGCATAAGAGTGATAGTCGTGCTCTTTGAATATTTATAATAAATGTGTAAAATTGTAAATACTTACATTCATTAGGGTCAGGTGTCTTAGGAGGTACTTCGGTGGTAGACCTGCTGAATAATAGTTTCCCATTACGATAACAGAATAAAAATTATGAATCTATACTAATATTATAAAGTTGAAGAGTTTGTTTGTTTGTTTGAACGCGCTAATCTCAGGAACTACTGGTCCGATGTGAAAAAATCTTTCAGTGTTAGACAGCCCATTTATCGAGGAAGGCTTAAGCTATATATCATCACGCTAAGACCAATAGGTGCGGAGCAGTCATGAAAAATGTGACACAAACGAAGTTGTGCGGACAGCTAGTAAAAGATAAAATTTCAACATTGATGACAAGGGGCACTAAATGTTGCAAATCTAAGAAAAAAGCACTTACTTTTCATCCCGCGGTGGTGGCGACGCATCTCTGAACTGCCACGCGGTCGCAGACATGGCGGAGTCAAGACCTGAATCCCGTTCTTCCAGAGCGATCTCCTTCTCCAGCTGCACTAGCCCGGGAGGCTCCACGTTGAACTTGGTGGCGAGGCGAGCCACCTCCAGCAGGCACAAGATGACTTGCCGCGGCTGGTTGTGCAGTACTGTGGTACCAGGTAAACATAAGTTAAGAAGAGATGTTCAATATCTAGTTTTATGAACTTTTTTGATGGTTGGACTGGACTGGATGGTGGAACTTTTAAGCACAGAATGTCCAGCCGCTGATGATGGTGTACAAGCTGAGGTATCCAGGACATACGAGTACAACTTGTAAACAAGAATCACTTCTTTTTTCAATCTCTCATTTCATTTTAGTTCCGCCAAGCCCGTTCCATCATCTGACTACAAGATACAAGACATAAGCACAAAAAGGTTTGGGGAAAACCTTCACTGTGGGTACAGCTACGGCGTCAAAATCCCTGCCAGAGTCTGGTTCCTGGTAACCACAACCTTCTTTAAGTCAAGAGTGAACTGGTTACTTCTATGTAAGAGTACATCGTCTGTCTGTGGTCGATAATTTAAAAAAAGTCTCACCAAGGTCATCGCTTTCGAAGAGCAAGTTCTCGTGCACGCCGAGCTCTCGGCAGAATGTGATGAAGTTTTCTGTGTTGTCCCTGGAGAAGAAGCTGCGCCGCGCCGCGCGCTGCCAGCAACGTCCGCGGATCTGGGGCACCGGCTGCGGAAAACAACAATAGTATTAAGTTAAAAAAATAGAATAAGTACGTTCCGGACCCCTACGCAGAGGATTGGAACCTTTTTGTAATAATATCAACACCAAAACGCCAGCTTAGCGCGATGATGTCTGACCGTGTCGAATTTATGGTAAATAGGAGCTGTAAAGCCTTCGGTAGGCACTTAACAAGAGTGAATCATAATATTGAAGTTTTCAATATGGTGGAAAGTGAGCCTTAAAGAGAGTACGTTCATCGGTTCAGAGGGGCAGATTGATGCTCAGGTGTAATATGCATACTCACCCCTACTATGAGGCCCTGGTCCAGCGCCTCCCGCGCCCGGTCGTGTATCACGGCGGCCAGCTGGCACAGCTCCACGCCATTGTCCAACACGTCCAGAAAGTTCTCCCCGGACAAATATGTTATACCTGGACACAAAAACAGAGGATCTTACAGTTCCATCAACTATGATAGGAATGATAGGAATTGTAGGTCGCGGGTTCAAACCCCGCCAGGCGCATTACTTTGTGTAGTTAATTTCATCACCACTGCTCTCAAAATGGTGTAGGAAAACATCGTGAGGAAACGGGCATGTCCTAGAACCAAAAATTCGATTTCATGTGAAATTCACCAACCCGCACTGGGCCCGCGTGGTGGATTACGGCCCATTCCCTCTCCTAGAGAGGAGGCCTGTGTTCCAGCAGTGGGAACATTAAAAGGCTGATTATGATAGGAACTGTTACCGCTGAACGAATCTTAGAAGTAATTATCTGCTGTTTTGGCTAATTAGGGGCAATATCTTATCTTTTTTTAGTTACCTTTTAGGTTATTGATAGAACGCAAGCTCTGCATCTATCGCTTCGGCTGAGTTTATAAAGGCATTAATTTTAGATCACTTATTGCCTTTTTCGGAAAAGCCTGATGGTGTACCACGACGGCTAAGTGGAGCGAGCGATAACTTCTAGTTAAGTTCGTTATAAAAGATAAGTGCAATCTCGCCTTTTAGTTAAGTTACAACTTAATTCTTGCACAACTCGTTTAGTAAAACTTATCTACAATGTAAGCGATTGACACACTTAGAGCTTGCTCCTTTCGAAGATATCGTAAAACATAGTCGTCATGTCGACCTGCAGAGTGACCAGTATACGTTGGCCCATTCGCATGCAGTCAATTAATGCTGGACATCCATGCAGCTTTTGCTTGTCTGTCAATATAAGCAACAGCCATCAACAAGGTACCAAATATGCGATTGATTCAAACAGCTCATGTTAAATGCATTTCGCATCGTTGTGAAATTGGTGGGGTTAGTCAACTAAGTACCTAGCAGGAGTCTGGATGTAATGTAGCAAGTTTACGAGTTTGTGAGTGACACTGTGACACTGTTGCATTTACCGGCGCCGCAGACAATGATTGATTTTACGACACAGCATAACTATATTTGCAATGCCTTGACGATACTGAATCATAATCAGCCTTTTAACGTTCCCACTGCTGGGACACAGGAGTCCTCTCTAGGAGAGGGAATGGGCCGTAATCCACCACGCGGGCCCAGTGCGGGTTGGTGGCTGTAAGTCGGGGCCGTTACTACTCGGCCATCACTGCTCAGTTTGATACTGAATAAATACTCATAAACCTACCTTGCTACGAAGAATGATTATAATGACATGACTCCTTGAATGCATGTCACTGCACAGTTTACCTGCTTTTTATTTGGCCTGTTTGGCCTTAAATCCACCTAACTTGGAAGAATTAAGGAAGTGGATTAATCAATGCACTAACGTAAATGATGGACTGACGACTTTTTACTGATCTGGCATTATCATACTCTTAGCATTTATGCAAGCCGCGGAACGTGCCCCGCGCGTGCCCACCCGCCGTTACGCACGTAAACAATGTGATTTAGATCTAGAAATAAGTACGTGAAAGAGCGAATAATCCGGAATTATGAAGCGATGAGTAATAAAACTTTTGAGTTATGTGAGCAGTCCAAGAAATAGTGCGAGAGTAGAAAAAGTATTCGTTTTCTTAGATTAAATTAGCTGAATGGAAAGGCAATATAATTTAATGCCCGTTTTCGTGTTTAATCTAGGTTACACCTAAATATAATGCCTAAGCAAAAGCGGTAAATTCACAGCAAAATAGCCACTCCATATTTGCAAATACTTATATTGAGTGTGCCATTCCAACAATAATTACGAACCGCCTAACCGGGACAGTGAACTTTCACGACGGACATCGGTAGGGATCGAAACCGATCGCATTCTCATGACCTATCGCTGCAGATCTTGCCGACCGGCGCGGTTCTGTGCTACCCTGGTACCGCGGGGGCTTATTAATCGAAGACCTTTGGCCCTATGGCACTGGTTTGTAGATTTATTTTATTACAGGGATCGATATTACGGACTTTGCTTATGGAGGTGGATAAATTGTAGGTATTGCAAACAATACACTTTAATGTATCATTGGAAAATATCTGTAAGTTATCTCTATAGTAAAATTCATCAAATGGAATGACGAATAAGTCTCGCCAAATAAGTAAGTAATAAATGGTATCGGCTCGAGGCAATCGCAGGCTCTTCATGAATTATTAAAATGCGCATACGCAGCTTATACCCAAGCTGGTAATGCACCGAGTGAGGCATCTAAATATGTACTAAACAAATTGATTTATAACTTCGTTAACGGCACGCTTGCTTCTTCTAACTAATTAATTAATTAATTAATGAAAAAGAACCTAGGTGTCTAATTAAATATAGCACCTTCTGGATCAGGTAAACACAATGGTTTTCATTTAAAAATGATAGAAAGAAAGAAAAACAAGAGTAACTCGAAAATAATCATCACGGTTAAACAGGAACACCACCTTTTCATAGCAAAGTCACTGCGGATTAGGGTAATATTTCAGGTAAAACATACACAGAAAGTGCAGACAGTTGTCAATTAAGTAATTTCTATGTGCGGCCTGTAAACTGGTGATGGAAGAATGCAAGCCACGGACGCAAGGAACCGGCTTTGTGATGGCCAAGACACATGTGTGTTATGTATAACGTGGACGCAGAAGATAAATAATATCGGCGCGACTGTGTGGGACCACCCAGGCACCAGGCTCCCAGCACTAGGAGCACAGATTTGCATACGATATTACTAGGAACTCATGGCGCTGAGATAGTTCGCGAGCGCTTTTAGTTGAAAGATATGCAAACATTTGCATTTGGGTGCAGATTTTATTAGTATTCTTCAATTTGAAAATATCCACGTAACTATCTAGGTATGTATGTTTATTGATAAACTTTCGCTGTATCTTTGTGAACTTAACAATCGCGTTACACCTGCATTTCTTATCATTTCTTAAGGACAAGGGACAAGCAATATGAGTACCTACCTACCAATGAAAATCACTAGATAGAAATTCAGAAGACTGATCTGTGGCCGTACTACGAAGTGCCAATGCTATCATGATTTAGTGTGAGGTAAAGGGATAGTGCGATTCGTCTTGTGTAACTCCGTCTCTCTCTGACACAGGAATCATGATGGATTTAAGACGTCATGGTAGGGCTGATGAGCTCAGTGAGTTCTGTGATACTGTTCAACAGTAACAATCAATCAGTTCCACTATCATGTAACAATATTAATCGTCCATACCATACGACAACAATAGAGCTCTTTGTACTGTGGTGAAGATCAAGATTACGCTCCCGTCACGTACGCGATATTCCTATGATCTTGTCATTAAAATGATTTGATTGAGAACCGATTCGATTATACTCGGTATCGATGCGAGTCCTGGGTGATTGTAACTGGGTGTGACCACCGAGGGACAGAGGTGGGCCAGTGATGCAGTCTCAGCGCTGCTGATTGTCTATTATATAATTTAATTAAACATAAATTAGGGTTGCCACTTGCAACCTCTTCTGCAGTTCGATCTACAGAAGAAAATTAAACGAGTTATAATCGAGGCAGTCATTAATTCTTAGTAGAAGAAAATATGCCTCCCGTCTAATCGTACACGTAGCTTGGGTTCTGTTATGTTTGCAGATGACATCGTACAAGAAATATGAAAATAGCCATTTGCTTTACAATATGACGACAAATTGATGTCGGAAATGCGGACTGAACATGCATATTTCAGTCAAGCTATAGACGCTTTCAAAGGGACAGCTGATAGAATAGGCAGAAAGTTTCTTTACGCGACAACACGTCGCGACATTGAAATCTCAAATCTGCAAATACTATTTCTCTTATGAAATCGACAGTACCTAATTAATGTCAAATTATAGTAAAAAAATATAATCGCTTGAATGAGTTGTCTACCGACTTACAATGCAACAAAACCAGTATTTGTCCAACCATTTTTTGCATGCCTATTAAATTCGTAAAAGTTGTTTTTTATTCAGGAATGTAAGATATTTGTGTGAGCGACTGGTCTGATTGTTATCGCTACAATTTATAATTAACTGTAATTAAATTTTATTTCAATGGTTCGATTTGGCGGCGCGCGGCGGTACTAGGGGAATCATGTAACCGGTCTTCATGAAAGCACAGGAGGTTTTTCATCTGCAATTAGCGCGATAATAATCGAAGCGGCAAGCGTCTTACAAAATAAATAAATGAGTGGTAAATAAGAACGTGGCCGCAGAGACGCAGACACAGCAAGGACGCACGTACCGTGAGTTGTAGCGGCAGAATTAAATGGCATTTTAGTGAGATTACCTTTAATGACAGGACACACAGCGAGATGATGCGCACCGGTTGTTAACGTCGACATTCAAGCACTTTTAAGACTATCATTTAAACTTGAGACGACTGTTTATGGTGTCCCGCAGTTTTCAATAAGTTCTAGGTACATCAGATTGGAGACAGATGATAGCAAAACGTTGGTCAGAGTTTTCATAATTTTCCTAAATCCTAACTGAAAATCTTGCTATGAAAAAATGCTTAACTATAAATCAAAGCCCTATTCATTTTGCGCAACCAAGCTTACTGGAAAACAAAAAAATATAGGCAGAAAACTGAATAAGTGGGTAGTATAGGCAATCCTACCGGCATATCCTAGAACCAACAATTCGAAGACATGTGACATTCACCAACCCGCACTGGGCCCGCGTGGTGGATTATGGCCCATTCCCTCTCCTAGGGAGGAGGCCTGTGTCCCAGCAGTGGAGACGTTTAAAGGCTGATTATGTATGTATAGGCCATCTAAATGAAAACTTGTGTCCCACTCGTTAACTTAGTGGAGCTTGTCACCTTGATGGCGCAGTAAGTGCTCCTTTATGACAGAACTTATATTTACACTGGCAGCGCTTCGCGGTTTCACCCACGTAGTTCCCGTTCCCGTGAGAAAATGGGGATAAAATATAGCCTATGTCACCCGGCGATAGTCCAGCTTCGCAACAGTGAAAGAATTTTTGAAATCGGTCCAATAGTTTTTGAGTTCATTCGTTACATACAAAAATACATATTATCTCCTCTTCATAATATTAGTAAGATTATATCCAACAAACCTGACCGCTGGATGAGAAAAACTATGTAAAATAGATAAAAAAACATGTCGATAGTAAATACTGACTTACTGAGTGAACCCTGAGTTTATACAAAATTCGTTAACATTTAAAAAAAAAAGGTCAACGGTACTAATTAATGAATTTGCAACAAATCATACACAATATATTTGTTTTATAAATATACGTACCTAGAGCTTTGCATTGGGTGCCAAAAATATAATTAAATCTGTTCTCCTAATTTGGTGATCACACATCAAGACGACTTATATAATCGAATCTGTAATGTATTTAACCTTAAATTATTAATTTTCGCATTCCGATAACGGTATCACAAGGATGTCCCAGTGGCGGGCACTCGCCGCGCGCCGATTAACGGCCCGCCAACGGAACTTCGATATTGCAATAACTCCATAATTTATAAGGTGTTACTTAGCATGCCGTCATTATGTAAGGCAACGGATTACGCGTGGCATTGAACTTTCAGGGACGTTTGTAAGTGTAATAAAGAATCTTCGGCGATGAAAATTCTTAAGAACAACTAACGGAAATCCATTTAGCAATGAGAGTAAAATTTTCCTTGAATTGAAAACCATATGCAGACCTAAACTTAATGTTCAAAAGTCCTAATTAACAATAGAGTATAGACCCGTAGAAGATATCAAAACGCTTAATCCATTGACTTCTACCAACCGCAAAAATAATATTTAAATATTCATAACAACGCGTCTAGGCAGCGGCAGTTCATGCCGACGACATGAGTAGACACCCTGAACAGCCCAATATTACATTAGCATTTTATGCACGCCTAGTACTCTGCACACTCTTACTGTAATTAGGTAAATTGCTGCTAGCAGAATTAAGTTAAACTTGTATCCTAGAATTCAATTAGTTTTAGCAATTACGCATAACTGAATAATTGTGTTTGCTGAACTTTCGTTGAAATTATGTTAAAGTAGGTAACCACTCTGCCTTATTTCGTCTCTAGGGTTTTACGGAATAGCCAATGTAGGCCGTATTTCATAAATTGGCAACACAATCCTTACAATATTTTTTGAGAAAGAGAATTGACTCAAGCTTTATATTGTGTTGATCACGAATATAACTAAACACATCAAAAGTATCTAGGGATCAACATATATTTTTGCAATAACTTTCCTCCTGATTGATATTAATTAAAATTTTCTTTAAGGATTCATCAAATAAAGTGTTTTCGTTTGTCACAGTAACGATAAACCAAGTCACCTTTGCATTAATAAAGAAATTTGCCATTTTCCTAATAAAGGGATTTTTGACATTTGAACCACTAACATTAAAGTTCGAAAAAAAGACTGAAATAACAGTTTTCTTTAAAATTTTATTGGGTAACTTAAACAATTAATAATCCGTGTTTCTACCGCGAACACTAACAACACAAGAACATCGGTTTGGCATACTCAAAATGAGTTCATCCAAATCACGCTGTGGAATGGCCGCCCATGTTCGTTGCAACAACAAAAAAAGGTCTTCTTGCGACTGGATACCCTCCATATTCGGCAGAGCTCTTCTCTGTAGCATATCCCATGCATGCTCAATCGGGTTCAAGTCTGGCGACTGAGCAGGCCAGGGCAGGACATTGATGTTAGCTGCGGCGAGAGTCTGTCTTACAACTCTTGCGGTGTGCGGTCGTGCATTATCATGCATTAACTGAAATAAGGGACCGATTTGCACTTGTAGAGGAACGATGACGTCTGATACAATCGTCTCAGCATAAATTTGAGCGTTGAGGTTGCCTCTGATCCAAATCAACTCAGTTCTTCCGCCGATCCAAATACCCGCCCATACTATGATGGTTCCACCACTATAAGGATGGACTTCCTGGCAGGATTTTAATCGCTGTTCGCGTCCAGGGGTTCTCCAGTGTCGTATACGTCTTGTATCCGGTCTCATACCAAAACGAGACTCATCAGAAAAGCACACGAAACGCCATTGTTCTTCTGCCCAATTTCTGTGTTCAAGAGCCCATTGATATCGAATCCTACGATTGTGCATTGCTATAGGTGGTACCCGTAGCGGTCTTCGGGAATGAAGGTTCACTTCATGCAAGCGGTTTCTGACTGTTTGGTCGCTAATTAAGTTCCCTGAAGAGTGATGAAGCCTCACGGCTAACATCATGGCGGTTATTGTTGGAGCTCTTCGAGTTAAGATTTGAATGTATCGGTCTTGTCTCCGTGTGGTGCAGCGATACCGTCCTCCATGGCGCTCAGCCAAGGTAAGCGAAGAGCTCTGCCGAATATGGAGGGTATCCAGTCGCAAGAAGACCTTTTTTTGTTGTTGCAACGAACATGGGCGGCCATTCCACAGCGTGATTTGGATGAACTCATTTTGAGTATGCCAAACCGATGTTCTTGTGTTGTTAGTGTTCGCGGTAGAAACACGGATTATTAATTGTTTAAGTTACCCAATAAAATTTTAAAGAAAACTGTTATTTCAGTCTTTTTTTCGAACTTTAATGTTAGTGGTTCAAATGTCAAAAATCCCTTTATTAGGAAAATGGCAAATTTCTTTATTAATGCAAAGGTGACTTGGTTTATCGTTACTGTGACAAACGAAAACACTTTATTTGATGAATCCTTAAAGAAAATTTTAATTAATATCAATCAGGAGAAAAGTTATTGCAAAAATATATGTTGATCCCTAGATACTTTTGATGTGTTTATATGATATGCTTAGGTTTACCTACGTAAAACTAACAACGGAACTTTTCGATCTTGTGTTACATCGACGATTAAAGGTAATCTCAGAATTGAGTAAAAATATCTTAGAACTCGCGTTACCACAACCTATAACAAGTGGGTTTGCCTCAGGGCTCATCACTGGGCCCGATAATGGACACGAATCAACGACCCGATAGGTGATGGTCTAAATGCTGAGGCATTCATATGTTACAACACATTTGTGTGGTCATGTGTCGCTGGCTATTACATCGACCCGCGGCGTCACCCGCCCGGGACGGGCCCGATCACGCGTGGCACTAATTACTATTTACTAATCACTAGCCTTACTTATGTTACGGTATCGCTCATTGATGCCCTACATTCGTGACGCTTTTTGTATAAAACCATCCGTCATCGCTTGCACGGATAATTCATGAGTTCAATGAAGCATAAAACACAATGCATGTGCGAATCGATACATTTAAGCCATATCCTTCTAATGTGATGACTATCACTGGGATATAAAGCTCATATTGCTTTGTTGGGGGATGTAATCATGATGATGTTCTGACAGACAAGAAATTGAGGAGACAAGTATGAAACGTAATGTCTGTCTCGTGCGTGTCATGTTGGTTTAAGACACGATAATCTCTTATAATGCCACTATTACGAACATTATTGTAAATTATATGGTTAATACGTAGGGGAAGAGTTTTTCCAAATAAATGATGTTGTAACATAATAGAACTTGTCGGAAAGACATACAGTTCCCGGCCGAGCGGATCACCCGACAAGCTCGCCAATTAATTATAATGCATCATAACATATAGCATAATCAGCCTTTTAATGTTCCCAATGCTGGGACTCAGGCCTCCTCTCTACCCCACCGAATGTGTCTCCACGTTGTCGTCGTGGTGGGGCTTGAGCGTCCCAATGATCTTGCGAGCTTTCCCGGTAGAGCCACTCATGCCGGAAGGTCGCAAGTGAGGGATCAGACCAAGAGAGACACACGCTTGCTCGCTGCTCTCTGGTACGCGTCTGATCATCAGACGTGACTGAGAGAGCAGCGAGCAGGTGGAGAGGGGAGGTTAGAAGAGAGGGCCCTGAGAAGGGGCGGAGCGAAAAGGGACCACACCCTTAAAAGGAACAAAAAATGAAAAAAGACGCTTGCAAAATGAGTCCCCAGGTGGGTCCCGACTGCTCAGCGGTCGGGGAATCCCACCCCGCTTCGGCGGGCTGCCCTCCGTACTCTGGGGTGGGCACCAAACGTCTTCCGCTTGCCAGTGGCAACAAGAGCCGAGGAGGCTCCGAGTCATCGTCGTCATCCGGATCTGACTCCTTTAAAGAGCTGATGGCGTACGAGTTTGGAGAGGAGGGTTCGCCTGAGCGCCGGGGTGGTGCGGAGTCGGATTCCGGCTCCGCCCCAGACCTAGTAACGGTCAGCTCGGCGGGCTCTGGATCCGGAAGAGAGGGGGCTGCTGCGGAGAACGGCAAGTTCTTCCGCAAGCGGCCCAGACGGGAGGATACCGGGGGGTCGTCCTCCGAGGGCGAATTTGCCTCCGCCCGCAAAATCCCCACCGCAAGGCGGGGCAGGGGCTGTGAGGCAGGGAGGGGGCTGGCTCCCTCTACCCGGGAGGTGGAGAGTCGGGCCGGGAGGCTGGTGGAGGAGGGGCGTCGCCCTGGAGGGAGCGGTCGTAGGGCTCCCTCTACTCTTCCGCCTACTCTCGACTCCGACGACTCGGAGCCCCCGGGAGAGGTGCGTCTCACGGTTGAGGAGAAGAGGGCCAAGCTGGAGGAGGTCGTGGAGGCCGCGATCCGCGCTGTGGCCTTTAAGAGGAAGCAGTCCTCTAAGCGGGAGGCCATTAGCGCGGCCAAAGCCTCCATTATGGCGGCGGCGGCGGCCAACGTCGGCAGGTCCGAAGAGGCGACAGAGTTGCGGGCGGAGGTCGCCCGCCTCGCGGCCGTAACGGAGAGACTCATAGCGGAGAATGAGTCGCTCCGGAGGGACCTGGCTGACATGGCCAGAGCGGCCTCTGAGGGGCCAGAGCGGCCTCTGAGGGGCCGCAGGGGGGGCTGAGTCCGGCGGCGCTGGAGGGGAGCCAAGTGCTGAGCCAGGTGCGGAGCCTGGTGCGGCAGGAGCTGGCTCCCTTCCGGAAGCAGTTCTCCGTTTTGGAGGACATGGTCCGGCGTCCCCCGTTACCGGCGGCACAGAGGCCCCCGGGACAGCAGAAGGCGGCTTCGTACGCAGCCGCGGTGGCTGCTGGCCCGGGAACGTCCGGCCAGGCGAAGGCCAAGGCGGGAGCCGCGCCAGCGCCTGTGGCGCCGGCGTCGCAGGCGCTGGCGACCAAGTCGGCCCCGGCGAAGAGGGGAAGGAGGAAGGCTGGAGGGGGAGCGGCTAAAGCTGCTGCGTCAGTGGCGCCGCAGCCGCCCCCACCCCCAACCTCGGACCCTCCTGCGACCGGGGCCGGGTGGCAGGTTGCTGGAGAAAAGCGGCAGGCCAAAAAGGCGGCCAGGAGCAAGGCCAAGAGGCAGCGGCGGAAGGCCAACGCCATCGCGGCGAGGCTTCGCGCCCCGAAGTCCGCGGCTGTGGTTTTAACACTGCAGCCGGAAGCGGAACAGAGGGGTGTGACGTACCTCGCCCTGATGAAGCGGGCGAAGGAGGCGGTGAACCTCCGGGAGCTGGGCATCACTGGGGGCCTTGGGATCAGGAGAACCCTGACCGGTGCCCGGAAGCTCGAGCTCGCCGGAGCGGAGAGTGGCCCGTTCGCGGACGCCCTGGCCGAAAGGCTGAAGGAGGTCCTCCCCGCGGACGAGGTTCGAGTGTCCAGGCCGACTAAGTGCATTGACATGCGCATAGTGGGCCTGGACGACTCCGTGACGGAGGAGGAGGTTGTGGCCGCCGTCGCCAGGACTGGGGGGTGCTCTGCCGAGCTCGTCAAGGCGGGCACCCTCCGGCCTGACAACACGGGCATGCAAACCCTTGTGGTGAGCTGCCCCGTGACGGCGGCCAGAACAGTGTCGGAGGGTCGAAGGCTCTTGGTGGGGTGGGTTTCTGCGCGGGTAAAACTGCTGGAACCCAGACCTCTGAGGTGCTACCGCTGCCATGTGGGCAACCACACGGGAGCTATGTGCCCCTCGGAGGTGGACCGCAGTGGACTTTGTTTCCGCTGTGGTCAGCCCGGTCATCGGGCCGGCTCGTGCGAGGCCACGCCGCACTGCAGTGCATGTGCGGCTGTTGGCAAGCCGGCCGAGCACTGGGCTGGGGGAAGGGCCTGCGTGCCATCCGCCCCGACCAAGGGCAAGAGGTCCGCCGCCGCCGCCGCCTCTGCCGCGGCTTCCGTCGCCGCTTCTGCCGCTTCTGCTGTGGGTGCTGCGACTCCCGGTACTCGGGAGGGGGCTGAAATGGAGTGCCAGTAATGGTCCCATTTCGGCCTCCTCCAGAGACAAGTCGGCCACTGTGCTATTGCGCAGTGGCTGATGCCTGTGGACGGTGAGCGTGGGTGGCTCGCCGTCCGATACCAGGCTGCGTCGACGACGCGTTGTGCTTCACGCGCGCCTCAAGGAGCCGTCAGCACCAGAGACGGGGCCCCATAGGGTCGGTGCCTGCTAGGGTTGCGGAATTTGTTCGAGAGAGTTGCCGCGGCCCTGGAACGCAAAGGGCACATGGAGGAGCACGGGTGGGTTTTAGTCAGTAAAAGTCTGACACTCCCTTCCGCTCCGCCCAGAGCGGGAGAAGTCATTTGATGATTTCCCATCCAAAAAAAAAAAAAAAAAAAGGCCTCCTCTCTAGTAGAGGGACTGGGCCGTAATCCACCACGCGGTTCCAATGCGGAATGGTGAATGTCACATGTCTTCGAAAACATCGTGAGGAAACCGGAATGTCCTAGAACCATATAATGTATCGTTATCGTAAAAAACGAGAAATTCAAACAATCAGATAGACAGTGGCATTCGTTTGACGAACTATTCTAAAGACGATCAATACAAATCGTCTTTCAAATGAAGTTTTTATAACGAGACAAGATACCCTTCACCCAAAAGGAGGGGACGTTATGTTTTATAGCCGTCATGTTGATAACAATCAAGGAAAATCTGCAGGAAATAATAAATTACAATGAATACTTAAATTCGTTATTAGCCAGCCTCGCCTCACCATACAATAATGTAACTTGTACAGGATTTCAATAGTTTACTCATCGGAAAACGTCTGCTTTGAATAACTAGGAGTACATAAACGAGCAGAGTTAACTCGGAAAGCATATCTGTTTGTATTATTGTCTCCTTTGAATCTTATTTGTATTTCTTGTTAGAAGACCGCACACAGGTTCTATCTGATATGAATTGATTGTTAGAAACATGATTGTGCCACCTAGAAGTGTCTTCGTAAATCTGCGCGCTTGTCTTCGCACGTACAACACCACTCATTGACGCCTTATAGATAAGCGAAACCGAAAACCTATATAATTTTTCTGTTGTTTCATTTGTTTTTCTATCTCCAGTATGTGATAAATCGGTTATTGGTTTCGGCCGTATTATGTCAACAACATTACCTACTATCAAAAAGCAGAATTCATTAGTACGAGTATATCGGGGGTTATTGGGCATCTATTTGAAAACTTGTTCTGGCAATTAAGAAAACATGGAGAGCTTCGAACAGCCTAATTTGAATTTAAACTGTAAACGGATTGCAGCACTGAAAATTCAGAAATAGATTTATGTTCCAACCAAGTTGCAGTGCAACGTGCAGATTTTGTAAACAAATTTAAATAAATATTTTTTATGACTAGCGTTTAAACAACGTTGGTGGACCGAGGAATTCAGAAACGAAACCTTTTTAACGTAACCAAGACGTTAAGGAAAACATTCACATATTAAATACTAGCAGCGCCCTGCGGTTTCACCCGCATAAGTTTCGATCCCGTGGGAATATTGGGGTAAAAATATATCCTATAGGTTAATCCTCGTTATAAACCATCTGTGTGCCAAATTTCATCCAAATCCGTTTACAAGTTTTTGCGTGAAAGAGTAACAAACATCCATCCATTCTTACAAACTTTCGCGTTTATAATATTAGTAGGAATATGTATGTCTACACCTATCAGCTCTAAATCTGTTACGGTAGTCAAAATAAATTGGTATTGATTCATAAACAGCTCTTGTTTATTTACATATGTTGATTTCATGTCCACCTACATCGAGGCATGAGTTTGTCATGGAAGTAGTAAAGTGAGGCTGCTAATTATCAGCTCATCTCATGGCGCGGCCCGGCGCTCCCACGCGGCCGGCTTGAAGCTCGCCACAAAAACGCCGCGCGCGCTTATATGGCAGCGATGATACAATCACTAGTCGCACAAATTGTACTTTATTATTACGATTCCTTGGCCCTGTAGAATACTATAAATATATTTCAAGAATTTGGAGCGGACTTAATCGTATTTTGATTTGAATTTATTGATATTACCTTTTAATAATTTACAAAACATTATTTTGGACCACTAAAGTCACCTCTGTTGATCTTTGATTAGAGTAACTAATGGCAAGGATAGAGTTATTCTAGTTTATGGCGCGTTTCTAAATATAAACTTAATAATAATAGAGTACTCGAGTCCCCCTCGATTCAGAACTTGTTAGTTCACTTGAACAGCGCAACGAAGTGCATGTAATGATGAGGTTAATGCTAACATCTCCGGAGCTGACGAGTATCTGGTGTAATGAAGTGCTGCCGGATCTACTTGTCATTCAGTTCGCAGAAACATCAATGTGCACTATTGATGTGCAACATTTCTTTTGGAAACCCGCATGGCATTTGCAAGTCGGAGAAACTCGTAAAATTGCAATTTTTCACGGCGCTCGCTCCGGATTATATAAGTCATACAACGTTATTGTTCACTGCAGACCAACGAGCCGATAGTTTGAACATTACTTCTTTTCTTAAAGTTTTCTATTCTAATAATAACGGCTTGTCGTGTTTTCTGTTTGGTGATAGTTACATTGCTAACAGCCGCGTCAGTTTCCCTTCAAAATGTGGTACTTACCTATAGTTTTATTGATCCAGTCGGCCAGGTCCTCCTGCAGCGGGAACAGCTGCCTCGCCTGCGAGTACAGGATCTTTTCCCGGTAGAAGTCCTCGTCCTCCGAGCAGGGCGTCTGCGCCGCCAGCGCACAGTCCGCGCGCTCGAAGCTGCTGCTCATCTTCCTATTCACCACGATGTCTCCGTGACCGATATGGCGTTCCTCTTCCTCCTTGCCTCCTTCAAACGAGCTCCGGATATACTCGAAGGCATTGGTCCTCTCAAAGGCATTAAATATCCTATCAAAGTTGCCGCTCAGCGGTCGGTCGAAGCTCTTGGGCTCGACGGAGGTCGGCGAGGTGACCGGCCCCCACGACGTGCGGCTGCCGATGGCAGTCGGCCCGCACCGGTAGTATGCCATGTCAAGGCTTCCCTGCAACAAGCACAACACAACAGTGAACATCGATTCAATTTTAGATTAGACGCTAGCAATGCATCCACTTCAACTGAACAGAACACAACTTGAAATGCAAGCTTGTAATAACAGGTAAACATGAATAGATTCAGTTTTAGAGTCGGATATTATACCTAACGAGGATTTCGATGAGCATCATTCCGCCGCATAATCGACCATTTCAACAAACATGAACTACATAATAAAAGAAGTTTAAAGAGAACGTTTGGCAACCAATTTTCTGCACAAGACTAATTTGCATGTCTGACAAAGGCTGTGTTCGGTAAAAACTAACTAATGATGAGGCGAAGGTCGCTGGCGCTCTGACGGACGGTAATTAAGACACAAAGTGATCGCTGACACAGAGATATGAACGCTGACAGCCTGTAATTTACCGACAGGTTTGGGTGAATTCATTTTGTAATAACAATGATTTTGTTTTGATTGGATGCGCCCACTTCAGGCATTATTATTAATCTTAAAATTTGCCACACATGACTTGGTAATAAAGTGAGGCTGGCTAAATGGGTCAGTTCGGTATCATCGGCTTATTACCAAAGAATACAATGACACTGATGAAATCTTCGACTCTGTGCTGAATCATATTATTACAACGATGCTCGGAAATGTGTCTTCATGAGAATTCTAGTTTTAAGACTTTTTGTCGAGAGACTAGCGCTGGCGCCGCAGTCTGAGGGATCGTCGGCAAAAAGACAAAAGGCAGGAGCCGCGGTAGATCACACGGTGCTCGTAGTGCCATATATGTGCCGGTCGTGATGCGAGTACCTCGGGACGTGACGAGAATGGGGCCCTACACCACGATATTCGGTATTGTTTCAGTTTGGGACTTGACAGAATAGAGCTTCCATCATGCCATTCAAAACT
Source organism: Hecatera dysodea (assembly GCA_905332915.2). Classification (NCBI taxonomy): domain Eukaryota; kingdom Metazoa; phylum Arthropoda; class Insecta; order Lepidoptera; family Noctuidae; genus Hecatera; species Hecatera dysodea. Next base: position 23,145,113 of record HG995290.1, read on the forward strand.
TTTTGGATATGTATCGTTACTTCTGATAAATGATATTTATTTTGTAAGTAGGTTAAACATAACACTTTTACTCATCAAATATTTCTGGTCATTTTAAGCTAGATGAAGCCGGTATTTCCTAGCCGTCTACCCTGAGAAGAAACACCGAAACAAACTCAGAGGTCAAAGTCTCTTTTAAAGTCCATACAATCCGTACTGGTCAAGTCATATGAGAACCATGTAGATTAATGTCTGAGGTAGTCTTTTGAGGAAAGTGCCACATAAATTTGAGTGAACCTGTCCAGACAGTGCAAGCATTTGTCAAGTACCATGTAGCTCAAACTTAGAACTTTAAGGAACAATACCAAAGTAAGGACATTTGGGTAGGCCGCAAGAATTACTCAAACAGCCAGACAAACTAATATGGCGATCTACATAGTCCTCACAGATATACAACGACTTCTGAAATGTTTTACAAAAGATCGCTCAATCCTTTTGGGATATGTCGCAGGAATTCATAAAGCCTAAAGGGAAAGGGCACACAAGCGGTGACATAGATTCCAATGATCATGCCTCATAGAACATAACATTTCGCAATGCCATAAATTATACCTTCCGTTTGTATTCGCGAGGCGGATATTATACTGTGTTTAAACTACAATAATGTCACAAGCAGTAGCATGCGTTACTTATGAAAGGGAGCCGGGTATACAAGGGCGAGCAAATCTATATACATAATAAAATCTTACACTCGCGATGTCCGTACATTGAGTATTTTTGTGTAGAAATATCTGAGAAACGTTACAAAAAAAACAGAACAGGGAATTAATTTTTCGAAATCTTTGTCTGTTTATCTGTATGTTTGTGGGAGCACCACGCAAGAACCACTGATTATTGGATTCGAAATTTAGATAATTAGACATATTGAAGGTAATTTGGAATTTTATCGAGGCTTGATTTCATAAAAATCGACTCACAAAATCAAAAGATAATGAATTTCTAAGTTTAGTAAGAAACTTCATTGAGTGACTGAGTCCCACACGCATCACGTAAAAGTACAAAACCAATATAAATTTGTGTTATACATAAGAAATTATAGTATATAACACTATATATAACATCACGCTACAACCAACAGGAGCGGAGCATCAATGCAAAATGTTATTTTTTGTCTCTTATGTGACGCAGACGAAGTTGCGCGGGTTAGCTAGTAAATAATATAAAGACAAACAATTTTTTTTTCTTTTCTGTGAAGATGACTAGACTTCATGTACACGAAGTCTAAGACTCGTGTCGCTCGTGTGCACCCGGCTCTATGTCGTGTGTGTATGGTGTTCAGCGGTGTCCATTGTGCGGGGAGGTCCTAGCTTGCGCCTGCGCGTGATCACGTCCTGGGAGCAGGAATTGGACATGTCCTCCGTGAGCTATTGTCCGAAATACGAGCAAAATTTACAACCATTGTGAAAAGGTAGGGAAGCAGACATTCAACATTAATGATAGTGGATTAAAAGAAGCATTAACCTTATCGAGGAATGCAAAAATTAAATTGACGAGCGTTCTTATTGAAAAGCCAGTTAACTGAGTGAAAACATTGTCTAGCACTAACACGCAATAACAAAATAAAATTATCAATAACTGTTTAAACTTATTCAAATGACGTTGTCCCATGAAATTGTAATATTTTCCCCATGGCAGTTGATTTATGTGAATGGGAGCAATTGGGACGAGCCGGCACCGCGCCCCGCACCGCCGGCCCGTCCCAACGGCGATGCGGCACGGAACCACCGGAAATCGATTGCAAAGAATTGGGACAATATTTTGCATGCCATTACTTTATTTCTATTTCAAAATTGTACCCTTTGCCCAAATTTTAGAGTACAATTTTCTTTGTTTCCTTTTTTGATGGAAGATAGCACGCGAGAACAGGTGCAGGTGACGTGTGGTTTTCTTCACGCGAACGCGACTCTATAACGAAGAGTTTTTTCGAAGAATAAGTAAAAATGCAAGGAAAGTTTCGACTCAGACTACTTTGTACGCCGTTTTCCTCACACGAAATTGTATTATAATAGAAAACTGAATGCATTATGACAAGAAACTGAATGTTTCGTGTTGTTTGTCATCAATACAGTCGAAAACATCATAATAGCCTTCTGTTTTTACGACTTTGTCCTTTACTTTGTAGTAACATTTTAGTATAAAGGTATGTTCACACCATGCCGCTGCGTTGGTTGTCAGTAGATGACGAAACGATGGCGAGCCTTGCTGCGCAGTGGGCCTGGCGTCAATCAGCATAAAGTGGTCGGCCTATGTCGTGTTGCCCACGCGCGCCGGCCCTACGACACACGGCTACAGGCTAAAAAGGCTCTAAAAAGTAAAATGATGCGCTTTGAGCGAACTGCCCTACCCTTTAGAGGAATCTGAGGGTGTGTGGTGTGGTGTGGTTTGTAAAGGAAAGTATATGAAAATCGAACGACGACGCACGAAGTGCTAATATTTAATACATGGTTCTTTTTTGGTTAACAGCTTCATTTTATAACTAATAAAATTTGTTTTCAAATGATCTTCTTGAGGCTAATAACAATTTTGATCCCATATCGTCTCTGTTCAATGATGCAGTCGCCAGCCCTAGTCCGAGCGTACAGGTCAAGTTGAGCGGGCCGGTCGCGACGTTCAAGAAAATCGACCATTTACGCAAATTACACACAGACGCGAAGGTCTCCCGGCGCGGCGGCTTTTTCATTACGACGCTCTTGAGCCCGTTTACACGCTGCGTTTACGTGAAAAATGTACACGCGGTCACTTGCAGACGGAAGGATGAACGCGTCTATAATGACAAAGTTCAGGCGATTTATTGATATCTTATTACTGCGAAACAAGTTCAGAGCAGTCGTAATGAAAGGTATTGTGCTGCTCCAAGAGATTGAAAGGGACAAGATAAATTGCACATCATTACTCTGACAAACAGCTCGGATACTTAACGACCAATTCAACTTTGAAAAGGAAGAATCAATGTGATTGAATAATACGAAGAAGAAATTGTCCTTAAGTGACTAGGGCAACAGGAATATTGGAGACGTCTCCCGGTGAGTGAGGAGTCAGTCGTCGGCCGGCGGTGCGTTGACTCCTGTACGCTCCTTAATTGGATAATCACATTCACTCCCGCGAAGAGCCGAGTTACCAATGCAACTCGCGCATTGTCCGCATTGCATACATTCATGCACATCTAAGATTTCAGAGTGATACGGGCTTGTTGCGGAATTTGTTCGAAAGAGTCACCGCGGCCCTGGAACGCAAAGGGCACAAGAAGGATCACGGGTGGGTTTTAGTCAGTAAGAGTCTGACACTCCCGCCCAGAGCGGGAGAAGTCATTTGATGATTTCCCATCAAAAAAAAAAAGGGTGATACGGGCTTTACGTTCAAGTATAACATTGACTTGATGACCCGATTGATTTGTGTTTTCTTCGGTTGCTCGCTGCGTTTTATGAAATAAGGACTTTGCGTTTTTCATTTGTCACGAAATTTTATCAATTACAGTTTTTCAGGAAAACATTCCAGTTTCTGAGTAACCTTTACACGACAAAACTAATCCAGGATTGAGTAAAAACTGCGCTATCGGTGGTGCATTAGTAGTGCACCGCGGTTACGAGCTGGCGGTATCGTGTTACCGCTCCATTGTGAGGGGACACATTTGGACTCGGTCACCGCACGGCACTCTCTGATAGAGTGCAAAGTCTTCTGAGATTATGATTGCCTACTACTTGCAATTCAGGTAACAACGGAAATATGGACAAAAGCATTCTTGGTGTCTATCTGATGGATGGTCATGGTTTACCAAAATAAAGAAGTGGAAAATTGTTCAAAAGCAACACAACAAAGAACGAAACAGCTCGTACAGTAGTTGCAGATAGCCGGCTCACTCGTTTTGCAACGATTTGTAAATGTAAAACATGCATGCAGTAAGTTGGTACAAGCCGCTCGACAAGCCCGAGGACTGGTCGTCAGCGATCGCCGCGCAGAGCTATCTGCCGCGAGTCATCGACCCGGGAAGGGAGGACGCTATCGACGCGGATCCATGTCAAGAAATCGCAGATACTTCAATTGATCCTGTCGCACTTAGAAAGCATTGAAGGAAAACGGTACTTATGCTTAATTGTACTTGTATTGGCTTTTACTGTGGCTGTGCCCGTTGAGTCTGCTTTGTAGATATCCCCGGGAAAGGAGTTGATCGGAATGCGTATATACATATGTACCGCTGAATTTGACCCAAAGGACCAGCTGGCGAACAGTGTTGTTTCAAGAAATTATAACTCAGTTAAGTCGTAAAACAAAATGTTTTTCGCATTAGGAAGTCGTGTTAGTTATTGGGGCCAGTCCTAAAAGGTCAGCTTTTACGAAAGGTAAAGTAAATAGGGTAGTTGACTAAAAAAATCTAATTAGTCCGTCAGATAGATTTCCAAAAAATATTGGACACGTATTTTTTCTTTTTTCACGTAAACGAAAAATGAAGACGATACAGTGCGTTGAAAACTCGTGTGACGTCACTACTCGCTACAATTATTACCGAGCCGTAACGTCACAAGCCCCCACTCCTGATCTTTGATGCTATGTATCTTCGTCAGTTTTTATAGATTTGATAAAGGAAAAAATACGTGTCCAATATTTTTCTATAATCTAACTGACGGACTAAACATAATCATATATTTTTTACTCAGGAAACATCCCTATTCACGACTGCCGAGTGATGTAGTAATGTAATTGGTCACCCCTTCAACAGCATGTTAACAAGATTACTGGCGAGCAAATCTGTGTTGTAACGTAATAAAAGTCTTATCTTAACTTCGTTAAGTCAGTTCTCTTACAGAATAATGTAGGTGATATGAAACGGCATAAAGTGGAAATCGTTTTTCTTAGGAAGATAGAAATTGTAACACAAACCTCACATCTAAATACGAGTTCCAAAGATAAGATAAGATCATTTATTTGTATAAACATGTGTATGTTAAGATGCAAGATAAATTCAATACAGTTCAACATGTTTTGCCGTAACTGGCGTACAATATTATTTAAAAAAACATTTGAAAACATTAAAGATTCAGTCAAATCAATAATAGTCAATACATAAAAATAGTCAAAATTCAATTACAGTCAATGTAGAATAATAAATAGGAATCTCAAAAATCGTCTTTTGTAATGCGCACAGCAAGGAGTGGAACTCTCTGCCTGCGTCTGTGTTTCCGAACGCATTCAACCCTAATCTCTACAAAGTTAGAGTGAACAGGCGTCTTCTGGGTAAGCTCATTCCATCGTCGACTATGTCTCTGTCACCTGACTAAAACCCCGACCTAGACTAGAGTCAAGAGCAAATCCATTTCTCAATAAAAAAAGAAGTAGATATTATTGGTTTATACTTTCTTCTATGTTTTTGTTGAATTGCTCACAAATACCAGGACGCCATAAACTGGTGGGCGATTGTAATGAAAAAACGTGCGGAAACCAATTCAATTTCACAATGTTCAGGTATCGGTGTCACAGTTACCGCATCTTAGCGGTATGCCGCGCGGTACTCGCTCGGGTTCTAGGCGACTTTACCGCAAGACACATATACTCGCTTTCGACAGACGGAGTCGGTTAACTCCGTGGTTTACTCACAGTTCTCAAGTTTGAACATGAACTGTTACGTGTATTGATGAAATACAATACGTCTTATGTAATATTTATAATCAAAGTATTCCTCACATCCCAAGAGAATGACAATGACACACAAGAAGAATTCAGCTAGCCTTCATTAGTGCCAAAATATATGATTTCGAGTGTAAAATTCAATTTCGCTCCAACCCGGGATGTTGAAAAGTTGAAATCACTAATGCGTATCAGCGTGCCGAGACTCGGCATAATTTCACCCAATCCGTGGCTCTCTCTCAGCGCTCAAATTCCGCACATTAGTGGACATTGCCGTGCAGCGGGCGATCTGTCACGTCGACCACGCGACGTTGACGTGGCGGCTCTGCGCCGATCACGTCAGTGGACGGGAATACTTACGCTTATTTGTAAGTTGGTGTACGCTGAACATACATACATTGTATAAGTCACCGGCAAGCTCCGTAAGATTATAAAACATCTTGACAGATTGTAAACTGTCGATAAATTGTCAACTGCATATTTGGAACAGTTTTTTACGCATCAGTGGTAGTGGAGCAACACGTTGTATTGAACACACGCGTTGTTTTGTTCTAAAGCTATGTCTACTGATGAGGGAAGCCCGGCCGGCTTTGATGGAGACCAGCACTTAATGTATGTGCTGAACGGTCTACCGAACGGAGAGCTTGTGCAATTTAGGCACAGTGGCTTGAACAAGATAATAATCCTGGAGCAATAATGAGTACTACATTACTGTCAGTGAGTTTCTATATCCATGCCATGAAAGGAGCGGGTAGAAGAGACACAACATTCAAACCGCATCATCATCTTCCTGCCCTAATCCCAAGTTACTTGAGGTTGGAACAAAATTTGTTTTGCCCTCCTGTCTTGTAACAAGTCTTCTCTCACACAACTCATCCATCCTTTCTTTGGCCTCCCTCTATCTCTCTCTATCCATCTACATTTATATTCATAACCTGAGTTTCATTTAGACCTGTAGCGGCTGTAGCAGAATAAATGTTCTATGTAGTTCGCGTAACGTACGCAAAGCACTGCACCTTTCAACTCGACGAAAATAGAAGAAAAGGGCGGTTTCTGGTTTCCGTCGCTCGACGCACTTCCACGTAAAAATATAAATTGCATTCACAAACAAACCGTGTGTAAACATATACTGTAGACTTTAACACGACGGCGTAGAGTTCTTTTTGTTTGTTTACTTTTTAATAGTTTCAATAGGGCAGCGAAGTGGAGAATTTGGTACAAGTCAAAAGTTACGAGAGGTCACGAATTTTTGTTATTGATTCTAAAGTAAAGTCATTCAATCATTATCGAAAGTGATTTTTCTAATGCAAAGGCTAATCGATCATTTGTTTAAATTATTAAATCTAATCATTCGCTACGTGTTCGCAAAAGGTCGACCATTCAATATTAAAACGACATTCACATCTCATAGATTTAAACAATGCGATACAAAATGTTGCAACACTGCAGATTTGCAGAACCAGTTGTTTTAGTCATTCAAAAACATTATGAAATCTGTTGACCTATCATTAATCAATTTGCAAAGATTGGCTAAGCACAATTCGTCGTTCAATGTCAATCTTTGGTTTGACATCTGCAGAAAACAGGCCAGGACCTAGTCAACTACAGAGAAGAAGGGTTTCCGTGCTATTAACAGAAAAAGAACACGCATCTTGTAAAGCTCCCTTGATTTTTTAATTTTATTATAATTATTTTTATAATTTCTTATCAAAGCGGCAATAGCACACTGTGAAAATGTCAACTGTCACCTGTCAATCACGGTTTATGAGATACGTCTGTGAATCAGCCCGTGGATCGACAGACGGACGGAAACTGATTCTGTATATTAGGTATAGTTTTCACTCAGTTACCTACAAAGCAATAACTTTATTTTGATTCCCGCGGTCTCGTGTAAACTTGAGCTGTATGCACACTGACGAAGGGCGACGCGGCGGAAGCCCCGCGCCCCGCACCCCCGCTACTCTTTATGTGTTCATTGATGAATCGAGTGCACTCCATCAATTGCGCAACGCTGACGCACCTCACTGAATACTGCTCGATGAATGAACTAGAGAAGTGCCATTACATACAAATAAGTTGGGCAAAGAATAAGTCAAACTTCGCGTAGGTGTCAAAGAACAAGCCTCGCTTACGTTCTGCTTGATACTTATAATGTACATACATAGTTGTAGAACTGGCCTTAACAACGCCAACACCAATTTTATTACGTCAATATTAATAACAAATGCAGTTTTACCCGCTACCGTCACCGAAGCACATCAACTTTGTAGTCCTCTGGTACATTTATGTTGCCCTGGTACCGCGCCTCTATGAACACACCTTTGTACTGGAGTGTGAGCATTAGCGATGCATCGTTAGCACTGTTAGCGATCGACGATCAATGAGTGCTCGAAGAAAGATCGCTCCAAATTCACTCATGATTTATTTATTTTCAAAGCAGCGAGCGGTTTCGACATGACGCTCCAAATTGTAACAGTAACAATTTGGAAGTATTGTTTGGGAACGTTTTGTTTTAATGACCTAATTTACTTGCTCAAGGCGAAGCATAATTTACTCGTTTAGTCAAGTAACAACAGAAGGCCAACAAAAATACAAATAAGGAAGCAGAATGATGTGCAAACAGCGGTACTTAGCAATAATTACAAAAACAAAACTAATGACGTGGGATTTTGACGAAACAGCAATTCTATAAATGTAGAGTAAGAAATTTACTAAACGGATGAATAAGACATTTCTCACAGTTATGCAGCATTTCAATCAGAGCCGCCGAAACCACAACACGTCGTTAGCAAAGTTAGCATTTGCAGTCGCGAGAGTTTACCAAACATTACATCTGTGCAGTCATAGAATCATGTAAACATTGGGCAGGACTTCAAACACCCACGCACAGCTTCGGTCGCGGGCGCATCCGTCTGGCACCACGGAGTGCATGGCAATGTTTACGATCCGAGACTAGCACCCACGCGCACTGTTTTATGTTCCTGCAGGAGCGGCCATTGCTAATAAATTTACTAAAAGGACAAAATTCCTAACGGTGCACGTGCAGTGCGTGAGGATTTCTTAAATCCATCATAATAATATCTGCTTAGGCAGCATCAAAATCAGTGGTAGTGCTGCTACAGAATCTTAACCACCAAACACTCTAAGTACTAGGCGCTCATATGCGAACAGAGCCTTTCCAATTTCCAAGTATGAAGGGCTTTATTGATGTGCACGATGCCTTCTCGCTTGGCCATAAAGTGTGCCATGGATTGCCGTGTCCCACACCCACACAAACAACATGCCACTCATGTTGTATGAGGTTGTATGGGACAGATTAGGTCGACTTTAATTAGTGTGTAGGACACGTTTGGTAATACGTGTTACAACAAATTAAGTGGAATTGTTTTGACTAAAAAAATCTAATTAGTCCGTTAGATAGATTTCCAAAAAATATTGGACACGTATTTTTTCTTTTTTCACGTAAACAAAAAATGAAGACGATACAGAGCGTTGAAAACTCGTGTGACGTCACTGCTCGCTACAATTTTTACCGAGCCGTAACGTCACAAGCCCCCACTCCTGATCTTTGATGCTTTGTATCTTCGTCAGTTTTTATAGATTTGATAAAGGAAAAAATACGTGTCCAATATTTTTCTATAATCTAACTGACGGACTAAACATAATCATATATTTTTTACTCGGGAAACATCCCTATTGCATACGCATCATAACAAGGTGTTGATTGTTAAGTTTTATCTGCAGTAACATTGATCCTGTTACTCAGCTTTAAGTCCACTTTCCATTTGTATTAGTTTCAATATCTGTCTACATTCGTTGGACAGGTAACGAGCTACGACTCAGTCCGCCGCAGGCTTATGTAAACAAGTCGGTATTCAAGTCAGTGCAGCGCACATAATGTGCTTACTAAGTGCCGGTAACGAGGGAAATGGACCACAACCATAGATTACCATACGAACGACTCTCGACACACCGACACACGCTAAATTAGTACAAATACGTGATAGGTATTCTGTGGCCTTAAAAACATCAATCTCTTTGTTATGTGTGGTTTCGGAAGTTATTAATTCTGTCAGAAAGTTATTGTGGTTATTACGAACGATGAATGGGCAATTTCATGTACTTTGTTATGCAAATAGGAACATTCCTAAATACGCATTCGTAGTAATAAACGCGGATTTTCTGAATAATCTATTGTTACCGTGAATTTAATATATGACTTACATAACTTGAAAAATGTGCGCTTACAATCCCAAAGAGGACACACGTACCTTCTAAAGTTCTGTTCTACGAGCAGATTATTTCAATAACTTAAAGAAATTGACTCGCTTTCAAATCGGAAACTCTCAGCTGACCTATTAAGGGATTCTTGACCCCTTCCCGCGTCCTTGTCACATCTAGTCACATTTGTGACACCCCCCTCCCTAGTGTGACGTCACTTATTTTACAATTTTATTCGTGTATTTAATCGTGTTTTACACTTAGAATAAAATAGATTTTGAAATGTGACGTCACGAAATTTAGGACCCCTCCCACCCCCTTGTCATACTTCATCCACCCCCTCCCTCCCCCTTAAAGTGTAAAGTAATTTAATTTATGGATGGCCTTACGATTACTTTAGAACTTACAGATACAACAACTACCTGTTTCGTGAAATTCAAAATTTTTATATCTGCGTCAACCAGGATTACTATCACTACCATTATCAAAACTGACTTGTGACGACCACAAATTATTTTTAACTGAATCATAAAGTTGTGCCAGCTGTACGTTTTTTACTCGAGTGCAATCACAAAGAGGGTAGCATTAGTTCACAGATCATCGAGCACCGCTTTGGTTGTGCATCACTGGCTGGTCGAATGAATTTGGTGTCGAAAGTGAACGCGATACCTCCTACCGCTCATTGCATCCTGGTGATTGTGCCGGGTTATGTTCCGACGTTTATTTAAGAATGTATGAAAAATTTCCCAAATCTTAGTCTTTTTGCCTAAAGCCAAGCCATCAAGTCATCATCAAATTAAATGCCAAGGAACATGAGTGCCGAACCATATAGTTTGTTCTAGTGTGTCCTTAAATATGTGTTATGGCTTAGAAGTGAAGGTGGCTGCTCTGCTTGTTCTTGTTCGCCTGGTACATTGCTACCTGCATGTTAAAGCGATAACCTATTGGCCTCGCCGTTTAGTACCCGGCGCGGCTATTGTTTTGCAAGTTGATGCTATTAAAATGGAGATTCTGTGCTGCAAACCTACTCTTGATGGTACTCTATGTTTTGAGGTGAAGCGTATGGGGGTCTCTCACTCTTCTACTTTCTACCCAATTTGCGGAATCTTACGCAGAACCCTTTTTGGAATAGGGAACATGCACGAAGTAGATTATGCCATCTAGTGTTGCAAATTTGAAACTTATAAGTAAAAAAATACTTGACATTAATGCGTCTGTGCTGCCACCTATGGTTTCTGCACGTTCCCTATACTACGATCAATCCTAATCTAAGCAAAGTTTATTTCTGTAAGTAATGGTCTGCTATCCCCTGCATATGTGCGGCCAGATGTCCGCCATGACTATCTTTAGAAACAATTGGACTATTAATTAAACACATGCGTTTTTGTTCCATCAGGTACGCAGTAACACACTCCAACACACAGGTTTTTTTTCTTATTGTCGCCATTTTTTGTTTGAGTTATTGGTCGAGGAATAATTAAGCTGTTTTTCGACCTTGTTACGAGATGAATCAGGGCCACATACCAGATTCTAGACTTATTGATATTAAAATCCTCTTAAACGTGCACGAACGTGACAGACATTTTAATGCAATGGAATGCAATCAGCTTACTTTGAGAATAATAATAATGATTCAGATTAAAACCTAAAACCCCGTAGTAGTATATTCTGGTTAATGACTCTGGACAAATAGGTTCATTCCGCATCCCGTGTAATGCATTTTGCAAAACATTAAAGTTCACCAGACATCCTAACATTCTTACTGTACGTTATTAGTTATTAGTAAGTACCTAGGTATACAGCCTGTATTCTCCTCCCACCCAGCATGATGATGATATCCCAGTACCACGAGTATGTCAGTACCCACGCAAACCAATCAGTGCTGACCTGCATTGTAGCACTGCACAATAGTGCAGCTCTAAGTTAGACAGATGACTGCTTTATTGGCCATTGCTATGATCGTCGCGAATCTGGGCCGGTACATGTAGTGCTAATTAGAACATATTGTCGATTAAGTGATGTGGGAACACTCTGGCCTACTACCAGTACCAGCACATCATTACACAAGAAACTCTTGGCAAGACAAGTGAGAACCGCCTTTAGATTCAGCGATCTTGTTTGCAGTTAATAGAACAATTTTCTATCCTTTTATGATAATTGAATAAGAGCAAGTATCGCATATAAAGACATGCCCACTTGTCCACCAGTATTTATTGCATTGAAATTAGCTAATTGAATTTAATGCTTACAAGCGGTACCGCTCTTGAACTATAAAATAGCATCATAAATATTTGCCGTAAAAGGCGGCGGCGCGCGCGCAGCGATCCATATCGACGACCACTTCGATACGACAGAGATGAAACGCATTTGCAGTGTCAGCCTTCCCCACGGCCACGTTCAAATTAAATATTCAATCTTGGATATATTGTTTTAATTAATTATTTTCTTAATAACTTGTCTAAATTTAAATTAAATTTCGCCTTGTAACATAAATGGTAATCAGAGGTAGGTAATGCAATTAGCAGTGAATAAATTGACATCGATAGAGGTGTGTTTCCTACGAGCACTCTAGACGCTGGGATTAAGCTTAAGATGTAATTGGGCAATAACAGTCGGCTGGACTCAATCAGTAATACGAGTTACTTAGCATACTTAATTGTCGTGGGTCACAGGTCCCTCCATCGGTTGCTCCCAAACTAGCTTCGTCATCTGTTTTGGTAAAATATTCGTTCTCACTTCAAAAAAGGCCTCCAGAGCTAACATTGGCCAGTGTGCTATCCCGCTGAATTCAAAAGTACCTACTTCGAACGGGGGTTTCCAAATACGGCAAATACCTGGAGAGAGATACCGGTAGCTGAGCTTCGCGTAATGGTTCTGTTTTCTTTTGAAAGATACTGCTTCAAGGATAAATCATTATGCATGAAAAAGAGGGGATTAATAACTATAAGAAATGATAGTAAACACTGAATTTGAAAAGCAAACTCGACAGTTCATAACTGAACAAAAAAAGTAGCCACCACAAATCACTGTTTTCCAGCGTGAAAGCCGGTGTGCGATTTCAACACTTTTTCACGAGTCTAATTGTTAAGAAAGCACGTAACGCGTGACATTATCTGCAACATGTGCTGTTCAATGTCCATCCACATCCACTCTCTACTGAGGGTGTTTTCTAATAGCCGTGTCTCTGGTGACTCGGCTAGCAGCGGACAGAATTGGAAATGAGACAGATTACGCGCTAAACGCTGCAGACAGGCAAACGTTAGAGGTACTATTTACTTGTAATAGGTGTCCGGTCCACTTGCATGTGCTCTCGCTGCTTGTCACAGCATCGCTTTTCTGAAGTATTACCTACATAAATTAGGTTTTTTACTAATGTAGTCTAGCTAGTTCGGATGAAATTTAAATTTCTTATAGCGTGAAATTGATGTAGGATTGGCAATAAGTGCTATATGCTTGTGATACGCAGATCTGAGTGTTTGTGAACTTATGATGACAAAAACACACAAAATCACCGTGTTCTTGAAAAGAAAAACTTTGACAAGAACTGAAGAAAATATAATCGAAGCTTTCAGATTTTCGCTCGCAAATACTGAATGTGAATCACTACATAGTATAAAACAAAGTCGCTTCCCGCTGTCTGTCCCTATGTATGCTTAAATCTTTAAAACTACGCAACGGATTTTGATGCGGTATTTTTTAATAGATAGAGTAATTGAAGAGGAAGGTTTATATGTATAATACATGCATATTATAGTAGAGGAAACATTAGTATCTACATTGCACCCGTGCGAAGCCGGGGCGGGTCGCTAGTCGTTGATAAAAATCAGTGCAATGACATTAGTTTCAGGAGCACATCTCTGTCCAGCGCGGTGCTGCGTGTGCGCCGAGAAAGTGCAGCAGTAATTAAATTGGGCGGCATCACACCGGCGCCGCAGAACACTTAGCGCGGAAAGCGGAACTGAATATTGCGTCACACGCTACAAGATCTGCGCAGACGAGTCAGGGTTGCAACACACTGCTTAAGAGACGGTTTTCGTTACCGCACTAGACTAGGCCATTAGGCACATGCAAGTTGAGGGGTTGATAAGGTGATATTCTAGAATTCATTGGCGCAAAACGAGTTAAGAAGAAAAAGGTTTGGTTGATAAAGTATATGTCAAAGATTTTTTATTTTAATAATAAAAAAATATATATGTGTAATTTCAGTTTTGATTTGATGATTGTTGATATTAATATGAACTTATAACGTCAAACGATTTTTGAAGAAACTGAAGGATAAAAGGTAATATCAGGAGTGCGTCAGCCCTACGCTGCATATCTCCAAGTGATAGGGAATAGCGAGCATCGTGCAAATACGAGCAGGTCAACGGGCGACGCCACCTACCTTGGATTCTCTGACCAACAAGACAGCATTGAGTTTATGTTCGGACGGATCCCTTATAGATTTCAATCTATTACGCACATAACATCGATTACTACCATCACTCCTTATGAAAGAAGAAGAATCCCAATCAAAAAACTTTGAGAGGAATGCAAAGAAGCTAAGATTTGCAAATATAGCAAGAAATCAATGAAAAGTCCTGTCAATCTGCGTCTATTAGTCAATGACGTCAAAAAAAATCCCTACATTTTAATAGACTGCAATTGAGATGCGAAACGAACGTTACTTAAAAAAATGTAGAATCGGTCCTCAAGCTGACATAACAGCTGACGACCTGCCCGTCTCCCGATGACATAACGCTTGCCACCGGCGCCGCCCGCTGACACTGTGATCCCGCTGACAGCCGTGACACAGCTTTCAATCAAGCGCGAGTAATGAGCCAGAGCTGACCGATTCGCGACCGTCAACACTACGGAGTCAGGAAGCGAGGGATTGAGAAATTGACGAGGAATATCTATACTAATATTATAAAGAGGAAAGATTTGTATTTTTGTATGTAACGAATAAACACAAAAACTACAGGACCGATTTCAAAAATTCTATCACCATTAGAAAGCTACATTCACCCTGAGTAACATAGGGTATATTTTATCCCCCGTATTCCCACGGGAACGGGAACTACGCGGGTGAAACCGCGGGGCGCTGCTAGTTATCTATATCTAGAACAATTAAAAATTGAGTTTTCATACCTGACAAAAATAGAACTAATCGTTAAAAGATAGATACCATTAGAAGTAACGCTCCAGTAGAAGCAAGTGGAGAGACTGAAAGCGATAGTGTGCAGGAGTACAAAACTAAAGACAGATTCTTTGAGACAGTAATAATAACTTAGTACGTTTATAATAATTGTATAATATACAATGTAAATAGAGCCTAGTCGGCAATTATATGTTTGAGCCGTTTGGGGTGGAAACTCTTGGACCGTGGGGTCCGAGTGCTCATGCGTTATTTAAAGAACTTGCTAAACGTTTGGTTGACACTTCGCGTGACCCAAGCGCTGGCTTTTACTTCGGACAGAGGATAAGTATGGCCATACAACGTGGCAATGCCGCCAGTCTATTGGGTTCACTCCCAGCCCAGTCGATAGCGGTGCGGATGAGTTTTTTTTATGCCTTTTTGTAGTTAGGAGGATTTTAGTTTATTTTTAGGTTAAGTGTATATACAGTTAGATTTAAAGTAAAACCAAAACTTAAGTCACCTACTTTGAATAAAAACTACTAATGTAAATAGAAATGTTATGTGTAAAGGAACTACAGAAGCTCAAGCAGCCATACATGGCCAAGTCATAAATAGTGCGGAACTAAGCAATGGAGAAACATTTGACGACAAACATTGTTAGGCGCCTTATCGCGACGATTTCCAATCTAAATCAGTAATGTTATAGTGGTTTGACGTGCGCGTGCGGGAGTAGTTATGGTTCCGGGTCGACGGCGCGTCGTGTTCCACGCGCGCCTCAAAGAGATGTCAGCAAAGAAGACGGGGCCCCATATGGTCAGTGCCTGCTAGGGTGCAGGAATTTGTTCTAAAGAGTCACCACGGCCCTGGAACGCAAAATACACTAGGAGGTGAGTAAAAGTCTGACACTCCCTTCCGCTCCACCCATCCAGAAAAAAAAAGGAATAGTTAAGTCAATAAGAGAGAGTGATACTAGGCTACCATGGATAAAGAGGGAGAAAAGTTCTGCTCTGTATTAATACTGTCCATTGTTCTTGCCAATCCACTGCTGACTATGTTTTATATTGCAGATGTTGTATCTTGATCAGTTGCTGAAGTATCTGAATCGATTCCCTAACTGATGTGCAACGATATCTATCTAGCTATAGGTATATCTGAAAGAATAAGATGAAATAACTTTTCAAAATATAAGGGCAATTTAATCAGCCTTCGGCAACCTTTACAGAGTAAAGGAAAATCATCATCATCTGCCTAGCCTTTTCCCAACTACATTGGGGTCGGCTCCCAGTCAAGCCGGATTCAGCCGAATACCAGTATTTTACGTAAAGCGGCTGCCTACCAGACCTCCACAACCCATTAACTGGGGAACACGGCACTTCTTGGCAAGACTGGTGTCAGATTTTCTCGCTTCTGACAATCCGTAACGACTGCCAAAGATCTCCAAATGACAGCAAATGACAGAGTAAAGGAAAATAAAGGGAGGAATTTTCAGAGGAAATAGAGGGTGCGGGGACGCAATATGCAAATGAGCCCCTTTACGAAATCGCTCTTCTGAACGTTTTTATTGTATGGTAAGTGGCAGTAATCCCTCAGACTTGGTCGGAGCATCGCTTGAGCACCCAAAATGGCGCGTACGCCCATTGCGGCAGCGATAAGCGGATAAACTCAGCATTGGCGTATTCAGGGCGCGTATAGAAAGCTGCCCAATACAGTGCGCATTAGAATAGGACTCTCGACTCTACAGACAAAGGTTCAGAATACCGGCGAAATATTCGCGTTCAGTTCCGTAATAAGATCCAAATCCGCTCCCAATGGGCGCGGTACAGAGCTAGCTGAGTTACGTAAGCGTCCTTTTTAAGTTTAATTGCAGTAAATGCAGTCGTTTGTCGCAAATTGTGGAAGTTGTCGCAGTGTACGCTGTCCCCATTCCCACCGTGTGTTGTGTTGGACCCGCACTGAACCAGGCTGTATTTTTGTTCGACTAGCCGTAAGGAATGGTTTATTAATGTTATAACAGTTATGTATGGAAGTAGGTGAGTGTGAATGGATGGTCCGTTTGTACCGTATTTGTAACTCACATTGTCATAATCAAATTAAAATAAATTTAAACACTTGCATCATAGAAGTGAAAATACAATAGAGTTCAGTATGTAAACGTATCCAATATTAATTCAGTTCAGAATTTGAAACTGAGTGCTGACTATGTTGATGCAAATTAATCAAAAAGTTTATTATTTATATTTAAATTAAAGGCATAGCTATTAATCGCTAATTCGACGACATGTGACATTCACCAACCCGCATTTTGCCCGCGTGGTGGATTACGGCCCATTCCCTCTCCTAGAGAGGAGGCCTGCGTCCCAGCAGTGAGAACATTAAAAGGTTGATCATGCTTATGCATCGCTAAATGTAGTACCGAATTTTGACCCTTCTAAGTGCGTTCTTGATCTATCATTCCCCATTCACTTCACCGAGAGTGAGTCACTACTCTCGCTCCACGCTTGTATTGTTCTATTGTCAGGTAAACAGTGTAGCAGCACGATTATCGAACACTGTCCGAACGGTAGCGAGGTCGCATTCCGAGAAGGGCTCAGCTGGCCTCGACTGACCGTAGCGAGATACTATGCGTGGTGCTCTGGTGCCCTGGTACCCGCTGCCGAGGCACGCGCCGCTCATTAGTTAATTGATTACGATTAGACCTCCATTCTTTAAGGTAAACTGCGTGACCTTTCATCTAATAGTTCCATTGTTTCTTGAATAATAAGGGCTTATGAGTGTTGCTTGTTAAGGATTGAAGGGTCTAAAAAACATGGAGCGATCAACACTGTGATAATTGAATATCTGATTACCAGAAATCCAGAAGTATACAGGGTTATTTGGAAAACACCAACAACCTGTTAAGAGGTAATTGTCAAAAAATCAACTGTTCCCTATATTTATGTTCGTATAACTCATCAAAATGTAGGGGACAGCTGATTTTTTTTTCGCGATTTCAGATATTTTGGTCCTATAGTAAAAGTTGTTTATAATGATGAGTACAATGACCTCCTAAAAGGTTGTAGGTGTTTTACAAATAACCCTGTATATATTATGACTTAATTGTGTCAAGTTCCTTCAAATAACAAATTATAATATTTCTTGAATTCTGTTCTCTAATTAGTAATCTTAATTTTGTCACAATCATCTTTGTTTCCGCTCGAGAGTTGACGCTCAACATTCACACAGCATTCTTGTAGTAAACACAGTTATTAACAAGATTCTGTAATTACTGCGACTCCTTGGCTCTGTATTTAACTCCTCTCTAGACTGCCCCATATTCTCCACTACGCTATTTTCTCCTCAAGTGGGGCAATATAGCTCGGAACACCACTTTCCCGCAGTCGGCACCAACTATTTAGTAATCTGTGGCACCGTGTGTAATGTTTGATGGCTCACTGGAGCAAATCTTCTTGCAATTAGTTCAACGCCTCGCGTGAGGTAATGATTTAATTCTTTAATTTGTTGATAGTATATTTTTCTGAATTAAATAATATTAGTGTTATATTAAATGGTACCTACTTACCAATCACTTATTACTTATAACTTGCTCATCCTACATTCAATGGTGAACTGTAACAAAAAGAAAATATTTTTTAAAATTATTATTCCAAATTCCAAGAACACAAATACTAAAATGCAGTACCTAATTTGATTTGAAAAGTTCTTTGGAAAATATTTTAATACGCTATTCACAAAACAAGTACCAGGAAACCACGAATTTGTAGGAGCCGCGGATATTGATGATCTATTTGAAATCAAAGCAACCCATGTTCCGGGGCGGGTGACCTTCGCCGGGCGCGGCACCGCAACGTAAATCTAACCGGAGCCGCGGCTTTCTCCGGTCAATGCCTGCTGCCCTGTGAAGACTGCAGATATTAACAAACCACTAATACTAAACCCACTACCGATATCGTTTACATCGATACTGCCTACTTACTACGAACTAACTCTGCAAACAATATCGCAACAGATCTGCATACAAAAATACAGTTCAAAAAACAATAAAAGTTGAGGTTTCTTAGTACTTGTCATAATTATTGGACACCTGTTAAGATAATTATTAAACAAATGCTAAGTTCTGTAAATTAATGCATCAATGGCAGTTTATTCTAAAGTGCTTACGTCAACCTACACAAATTCAATGCAATCATTCAAATCGCAGTGCTGTTGTGAATTTTAATAAGTATTTATAGTTGCCAATTTGGCCTTTGCCAATTCCCTAGAAAATAAATTTTAATTATCCAATAAATAATACCTGCAATTGTTATTAAAATAGCTTAAAATAAACACCGATAAATACGCGGTGGTATGCCGTTAAATCCTACCACGAATTCTCTGTAGTAGGGTGAAAAACACATACAAGTATAACGACTCTTCCTGTGTACTGCAACCCTGGTACACACAACTTATTAATTCTTTAAATCTAGTCGCTAACTTCCGCATACAACCACGACACTGGACCGAACGGGAAACATCAGGATTGTGGAAATGTTTATTATAAGCAATCGGAAAACTCGATACTGTTAGATAACGAGTCGATTGCATACTATTGCGAATACTTCCGATCTCATTTACTGAACTAGACACTTACTCATTCGTCAAATGACCGATTTGTTTTCATTACTTTATTGAGAAACTAGAGACCCGCCCCGGCTTCGCACGGGTGCAATATAGATACTAATGTTTCCTCTACCTACTATAATATGCATGTATTATACATATAAACATCCCTCTTCAATCAAAGTATCAATTTAAAAAAAAAACCGCATCAAAATCTGTTGCGTAGTTTTGAAGATTTAAGCATACATTGGGATATAGGGACGGAGAAAGCGACTTTGTTTTATACTACTCGTATGTAGTGATATTGTCGATTTGTCTGAGATTTTTGGAAGAAGATTTATCACTATCAAACTGATATATTTTTTCTGTGGAAATATATTCAATGCAACAAAGTCAAAATGTGAGCTTGATCTAATATGTAGTTTAATTTCGTTATTAATTAGATGATAAATACATAGAAGACAGGACATTTATCTGTTATTTAACATTTTTATTTTGAGCGGTTAAGCAATTTGCTATCATAAATAATTTATTAATTTATGTAAGTTTTGCACACTGACCGGAAATCGTTCCCTAATCTTGTTTGCTCTCTGTCCTTTTGGCAATCAATTTGGTATTATATAATTAGTTACCTAACTAATTAGTATTCGCATAGACCGTTAATATATTCTATTCGCTAATAAATTAGGTAATATTGAGAGATAAACACAATTTTAATAAAGCGTAATATTATTATGAATTAAAAAAATGTAAGTACTGTCAGCATCAAAAGTGAAAAACCATACGTTTCCGAAATTCGGAAAATATTCAAATCGTTCATAAAGATGCCAAAACAAAAATACAAATAAATAACTTTGGAAATTGTGAAGTTTTTTAAACAATTTTACTGTAGGTACCTACATTATAAATGTTTCCTTTCAACGCATTTTCACTAAACTATAAAAATAACACTAATATGCTTACTCGACACTTGAAGAGAATTTCCAAAACTGCGGAATTCCCATTAAAGCAAAAAGCCAATTTTTCAGTCAAAATCCTTTAGTTCAGCTTTCTAATATTTAAACTTTCTTCTCTACACCTGTATATAGGTACGTGCCAGCTCTTTATTAAACACTAGCAGCGCCCCGCGGTTTCACCCGCGTAGTTTCCGTTCCCGGGAATACGGGGATAAAATATACTAATTATGTTACTCAAGGTGAATGTAGCTTTCTAAAGGGGACTTTTTGAAATCGTTCCAATAGTTTTTGAGTTTATTCGTTACATACAAAAATACAACTTTCCTCTTTATAATATTAGTATAGATTACCGTATTAGCGACCAGACACCACATAATATTATTTCAAACACATAAAATAAACTTTAGCATGTTCAAACAGTGATTTGCATAGTGATTGGTCGGAAGCTGCGACAGACGCCGAGTGACCCGGCGCGCGCGCACTGACAAATAACTAAACAAACACGCACCGTGTCCATTATCGCACGGCACGATAATGTTTGTTCTGCTATGAAGTGCCACTCTGTATGCACGGCTGATGCTAGAGTGTTTGACGTTGACGTTTCATTAATGTCAGTGGAATAATTAATTGCAGTTGGTTTACCGTAAATGAGTTTTCGAGTTGATGATACAGGCATTGCTAATTTGATGGGATTTTGCTGACTCTGTTTGAAATATGCTTAAAAAGACGGGATTATATTTAATCTGAGTTGGTTGGAAAAGTGATGTGGTAAGCTTAAAAAGTCCAATTAGTCTTCATAATCTTTCAAATCTAAACTGACTTACTTGGAGTACGGAACGCCAACAACTGAAACATAACCGGACTGACTACATTTTTTTATCATGTAAAGATTCGAAAACACAGTTTAATCTACTTTTATTGCAATCCGCCACATAAGGCACAGTTATCTAAATCGGTTGTAATGGACACTGGTACAATCGCCCCCAGCGGTGCTTGCCTTGACCGTGACGGGCGCACGCCGAGAGTGAAACCGTTGTACAGTCGCGACCACTGCCGACACGCACCGCGCTGTACCGTTTCACCGGCCGATAGACTTTGTTGTGCGTTGTCTATTAAGATAGTGTTGGACTTGGCTCAATCAAGCGAAACTGAAGCGATTGCGCACGATTGGATAAGTCTTAGTATTTTCCACACTGAGATTCCATTTTCTACTTTTCATAAGGCTCTTTTCTAACCATTTAAGGTAGGTACTTAAACTGTAAGCGATGATTATCGATCAAAACTGATCTTGGTAACTGCAACTTCCCATGATAGTAGCAAATTTTAGATCATCAGATACAAGCCTTATTTTCGGAATTTTGATAACACTGCCAGTCTTACACGTGTTCCGATAAACCCACATAAGACAGATGATTATTATATCCATGTTTTATATGCGTTACTCGCTTCAAGTCACCAGGGCCTCAAGTCTGATATTTTTATAAATTTCCGACCAATTCGACGAAAACCATTGACCGACCAATGATCGACCATTATGAATTTAGCAGATTACGAACTTTTAGCAAAATGATAATGGGATCGTGTTGGAATGACAAATTTATAAAAATAGCAGACTTGGGGCCCTGTAATTTCGCTACATGCATGTACACCCGTGCGCGCATAGACCACAGTCATAGTGTTTAACGAGTCTGCCCGTGCTGTGATCATGATCAGCAAATTTGCATGCGGTGCTAATTGCAGACGCCTCCAATTAGCATCCATCACGCGGTCGTTGGAGATTGCATCGGGAGACTCAATTGCAATAATAAAAGTTAGGAAGACAAATGAAAACGAGTATTTAGCATAAGAACAATGAGTCATCTAACAAGCTATGTGATTATGCGGGATGCTATATGATGCAAGCTACAATTCTTGTAAATCAAAGGAAATTGAGAGGCGAAAGGAAATGTGGTTGTTCATGCCTGTATATAAGATCGTCTACATTTACAGTGGGTTGAAAAACATGATTATAGGATTTTGTTTCAGAAGAACGTGGAATTCGAAAACGAGACGACAAAATATTGCATCCACTACCCCCCAGCAACAGGTAAGTTTCCATATCCTATTTTCCTAACTGAAATCATTATAAAATTGATTGAGTCAGGCCTACTTTGCGGAAATCCATTTCCGCGAATATTAGTGGGTTGCAGGTATGCACCTCCCTCCCGCCCGCTATATTGCCTCGTGTTTGCCTCGTGGAGAGGCGAAACACGTGTCGGTAATGGTTTTGGGTTTTGCATTGCCTTCCTGCATGTGCTTAAAATCCTTGCATTTGCCCAGTAATCTTGCATGTGCATAATTTAGCGGGCGGGAGGGAGGTGCATACCTGCAACCCACTAATATTCGCGGAAATTAAAACTAGATATATTGTTTTCTTTTTCAAATTTGAAATCATTATATTTAGCACTAGCAGCGAACCGCGGTTTCACCCGCGTTGTTCCCGTTCCCGTGGCAATACGGGTATAAAATATAGTCTATGACACTCCACAATAACGTAGCATTCTATTGGTGAAATAATTTTGAAAACCGGTTCTGTAGATCCAGAGATTACCCCTTACAACCTCACAAACTCACAAACGTTACCTCTTTATAATATTACGAGTAGTATAGATCATAAATGGCAAGAACATTTAATTTGCTTTTTTACATTCTTCTAGAACGACCGTATACAGGTCAGGAAGAGTTGAATTATTACAAACTACAATACTAAAATGGATTGCTTACAACCCTACATTTGTGCTTTCATAAACCTACTTTGTAAGCTAGTATAGGGAAACTATATAGGTGGCAGCACGGATGCACCAATATCAAGTATATTTGACTTTGACACGTTTCGAATTTGCAACGCTAGATGGCACAGTCTACTTCGTGCACGTACTCCTAAACAGAGGGTGCAGGAAGTATAGGTGGCAGCGCAGGTCAAATATTAACAACGTAAAAGTTTCAGATTTGCAATACTAGATGGCATAGTCTACGCTGTGCACGTTCCCTATGGAAACTTATCAAGAGACACAGCTCAATCATGCTCATTAGTTCTTATAATGATTAATTCCAGACAAAGTTACGTTATGAATCTATGAGCAACGTCTTCCATTCGGCAAGAGTCACATAATGCGTGTCGCGCTTTGTATGCGTGGCCATTGAACGCGAAATGACCATACATTACCATACGAGGCATATTAATGCCGCATTGAATACAATGTATTTACTACATTGTTGTGCTGTAGCAACGACCTCGTTTAACACTTGCGGCCAAACAAATAAATAGTTAAACGGGTTTGTTTGCGACTGTACCTTTGTACTGAACCAAATGTTATTTGTCAAATTGTTGCTCGTCTAGTTATAGTTTGTTGGCAGTGTTACACCGATTTGTGTGATTAGTGTTGATTTTTTGAACAAAAAAGAAGTTAGGCTCAAAAATATCATTATGATACACGTTTAGTGAGAGTTTTAGAATATATTGAATCGTTACATAAATTAAAAGCCCACGAAAAGGCACACTTGGAAGTTGAATTCAAAGCAAAATGGGCCGCGTTAGGCTCACAGTTTCCCGTATAATTAAACTTCCTATATCTATGCTAGAGCATGGAATGATAAAGTAAATGCCAGCTTGCATAACCGCCAGTAATTTTGTAAAGAAACCACGTTACTTGACCCTCAAGGTCCACAGACAGAACCGCATGATATTGACGTATGTTAAGAAGTTTTCACTTTCCCCGCACGTGCCGCGATGACTTGAATTTTATAAGCGTACAATTATCATTATTGATATAATGATCACAATATGCACTTATCATACGAGCCTGCTAAGATACAGTCATGTTCTCCAAAGAATCAGTCAAGTCAGCATCAGGTTTTTACTGCATAATATGCATGTATGTATTTAGGTATATGGAGATTTTTATTCAAGGATGGAGAGCAGTGGTGGCCGAGGGTAACGGCACTTACGAATGAAAGTCGCGGGTTCAAACCCAGTCAGGCGCATTACTTTGTGTAATTAATTTCATCACCACTGCTCTCAAAACGGTGAAGGAAACCGGCATGTCCTAGAACCAAAAATTCGAAGACATGTGACATTCACCAACCCGCATTGGGCCCGCGTGGTGGATTACGGCCCATTCCCTCTCCTAGAGAGGAGGCCTGTGTCCCAGCAGTGGGAACGTTAAAAGGCTGGTTATAATCAAAGATGCAACAGATTAGATGCAGAACTTGGAAAGGGAGTTTTACCACGGCACCACACCTCAAAACGTGGAAAAAGCAGCTATTCAGTACATTTAATTGATTTATGAAATCAAATGCATAGGGCGGTTGACTTTTTTCGCGACAGCAAATAAAGATCCTTTCCACCAGCAAAATAACATTTGCCGTATCAAATACACATTCACCGGAAAATTGCAGATTCCGTAAACATTTAATAAATCTATTGATTATAATAAGGTAGTTGACTAGTCCGTCAGATAGATTTCCAAAAAACATTGGACACGTATTTTTTCTTTTTCACGTAAACAAAAAATGAAGACGATACAGTGCGTTGAAAACTCGCGTGACGTCACTGCACGCTACTATTTTTACCACGACGTGACGTCACAAGGCCCCACTTCTGATCTTTGATGCTTTTTATCTTCATAATTTTTTATAGATATGATAAAGCAAAAAATACGTGCCCAATATTTTTCGGTAATGTAACTAACGGAGTAAATAAAATCTTATTAGCAATTTTCCAGTGACACACATGTAAGTATATTCATAAGGAACTATGAGGAAAATCATTGAGGTATCTAAAACGTATGGTTTTGTATGAAACACAGGGACTATCTTAAGAAAAACATAAGGAAAGTTACTTTCTAGAAACCAGTCGCACGATTTCATGTTATCCTGTTCATTGTAAATAAAAGATCTTACAATTTGTCACACATCTCACGTTGCCAGCCAGAGTAAGTAAAGAAAACGTTTCGTTCATTATTATTGACGATCGACGACGGTGAGCAATCATTGTTATGAATCTTATGGAGTCATGTGCTCCTAGTATACAAAACGGACAAACACGCGCGCTCGCGCTTTTAGAAAACAGAAACGTAAACAGAACAAGATAAGTAGGTAAGTACAAATGTATGTATATTATATATATTGTCTATATTATAGCTTATTTAGTTGAATTTTGTAAAAAACATAATTTATAAATATATCTTCCTAACTCGTCGTGTTGTGCTGGTGCTATCGCTGCGGCTGCTGAGAACCTCAAACGGCGGATATATAATAAAATAGTCGGCAATTATAATGTTTGAGCCGTTTGGGGTTGAAACTCTTGGACCGTGGGGTCCGAGTGCTCATGCGATATTTAAAGAACTTGCTAAACGTTTGGTTGACACTTCGCGTGACCCAAGCGCTGGCTTTTACTTCGGACAGAGGATAAGTATGTCTATACAACGTGGCAATGCCGCCATTCTATTGAGTTCACTCCCAGTCGATAGGGATGCGGACGAGTTTTGTATGCCATTTTGTAGTTAGGAGGATTTTAGTTTATTTTTAGGTTAAGTGTATATATAGTTAGATTTAAAGTAAAATAAATAATAAATTTATATCTATTGATTGATTGTTAGTAAATATAACATTAAATCATTAAAATCTCAATTCATTCATTTATAATTTGATTTTTATTTCCATAGCTCTAAAAATGATGTGCGAGGCCTAGTATATGGAGAAGTGAAACTACATAGTAAGTAGCAAATCTGATAGTGGTGGTTGTACCGTTGTACGCCTTTTTCACAACTTGCATATTTTAAGGTCTAACCTTTGCACGTCTTAAAACACCGCCACATAGTGCAGTAAACGTTCTGAACAATCATATTTCGTGCTGTGATCCAGTTAAGCTGCGCTTGCGCTTGATAATGTCACTAGTTTCAAGGGCGTCACCCGTCACACTAATTAGGTTAATTAATATCTTAAATACTTGTATAGCGCCATATTGGAAGCCGTTGCGAAAGTATTGAAAACGAGAATGTGTTTAATTGGACAGTTGCTCTCAACAATCACGTCAACAGTCGACGTACCGGTAACTAACAGATTATTTTATGGATCATAAAAATTAATTGTCAAAACCTTTAGCTTTCCAAAGGTTTGCAAACATGTGTAAATCGATATCTTTTAAATTGGTATCGGCAGTAAGAAATAAATCGGTTTCAACTTCTAAAAGACACTGATACATACTAATTAATTATCTATAAATTTATTTAAAGTTTTATAGCTTCGAAGAGAAGCAAGTACATTGAACACTAAACGGCACTCCGAAATACTTTCGGAATATAATAATAAAAATACAAAACAATGATTAACTATTGTCGATGACTGTACGTACCACCTATATGTTTGTATGTCGATTTAATAAAACTTTCGTGAACTTGTTGCAATTTAAGATTATCAAAAAAAATAAACACGTACCTTAACTCCCAAATAGTAAGGCATGTCTACCTTTAGATTAAAAGAAAAGACGATTTATTCACCTACTTTTTGTTTCATGGATTACAATAGTAACGATAACTACCATACAAATAAGAAACGGCTACTAAAGTTCCATTTTCCATTAGATTCTACTGTTTTAAAGACGTACTAGTAAAAAACTATGTTTATTTATGTAGGTAATTTACGAAAGCCCCAAGAAATTAAATGATACGGCTTCTCATAAGTTCGGTTGTTGTACAATAGAGTAGTTAACTAAAAAAATGTGATTAGTCGGTCAGATAGATTTCCAAAAAAAATTGGAGACCTATTTTTTATTTTTTCACATAAACAAAAAATTAAGACGATTTATTACGACGACGACAGTGCGTCGAAAACTCGTGTGACGTCACTACTCGCTACTTTTACCGGGCCGTGACGTCACAAGCTCCCACTCCTGATCTTTGATGCTCTTTGTCTTCGTCAGTTTTTATAGATTTGATAAAGGAAAAGACACGTGTCAAATATTTTTGTATAATCTAACTGACGGACTACACATAATCATACCTTTACTTTTTACTCAGGCAACATCCCTATTGTTCGAAAAAGTTACCGAGGGCCTGGCACGCAAAGGTCATTTGAAGAAACCCGAGTAGGTTATAGTCAGTTGAAGTAATCTTTCTTCTTTTAAGAAATAAGAAAGATCGCTTTACGTACCAAACATCAAAGGAGGCATTAAAACAAAGAAATAAAGTGCTTTTCCATTACCGGTGGGTACAATCTGCTGCCCGATGAGGAAATCCTCACATTTCACGTTTCACTACAACTGCTTGCAATTAAAGTTAACCTAAAAAAGTCAGGAAGCACCGAAATAACGCGTCAAACGCATGTAACGCGGTGAAAACCGCTGAAACGTTTACATAACTGAATATGTATGGAATGACTTATACATACACAAGTCCATGTTATGTGTTCTATGAGTTCACGTTCTTCTACTGCATCGGTACTAGGGCCTCATGATCCGTCAGGTGGTTTTTCTTTTCAGTGAATGGTGAGATAATTTTCCTTTACCAATTCATCGGTAACTCACATTGTGATGGATCTCCGGTGTAAATATCTTTAAAATGTAGGTAAAGTAGGTATGCAAAATTATGATAATGATTAGGATAGGAACCGTGTATATTCAAAGCCTCCTGTTTATACTATGCCTGTGCTGGTTGTACGATCTACGGAAAAAAAATCCTAGTGTGCGACAACGTTTTTTCTTAAAACTGTCCAATGAAAGGTAAACTAACTTTCTTTGGAGAAATTACTCCACTTTGTGTGTTTATTTTTTCTTCTATCTGTCTTAAAAATGTATAGCCGTCATCTGTAATAATATGATGGCTATACGATCTGTAATATGAGGGTCATTATACTCGTCATTATGAACAACTTTTACTATGGGACCAAACCTGAAATCGCGAAAAAATAATCAGCTGTTCCCTACATTTTGATTAGTTATACGAACATGTAAGGAAAAGCTGATTTTTTTTTCGCGATTTCAGGTATAATGACCTCTTAAGAGGTTGTTGGTGTTTTACAAATAACCCTGTATATGTTTGTATAGTTAATTATTTAATCAGTCAATAAGATCCCTAATAATCATGTTACACATGCAGCTTACTGTAACTAAAGATGTGCGTAACTTACTGGCTGTCCAGGCTAATTGTGTGCGATAATTGATATTAACGCCGGCTCATCACCGCTGCAGTTTTTATTATTAATTATGCAAAGAACCGTACGCCTGACGCGCGTTCGTAAAGCAAATTAGCTCTGTCACTAATTAATGAGTCAATAATTAGTTTATTGCCTATTTTACATAATAAATGGGTTAGTAATCAATAACTCATTTAATGCTTCAAAGTTTAATTGATTACTTGTCAATTGATTAATTGTTCATCATTATTAGTCAATTGAAATAGATAATCAATAATTATTTAATGCCAATTCTAACTTTGATAACAATTCAGTGGTTACGGAAACAAATCTTAGTTTAATTGCAGAGCTTACGAGAGATAAGACGCAAAATGGGCCCTTTTATATCTTTACTAACTAACACGACAAACGTCGTTATGCCACATAAAATTAAAAAAAATATGTGTGGACCACCCTTAACATTTAGGAGGATGAAAAATAGATATTGTCGATTCGCCACCCTAGCCGATATACACGCTAAGATTCATGAAAATCGGTCGAGCCGTTTCGGAGGAGTTCAACCACAAACTCCGTGACACGAGAATCTATACTATTACTATGAAGAGGAAAGATTTGTATTTTTGTATGTAACGAATAAACTAAAAAACTACTGGACCGATTTCAAAAATTCTTTCACCATTAGCAAGCTACATTCGCCCTGAGTAACATAGGCTATATTTTATCCCCGTATTCCCACGGGAACGGGAACTACGCGGGCGAAACCGCGGGGCGTTGCTAGTTTTATATATAAGAAGATTTAAAGAGCTCTTTCGCTCATTGATATGCCACTGTGTAGGTGAAGTTTGCTTTTAACGTTTATATTATAACCTGAACGCTCTACTTTAAAAAACTTTGATTACATTTAATATATCTCAGGAATATACCAGACTTTATCCAAAGAATTCTCCAAATAAAATATGTAAGTAACAATTATGTGTTGCCCCAGCTATTGGGTTGTGGGGGTCTGGTAGGCAGCCGCTCCACGAGAAATACTGGAATCAGCTGAATCCGGTATGACTGGAAGCCGACCCCAATATAGTTGGGAAAAGGCTAGGAAGATCATGAAGATAACCATAGGGTAGTTAACTAAAAAAATCTGATGATTCCGTCACATAGATTTCCAAAAAATATTGGACACGTATTTTTTCTTTTTTCACATAAACAAAAAATGAAGACGATACAGTGCGTTGAAAACTCGTGTGACGTCACTACGTTGCTACAATTTTTACCAGCGACGTGACGTCACGTGAGTTTTCAACGCACTGTATCGTCTTCATTTTTGTAAATCTATCAGACGGACTAATTAGATTTTTACAGTAAAATACCCAATTATAACCTAAACGCTCTACTTTACAAAACTCTTTGACAAAATTTAATATATCTCAGGAATACACCAGACTTGATCCAAAGAATTTTCCAAATAAAATATGTAAGTAACAATTACCAGCTATTGGGTTGTGGAGGTCTGGTAGGCAGACGCTCCACGTTAAACACTGGAATCAGCTGAATCCGGTATGACTGAAAGCCGACCCCAATATAGTTGGGAAACGGCTAGGCAAATGATGAAGATAACAATAGGGTAGTTAATTAAAAAAATCTGATGATTCCGTCACATAGATTTCCAAAAAGTATTGGACACGAATTTTTTCTTTTTTCACAACAAAAAATGAAGACGATACAGTGCGTTGAAAACTCGTGTGACGTCACTACCCGCTACAATTTTTACCGGGCTGTGACGTCACACTCCCCACTCCTGATCTTTGATGCTTTTTATCTTCGTCAGTTTTTATAGATTTGATAAAGAAAAAAATACGTGTCCAATATTATTCTATAATCTAACTGACGGACTAATTAGAATCATATTTTTTTAATCAGGAAACATCCCTATGATGTGTTGGTTACTCAACGCGGCTCCGGAGCGCTTCAAATCAAATCAAATTACTTTTATTTGTTAACACAGGTAATACAGATGTTACATTTGACAAAGAGAGCGCTATGTTATGCCAGGAGGCGTACAAATATGGTGAGCATCAAGCTCAAGATTACAAATTAAATTTTTAAAAATATGTAGGTATTTATTTGAGAATCCTTTAAAATTATAGTCTTTAATTTATTATTATTAACATTAAAAAACATCATATAGCACTTTAATTATATCAGACCTAAATAAGAGATTACTTTTTTATAAATTATTGGTTATAAATGTCAAAAATCATTAAAATATCTATATCAAAAGTAAATATCAGTTTAAAATAATTCATCATTTATGTTTAATTAATCATTTAAGTTAAATGTCAATATTATATAACTATCTAATCCAAAATATTCACGCTTCACGCGCGGCTGTCTCCTCTCGTTACTCTGCCGGGTTTCATGCTCTTCTACCGTCACAATTTCTACGTCTGCGCGCGCGCATTCTAAGTGTTTCTTTAATGTTGATAAACAAACGTGGCGGACAGTGAAATTTAGCTGAAATAATCTTCGTTATTTCCGACGCGGCGACCGAAAACAAATAGAGCATGGAAATTATTCACATTTAAAACTATAACGATGTTTCAATTCCGTTCAATCATGGAACAATTTCCCTTTTTAAGCGCTGCGTCTTTACATAATTTTCTATTGAATATAATTCCGTAAACAGGTATTTTTGTTTATAAGTTTGTAATCCGTAGAAATCGGATGTTTGGAATGTAAATGAAGCAAAAATAAGTAGATCAATGACTATACAAGTAGATCAACGACTATACAACGTTGACACAGAAGTATCTTTAGATAACATCCGTAATAAATCCTACTAATATTATAAACGCGAAAGTTTGTAAGTATGGATGGATGTTTGTTACTCTTTCACGCAAAAACTACTGAACGGATTTGGATGAAATTAGGCACACAGATGGTTTTTAACCGTATTAACATATAGGGTTTTTACCCCAATGTTCCCACGGGATCGAAACTTATGCGGGTGAAACCGCAAGGCGCTGCTGGTAAGTCATAAATAAATAACAATAATCTAAAAGTGGGGGTAGCAGGGTGGCATTCTTTAGTGACTCATGAAAAAAGACGTGAGTTTAACGAAAATTCTATACTGATAGAAAATAAATGTACGTTGCAATACCTATGGGACAACCCATGATTTATTTACAAAAATGGTCTACAGAGTCTATTATTTAATAAATCATAATAATATTCTTAAACAGGAAAGATACCTAACAAAATTCAATTATCCATTTTTGCAACTGTTAGATGAACAAAAATATAACAGTGACATCGTGGGAATAACTATCTGATATAACAATACAATAACATCGTATGGGCACTTAATTAGTCTCACGGACAGTTTAGAGCAAGTTGACCGGTACGACGACCCCGCACCGAGCATGCTCTAGTGCCGTCCATCGCATCATCGACTTGAATCGAGTTAGTATCCGATGCGCGTGGCGAATGATACTGCCCTGAGAACAAAGCGGTGAGCTGTATGCAGGTGTTATGTCGATGGGGTCACGGCAGGGTTGCCACGTACTTTTTTATAACGATCAAAACTGAAATTCATTGGGTTTCATTTTTTGCGGAATTTGTTCGAAAGAGTCACCGCGGCCCTGGAACGCAAAGGGCACAAGAAGGATCACGGATGGGTTTTAGTCAGTAAGAGTCTGACAATCCCTCGCGCTCCCCCCAGAGCGGGAGAAGCCATTTGATGATTTCCCATTTTAAAAAATGTATTTTAATTACACCACTTTTCAAATTTGAAAATGAAAACAATATATCTAGTTTTAATTTCCGCAGTTTAATTAGTAAAAAGCAGAAAGAAAGGGTTCGTTCACTATTATATGCATGTCCGCGTACTAATATTAATAGATATGTGACCAGTCTGACCTATATGGGCCCCATTTCAGATAGAATTAGTAATTTACTTAGAAAAAACAACGTTTATGTAGCGTTCAGAACGAACCAGAATATACGCCGTATTTGTAACGGAAAAGATATTTTAGAAAATAGTAAAAAGTCTGGGGTGTATAGGCTGGTCTGTGATGAATGCAACGGGGTGTATGTGGGTCAGACGGGCCGAAACTTTGACATTAGGTATGGGGAACATGTTGCCGCGTATAGAAATGGCCATTCGGACAAATCGAATTTCGCGAAACATTTAATTGATACCGGCCATTCTTTGCGCGACAACAATAGTTTTAATATACTACATATTTGTGATAAGGGTTTCCGGCTGTGTGTTTTGGAACAATTAGAGATTTTTAAACATAGTAATAATAATAATTTTGCACTGTTGAATGACCAGACGAATTTGGTTTCCTCCCCTTTACTGCGAATGTTTGTGGGTAGTTGTACACAAATAACCAACGGTGGCAGTGTATAAAAGGGGGGTGCCTTGTACTAAATGCTCAATTGTCCGGTTGAGCAGTAACCAGCCTTAGTGTGCTGAACTGCGAGTGGTCCATTCAAAAAAAAAACTAAATGCTCAGTCGCAACTCAACGGTCAGCGAGTCAACACGTCCCCTGAGGATGCCTCGTGGAGAGGCGAAACACGTGTCGGTAATGGTGTTGGGTTTTGCATTGCCTTCCTGCATGTGCTTAAAATCCTTGCATTTGCCCAGTAATCTTGCATGTGCATAATATAGCGGGCGGGAGGGAGGTGCATACCTGCAACCCACTAATATTCGCGGAAATTAAAACTAGATATATTGTTTTCATTTTCAAATTTAAAATGGATTTCCGCAAAGTAACGCCTGACTCAATCAATTTTACACCACTTTTCATCTGTCTGACATTGTTACCTTCAGAAAGATCTCTATGGAGAAATATAGAAGACGTTACTAACATTATAATACGATATATAATCATGATTTGTAGAATTTCTGCATAAAAACACAATGCTGTTATCAATTTGGCATACCACCTCAATATCGAGGTATAAAGTTTTGTAAACCTGTGAGTACGGCCTAACCATAGGGCCTAACAATGTCTTATATGGGCGGACCGCAAGGGAGTTTCAGGCTCATACTGAATAAAACCCACTCGTGTGTTTGCGTTCTAGACGTGGTAACTCTTTCGAGCAACTCCTTAACCCTAGCAAATTTCACCTCTTGACAGCCCTACCGGCCACTTTTAGTTGCAGCCTCGTTACCCCGGATTGTCTCGCTATCACACAATCGATGCGATCCGAATGATCCGATCCATTCGCGCGATATTCTCGTCGGTCGCGTTCGTTGAGAAATGTTAATTAATGTGCGTATCGTGTGGGTGTTGCAGATTAAATACAATATTAGTGACAGGCGATGCTTTACAAACGACGTTTATACTATGACTTTACGATGGTGACGTTTGGTCTCGAATCGATTTAATTGTTCATAGAAATCGTTCGCCCTTAGTGCGCGGGTCATTATTATTTGGCAATTTGTTGACGTAACATAAAAATCGATAAGTACTTATTACTTTTATTAATGGCGGTCAATCTAGCTGCGATGAATTTTTGCACATTACTTGCAA
Source organism: Hecatera dysodea (assembly GCA_905332915.2). Lineage (NCBI taxonomy): Eukaryota > Metazoa > Arthropoda > Insecta > Lepidoptera > Noctuidae > Hecatera > Hecatera dysodea. The sequence goes on from HG995290.1 coordinate 23,179,373, forward strand.
TATTGAGAAGAGATAAAAAGGAGTAGGTATTTGCGTCATCAACGTTACTAGTATGGGCCTGGCCACAGCTTCTAGCGATGCGGCGCGCGGTGCGACGGGAGGCGCGGCGGGCGGCGCGATTCGCGGTGGTATGCCACAGCTCGTCTAGTTGCGACCGCGGCGGCGTCAGCGGTGGACGTACTCAGTTTTATTTATAATGGCCCTATCAAAAGTGGCACGATATTGCCTTGAGACTAATGCGTTTTTAGCTCAAGATATAATTAACTCGAAAATGGGAACCCACCCAGTTAACGAAAAAAGGAAAAACCTTGGCAAATTTCACACGCTTTATCATGAATATAGGATCTATCCAGAATTTTTTTTTTGAATATACGAGGACAAACATAGACACCTTCGATTACATACTCGGCCGCATAAAAGAAGATGGCCTACTCAATATTTCAGTAATTAATTTTTCGGTATCCACTTGATCTCGAGCGAAACTTCCAAAATGATTTGTTAAATTCGCGCGAACACAAATGCGTCCCCTCGCTGCCGCTGCGAAAATCGCTCTGGCTGTGGCCGCCTCGATACTCCCGCGTGCATTTGTTTCACTCGCGCCCCGCGCCGCCCGTCGCCGCCGCGTGCCGCGCGACGCGATTCGCGCCGCAGGTCGCACCGCAGTTCGCGCCGCCGTTAGCTGTGGCATACTTCATACGTTGTCTACCATTTGTTTTCGCCGCTCACCGCTTGTCGCGCCGCAATTCGCGTCGCAATTCGCGCCGCGCTTAGCTGTGGCCAGGGGGTAACATACTGTTTATATTATGATATAAGGTTTATCTTTGTATTCGGAAGATGTGTATTTATTTAAAACATGCACGAGACAAGACACGTTTTACCGCAACGCAGTACATACGAAAATAAAATACTTAAAAAGTTGAACGATGTGTACCTCTGCGATATAAGTACTTAAAATAATGCCGATAATGACAGCATTGTTCTTGTTCAATACATAACGTTCAGTGATTGGAACAGCCGCTTGTGATAATAATACAAATACAATGCACTGGGCACAATAGTTTAATTATTTCTGAGGAACAACTCGCTTCGAATCCGGTTCTCTTACAAGTTACAAGCGACTTTATTTGTGGTTGTACAAGTATGTGCCAATGCATGCATTAATTTTTTATAGAGCCAACATTTCATTATAAATAACCAAAAGTTTACATTTGCATTAAAAATATGCGCTTGATACGGAACTCGCTTATATCACGAAAATATTAATATGCAACATGGATGCACAAAATTATTCAAATGCATCGAGTACCAGGCGAGCAGAAAAATGAGAAGCTGTCTCTTCGCAAATGCATCATTGCAACTTTTCAAATGAACGTGACCCACTAATCTCTAGACTACCTCATGATATCTTCGATTATATACTCTCCTAATACAACATTTATACATTTTCTGAAGATCGTCCATAAATAAGTGTTAATTTATGTTTCTTCTATTAATAACTAATTTATTACGTGTCAATTAATAACTTGTTATAAAAATAAATCACGGACTTGTCAAAATAAATGCGTTTTTAATGCTCAACGGTATCTATTATTGAGAAATAGCTGAGATAGCTTTGATGGACGGACGTCTTCATCTTGTAAAATACAAGTATATCATCTGTGTGTGTTAAGTAATTTCTAATGTAAGTTAAATGCTTGAAGTTATGTAAGCGAACTAAGAACTGCGATATTTCTCTTCAAGACATTTGAAACTGCGTCGTTAATACAAAACCGTGCGTTGTTACTCAATGGCTGTAACACGAGTGCTCCTTGTTTCATACATTTCGACAGTAAATCTATCAGTTTTATCGACGGCCATTGTTTCCATATATTGTTTACTGCCACGACTTGAGCCCCGAGCACGCTCGGCGTCGACCTTCAAAACTTAACATACAATACAATCAACATTTCTCCCAGAGCGCCTTGGTTTAGCATAAGCTCCCTTATTTTATAAACAGCTACTTATACAGCCAAGGTAAATCCTTAAACAAGGCAAGCGTTAATAACATCACGATCCACTACACGCACTTCTTCCGTTACTGCCATCCTGGTAAGACGGACTAAAGTTTTGAAGTGGTTTTCTGGAACTCCTTTCTATATTCTTAATGACAAAGAAGACAAATCGTGGCTCCCATAAACAGTCAACAGGAATAAGTCTTAAATTCAGTGCCTATTCAGTTCTAATATGCTGTATATCTTTATCAGTAAAATCGTGGCGCATTATGCTAACCGGCGTTAAGTGTGGCAGGAGGTTTATTGTTATTAACTCCGCATATCTGTTGTTTACGCGCTGATTTATGTAATGTTTTGAGCATTGCAAACGATTTCGTCTAGACTCTACCGAGATGTGGCAATGATCAACTAAAGTCAATGAAACAATATATTAATAGTGAGAAATCAAGGAGAGTCCTAAAATTTAGGGCAGGTGGATGCTAATGTGAATCCAGGAAGGAAGACAGAGGCCGTCTTATTGATACTAATAATTCGAATGCAAATAGCAGTACCTAAGGAATGAGAATGACGTAGGCGACACCCCGTCTGTAGGCGCAGCAGCATGTGACGCAGCTGATGCACAGCTGGCGTCTGCGGACTTGTGGGAACCAACGTACTGGAACATCCGCAGGGTACACATACACAAGCTACATACAACAGGCCAGACTCAAAACAACTGAATAGCGCAACTTGTATAACATTTATGGACTCCTGGTGTAAGACATCGATGGGACAATTTTACCAGACATTAAATACACAAGGAAAAAGATTCTAATTTACACAAAAATCTATGAGGAATCAATGGGAAGATTGAACGTAAGAACCTGTTCATATTTCAAAGACGCCGCCGTTAATCAAATCACCCTAGAAAAAGTATCAGGCAATCATGATTGTTATGTAGATGTAGTGTTTACTCGTGGTATGTATAGCGGGGCAACTCGCGAATCGTTATCGGCGCGTGCGTCACTGTCCGCCACAACTGACTGAATATTAACTCTGATAACAACTCTTATCAGCTGCACTCGTAATCTGCTTTCTTATATTGTTGACTGACTCTCGCAGAAAATATTTGCTTAGACTCACGTAATTTTGCTCGGTTAATAGGCTCCGTAGTTCTTATATTGCTGAATCAGTAACTTGAACATAAGGCCTTGTGCGGATGCCGTCAGCAGGCGTGACTTCAGCGTACCCTACCGAATCTTGGAACTGGTAATCATGCCAAGACCGATAAAAAACATCCATACTATCTATCTATACTAATATTATAAAGAGGAAAGATTTGTATTTTTGTATGTAACGAATAAACTCAAAAACAACTGGACCAATTTCAAAAATTCTTTCACCATTAGAAAGCTACATTCACCCTGAGTAACGTAAGCCATATTTTATCCCCGTATTCTCACGGGAACGAGAACTAAGCGGGTCAAACCGCGGGGCGCTGCTAGTATATTATAAAGAAGAAAAATTTGATTGTCTGTAAGTATTGAATAGGCTCCGAAACCACTGAACCGATTTTAAAAATTCTTACACTGTTGGGAAGCTACACTATCCCCGGGTGACATAGGCTGTATTTTATCCCCATATTCCTACAGGAACGGGAAATATGCAAGTAAAACGGCGGGGCGCTGCTAGTTGTAAATAAAGTTACATGGTCAATCCCAAATATTATGCCTTTTTTAAATCGTTTAAACTGAAGCTAATAGAATGTCACTAGAACCATAACTTTGGGTTAGACAAGATACGGACGATATTAAATGTAACGTTGTATTTGCAGCTAAGATTATACTTGTTGAACCTATTTTTGGCGGCGGCCTATCTTCAGCAGTAGATCCTTCACTAGGAAACGGTACTGCTATATCGATAACAGCAGACTAGTTCGTCTTGTCGTCCCACGCTACATTTTCCGGTCCGCGGTCGCTATTTGAGAACCGGCCGTCCGCACCGGATATATTGCTGAGAATAAAAGGGTAGCATAGAACGGCGACTTAGAAATCATTGTGGAAAACACAATCTTATTTTGAAATTCGAAAAAGGCCAAAGTTGAACCGTATATCGTCATGATAATAACATAAAAGGAAAGATCATTCGGTTAACATTTATTATATTTATCTTTCCGTCCTTATCGCTAAAGGCGACACTTAAAATAGGAAGCTGGAATGATTTCCCAAAAATATTTATTGGAAGAATTTTGGGATATTTCAAATCATGCGAATATGTCGTGTTCCGTGTATGTAGTACATTTTTTTTCGTGGAATCCTTTTCCTGTTCCTAAATGTTGAAGATTAAAACTGAATTGAAACTCTTCAGCAGTGAGTCCTATTGGAATCTGATCTCCTGGTAGGATAAAATAATAAAAACCTGGTAGGAAAACATTATGAAGACCACCCACCCACCCTGGTTCAATTTTCTCTTTTATTAGTCTCATTTCAATTACTACACCTTAATCTCGATTTTTGCGGACATTTTTAATATTTTTTATTGTCAGATGGATATGCTCTTGACTCTAGTCTAGGTCGCAGGTGACAGAGACAAAGTCCACGATGGAATGAGCTTCCCCAGAAGAAGCCTGTTCACTCTAACTTTGAAGAGATCAGGGTTGAATGCGTTCGGAAACACAGACGCAGGCAGAGAGTTCCACTCCTTTGCTGTGCGCATTAAATTAATTTAATCAGCAATAGGAAACAAATAGCAATGTAGATATCTAGCTAATAGCTATTAGCTAGATATCTACATTGCTATTTGTTTTGTTTACTATTGTTTACAATTTAGTAGACACTAAAATTAGCGACAGACAACAATAAACACGATTTGATATCAATCACATTACAATATTATGCAAAGTGGGACGCGACACATGTGCGCTCTTATCGAACATAATGCTCAGAATTTTCCTACGATTATATTGTTCTTAGTGGCATAATGACCGATTACTATCTAAATAGGTATCTAATTCAAGTGGCTAATTCCCTGAGCTCGGTTACATTAATTTTCTACCTCTACCTATAGAAAAAAAGAGGTTTTACTTCATCTACCAATTCCGTGCCGAGTTCCTTGAATCTTCTGTACGTATATGTAGAAAACAATAGAAATAAATTCTAGTTTCAGTCATAAGAATTACAAAAATTAACATCGTGTTACTTAAAAATATTTACGAACGAAAATACTCACCGCTGATGGGTTACGACATAAACTTACAGGTGCTAGTCTACGATACAATTCGTTGTACTGAATAAATCTTAGAATACATCACTAACCACATTACAGCCGTGTTAATTTAAGGCGAGTTCACACTAACATTCTATTTGTGATCAAGACCATCCCCCGAGAGGATATAAATATTGCGGAGGGCGCGGTATGGACGCAGCCACGGCGCGGCGCGCACTGTGCCGACCGTGCCGTACCGATAGTACGCGGGCACTCGCCACATCTGGGAAAGTGGCCGTCGATATGCAGGAGCTCGCCAACAGAAGGTCAAGTTCAGATACAGTTTTAAGGCCAGACATTCAGGTTACGACGCAGGCTGCATATCAACCGCCGCGCCCTTTATGCTGCCCTGGTCATTTACTTACAACTTTGGTTGTGAAGCATTTAAATTGCCTTCGTTAGTATTGACAGCTCCATTGGCCTGCTTTACGCCTTCCAAAGTCGTCACGATATCGTGATGGCTTTAAAGTTATAGTTTCACGCAGGTAACTAACTACCGTACAAGTAATACGAATAAGTCGGGATCGAAGTTGGAGTTTCTAGTTTCTGACAACCCTTGAAACATAAAATCATAAATCTGCTTAGAATATCAGCGATTCTCGACCTACACCCATGTAAATTCTCATCAGTGAGTAAAAAAATCTAATAAGATGAAATAACTCAACGAGTCATAGAGAAAGTTAAAATAAAAATGACTACATTCATACACTTTTAACTGCACTAAAATTGGTTCCGTTCAACATTTATCATCCACAGCATCTGCAGCATGTGAAGCAATCTCGCTATTTCTCCTCTCACTCGTACCTTTCTCTTTTGACATAAAAAGGAGAGAGATAAAGCACATCCGCAGCGCGCAAGTCCTCACCCCTAGAGTCGGCAGACGAATTATTGCCAGGTTTGGACAATCAATATGGAGTAATGGCGGGATGAATGGAATCATGGCGGACTTACCGCGCCATAAACATTTAAAATTATGTGCATTTCGTATGGCGGCGGGATTCGCAGTCACTGCGAATATTTATGGTGTTTTACTGTAGGATAAAGTATGATATTTTTATGCTATTCTTTTGTTCACGTGTCTGTGCGCCATTAAGCCATTATTCATGATTCTGACGTCTATAACTATTTTCAAATTGATTGCCTTGCTGTTGCATAAACTCTTTCTCTTTTCAAGGTAACCTTATAGAAATTGCATGAAGGTTTATTCGATCATTACTTTCCCATAAAACCCTTAATTGCCTTGCAGAATACGTAACTATAAATCTTTCAATATACCACCCCCAACGCTTGCTGCCCTAGTAACTCGACATCATCTATCTATCGATCCTCGCTCCCACAAAACAAAATACCAATTTAAGAAGACAAGCGTGGGTTACACCCAACTATAATCGTATTAGACACATCCCCTAGGAGGTATAAATAGCTGTAAGTTGATAACGAGTGACCCCGAGGGCGCATTCGAGTGGTTTTCCCACGAAACTCTGAAGAACGCTAGACTAAGTTATCGTTCGAACTTCAAGTGGTCGGTATTTGTTGGTGAGCGATAAATCAAAGCTGTTAATTACATTATCTAATACTGAACTAACACTTGCGTTTGGTATGCCAAAGTGTTTTGTTATCTTCTGAGTTTTTATTATTTCCGAAGATTTTCGCGACAAATGATATCAAAACTCCTACATATATTCTTACCACATTAATAACACTTTGTATACAACCTCGTCAGGAATAGGTAATGTAAATATCAACTGGTGCAATTTCCAAAATCGGTTAAGAAGTTCCTGAGATACTTTCTACAAACGCACAAACAAATTTACAAGTTTACACCTTTTACAAAATTAGTGCAGATAATGACTAGGATCACAAATACGCTAACCTAATGATAAGTTTTGAGGCAGCTAAGCACGTACATATTACTTTCAATAGAGCATAATGATAATGTTTAAGTACGTAGTTCATATCAAACAAACCTATTCTATTAAAGTTTGTGTGACCGCAGTGAGACTGTTATGAGAGAATGACAGAACAATGTAGTAAATTCTAATTGTCTAAGATTATCTTAACAACGAACGACGACGCGGCACACGACTTTACGGTCAAAAGTGATATCATTTCTACAGATATCGCTAGTTTTACAGACGTATGAAACTATCTCATAACACTCATACAAATGTAAGATACACATAGTTATTATGAAGAAGAGGAAACGCTGTTACAGGTGCAGGAAAGTGAAGTTTTCATAACACCCATCTCAAATACACAACACCTGCTTCCTTAGATTCCTTAAACATTCCTACTTCATTACTTAATGATGAGTTGGTACTTTGGACTTACGAATTGTACGTCGCGGGTTCAAACCCAGCCAGGCGCATTACTTTGTGTAATTAACTTCATCACCACTGCTCTCAAAACGGTGAAGGAAAACATCGTGAGGATTTGAGGAAACCGGCATGTCTTAGAACCAAAATATTCGAAGACATGTGACATTCACCAACCCGCACTGGGCCCGCGTGGTGGATTACGGCCCATTCCCTCTCCTAGATTGGCGGTCTGTGTCCCAGCATTGGGAACATTAAAAGGCTGATTATGCTTATGAGTTCAATATTATAATAGCTAAAATACAATAAGCCAAAGGTAACGACAACGTTGTGGAAACAATTGATCACAATCAGACAACTACGTACGTAGGTAATACAAGTAAATTGAATCGAGCAGTGAGTGCACATGTGTTGTTTAGTACAATAGCCTGTCTTGACGCACGGGCTATGCACATACCATCTATATATAACAGAAAAATAGTGTTTTCTGTTTTTTTAGGGTTCCATACATCCGAATAAAAATGGAACTCTTATAAGATCACTCGTATGTCAGTCTGTCCGTCCGTCACAGTCAATTATCTCCGAATCTACGAGACCGATTAAGTTGAAATTTGGTACACATATCAATTTCTGTTACCCAAACGCAGAGCTATGACGTGAATAGATGAAATCTGTATATGGGAGGTCATTTTTGTGTGAAGATCTTATAATTTATTTTTTTGTAATTTTAAAATAAATATTTTCCAAGTTATTCAAGAAAATAGGTAGACGAAAACTGATCGTTCCCCCTTACCTCCGAAATTTTGAAAAAAAAAAATACTGAAATTAGTTTTCTACTTATAGATTATAGGATAACCTATAAGAAGTCCATGATATTAAAATAACATGGTAAATCACTCAATATTGTGGGTATATATAACTTACATTTGCAGGTGGTATGTGTGGGAGATCATATGTTTATAGATAATGGTACGGAACCCTTGGTGCGCGAGTCCGACTCGCATTTCACCAGTTTTTTCAAATTAAGGAAATTAATACAACCCCCCATGGACCCCATGTTACACAAAGTGATATGATGGGGCTTATTCATCTGGAATTCCTATGCTCGAGATTCATCACAGCGAAATGTAAGCTGCTTAGGTACATATCTTCTTTTCGACCCTTCATCTCGGCTGATTAACTACAACAATTAAATGAAAATGTGTTATTATGGGTACATCTGTCTGTATCTTCAGCTGCCAAGCCGTTTCCCAACTATAATACATTGGGGTCGGCTTCCAGTCAAACTAGATTCAGCTGAATACCAGTATTTAACGTGGAGCGGCTGCCTACCAGACCTCCACAACCCATTAACTGGGTAACACGGTACACCTTGGCAGGACTTGAGTCAAATTGGGGCAAATCTGTATCTACTAATATTATATGACTGTATAGCTTTGTTTGGTTGAACGCGCTTATCTCAGGAACTACTGGTTCGATTTGAAAATTCTTTTAGTGTTAGATAGCCCATTTATCGGGGAAGGCTATCGACTATATAATATAACAATAGAAGCGGAAAATTGATTAAAAATGTTGCAAAAACGGTTTCTTTTATCTCTCTTATGTGCCGCAGACGACAAAGTTGCGTGGTTCAGTTATTTTATTTTATTTATTTGGGAAAACAAACAATAAAAAGACTTATCTTTTACGAAGATTTATCTTTTTAGACGTATCTTAATACAGATAACATACAGATGATACAAATTTGAACACAATCATGTTCTCCGCAGATACACAATGAGACAATTCTGTAAATTTAAAGGCTAGCGTTGTAAATAGTAGGTAAATAGAGGAACATTTATAGTTAGTAATTATCAAAATAATAGTATCATAATTTTAACAACAGTGACACATTATTTTTAGTATCTTAAGCCACATGAGTCTAAATTTTCTATGCGGTAAGGCAAACAGATTCAAAGTTTCAAACTGCAGAACTTCTAATTAAAGTTAGTGTTTTATAAACAGCTTTTGCTTGCGGCCGTCCGTCCCCAGAATCCCATATCTGTGTATTAAAATTCGAAATCGATTCGCATCGGAAAATATAACAAACAAACTCACTTTACACCTCGTATATATATATATTATTACCAGAAATCTTAATAATAAGGCAATAGAAGTGGCAAAGACGCGTGGCCTTGTCGCCGCGTATGAGTCTTCTAAAACACAAAGTTTACTTGTGTTGTTTGGGACGTGAAGCAGTAAACATGGTGTTTTGCAGCATATCCAACTGCGGAAACTCTTCCAAAATTTGTAACTTTACAAATAAAGGAATAACATTTCATTTGTAAGAACTTAATCTTTGAAATAATCTATTGTTTGTTTAATATGTGGTGGTAGCTGCGAACCGGCGACACGCGTCCCAGTATAGAAGATAGTAGATAGCACTTCTATTGCGATTTCTGTGATTATTACTTAGGATGTATAAAACTATAGTGAGAGTATTAACCTAACCGCACGAACTTCACAAATTATCTTCCAAGGTACAAAGTACCGACAAACATATACTAGACCTAGCTCGGACACAACAAGTTGCTGAACATGGGCTTAATTTCCCAGGAGAACAACCGACCGAATTCAAAGCTATTGTGATATTGATTGTCCTGCAAGGCTGTTGGAATATATTTAATGTTAGTGAAAAAGGATCGGACTGAAAGAATACCGTGGCCATTTTTTTTTTTTTTTTTTCTGGATGGGAAATCATCAAATGACTTCTCCCGCTCTGGGCGGAGCGGAAGGGAGTGTCAGACTCTTACTGACTAAAACCCACCCGTGATCCTTCTTGTGCCCTTTGCGTTCCAGGGCCGCGGTGACTCTTTCGAACAAATTCCGCAACCCTAGCAGGCACTGACCCTATGGGGCCCCGTCTAATTTGCTGACGGCTCTTTGAGGCGCGCGTGGAACACGACGCGCCGTCGACTCGGGCCTGGTTGCTATCGGACGGCGAGCCACCCATAGCTCGCCATCCGCAGGCCCGCGCCTACGGTGGCCGGGAATCGCCCTGCGTTTCCCGACGCCCGGGGCGTCTTCTTCTGTTGCGGCGGCTGGAGCGAGGGGCATCCCTCTCTCGCACGCGCTCCGCCTCCTCCTTCGCTAGCATTACTGCTTCGCAGAAGGAGGCGACCGCTTCCCATGCCTCCTCGCTCCGGACCATGGCCCGAACCAGGGCCGGACGCGAGAGGTCGCCGCCGCCGATCGCCTCGACGAGGACACGGCGGTGCTCCGCCCAAGCAGGGCAGACCTCCACCGTATGCTCCACCGTGTCCTCCGGGCGATCCACACAGTGATGACACCCGGACGTGTCCTCCCGCAGGATCCGACACAGGTACCTCCCGAAACATCCGTGTCCGGTGAGCACCTGCGTCAGGCGGAAGGTGAGAACGCCGTGACGTCTCTCCAGCCACGCCTCAAAGAGGGGACTTATCGCCACAATAGTGGCGTGCCCAAAGAATACCGTGGCCAGCGATTAAAACAAACATAATAAAAGAAACTTAATACAACAAAAAAAAACTTTTTACAAAAAATACAACCGACTTCTAAACAAAAAAAAAAAACAAAAAGTACAAAATAACTTTAATTTCGGAACTCGGTGTTTTTGGTTGCTTTTTTTTTGTTTTTGAACCCACCGACTTCCGAAATTAAAGTTATTTTGTACTTTTTGTTTTTTTTGTTTAGAAGTTGGTTGTATTTTTTGTGAAAAGTTTTTTTATTTTTCAATTTTTAGTGGTTCACTTCCAGTTAAACATACCCATCACAACGTACGTGGTATAAATTGGTGTAAACAATAAACAAACATGCGATTTCAGCTATCCCGACAGATTTGCTATCATTTATTGAAATTTCCAAAAAACCGCTTGTTCGATTTCGATAAAATTTTCATGGAACCATTTGGGAAGTATAACCCTTTCCAACAAAAAAAGAATTTTTCAAATCGATTGGCATGCGACGGAGTTATGCGCGAACAAACATAAAAAAATAAATAAAATTACAAACATCCGAATTGAGAACCTCCTCCTTTTTTAGAAGTCGGTTAAAAATACACGATAGGACACTCTGCCTGCTAACCACAAACAATACAGCTCATCAAGGTCTCTTGCACAATTAGGCGTTAGACGGTAATAACAATTGCTGATCATGTGCGACCATTTAATTAGTGGCTACCAGGCGCACATGATATCACAGATATTTCCATAACTCCTGTATTTACTGAGCACACACATGTTCCTTGATAACCACGTCGGTCGTGGTGAATCACTCGTCAAAAGACACAATACAGTGACAACGACATCAAATTGTTGATAAAATACAAGACAAAGATACTGTTGTTATGAATATCTGGTAATTAGCATCATAATTGGCGCTTTGAAAAACATGGAAATCATTTTCATAACATATTGACTAAAATGAAAATTATTAGAAGATGACACATTAGCAGCGGTACCTACTTGTCAATGAACGCAATTATATTCTGTTTTTCAGTCTATGATTGGTTTCTAACGGCCGAACCCAATAACCGATCTATCTCTAGTATGTGATAGATCGGTTATTGGGTTCGGCCGTAAGACGTCATTTTACTTTCGAACGACGCATCCGCCCGAAAACATTTATCTCAAGAGTAAGCAACCCCACGTTTCAAAAACGTCGCAGTCTGTCAGTCTAAAGTAAAAGCTTAGAGTCGGTGAAGTAGACTCGAGGGTGGGACTAGCTGGAGAGATCCTCAACGCAGGTGCGACATGTTGGCACGCCGCCAGACACCGCGGCTACAGGAAATAATGCTTCGGAGAATACCTAGACGTACACTAGCATTCGACAAGCCATTCGAAGCTTTCTACATTGTGCTGTATGAATTTATAATAACTTTCAGTTCGTGAACAGCACCTGCGGCCATTAGTTGCTCCCCAAGTTAGAAGTTTAGACGGCGGGCACTAATTTTAATTAGTTTCATTGTTAGGTATGGTTTTGTGGAAGTTTTACCCCGGGGAGTATATTGGGTGTTGCGGATTTTGTTCGAAAGAGTCACCGCGGCCCTGGAACGCAAAGGGCACAAGATGGATCACGGGTGGGTTTTAGTTAGTAAGAGTCTCCCTTCCGATCCGACCAGAGCGGTAGAAGTCATTTGATGATTTCAAATCCAAAAAAAGGAGTATATTGGGTTCTATTTAGGACTGAGTAATGAATTAGCCGAACCTATTCTTTAAAAAACGTCATACGTAACATATGACGGGCGCGCGGGGCAGGTGTCGTATAAGTACCTACTAACTTCACTACCTGTGACAAATAGTTTTCAGTCAGTTATTAATAGATGAGTATTTTAGTTCCTACGTGCGCGGCGTGTTCCGCCATATCGTTGACAAAACAAACGAATGTGATTAATATCGTGAAAGCTATCGACGAACCGGGCTCTCTTTATTAAACACACAAATATTTGTAAATACAGTCTAATGTGAGAACACACTTTCCTTCACAACAAGTGATTTAGCGTGTACATACAAATATTAGTCATACGAATATTGGTAAATTTTTAAATAATGATAGGGGTGAATTTCAACAAGTGATTTTTATATGTCATTTCGGTGGGATTTTTTAATTTTAATGCTATCTACATATTTTTAGTGACAAATAAAACTTTAGCCTATTTTATAACATTGTGCATGAGTGGACATCATATTTCATCAAAACTTACATAAATATTTAAGGATGAATTTTTAAGAGTCCACTGAAATGAAAAGTGTCTACCGAAATGATAAAAATGACCACCGAAATGATAAACTGTGCACCGGAATGAAATAAATCCACCGATATGATACAGCTAAGAACAACCGTGCCGGGCAGCCGGGGTTCCGTACTTTGTTAGGTTTGATTTCCACAAATTTTAGATAAACACTGAGACAGGACAGTAGACAGTTATTATAATATCATCATTAATATATACATATTACAGTTAGTATTACATATATCATTCTTTGAGGTTACAATAACCTCAAAGAATGATATTATTGTAATATTTATTATGATATGAATGAATTGTTTCTTCACTTAAATAACCTTTGGTAATTTTTCTGGTTGTTGTTGTGTGAAAATGTTGGAAAACTTTATCGTAAATGCAGGTAAAAAAAAAAATTTTTGTTTGTTTATGAACTAATACTAATTTACTTGATATATTTTCAAAAGAGTGAACGAAGCGCGATAAGAAAGCTTAAAGTTTCTGATTAATATGATGGCTGCATTTGTAAGTTATGCCATTAATAGTAATACATAATGTGTACCCGTTGCACTAAGAGAAAAATGCTAGGTATAATTTAGTTAAATTGGTAACGAAACGAGAATAGTGTTTCTACAGGTATATAAGTAAAACTTCTAAAATTAAATCAACTCTTATATTTTATACTGGGAGCTACTACCCGATAATATCACCGTGGACTCGACAATATACTGTCATCAGCTTGACCGACTCCGTACAGAAATCAACAAAAAGCGCCGTGAACAAACAAAGATATACCTACTTCCTTCACGACAACGCTCGGCCGCACATAGCCAAAGTTGTTCGTCAGAGCTATTGGATTTTGAATGGGAGCTACTGCCACATCCACCTTACTCTCCCGATCTAGCGCCAACGGATTTTCATTTGTTACGCTCTCTCAGTAATCATATACAGGACAAAAAATTTGATGATAGAGCACAGTTAACAGATTTCCTCGAAAGCTTTTTTGCCTCACGGCTCCCAAGTTTTTACGCTGAGGGTATCCATGCTTTACCTAATCGCTGGAAATGGGTTGTAGATAACAACGGTGCCTACTATAAAGACAAGTAATTGTAAATTAAAAATATAATTTAAAATTGTTTTGTTTATTTGCAACGCTCATTACTTTCCTACCAACCCAATATATACATGTAGGTACTAGCTACATAGAAATATGTGTATATTATATATCTTTAATCTTAAACACAAATATTACACAACAAATACACCCGAATAATCTAATCTACACTTACTTACATTACAAAACTATGACTTTATATTTGATAAAGGATCTCTAAAACTTTATGGTTTTATCATTTCGGAGATACATTTCATTCCGGTGGACTGTGACACCGAAATGAAACTATTTTTGTCCCCATGTTACTGAAATGATAAAATTACTTTTTTGGCGGAAAAACCGCAAGCTTTGGGACCGCTGCGTTCGCGCCGAGAGCTTGAGCCGGACTGATCCGAAGTGAGGAAAGGTGAGAGGGGCGTAACAACGCAATGTTGACATGGATAATCTACTAAAACTTACTGTCCTCTGAAATGATAACTTTTTTCCAGACAAAAGTTGACTGCCTGTCAAATCCATGAGAAAGAAGATAAACAAACAAAAATAGTTTTATTTGATCGAATATATTATAATTTAATGATAAGAGAATTGATTTAAATCCATATTATGAATCTATTGGCAGGGGAAGGTATTTTATGAGCGGAATTGGGTTCAGGACAGGCCACCGTGATGATAAAATAACACTTTGTAATTTTTTTTTTGGTATATTAGAGGGTAGAAATCAATGATTTTTTTTTGCCAAGGTAGAGAAGTACTTACTTTGTTGAGAAAAAATACATAAAATAAAAAACCAGCACATTGCACTACCGTTCTCAGGTTTGCCGTGTATTTTTTTTGCTTGCGCAATTCACCCATAGATAGCAAACAGGTTTACTGTTCAAACAACGATAGTAAACGTTAAGATGGAGAAACAGAGTTAGTCATCACTGCTTATGGAGCTTTGTTTAACCACAGAACGGAACCTCAGTTCACTGGAACCATTTATCTAAACTATTAGTTTCCTGGGTTAAAATCAACATTTTCCATTTCCACGAAAAACAAGACGGAACAAGCGGTCGTTTCCGTGAAATCTAGTACCAGGCTTCCAGTCTGCGGCAGTCAAAAGCTAATAAAATGCAGGAGGCAGTAACCCGGTCCGCACGGTACCGTGTACATAGTTGCATAGAGTAAGTCTGTCTAGACACGCGTGACTAGTAGCGTGAATGCGGCACAGCCAGTGCGCCAGCCGCACGCCGCACTTTCCCAGAGTTCTATAAAGTGCAAGTTTACCGAAACGACTCATTATTAGTGTGTATCTTATTTAGCTTCATGAGAAATTCTTAATTCGAATTAGTTAAATGTTTCCTTTCGGTTTGTTTTCCAAGAATTTTCTAGCTAATATTATTTTTGTTACATAAACCGCAAACAATTCATCTATGTAAGTTACAAGTTTTTGCGGATTATACGGTTCTTATCGAACTTTTAGAAATAATGTGCGCTACTTTTCCGCATTCATTTCATCAAAACCAAATTATCCATAAAAGTAAAAACCGTTTTGTAGTAAAACTACTAGGAAACCATATCCCGAGCGTCCATCTTTGATCTCACTGATGCATTTGACGTGTTGACTGATGTTTGCGTGTATAAGCTCCGGTTCTCGTGCGCCTTATAAATCCGTTTGCTGGCACGTAGTTCTATTTCTGTTGTTATGTTTATCAATTTTTCTAACGCCATATGCGATGCAGTTGCTTTCATGTTACGCACTTGAAAGTAAGTACTGTCTTTTAAGTTTTGTGTACGCATGGAGAATGAGATGCCTCTCGCCGACAAAGTGGATCGTGACGACGATAAACAGAAGCCAGGTTTATATCACTCTTTGTAGAGAAGCTGCCAACATTACCACTGGTATTAGAAGCAAGCGTGGTGAATTTGAGCCTTATTTCTTGGTACAGGGGTTAGTGGGAGGAAGTATTATCGAGTAAGATTCGCGTCGGTACGCAATCGTACAAGAACATTTTGTAGAAATGGACTGAAAGAGCTTTTAGGTTATATTTTCTTTGGAATCGTACGGAAATCTTGCCAAGATGCGAAGCTGACCGTCGAAACTTTAAAAAACAGCAAAAATTTTGGCTTTCGAGAAAAACGACAAATGTAAATTATGTCTCTGGTTTCCCGAAGTACATTTCGGAAGAATGTTTGCAATAGACTAACTAAGCAAGTAGGCTCCTGACTCACGCTTACACAGCTGTGACAGTTGTGTTTTTCAGCCTTCATGAGTCCCTGGTATTCGCCTGTCATTATTATAATGTGTAATTTATTCGCTAAACACCATTGTGAAGTTACTCGATGTTTTTTTCGTGTCAAGAGCGAACATAGCACTTGATCAAACACATATGTACGTGTATATAGCAGGTATGAATGGCGGAGGATGTTACCAGATACAATTGAATTGTTGGAAAAATATGTTGACCGATTAGCGAGGATGTATTGAACATAATATGTGGAACTCTGATGATACATTTTGAGTGACATGATTAACTATGGTATAGGGGTAAGCGCCGCATGCTTGATTGATCGTAAAGGACATTGGTCATTATTGGTAATACGGGTCCAAATTTTATTAGGCGGTCAATAAGCCCGACTAGTTTTTGTATTATTCCGTAGATACGTAGCGTAGTAGCTACCATCAAGTATGCCTCAACAAAGCTATCCAAACATCCGATATTTTCTCCAGACGTCATACAAAAGCCGGCGCGCTACAACAAAGATTAACAAGCATCTTCCTACGTAACCCAGGGGATTACGCGTCGCATACAAAGGGCTGGCTGAGCAATAGTGGCCTGATTGCTATGCGGCGTGGGCGCCTGGTGCGTGCGCGTCCTTACGACGTGGCAGACCTACTGGCCACACATCTACACAAACCACACGTCACGATATGAGCTTCGGAGTTTAGTGGACGCTTCCGCCAATTGTGTGCTAAGGATGTTGAGCATTTTAAGTAAATTGATCTCTTAATAAAGCTGTTGTCCTAGTCATATCTGTATCTACTTCATCATCCGTAAGCGATATTTGATGAGTAGTTAAAAAATATCGCAGCAAGAAAATTACGGGGAAAATGTCGTTGCATCAATAATTCCTTATTGGGAATTGAAATTCAACGTTCAAGTATTAATCATTTTATTACAGCACAAAACGGAGCAATGTATCACGTAAAATCTAACAAGCATCTGGAGCTCAGCATGAGATCTATATTTGAATAAAAATATGGTGATCACTGATCAGTGACGTAGCGAGCCGTTTACAATGAGAATAAATCAAACAGGCAAAAAAGTGTTACATTATACATTATAGATACTCGCTAATTTAGAACACGCGGTAACCATTGAACTTTGTGATGTCGTAAGGGACAGATGGTTTAAGAGGCGACCGGGCACTCTTTCATGTCTAAAATACAGCTGAATAAGTCCCCTCCCCGAGCTCTTGTTCCGCTTATTGCATGTTGCTGTAGGGATGTAGGGAAAATATTCATCAAAAATATCGTCATCAAAAGATGATAATTATTAGAAGCCAATTTCATTTAACTTTTCTTTTTGATGTGTGAAATTGCACGTTTGAAGGAACGATTTATTTTACGATACGGCCTGCGTTGATCCTATCGAACCGATATGAATCATATGGCAGCGTAAGCTTTAGGTATATCGGAGTTGCTCTGATTTATTTGCAATATTCTGCAGCCGTAGCCCTCAGCTCCCGGCTAGGCGGCCACACGCGAGGTTTTATAGGCTCGCTATAAATAAGCGTCAGTCGACCTGTAGGTAAGTACAGCATACCATGCCTCATTGCTCACAGTTTAGCGACAGGAATACGGGTAAGAATCATCCCGTGAAAGCCGTAAAAGTCAGTCTTGAAGACAGGAGCGCAGGATGTACTTAAATAATATGCGACGGTTAAAGCATTTAACATAGAGACTGTTTTCGGACAGATTCTTATTGTCAAACGAGAAAAAAAAACATTTTAATACAGATAAACAAAATACAAGCTTGAAAGCTTCCCCCTCTTATTTCAAAGGACCTCTTTATTAGTGCAGTCTCAATTACCCGGAGCGCATAGACGTGGCTGTAACAATGCAATAAAATCGTTGAGTGCTTATTGGATGACGAGGTAATTGCAGCAGGATGCGGGCGAGCCCCGAGGGTGCTCTGCGTCCCGTCAGCCGCCCTAGTACTCGTCGGCCACTTCATCGGTCAGCACTTGAAACTTTTGTTTATATTGTGGATATTTTAAAACAGACAATGTAACTTGAGTGTCGGACCGAGTGTATGGTTACAATCTCCTAATGGTTTAGAAAGTAATCTATTTATCACACCCTGTGTGTTTACGAAATTTTCTAGGAACTTAATAAAGTGTTAGTTGGATAATTCAGCAGTTTCAGTTAGCTATTTAGGTATAGGTAAAATAAATAAACACCCACCCCCCACCCGTGTTGATATTATGATTATAGAATATGAATTTATAATCGAAACGGGTGTCGTGTCGAATTGAATGTCCAAAATCCGTAATGAACCGTGTTAATTGTCAAATAATTTTAACTAATGCCCGGGTTGTGGGCGGAAGTGTTCGTGGCCATGTCTATACTTAATCCAGTCGCACGATTGTAGCGGTTGTGTTATCGAGAAGTCTCTTTGATTTGTTTGTGTTGCTACTGTCCACTATCGTCAGTAGAATCTACACTAATATTATAAAGAGGAAAGATTTGTTTATTTTTTGTTTGTTTGTTTGCATTGAATAGGCTCCGAAACTACTGAACCGATTTGAGAAACTCTTTCACTGTTGGGAAGCTACCGTATCCCCGCGTGACATAGGCTATATTCTAAACCGTGTTGCCACGGAAACGGGAACTATGCGGGTGAAACCGCGGGGTGCTGCTAGTTATACATATTTATATCACAAAAGAAAGGTCGCATATTTTAGTACTGAACAAAATCTAGACAGCAAATTACTTCAAGCAAAGTACGTAGCAAGTACGTACGCAAGAAGTTAGTAAGCATTTCTGCGCACAGTCCTTTAGAACGTACTTACTCGATAATTTATTTAAAAAAAATATATTATCTATACTAATATTATAAAGCTGAAGAGTTTGTTTGTTTGTTTGAACGCGCTAATCTCAGGAACTACTGGTCCGATTTGAAAAATCATTCAGTGTTAGATAGCCCATTTATCGAGGAAGGCTATAGGCTATATATCATCACGCTGAAGCCAATCGGAGCGGAGCAGCGATAAAGAATGTTTTAAAATCGGGGATTCCACGGGGACGAAGTCGCGGGCAGCAGCTAGTATATTTTATATATAATATATTTATTACGATCAGCATTGAGCTTCGGAACTCCTTACGTTTTTTTCTTTATTTTAGGCTATTGTTACATAAAAAGCGAATGAACAAAATAGTCCCGTCAGTTAATACCCGCAAGTTTATTTTCTAGTGAGAAATATTGCCGTTTTATAACTCTACTGACACCACTACCACCCGACTAAAGCATAATGTTGCAGAGCTGACGAACATTTTGTTGCGTTTTTATTGCAACAGATTAAAAAATAAATTTTGTCGAATTTACGTGCTGTTTCGTATGAAGTTTATTCCACTCTCTAGATATGAGGTGATAATATGCGAATAAATTAACGGGTGACATAATGAGGACCAAACAGAGATCGCCATATTTGATAAGATACGGCAAAAACTGGTTTTGCTTCATGTGCTCCTAATAAGATTTCAATTTACAGACGAGTGAATACGCCACAGATTATAACCAGATTCCAGTCCGATATGTACTGAATCTTTGAACTAGTAGTTAATTTGGAAAGAATTGGTATTTACGAAACTTGAGTTATGGTGGAAACATGAGTACCTGAGCATATTTCTGGTGACTTAAAGAAAATAAAACATCATGTGGTTCTATTTGTGTGTTGTCGTGCGACTAATTCACGGTCCGCCTGCAGCGGGGAGGAAGTCCTCGCCGCGTATAGGTAGTTGCCCCGACAAAAATATCAATATTTGAGCTCTTCTGTCCGCTGCGCTCCTGGTACCACGCGAGCTATAGAAATAGTGGTAGGAGTTTGAGGACCTGAGATACGTATCATTAATATTCAAAACTTCATGTAAGTTTAATTTAGCTTTTCCCATGGTTGCATAGCAATACAGTTTTTGTTCGTCTGGGGATATCTCCAAAGGCCTCAGCCAAAATGAATATTTACCGATTTACACGCCAAAGTCCCGCGCATTACTTAAAGAGGATCTCAAGTGGAATGCAACAATGATCAAACAAACCAGGTTTATGCCGTAAGGCCATAATTACTATAAAGAAAAGTATATTAAACGGCGTAGTTTTTATTTCCACAGACCCACTGACGTGGTATTTCCCGTTCGTGAAGACAAGAATAATAATGTCCCACATCGCATTCGTGTGTTAACTGATGTAATATGCATTTTGCGTCAAAATGTAACAAGATCAAAGGTCCCGGGCAACTCTCGCGGAAGTGTTAATTTAAAACCAGAAACCCGTTGACTCGATCTCGACACCATTTGACGAAGCATTTCGATACACCAGTAAGGTACACCACAAGGCAAACAACACTAAAATATTGTATGTAGCAGTAAAGCAGAAATTGACAAAAGTACAATATTCGAGGTCTATTCGAGTGAGTGATGGGAGGTGTATCGTATAGCGGTGATCGCGGATCCGCTTCGACCGGTCCGGTCCGCCGCGGCTTCTTTTTGTCGCAAGTCGCGAGCACAGCTCTGTCCCACGACCATGCGGTGCTATACAAAGAAAGTACGATAAAACAAGTACCTACACGTGGATATTGCAGACATTGGATAAAACTTTCTGATGATGGAAAAAACGAGAAGATTTTTGTACGTCAAAATTTAAGGAAACCACAAAAGATTTTACTGAAGTAGATAGAGTATACTCAGTTCACGCGGTCGCTTTTCTGCAATTTTTCTACTCACTCAAGCATCATCTTTGCTAGAATTCTAAAATGTATCAGCATGAATGTTCGTGAATAGTGAATGTGTTCTTCCGCGTTGCGAGCGCGATCTCTGACCACTGAGCGGAGTGCTCTGTTCCCCGCAATTAATGTCAAACCATGTACAGCACTGCATAACACAAGAATAAATGATTGCGCAACGAGAAAGCCTAATTAATTAGTCATATATGTTCAGTTAAAAAGTTAAAGCAGTAGCGTAGCGCGCAACAGCGAAAGTGAACAAATACGAACACATTAGTGATGGCACGTAATGAGCGAAAATAATACAAGTTACAGCCGTTACTATACCAGTTTAATGTTTTGGAAAACTTTCCTTCTTTTATAAGAAACGATAAAGTCAGCTGAGATACTGTCGAGTGTCGTGCTCGAATACCGGAGAACGACAGATTTTTTATGAAATCAATTACCGGCGGAATCGGAATGAAAAAGAAACTGCAAAAGACGAATCGTAAAAAGTTCAATGAAACTTTTCCCATAAACCACTCGAAACACGAACTACAATAAAGGTAAAAGTCGGCGCACTCGTTTTATTGCAGCCACTAACTTTTCTAATCCACTTGCCACATGAGGTGTGAACCATTTCATGTTTGAATTTATGAATATCATTAGTACAGAGCAACTGTTCTTATTGGATCATTTGCATTACATTGCAGAGTTTGTTCTGTGTCTCGTCTGCTGAGGAAAGTAAATAAATGATACACTAAACAAACGTTACGCAACCTAGCGCAACGGTGTCATCACATTAGAGCAGTTGCAAATATCACAGCACCTAATATGGAAGTTGTAACAAAAACAGTTTCTAAACGAAACAACCCTAGTTATTAATATCGCACTCCAAAATGTTGATCAGTTAACATGAGCCAAGTTGTATTTACGGTTGGTAAAGCTGAAAGTGAAGTGCTTGTGTTTGTAGAGGAGCCAGTAGGTACAGTTGGTAAAGTTGGTACCGCGACACTGTCTGGGTTTCGTTGTGATAGTGATGGGACAATGGCTGCGGTGGGTGTGCGCTTACACAGGGGTGTGGGCGGCGAAGAAGACATTACGTGGTGTTACGAGAGCAAGGCAATCGTGATGACTGATGACCAGAGCACTGAACCTGATAAGAATAAGAATAGTATTTATATGCAAGAATCCGAGTACAGGCTGATGATTATGATTTTGATGATAAAGTAAAGACCTTTGTATGAAGTAATTTTGTTGATAATTATCTCTAGCTCCATGAAATAAGCAGGAAAGAATTGGGACATTAATGAACGAAGGAGTCCTAGATATACTAGGCATTGAGTGAATACACGATGAAGAAAGAAATGCGGAAGAAAGCCGCATTAGCATAAGCATAATCAGCCTCTTAACGTTCCCACTGCTGGGACACAGGCCTCCTCTCTAGGAGAGGGAATGGGCCGTAATCCACCACGCGGACCCAGTGCGGGTTGGTGAATGTCACATGTTTCGAATCTTTGGTTCTAGGACATGCCGGTTTCCTCACGATGTTTTCCTTCACCGTTTTGAGAGCAGTGGTGATGAAGATAATTAATCAATTCATTAATTCAGTTTTAATACAGCGAACAACTACTAATCTACTTTCGATGTTCTGTCTATAGTTCGTTTTTACACCCAAAACCTATAAAAAATTGATATTATTAAATAGCGGTAGTGTTAATTGTTCTAAATCCAGTTAACGGTCAATGCTCGAATATCAATTAAGTGAATAGAAATGTTCAAATTAAACAAATATTTAAATGAGCAAATATTTTGGGTCGATGGACGGCTGTCAATTATCTATTGTTAACAATTTGCAATCAAGCTGGCACGCGCTGACGCAAACAATACACCGCGAAGCTAATCGGTAAAAAAGGTTTTTAGTATAAAAGTTGCACGTGCACTGAGATCCAAGCGTTCGTATAGTCACCAACAATTACAAAAACATCCCTATGAAAACTTGGAGAAAATAAATTATTTACAATTATAGATAGTCTTTTTTTATAAGTTGTTTTGTCATGTTTAGTGTACAATAAAAAATTAAGAACACAGTGAAATCAAAAAGGCAGTAGAGATAACAGACTATACAGATGTGACAGCTACAAAAGATACCAAGCCTAGAGTAGAACTAGAAATTCTTGTATCACATTCACGGATGAAAGAATTGGCGGTATGAATCGATTATAATGTGCTAATCGATGCAACAGCGTTACAGTAAGAATCCAATACTTCTGACTACGTTTCATCATGCAAGCGATGCAATGATCGACTGCTTGCACCTTGCACGTAACTGCAATACAATAACGGCACCACACAAGCATTGTCTCTGCTAATCTAGCGATGTCTGTGCCACAAGTGTCAAAATTAACGATGTTTATAAAAGTATTCTAAGAACAGCGGGCTTGTGTTACAACAATGAGTGAAACTGTGTCGATGCTCTGATATCGCTTGCAAGGACAGTGCCTGCCGAAGCCCGCCCAGACAGCGAAATTACATTGTTTTTTTTCTGGATGGGAAATCATCAAATGACTTCTCCCGCTCTGCGCGTAAGAGTGTCAGACTCTTACTGAATAAAACCCACCCGTGTTCCTCCTAGTGCATTTTGCGTTTCAGGATCGCGGTGACTCTTTCGAACAAATTCCTGCACCCTAGCAGGCACTGACCCTATGGGGCCACGTCTTCCTTACTAACATTTCTTTGAGGCGCGCGTGGAACATGATGCGCCATCAATTCGGGCTTGGTTGTTATCGGATGGCGAGCCACCCATAGCTCGCCATCCGCAGGCCCGCGCGAAATTACCTGCCATTGAAATATCGTCATCTTACCGTTGTTACCTACTACCGCTACTCATAGTTACTGTAAGATTGGTGTGTTTAATATTAATTGCATCATTGGTCATCGATGTAGCTCTTGTGAGGATAATAGTTTTTAATTGGTCATCGCAAATGTAATTGACATCCTAAATTGAATTGATACAGTCTGGAAACCTTAACCAGAATCGGGGAAACCATAATTACTTTTCATTTTACCAGAAATACGAGTAAGCAAATAAGCAATGTACGTAGGTCTCTTTTTTCGAGTACAAGTATTTCAATTTCCTGGAAGTCTACGCAGAATTAAAGCAGTCTGGTACGTTAGTAGTAAAATTCCTGACATTGCAGCACTCCTCATAATTATTGCGTCTACGAAGCGTGTCGCTGCTACTACCGCCGGCGCTTTGTCCCCTACACAGTCAGAGGGAGCGCCACTCAACTCATTTACTACATTCTAATTAGGAAAGCTCTGTTATTCATTATGTGATTTAATTAAAAAGAAAACTTTGCCTGCAAGACCCTCTTTGTGGATGAGGCGTTCATTCATTCGTGGATATGAATTAACATGCATCCCGCTCTTTGAAATTGCTCTGCTCGCAAAGTTTGCATTCATTAAATTCCTTTTTCGAACCGAAGAGCTGCAGTGCGGCTGTGCGTCTGTCTGGCCAGATATTTATGATGTCAATGTCAGCCGCCCTTGTATAGAACACAATAATATCCTGTGGACTCAGCTAGGTAATAATTCTACAGGAGATACAACGTTTACGAGCGACGGAACATCGGAATCGGAACACAAATAGTAGAGTTTAAATGTGAACGACACAACCATAAATAAGCATATTAAAAAAGGTATAATTTCAACTGTGCGCTGAGGACAAGGCAATATTTTATGTATTCATAGCTTTAAGCCCCATGTTTGGAGGGAACTTTAGACTAGACATCAGTATTTGGCAATAAAAAGATATGCCGAATTCGATCGCGGGTCAGACAACAAACAGCCTTACCAAAACTACTTTTAAATGACGTGATATTTGATAACCAATATATCTAGACCATAAATGGTAGATAGTTTGCAGTTATTTATTACTCCAAGTCTCTGATATCTGCCGACATTCGTGCATCGTATTGGTATCGTTGCTTTTTTGCTACACGTTGTATGCCATAATATTGGCACAAAACAAGTGAGTAATGATTAAATCCTTCTTTGTATTATTTAAGAAGCTACTGCAACCTCTTTTCATCATCCAAGATAACAATGACATCATTTCGGACCCCTCCGACATGTGCTCTAGTTCAGCTCATGATAGTCATGAACTCATGATTAACGAGTCGACAAGTGTCACGACTCACGATCCACTTCTTGCGACAGTTATCCACTTTAAAATAGTGTAGTCGTTGTCTAATCTGCGAGGCAGTTGAGATAACCGCCGGTCCGAGCTGTCCCTTTATTGTCCCTCCCACGCGCTGGTCTCCTAGTACCCGACGCAGACCACACCGAAGATATGTTCATGCGCAGTGGCTGATGCCTGTGGACGGTGAGCGTGGATGGCTCGCCGTCCGATACCAGGCTGAGTCGACGACGCGTTGTGCTTCACGCGCGCCTCAAGGAGCCGTCAGCACCAGAGACGGGGCCCCATAGGGTCGGTGCCTGCTAGGGTTGCGGAATTTGTTCGAGAGAGTTGCCGCGGCCCTGGAACGCAAAGGGCACATGGAGGAGCACGGGTGGGTTTTAGTCAGTAAAAGTCTGACACTCCCTACCGCTCCACCCAGGGCGGGAGGGGTCATTTGATGATTACCCATCCAGAAAAAAAAAAAAAAAAGATATGTTCATAGGAGTTAAGGCGCGTCCCCGTGCAAAACGCAGCGGTAGCCGTTTTTTGTGTAGTTTTTAGGAGCCATCTTCTCATTATCCATTAGAAATATCAACAAATAAAAAATACATTAAATTTCTACATAATCTTGACTCCAAAATGGTAGTTTCCTTTTTTTTTTAAATCGCAATGTTTAATAGAGACGCAACGAAACGACAGAAATGAGAAATAATTATTTTTTAAATGTATCTCCTCGTAAAGTAACCATTATTTTGGTTTGCTACTTAAAGTAATGGATAGGTAATTTAATAATAAACATTTTGCTAGTTTTATTTTTTATTTAACTCGAAAATTTGATTTTATATAGATTTTACTATAAAATCTGAGCGTAATCGCTACGAATCTTGCGGGTGCGGCGAAGAGGGAACGAATGCTCAAGGTTATTTGGTCAGGGTACCGCCTTAAAGACCCCAAAGTCGCATGTTGTTCGTATCAGTTACAACATCATTAGTTGGGACCACAGAACAGATACTTTTATCTGTTCTGTGGTCGGGAACTCGGGACATTGTTGTTCTTGAAAGGGGTCTTACATAGATACGGACCATAGAAATATATTATACTAGCAGCGCCCCGCAGTTTCACCCGCGTAGTTCCCGTCCCAGTGGGTACGGGGATAAAATATAGCCTATGTTACTTGTGAATTTTTGAAATTGGTCCAGTAGTTTTTGAGTTTATTCGTTACGTACAAAAATGCAAATCTTTCCTTTTTATAAACTCAAACTCAAAACGTTTATTTCAATTAGGCCATTAACGGCACCTTTGAACGTCATCAATAAAAAAATTATCATAAATTAAGTGACTCTAGCGTCCATTCACAAAGGTAGATTCTTATGGAGAAGAAGGGACAAGAAACTCCATTGTTACTCTTTTCAAATATAATATTAATATAGAAGTAGATAATTATAGATTATAATCATGGGAATGTTTCTCGAAGTGGCTGAGAGGGACAGAATGCGTAAGGCATATCCTAAAAAACATGGTCCAGATTCATCAAATACTCGAGTTCTGATCTGAGATGAGAAAATCAAGCAAAAAAATTAAAGAGACTGAGTAAGAACTTCATCGTCTAGATCTGTAGATTGTGTGGTGTGCTATCGAGGTGGTTATAGACAATTAGAAATCGACCGATAACGAAAGCCTGACTTTCAATAAATAAAAGCCCTTAAAGGATTTCCCTTCATTTGAGTTGCTAATGTCCTCGCAAGTTTCACAAACAGTCAGCGTGACTGATGTGTCATGTGTCACCTCCACACACCACTGACCCAAATCTGCTAATATACTTGTGGGACTGACTGACATCTCGAACGATGAACCCCACGAGTTCTTAGATAATATTATCTATCCCTCTCACACGGCCAACATAGCTATATCACTATCCTTGTCACTTTTAAATATTTAAATAGAGTACACTGTTACAGTTTCCTCTGTTATCTTGCGGAAAAACAACCAAACAAATGAAGGTGTGGAACTATGCAAACGGATGCAGAAGTTTCACTGCAAACATCGTAGCATCGTCGTCCATTTTCCATTTGCAATATTCGCGTGTTTATTGATAATATTGACATATAGATAGCTAGATGTTTACCCAATATTAATTGAGTATTTCGGAGCAAATATTGGCGTAAGAAAAATTCGCGGAGATTTCTAATCACTTTTCTACTTCATAATATATTTATATCATACTAGCAGCGCCCTACGGTTTTGCCCACAGAACACTTTCTATTGGTAAAATAATTTTGAAAATCGGTTCAGGAGATCCAGACATTACCCCTTACAACGTCACAACCTCACAAACGTTACCTCTTTATAATATTAGTATAGATTATCACGGACATGACTCTTTCTATATTTATTCATCAAAACAGCTCGTCCAAGTGGTATTAAAATGCGCGGAACTGTCAGTTGGTTGGTTCAGTCCGCGGCGTAACGACTTCCGCTCCTCGCCTTTAGGGAAGCACGTGTCTCAAATTTATTATAATACGTCTTTTTAACATCTTATATTAAGTTAATAATAAATTTGAAATTGAAAATAATATATCTAGTTTTAATTTCCGCGAATATGTGTGGGTTGCAGGTATGCACCTCCCTCTCGCCCGCTATATTATGCACATGCAAGATTACAAGGCAAAAGCCAAACCCAACACCCAACACCAATACCGACACGTGTTTCGCCTCTCCACGAGGCATCCTCAGGGAACGTGTTGACTCGCCGACCGAAAACTAGATATATTATTTTCATTTTCAAATATTATATTTAGTTAATAAGATCTTTGATTCGGATTAAGGCTGGGTCAACCACCGGCAGGATACTGAAAGACTTGGACGTTGCAAGCTTTTTGTTTGAGGTAACGCCGCACCCCGGATTCCTTGCCACCACTTTGGAATTTTAATGTTGATTAAACGAAACGATAAAAAAAACTTTCGACTCTCAACAAGGAACAACAGCTACAAAAGAAAATGCATTGTTACAAGATTATCTTTTGTCCACAGTTCACACAAAAACCGCTTCTCATTTACAGAACACAGCATGGCGTCATTAAATATTAAACAAAAAAATAATATTAAAACAGTAAACTTCTGATGTGTCATTTCAAGAAATTTTCTTAAAAACCACATCAAAAGAACGCTATAATGGTACTCAGTAATTAAAGAAACAAAATAAAATATTCGCATAATATTCTTGACTGGCTCACGCATCCACCATGACAGTTTATAGTCAACAGATAATGATTTTTATGATTTTTTATAATAACGATGTGCTCCCACGGCTGAAGGTCGTGATGCTCAATGCCACATGACAATCAGCTCGGTTGAGAGAAACTAGCTTCCGAAAACTATTAGCGTGCGGAAGTGCGGACGTTACTTGCATTGGATAATAGGTACGCACCAATCATGAGGCGCGGCCTGCGCGGGCGCATTTTTAGAATAATTGTGATAGGCAATGTTGGATGTTTTGTTATGTTTCAGTCATGACATGACAGATAACAGTTACGCTCGTTGAAGTGCAAAGTTATCTCTGTAACAGATATTCGTTAACGAGATAAGTTTTTCAGGGATCACAGTCATTTAAAAAGTCTCATCACTCATTTTATATTATGTTTCGTAGTAATTGGACCCACCACATACAAAGCAAAGGCTTTGAATTAACAGTTCCATCTTTACCATAAGGGCACAAGGGGCACGTGCCCCGGGCCCCGCTTCATTGGGGGCCCCCAATTTATATTATAGGTACTGCTTAGGAAACGACCAACTCGAACCGTAAACGAGCTTCTGACGAAATTCGGTCAAACCTATTCCAGGCAGGATGTCCACTGGGTAGTACGGTTACGTGGTCATACCCACGGAACTCGGCTACCTGTGCTCCGACACTTTCTTGACCGGTTTTCGGTTTTCCAAAAGGGCCCCGGACGTGTGCCCAGGGGCCCCTGCAGGAGTTACGACAGCCCTGTGAATTTAGGATGTAAGTCACGAACCAACGCCCACCATCTCCATACCCATTGACGCTGGTTGCTAAACGATCAGATTCCTAAAATTGTAACCAGCCATGTTTCTCAAATTCGATGCTATAAATGCCGCAATAATTGGTCAGTACGTGTTGCGCATACACATGACGGATTCCATTCCATACGATTCAAGAGAAGTAAAAAACTACAGGAAACATAGATAGGTCCGTGTTTGAATCGCTAATCGTTTTGGGATAGTGTGGGGGCGCTCGAACAACAGGTGGTATCGACAACATGGCGGAATTGAATGATATCACATGTTGTGTGATAAAAACTAGTCCATTGATGAGTTCACGATCGCTTGTTTATTACGTGTGTATGTTGCGGTATGATTCTCAAATTCGGCAACTAGCAAATTGCCTAGGATACTAGAGTAAAGCCGTAAGACGTAGGTTATATAATTTGGTAAATGTACTAGGACGCAGTGGCGTAACTATAGGGTGGCAGCGCTGGCAAAATGCCACGGGGCCCCAACCTGAGAGGGTCCCGGCCGAATTTCTCGGAATGTCATCGAGAGATTATAGACCACAAAATTTTGATGCGTAAAAAAGGGTTCCAAATATTCAGTTGACAATTTATCGAGAGTTTACAATCTCTTAAAATATTTAATAATCTTACGGAGGTTGCCATTTTCCTGTGACATGTATAAACCTATGCTCTTGAAAATAAAACTGGGAAGTAGGTACCCATCAAAAGAATTCGCGACGGGCCCCCGATGGTATGTTACGCCACTGCTAGGAAGTTTTCTACTTGGTTTTAGGCCTATTTATTTAAGCTTGATGAATGAGTCCGACATGGTCACATGGAGCCAAGAACAAGAAACCGAAAAAATAAACTAGATTGCTGTGGTGGACTCCTGTCCATAAGACGGATGGCTTAATCCCAGGACTAAACAAGAATTTACGAAAAGATTCGGCTATTCAGTACCTCGCTATGTAACTGCGACATAGTTCCAGCGTAGGAGTGTGTGGGTGATGTATTGCATATTCATCACTATCAGCGTGCGAGCCACGTGCCAGCTGCTGTTGGATGGACGATGGACGATGGCCGACATGTGTGTACACATGGCCATGAGAGCCTTACCAATATGGAAGAAATGTGAGCTCTGGTACAAATTAGTTACGATAAATACCAGAGCGAGGATGAGCATTGAAATTAGTGTCTTTATGCTATTAATTTACTTAAAGAAAGTATATCGTGTGTCATATTTAACTAGCAGCGCCCCGTGTTTTCACCCACGTTATTCCCGTTCACGTAGCAATATGGGGATAAAATAACACTATAAAAATACATTAGCCTATGACACTCCACAATAACGTAGCTTTCTATTGCTGAAATAATTTTGAAAATCGGTTCTGTAGATCCAGATATTACCCCTTACAACATCACAAACGTACCTTTATAATATTAGTATAGATTGATTAATTAAATTACCTACGTGTCAGAAACGTCAAAACAGCCTGTCTGTTTTATTGTTTTGATTAGATTTGAAACAAAGCAAGTTTTTTAGGTATCAGATTGTGGCATGGCATCGCAGATAAACCCGGGCGTGACGATATGCATCATTCAATCTCATTCAAAAAATCTTACTTGAAGAGTTTGTTTGTTTGTTTGTTTGAACGCGCTAATCTCAGGAACTACTGGTTCGAATTGAAAAATTCTTTTTGGGTTGAATAGACCATTTATCGAGGAAGGCTTTAGGCTAAATATCATCACGGTTAAGCCAACAGGAGCGGAGCAGCGATAAAGAATGTTTTAATATCGGGGATTCCACGGGGACGAAGTCGCGGGCAGCAGCTAGTATTACAAATGCGTTTGTATGTATGTATGTTTGTTACTCTTTCACGCAAAAACTGCTGAATGGATGTTGATGACATTTAGTACAAATATAGATCATAGTCTGGAATAACACATAGGATACTTTTTATCCCGTGGTTATGTTCCCTTGGGATAATTTCCGACATTCACGCGGGCGAAGCCGCGGGCAGCAGCTAGTCTTAAATATATCACAAAGCCTTCATTTACAGGAACCATTAGCGTCATATGGACAGGACTTAGTAACACTACAGACAGATGACGTGTTGCTGGGGAGTTTGTTGCGCCACTTCTTCTTCTCAGCTAAAACACTAGGAAGTGGTGACGGGTGGGCGTTTTGGGGGACTGTCTTTATGTAAAATTTGACGTTCAAAAAGTGCTGTCGCTCAGCCTAGTTTGAATAAATGACTTTTGATTTTGATTTTTGATTTTTTACAATAATAAGTTTTTTAATTAAACAGTTTTGAATATTTTTTTATAAACATACCCATAAAATGTCAGTAAGTACATAAAAACAACTAACATTAAAGTGACCTCAGTCCGTACTAGTTTGTCGTAAGAAATCGTAACTACGAGTAACTGTCGATATAAATCAACGTATCATTATCCAGCTCTAGTTTTTGTCACGATCAATCTAAGTGCTAATAGACAAAAAATAAAACATAATTATTTTCAAGGATCAAGAAATACCCCACCGAATGTGTCTCCACGTTGTCGTCGTGGTGGGGCTTGAGCGTCTCAATGATCTTGCGAGCTTTCCCGGTAGAGCCACTCATGCCGGAAGGTCGCAAGTGAGGGATCAGACCAAGAGAGACACACGCTTGCTCGCTGCTCTCTGGTACGCGTCTGATCATCAGACGTGACTGTGAGAGCAGCGAGCAGGTGGAGAGGTGAGGTTGGGAGAGAGGGCCCTGAGAAGGGGTGGAGCGAAAAGGGACCGCACCCTTAAAAGGAACAAAAAATGAAAAAGACGATTGCAAAATGAGTCCCCAGGTGGGTCCCGACTGCTCAGCGGTCGGGGAATCCCACCCCGCTTCGGCGGGCTGCCCTCCGTACTCTGGGGTGGGCACCAAACGTCTTCCGCTTGCCAGTGGCAACAAGAGCCGAGGAGGCTCCAATTCGTCGTCGTCATCCGGATCCGCCTCCTTTAAGGAGCTGATGGCGCACGAATTCGCAGAGGAGGGTTCGCCTGAGCGCCGGGGTGGCGTGGAGTTGGATTCCGGCTCCGCGCTAGACCTAGTAACGGTCAGCTCGGCGGGCTCGGGAGATGAGAGAGGGGGGGCTGCTGCGGAGAACGTGAAGTTCTTCCGCAAGCGGCCCAGACGGGAGGATGACAGTGGGTCGTCCTCCGAGGGCGAATTTGCCTCCGCCCGCAAAATCCCCACCGCTAGGCGGGGCAGGGGCTGTGAGGCAGGGAGGGGGCTTGCACCCTCTACCCGGGAGGTGGAGCGTC
Organism: Hecatera dysodea; assembly: GCA_905332915.2. Classification (NCBI taxonomy): domain Eukaryota; kingdom Metazoa; phylum Arthropoda; class Insecta; order Lepidoptera; family Noctuidae; genus Hecatera; species Hecatera dysodea. Next base: position 23,212,230 of record HG995290.1, read on the forward strand.
GGGCCGAGAGGTTGGTGGAAGAGGGGCGTCGCCCTGGAGGGAGCGGTCGCAGGGCTCCCTCTACTCGTCCGCCTCCTCTCGACTCTGACGACTTGGAGTCCCCGGGAGAGGTACCTCCCGCTGTTGAGGACCAGAGGGCCCAGTTTGCGGAGGTCGTGGAGGCCGCGATCCGCGCTGTGGCCTTCAAGAGGAAGCAGTCCTCGAAGCGGGAGGCCATCAGTGCGGCCAAAGCCTCCATACTGGCGGCAGCGGCGGCCAACGCTGGCGGGACTGCCTCAGGCGAGGCGTCGGAGTTGCGGGCGGAGGTCGCCCGCCTCGCGGTTCTTACGGAGCGACTCGTTCAGGAGAATGAGTCGCTCCGGAGGGACCTGGCGGGGATGGCCAGAGCGGCCTCCGTGGAGCCGCGAGGGGGGCTGAGTCCGGCAGCGCCGGAGGGGGGCCAAGTGCTGAGCCAGGTGCGGGACCTGGTACGGCAGGAGCTGGCTCCCTTCCGGAGGCAGTTCTCCATGCTGGAGGACATGGTCCGGCGTCCCCCAACAGCGGCAACAGCGGCAACAGCGGCGACTCAGAGGGCCCCGGGCCAGCAGCAGAAGGCGGCTTCGTACGCGGCCGCCGCGGCTGCCAGCCCGGGAACGTCCGGCAAGGCGAAGGCAAAGGCCAAGGGCGGAGCAGCGCCAGCGCCTGTGGTGCCGGCGGCTGCGACGCCGGCGACGACCAAGTCGGCCCCGGCGAAAAGGGGTGGAAGGAAGGCTCGGGGAGGAGCGGCTAAGGCTGCGGCGCCAGTGGTGCCACAGCCGCCCCCACCCCCACCCTCGGACCCTCCTGCGGCCGGGGCCGAGTGGCAGGTTGCTGGCCAGAAGCGGTGGGCCAAAGAGGCGGCCAGGAGGAAGGCGAGGAAGCAGCGGCGTAAGGCCAACGCTATTGCGGCGAGGCTTCGCGCCCCGAAATCCGCGGCTGTAGTGCTCACACTGCAGCCGGAAGCGGAACAGAGGGGCGTGACGTATCTCGCCGTACTGAAGCGGGCGAAGGAGGCGGTGAGCCTCCAAGAGCTGGGCATCAGCGGGGGCATCGGGGTCAGGAGGACCCTAACCGGTGCCCGCAAGCTCGAGCTCGCCGGAGCGGAGAGTGGCCCGTTCGCGGACGCCTTGGCCGAAAAGCTGAGGGCGGTCTTACCCGCGGACGAGGTCCGGGTGTACAGGCCGACTAAGCGCATCGACATGCGCATAGTGGGCCTGGATGACTCCGTTACGGAGGAGGAAGTTGTGGCCGCCGTCGCCAGGACTGGGGGGTGCTCTGCCGAGCTCGTCAAGGCGGGCACCCTCCGGCCTGACAACACGGGCATGCAAACCCTTGTGGTGAGCTGCCCCGTGACGGCGGCCAGAACTGTGTCGGAGGGCCGAAGGCTCTTGGTGGGATGGGTGTCTGCGCGGGTAAAACTGCTGGAACCCAGGCCTCTGAGGTGCTACCGCTGCCATGTGGGCAACCACACGGGAGCTATGTGCCCCTCGGAGGTGGACCGCAGCGGTCTTTGTTTCCGCTGTGGTCAGCCCGGTCATCGGGCCGGCTCATGTGAGGCCACGCCGCACTGCAGTGCATGTGCGGCTGCTGGCAAGCCGGCCGAGCACTGGGCTGGGGGAAGGGCCTGCGCGCCATCCGCCCCGACCAAGGGCAAGAGGTCTGCTGCCGCCGCCGCCTCTGCCGCCGCCGCGGCTTCCGTCGCCGCTTCTGCTGCTTCTGCTGCGGGTGCTGCGACTCCCAACGCTCGGGAGGGTGCTGAGATGGAGTGCCAGTAATGGTCCCATTTCGGCCTCCTCCAGAGACAAGTCGGCCGCTGTGCTATTGCGCAGTGGCTGATGCCTGGGGACGGTGAGCGTGGGTGGCTTGCCGTCCGACACCAGGTTGAGTCGACGACGCGTTGTGTTCCACGCGCGCCGAAGGAGCCGTCAGCACCAAGGACGGGACCCCATAGGGTCGGTGCCTGCTAGGGTTGCGGAATTTGTTCGAAAGAGTTACCGCGGCCCTGGAACGGATAGGGCACAAGAAGGATCACGGGTGGGTTTTAGTCAGTAAAAGTCTGACACTCCCTACCGCTCCACCCAGGGCGGGAGGGGTCATTTGATGATTTCCCATCCAGAAAAAAAAAAAAAAAAAGGATCAAGAAATAAGACATTAAAGATTTGTAGTAATTGGATAAATGTTTAACATAAGTATATAACATCTCGGTAGCCGAATATCAGCTATTAGGTAAAGTACAGACAGACAATACATATTTTATGTCAGAATAACACTAGGGCTGCCAACTTTTTTTCGAAAAAATAACGTATTCATTACTTCGACAGGAAAAAAAAGTAATAAGAAGAAAAAAAAGTAGGTATTTATCAGCATATTTTTAGTACAGCACATCTTTTTTTGTTTTAACTTAATTTTTATCAAAACGTTCGACTTATTATTTTACAGATACGGTATATTAGGAAGCTGAACGTTCATTACCTTATTAATTGATAATCAATTTTACATTCCGTTTGTTACCTTGCAGGTTTTGATAAAAAGTTCATCATTATTTGCCTGTTTCGTTTTACGTATAGTACAGGTACAGATTAGGAATAAAGTATTTTCCCATACTTTATGTTTATGCAAAAGTATGAAGTATATTTATCCAAAATAAAGCCGGCCGGATACGTTTTTATAAAGTATGGTTGGCAACCCTACATAACACCTAGGTACTACCATACCTACGAGTATAAGCGGAGATCCCATTGATGGCTATTTCCCGAATCCGAGACTAATCCAGAATCCAGACAGAGTCCAGGCCGACCTGATTAGTAGTACTTACCTGAGGAATTCCTAATCGTCGATAAATGAACGGTGGATTACTTAGGTACCTTAATTTTTAACAAAACCTTTAGGACTATCGCCGCATTTAAATACCATCGAACCCTGGTAATAAATAGACAGCTTGTAATCAGATTTCCAAGAATGGGATTTATTTTATCACTGTCTGGACTGTTCTGAGAATGAACGTAAATCTCAAATTGAATTTGTAGTTATTACGACTTGTGTTCACCGCTCAAGACAATCGTTTTAGATAACAATACAAGTTTTTGCTAGGCATGTGGTAGGTACCAGGCTCTCATATTTAACGAAGAGGTGATATCCGCTTGTCCAGTGGAATAGGGAGCCAACAATGATGAATTGCATAAAAACGCCGAGGCCGTCTGCCACCGTTGCCACTTTAATTAAAATAATTCCTTACACTACATGTTGCCTTAGTACCTACTCGTACTTATCACTGGTTACTTTTAGGAAATTAAAACCTTGCGTGCAAAATTGAGCAAACTAATGACTATTACCATGAGTTAAGTGCTTAATTAGTAATTTTGTAAGTAGTAAAATGTTCCTAATTGCAGCGAGAATGCAGATTTTATTGCAAGTTTAAAGAATTGTACCGCGATTACGGGCGCAAATGCCTAGTGTGTTTAAAACAAATTGTAGAAGATGCACAATGCGAGCGCACGCGTCCACATCTCGTCTGTACTCTGTAGGACAGGGAATGTGCCGCGTGATACATTGCCGCGCTGGAAGCGCTGAAATATTTAACGCGAACTAAGTTAGTGTAGGACTAAGATTAATTTCACTGAAAAGCATAAAAAGAAATGAATAACAGACGAATGTTAAAGGATTATTGGGATGGCTAGCAAACACCGCTCTTTATTTTTGTTTTGTATTTATTCTAATTTTACAGCCATGCAGGTTTAATTACCTTCTTAAGGGTTAGGTAAGAAACACGTATTTATTTTATCTATAAACTAAACAGTTAGGCTCTTCCCTGAAAATGTTAATCCCCAATGGTTCGTAAAAGGGGACAATTAAACAAAGCTTTACACTAGTCGTTAATAACTAATTTTTATGAGCTCATACAAAGCCCTAATACAAAGGGCCCCTTCACACTTGTCAGCGTGGCGAAATCTTAAAATAAAACGCCCTTTTTTTTTTGGATGGGTAATCATCAAATTACCCCTCCCGCCCTGGGTGGAGCGGTAGGGAGTGTCAGACTCTTACTGACTAAAACCCACCCGTGTTCCTCTTGTGCCCTTTGCCTTCCAGGGCCGCGGTAACTCTTTCGAACAAATTCCGCAACCCTAGCAGGCACCGACCCTATGGGGCCCCGTCCCTGGTGCTGACGGCTCCTTGAGACGCGCGTGGAGCACAACGCGTCGTCGACTCAGCCTGGTATCGGACGGCGAGCCACCCACGCTCACCGTCCACAGGCATCAGCCACTGCGCAATAGCAAAGCGGCCGACTTGTCTCTGGAGGAGGCTGCAATGGGACCATTACTGGCACTCCATTTCAGCCCCCTCCCGAGTATCTGGAGTCGCAGCACCAAATAAAAACGCCCTGCTGGTGTTATAACGAAAATAACACGTTTTACGAATACTTTAACTGTGCGTAAGGCCATTATATGGTACTCCTTGCCGGAGTCTGTTTCCTAATAACTACTTCTTTTTTTGTAAATCATCAAATAGCTTCTCCCGCTCTGGGCGGAGCGGAAAGGAGTGTCAGACTCTTACTGAGTAAAACCCACCCGTAATCCTTCTTGTGCTCTTTGCTTTCCAGGGCCGCGGTGACTCATTAGAACAAATTCCGCAACCCTAGCACGCACTGACCCTATGGGGCCCCGTCTTCTTTGCTGATAGCTCTTTGAGGTGTGTGTCCAAAACGACGCGCCGTCGACCCGGGCCTGCTTGCTATCGGACGATAAGCCACCCATAGCTCGCCTTTCGCAAGCCCGCTGATAACTACTACTTGGGTGTCTTTAGGTCAAGAGTGAACAGATTACTTCTAGCATGCGTGCTCCATCTTTGACCACAAAAACGTTATCCATCAAGTGAGATTGTGGACACAAGCCTATCAATACGTAATCTGTTCCTAAATTATATTTCAGTCAGAATAAATTTCCGGCTCAACAGTAACACAATTGTAATTTGTGTAACTAGTTGACGACAGTTATTACTATTAGATACACAATAGCACATACTGACATAATAATCTACGGATTACCGTGTAATTATACTTAGAATAAAAACCTTGCTTGAAGCGATGACTCGCTAAAAACTAATGCCTCGTCGCGAGCTGTCATAATAGCTGATGTTAGGGTTGCCAAGTATTAAAACGGTCTTAAATGGATTGTCCCCAGTTACTTAGTAGATTCCGGTTTCGGACCCCGGCTAGAGTTCTTCGTGCTGTTAAATATTACTCCCACCTCCTCGTAGAACAGTGCTGGGCTCAGTCTCTCTTCAACGAACTGGTTGACGTGCATTCTGACTCTTTTGACAAGTTACACAAAGTAACCGTTGGCAATATGTAGAATTATTTCGTGTATTTTAATATTATTATTGCTTTTGTACTATTTCTTAGATTGATATTAATTTTAAGTTTGTTTTTTTTTTTATAAATTTTTATGTACATAATTTTATAGCATAGTGCTAATTTGTGACATAGTTGATACTTTTTTGGGCGATGCGGTGCTAACAAACAATAAATTATAATACCAGCCTTAGTAGAGTTTAGTACTAGTAACAGTAACACATTTTTATGATTGTATAAGTACGAGATTATAGATTTATGTAATTGTTAGTTGACCAAAATAAACAAATAAATCTGGAGAGCCGAACAGATCAGGAAATTTAGATGGACTTTTGGGTAAAATTTGATAAAAGCCCGGACAAAGTTCACTTATCGTATTCAGTATTTTAATCATATTTAGTACTAATTGCCGCCCGCGGCTCCTCCCGCATGAATATCTAAAATTATCCCAAGGGAACATACTCCCGGGATTAAAATGGAAAAGTATCCTGTGTGTTATTCCCGACTATAATCTACCTCTGTGCCAAATTTAATTATCTGTTCAGTAATTTTTGCGTGAAAGAGTAACAAATATCCATACATATTAAGAAAGGGTCAATATTATAGTAAGTAATTCAGGTTTTTGACTCATAATATAAAATCGTTATCACTTATAACCGTCTTATTTAACCGGACGTCTGTCAACCCTAGCTGAATGCGGTACATCGATCACATTATAAATTACGTGTAATTATCACATCTATTTGCTAATCACTGTGAAAATCAATCAATCAGTTTCAGTCATATTGTCAAATTAAGAAATTGTTGACGACTAGACGTCTCATTGGTTACAAGGCGAGTGATACGTGTGAATTTTAATTAAAACTCTCACTGAAAACATCTACTGACACAAGTTTTCATTTAAGCCATGCTATGAAAAATACAGAAATGCGTAGATAGATATAGTGTCTTTATTTTGAATCTATTTCTCTGCATCCCATAGAATGGATGAATTAAGAATGAATACGCAGCGAATTGCTCTGTTGTAATTAATTTGTGAAACCAATCACAATGTCTCGACGTTGGAGAACGCCAACTTTTCCGAAGTTTAAGATCGATACATCATGCTAGCGGCGGCGGCAGCACGCATGCACTAGACTGCATCGCGGTATGCCAATATTAATGTCCTCATTCGTCGTGCTGCCGCCGCCAGCAGTCGCTTTGAGTCCTAATGGCTTGGCACGAGACGATGGTTACCACCAGACTTGTTTACTGCCATGGAAAATTCGAGGGCTTTTGTAGTTTGAATGAATCATAAAGCTAACGGAACGTCACTTGCAGGTTCAGGCTTTTATGGAATTGTTCGAAAGAGTTACCGCGGCCCTGAAACGCAAGAACTTGTGTCGGGTGGGTATTATCCAGTAAGAGTCTGACACACCCTTTCTCTCCGCCAAGAAGAGCGTCAAGAAAAAGTAATTCAATGATTTCCCATCCCATCCTATAGATTTTATAAGGAAGTGTATGAAGAATTTGTCATGATTTCAACGTGTCAAATGATCAACGCCGGAGCGGTGGCGTAATGGACAGGTTACAAACAAACCGCAAATTGCATGAAAATTACCAGTTAAAGAAAATATACTTTTCATTAATTTAAAATTGTCAAAATGGAAATTATTTCTTACATCATTCTCTGAATTACTTCTTGCAATTACGTTGTTGTGTTTTATATATGTATAGAAAATATGCTGCGTATTTGTTACTATCAGCTTAGCAATATCGCAATCCTGAAGTACAATGATGAGCGTTGTAAAATGTTATGTGCGGCATAATTTCGCACAGTCAGCGTCGTATTGTCTCAGCGTATTACGACTACAAACATAATGGTAGAATTCCAGAAACTCATTTACGAGTTACTGGAAGTACCTGTGGCCGTAGTTTACCTGACCGGACAAAAGGACAGTTAGCCAAATATAGTAATGTTGGTACCGGCAACCGATGCGTTCAGTCAGGTAACAATGTGTAACATCAAGGTACATAATATTACCGTCGGAAGTTCATTACCTTGTACTTGTGCCAGTGTTACACCTAAGATGACACACTGACCCAAAGCCTAAGGAAATTGAAACCTTAATTACAGTGGCGTAGTAGGTATTATAAATTAAGCATTGTTGACGTCAGCCCATTTGGTTTTTATTCAAGCCGACCAGTAACAGGGAAAGTACCTATGCGTCAAAATTATGTAGAAGTTTTTTTTTTAGTGTGGCACTAGTTATATCTTTGTGCCAATTTCGGGATTACAAATGTTGGTCTCAAATCTATGTTTTATTTATTTATTAACCTTTTTCATGTAATACCTAATTGCCCCACGCACAGTTGGTTCCCCAAATAGCAGGTAAGTATAAGTAGGTAGGTACTGTTTGTTAATTTCACTTGTCAGAATACTTCAAGTGGCTCTAATTTCAATTAGAATCGCGTGGTATTTACGCAGCCGGCAGGCCTTGCGAAACGTTTTCCTTCGCAGTAAATACATCGCAAGTTTTAAAATTTTTGTCTGTTAATTGATTATGAGGTATGCTTAACTAATTTTACATTTATAGTTTTATTTATCATTTTAAATTTCACTCATTCTGACTCTCTGACCCAAAAGTCAAGTGTAAAAGGACCTTAAGATTTTGCCAGCAAAACAACAAAATTTGATCTTCTAACGTCGTGTATATTTTGGAGATTGATGTTTGTTAATGAAAATGATAAAGATTGATAGTGAATCTTATCCCTTATCTTGCATTAACGAGGTATTTTCCGAGATAACGCGGAGAGGCGCCGCGGCGTGACATGTTGATCGATTATACCATAGTCAATTAATTACAAAATATCGCGTCAGTTCACCATAGAACATCACACTCATTATAATATTAATCTGATTATAATAAAACCAAATCCGTGTGTATTTTAATTAATTTCAAATTAATAATGGAAATGAGGAAGTCGAACTGTTATGTAAGAAATTAATGAAATTATCGGCATGAAACAAATATTCGCGTTTTTACAAAGTTGTTTAATTATAAAGTATATAACACTTACTTAGTTTAACATAAAAGCTTTAATGAATATACCTCGTTAATTAAATTATAAGTTACCCAGTTATTAATTATTATGTAAAACTGTTGTTAATGGACGGCATCTGTGACCGAAATTACCTATTAACAAACAATTAATTAATTGAAAATATATCTACTATCCTTCGATCATTATAAAAACGTATATACCACATACTAAACAAAAAACCACTATTTACAAAATGTATTTACAAACAACTTCAAATACTACCCTCAAAAAATAAAAACAAACTTACCGAAATACAAGTTTCACCTCACTTAGTACATAACTGCAGTTCCACAACAAAGCAACACGGTATCACTCACTAATTAGTTCATTACCATATAAAAATTTTAACTTTTCAAAAGTTTGCGTGAAATATTCCGATACAAACGTCGCGCGATCTCGCGCATGCGCCTGACCAACGAACGTGCGCACTACTCGACGGCCGCGTGCGATATGCGATCAGCAGATTGGTCGGCCGGCCGACGTCCGGCGATCGCGCTTCGTGAATCTTCGATACGCCGGCTACGGCCGAGCATGGCCGAACATACGGCGTATTGCCCATCGCAGCGTAGTGGTCCCTTCGTCCTGGGTTGTACTCATAGAGAATGTAACCACTAGAGAGCGTATAGGCTGATTTCTTCTAAGCAAACGACTCACTACTGCGGGCCGGGGAACGAGGAAGAATGCGCGGCTGCAATTGGTCAGTTCAAGGTCAAGTTGCGTAGGTATGCCTATCGTTAGGGTTGCACTACTTCATTAGGGGAAAATAATCGATATCGATAAAATGGATTTTACCTTATGAAAAATACTCAATTAAAATCATAGAAACAATATTTAATCAAATTAATTAATTACAAAAATAAACAGACGTATCCTGTTATTATTGATTTTTAAAATGAATCATTTTGGTAGGTATATGTTTTTTGAATCAAAGTTTTAGGGTCCTTGTTCTTTGTAAAAAAGAAAAACGAGCGTCTACATATTTCTGAATTATGCATCTTGCTTATTATACATTATATATATATAATTATATTATTAAATTATATCCAATCAGAGATTTTAAGCCCGATCTAAAAATAATAAAATAACCGATCGGTCCCGGTCGGGGACAGAGAGAAACAAATAAATCCCGAAACTTGCATAAAAAATACTGACGAACTGAAAACTCCTCCTTTTTTAAATCGGTTAAAAGTAGACAGGTATTTTATCACAGTATGTGAATAGAATAAAAACACATAGTTTTTTCGATATCGACTTTCAGCTAACTATTATTGACACCACTATTTTTCTCGATAAAAATACAAAGAGAAAAAAAGGGATAGAAGCATTAGGATTGTCTAATGAAAGAACGAGACGTTTCCAAAAGACATCAACGCGGAACTCAACAGTGTACTCGTTCACCCCAAACACCATTTTAAATAGACCCCCGCGGTGACTCATAATCTGATTAAATCAAACATAATTTTCGTTCGCTTTACTTATCGATGAAAAGTTATGGCATCCTTTTTGTATCTAGATGTCTTGGGATGCTTCCCGCACCATTTCACCGCGCATGAAGGCATTTGCATACGATAAAATTGCATAAAAAGTTATCAAAATTTGAATTAATCTAGCGTGCACACAGGTCTGACACTTGGTCACAACTAAAATGGTTACTCTTACCGTAGCCTATTTATAGGCGACAAAATACTAATCATTTTCGAGCGTCAGGGCACTGTATGCGCAGTCAAGTGGTTATATTGTCTTTGGTTGTACTATAAACTTTATAATCTATGGTTTTACTCATAGCTGTCCATGTCTGGGGTGGTCTTGTCTTTACCGATGTCGGCTATATATCCGTAAGGGCAATAATTAAGTTTTAGTACCCAAATACATAGGTAACTCAATTCTTTTTTCTGGCTATGGAGTCTTCGTAGTCATGAGAAATGCACGTAGAGACGGTTGTCTATCTGTGGATGTTCAAAACTTCGAACTATTCCGATGTTTTAGCTGGCCATCGCGTGGTCATTAAATTGGGCGTAAAATTCACGGAATCTATGCGAGTAATTAATTAAAGGAGGATTACTGGATCAGGTAATTTTACCTACCCAAGTAGATTAGGGACTCCGTCTCCTATTTGGTCCATTCTGCTTATTACCTACCCACATTATAAGGTCAAACACAGAAATATAATCTATGGTCAAACATGTCTTCAGTCCTAGTTGCAGCAACGTCCTGACTATCTCGACCGTTTATTTTGGACCTTGGCTAAGAAACCCACCCCACGTGAAAAAATAATTGCTCAGCTTTTGTCTGTAAACTGTATCACTAGAAGAGCTAATACAATGGCGTTGCGTCGAAATCTTGATCCTGACACTGCATTGTTGAGAGGTGCGCGCGCGCAGCCGTGGGAGCGGAACACGAAGCCGGGAGAGTACATATTCGCGAGAGATTTTTGTGGTGCCATAGACAATTGGGCATAGGTACATTCACTGATCATAAAAATATGCACAAAATGCAGAAACCACTTCCTTCTTATATTAAATTCAAACTCAAAGCTATTAGGTATTTCAAATAAATCATTTAATGGCACTTTTGAATTTTCGAGGATTTTATCTTATGTTCAGTGAGGTGATCTCTTGTGATAAGGAGTGCTATAGTAACTAATTCGCCCAATTACCTATCGTCCTGTTATGACTAAGGCTATGGTTGACTGTGGCTAAACAAAGTCAAAAGTTTTTTTTTTTTGTTCATGTTTCGATATTGTGTTGGTTCCGAGATTTTATTTAGGTTTCCACCCATAGATATAATAAATAAGCCCCCTTGCCTCTTCTCCTGTATTTTATACTAGCTGCTGCCCGCGACTTCGTCCCCGTGGAATCCCCGATTTTATAACATTCTTTATCGCTGCTCCGCTACTATTGGCTTAAGCGTGATGATATATAGCCTAAAGCCTTCCTCGATAAATGGTCTATTCAACCCAAAAAGAATTTTTCAATTCGAACCAGTAGTTCCTGAGATTAGCGCGTTCAAACAAACTTTGAATTAAATTTTTTTTTTTTGGGTTGAATAGACCATTTATCGAAGAAGGCTTTAGGCTATATAATTATCATCACGCTTAAGCCAATAGGAGCGGAGCAGCGATAAAGAATGTTTTAAAATCGGGGATTCCACGGGAACGAAGTCGCGGGCAGCAGCTAGTATTAGTATAGATTTATATGTTTCCACCTAAATAAAATATTATGAACAGTAACCATAAAAAAGTAAGTATTTTATATTTCTAGGACAGTAAAATCTTTATAAAGCTCTTCGACCTATCTAAAAGTTCTGGAACTTTCAGTACCTTTGGTTTATAAAAGCAAAAAGAATGTTCTCCTTTCTTATCGTAGCGCCAACCTTCACATAATTCGCGTATCGCCCTACGAAGTTTAATGAATAAATACTCCGTGCTTTTATCAAGGCATCTGCATACAAGCGGCCGGCGGGGCGGAGCACTGGAGCCCGAGATTGCAGGGCGAAGCGCCGCACAAAGGCGCCGCCGACACGTCGCGTCAAATCACCTACATTCGCTGCAATCTTTATGAACTCGCTCTGAGAGCCGCTGAGCGCTGCGCCAACGACACTTGTTTTGTTGTCTTTATTCGCGACATGATAAAGTGTCTCGAACATACTGCACTGCGAGTCTGTACACATCTCACTGTATCAGCTTAGGTGCTGTGAACAAGAAGTGAGCCCTCAGTCCATACGAACAGCTGGAATGACAGTTCCATTCATGCTCACTCGCGGTGTTTTACGCGGTGAGATCCTGGTAGATCCAAATCGCCAAACTGATGAACTCGCCTAATCACTAATCAAAGTGTAAACGGGGCCCTAATGTGTGTTAACTCTTGAATTTCCCGCGCACTTAAACATTCGCAAAATGCACGGTGCAGTTGTCATGGTAAGTCTATCATCATCCATGTAGTCATCTGAATTAGATACCTACCTTTGTAGTCTTTACAATAAACATAACTCATGACTACGTACCTTCCTAACAAAGTACTCCCCTGAAGTATTGATCAGCTATTCATGTTCCCATATCCATAGCTCTCATGTGTGTTCAAAGCTCGGCGGGACACATGAAGTTGTGCACAGATTGAATCCCCCTTTCAAACTCACAACGACCCACCCTTTACTGCATGCTATCGGTACATATGCACTTAGTACACACGTGTCCATGTATCAATGTGTTCGATCATTATACGGCACGTGTTAATTAAGGAAATTAACCCCTCGTCGGCAACAGGTGTGGTGAGTTTCCTAGAGGGCGCGCCGCGCCACCTACAAATACATGCAGAATTTCAACTTTGGATAACACAATACTCCATCAAACAACCTGCTTCATAAATCACCATTTTGGAAGTTATTTATCGTTCGTGGAACTCTAGGAAGTGGTGATCAACGGACGTTTTAGTACAACAGATCTGTTGTAATATTTTGTTTTCAAAAAATGATTTTAAAGAGGTAGCTTTTAAACCATATTCCTTCTGCACTTAACTACGTCATGGCACAACACACCCCGTTAGCTGTTGTGAGACAGTGTGGCGTTCAGTCGTTCCTAATAATATTACTGGCGTCCATTACAAGGCGACTTGCTAGCTAATGCATTATTAGGGTGCGGCTTGCATTGTTAATTGCATTTTTTTAGTTTTTCAATATCCTGGATCGTGTAAAAGTAGATCTAAATGATCCAATAGGCTATCAAAGAATTGTTTTATTTTAGAGTTGTTAATTAAAACCAATACCTACACTACAGCTTCGGCAGGTAATAAATAAATACTTACAAATCGCGTGTGGGTGGTATCACAACTTTTATAAACTAAGCAGATACCTAATGAATAATGATCTATAAATATGATGAACTGTTCCTTGATACTGGGATTACATAGCATCATAACAATATTTTCCACTATTTATATTCATGCGTACAGCTAGGCGATTAGCGAGGCTCCGTAGTAAACACTGTTTACTAAACAGGCGCCCACGCCACCCCCGCGCAGCGCTGACCTCCTGGTACTCGCAGCAGGAACTGGATCTAATGACACAATCATAGCAATTACATCTAATAATGACCATAACACATGTTCACACCTACAGCCAGGTCTACCTGAGATAATGCGCAATATTAGATTACTGGCTGGTAGGAAATAGCGCATCTGATGCTGATGTATCCTGCCTACATGTAGGTATACGGCCGCGGGCGTGACGATCTAGACGAGATTGTTTAGAGAAAATGGAATGTTCAACACCATAGAGATTGAAGAGAAAATGTTGACTTTCAGCGAGCGTTGTGAAAGTCACACGATCCTGTGTTTTCAAATCATCCATGTTATGCTAGTAGGTATAGGTATGCAACCATCGTGATAAACTATAATGCATTTGCTGTGTTACCACAAAAAATGGTAACATACCTAACATTGGAACGTTTCAGGAAAGTTTTAACATTTCTTCAGCAAATTAGTATTCCTATACAGCTTCTTTTCAAAAACTTCTTAAGCGAAAATGTCGTGTTTTAGCTAAAGCGGTGGCGAAGGAAGTGGGTCAAGTGAGTGCGGCCTGGAGCCTCCAGGCACGAACTGCTTATTATTGAGAAACTGGAGCAGCCAACACACCACGCGCCGCGCCGGCTAAACGAGGATAAACGCAAACACGGCTGTTTGTGCTGCATTCAGTGGGAAACTATTAAAGCTGAATGTAGATGTGTGTCTAAAAGGTCTTTAGTTGCCGCAAGGCGTGCGCGACCTCTACCTCTAACCTAAAAACACTTGTGTATAGAGAAACAAATAGGACGAATAGGGAAATGATCGTAACATAAGTTCGGAAGAGGCTGCTTGGGCTGATGCTAACCAGTACCTACACTACACAATCGCGAAAGCGCAGGACAAAGTGCCATCAGCCGTGGGCCTGCGGACGGCGAGCTATGGGTGGCCGATAGCAACCAGGCCCGAGTCGAAGCCCGCCTCAAAGAGCTGTCAACAAAGAAGACGGGGCCCCAAAGGGTCAGTGCCTGCTAGGGTTGCGGAATTAGTTCTTAAGGGTAACCGCGGCCCTGGAAGGCAAAGGGCACTGAAGGATCACGGGTAGGTTTTAGTTAGTCAGTAAGAGGCTGACACTCCCTTCCATTCCGCCCAGAGCGGGAGAAGTCATTTGATGATTTCCCATCCAGGAAAAAAAAGTGCCATATTGTATAGACATAGAGAATGCGACTGTCGATATGTTGATCACATGACTTTTTGACAACCATAGATATAACAGTGGTGGCCAAGTGGTAACGGCCCCAACTTACGAATTGTAGGTCGCGGGTTAAAACCCAGCCAGGCGCATTACTTTGTGTAATTAATTTCATCACCGCTGCTCTCAAAACGGTGAAGGAAAACATCGTGAGTAAACCGGCATGTCCTAGAACCATGTGATATTCACCAACCCGCACTGGGCCCGCGTGCTGGATTACGTCCCATTCCCTCTCCTAGAGAGGAGGCCTGTGTCCCAGCAGTGGGAACATTAAAAGGCTGATTATGCTTATATATGCTTGCTTTGCTACGCTACTGCTGACAAAATGTCACTTGTGTACAACCTCCGTTCTATGGTTCTGACCATAGAAATATAATTATATCCATGGTTCTGACCAAGTACTTACGACCAGATTGAATTCCTACTACAACACCTGAAACAACTCTTACATTGTGCGTGGTGGGTAACATTTAATATATATGATGTTAACATCCGAACAAGTGCGAGTCAGTCTCGCACCCCGATGGTTCTAATCGAGTCATAATTTTGGGAAGTACCCTGTAAGTTTTGATTCACTGGCAATGAAACATGCGCCATAAACGGCCTTATCTTAGACTGCGTTGACTTGGAAGTTTGATTTCTTCTTAAGTATTTGATATTATTTTCAGCTTGATTCATCTACGCGTTCCTGAGAAAAAGGATCTTCATAGACGGACAGACCAACAACAAAGTAATCCTATAATAGTTCAGTTTTTGCCGACTGATGTACGGATCCCGAAAACATTGAGTTTTCAAGAATTTTAGATAGAATACAAGAACAATCATGCGATGCTTGTAATTTTGCCTGCATTGCACCGCACTTAAAGTATCAGTGACGGACTGCAATGCGGGATCCGGAACACGAGAGCCCGGGATTGGTACACCTCTAGTCGTTTTTAATGGCTTTGGATTCCCGCCAACCAATTAAAAGATGATAGGTACAGCACTCGGATGTGGTAGTTAAAATGTTTTTATAATAAAATCTGACTAAATTAAGATGAAATCCTTCCGCTCTCCGCCCGAGCGAGCCAACACTATATCATTTCAAAGCTATTTTTTCAACATTTATTTTGACAACACTTGTAAAACTCAACAACACGCGACTACAGTTTGGGTTCAGTCATTTATTTAAGGTTTCTGCGAAAATATTTTTCAACTGTATTGTGGTGTAGTGACTGAAATGACTTGTGCAAGATATTGATATTGCTTACAATGCAATGTTATAAAGTTATTGTTCAAATTCCGTGAGTCAATCACGCAATAACACTAAAGCAATTTCGTTGTTTAAAAAACATATGTACATAATTATATTAACCATATAGACAAACTTTATAAGTGTAGGTACCTAGGCAGATTGCAGTCACACCTTTATTATGCTTTTTATATTTCGTGAATATTCAAATAATCATAATATTGAATGGGTACTAGCAGCGCCCCGCGGTTTCACCCGCATAGTTCCCGTTCCTGTGGGAATATGGGGATAAAATATAACCTATGTTACTCAGGGTGAATGTAGCTTTCTAATGGTGAAAGAATTTTTGAAATCGGTCCAGTAGTTTTTGAGTTTATTCGTTACATACAAAAATAAAAAAAACTTTTTACAAAAAATAAAACCGACTTCTAAACAAAAAAAACCGAAAATACAAAATAACTTTAATTTCGGAACTCGGTGTTTTTGGTTGCTTTTTTGTTGTTGAACACCGACTTCCGAAATTAAAGTTATTTTGTATTTTCGGTTTTTTTTTGTTTAGAAGTCGGTTTTATTTTTTGTAAAAAGGTTTTTTTTTCCCTTTTTAGTGTTTCACTCCCAGCTAAACATACCCATCACAGCGTACGTGGTTTAGATTGGTGTAAACAATAAACAAACATGCGATTTCAGTTATCCCGACAGATTTGCTAACATTTATTGAAATTAACAAAAAACCGCTTGTTCGATTTCGATAAAATTTTCATGGGACCATTTGGGAAGTATACCCTTTCCAACAAAAAAAGAATTTTTCAAATCGGTTGGCAAGCGACGGAGTTATGCGCGAACAAACATTAAAAAAAAAACATACAAACATCCGAATTGAGAACCTCCTCCTTTTTTAGAAGTCGGTTAAAAATACAAATCATTCCTCTTTATAATATTAGTATAGATCAGAAAAAACCAGTGGACATTTTCAGTTGGCACGGGATCTAACCCGCATAAATAATACTGAAAGCAGAAATGTAAAACACAAACTATATTTATCTAGGTTCCGGGGTGGAAAATCCTCATGGATGTCCTTCGCCTAGGGCGGGCGAAGGGGTCTGTCCATAGATATAATTTCTATGGGTCTGTCAGACTCTTACTGACTAAAAACCACCCCAGTGTTCCTTCCCACACTTGCACCGGGGATCGTGGGAACTAGTGCGACTTCCTCGATTTGTAAATCACACCTAACCTAACCTAAACTATTCGACCAATTCGGGATACATATTTACCATGAACTTAGTTATTCGGACCTGAAAATGTACCCGAGTAATCGAACGAAACGAATGAATAAAGTCATGCCTATAGGTATACGAAAGACATACATGCCTACATATCATGTATATGTTGAGGCAGATGTTTATGTAAGTCAGCTATAATCAGTCGGTATACTTAGGGCGGGTTGTTTCAAACGGTTGGTTAACGGAACATATGGTACAGTAAAACGCCGATTTTCCGAACGCCGATTAACCGTATCGGTCCTAAGCGTAGTATAAAAAATAAAAACCAAGTATTTTTATAAAAGTAACTTATTTAGTAAGCCATTTTATAAATTATTGTATAACTGTGTTTGTTAAACTTAATAAAGTTTATTCTATGTGTGACAGTTCATTATCCGAATTTTCGATTATCCGAATCGACCCCGATCCCAAAGTAAGCAGTGGTGGCCGAGTGGTAACGGCCCCGACAGGTTGCGGGTTCAAACCCAGCCAGGCGCATTACTTTGTGTAATTCATTTATTCACCACTGCTCTCAACACGGTGAAGGAAAACATCGTGAGGAAACCGGCATGTCCTAGAACCAAAAATTCAAAGACATGTGACATTCACCAACCCGCACTGGGCCCGCGTGGTGGATTACGGCCCATTCCCTCTCCTAGAGAGGAGGCCTGTGTCCCAGCAGTGGGAAGTAGAAAAGGCTGATTATGCGTTCTACTGTACGTCAAAAAGTAACGATTACGATACCTAAATGTTTAAAGTTCGCTAAACGAAACGTTGTTTCGTTGCTAAAAACTAGCTGACATAGTTATCAGGTTGCCAGTAGAAAGCTACACTTTTTCCTAATACAAATAGACAGGAGATTTTCCTGTTATGATAAAATTGATTTTTAACCGACTTCTAAAAAAGGAGGAGGTTCTCAATTCGGATGTTTGTATTTTTTTTTTTTTTTTTATGTTTGTTCGCGCATAACTCCGTCGCTTGTCAACCGATTTGAAAAATTCTTTTTTTGTTGGAAAGGGTATACTTCCCAAATGGTCCCATGAAAATTTTATCGAAATCGAGCAAGCGGTTTTCGAAAAATCTAAAAAAAATATCTATATTACCTACATTGACGACCTCTTAGTTTACTCTGCAAAGGAGCAGTGCGTTTTTTTTACACCAATGTGATTGGTTCGTTTAGGTGGGGGGAGGGGAGGGGATGTAGGTACCACTAAAAAGTGAAAAATAAAAAACTTTTTACAAAAAAAATACAACCGACTTTTACACAAAAAATCAAAAAAGTGCAAAATAACTTTAATTTCGGAAGTCGGTGTTCAAAAAACGAAAAAGCAACCACCAACACCGAGTTCCGAAACTAAAGTTATTTTGCACTTTTTTGATTTTTTGTGTAAAAGTCGGTTGTATTTTTTTTGTAAAAAGTTTTTTTGAGATTAAATTTTATCTGTCTCGTCAGAACAGTAGTTCACATTTGTATCGGGAACGATTTTTACCGTAGAACTTATTAAAGAAGAAGAAGAAGAAAGAAAGAAACATTTATTGCCAACACTACGATGGTCAAAGGTTGACAACATGTAACTGCAATGCATCAAATTTTACAGGAGAGGGAAAAAACTGTATAATATCGAATATAAATTAAAAAAAAATAAAACAAAAAAGTAGTTGGTAGATAATCAAATTATTTATTGATATAGTTTAAAACAATGAAATGCCCACATAGGTTTTTAACCGACTTCTAAAAAAGGAGGAGGTTCTCAATTCGGATGTTTGTATTTTTTTTTTTTTTATGTTTGTTCGCGCATAACTCCGTCGCTTGCCAACCGATTTGAAAAATTCTTTTTTTGTTGGAAAGGGTATACTTCTCAAATGGTCCCATGAAAATTTTATCGAAATCGAACAAGCGGTTTTTGAAAAATCAACAAAAATCTAAAAAAAATATCTACATTGTCTACATTGACGACCTTTTAGTTTACTCTGCATTGGAGCAGTGCATTTTTTTTACACCAATGTAATTGGTTCGTTTAGGTGGGGGAGGGGAGGGGGTGTAGATACCACTAAAAAGTGAAAAATAAAAAAACTTTTTACAAAAAAATACAACCGACTTCCACAAAAAATCAAAAAAGTACAAAATAACTTTAATTCGGAAGTCGGTGTTCAAAAAACGAAAAAGGAACCACAAACACCGAGTTCCGAATTAAAGTTATTTTGTACTTTTTTGATTTTTTGTGGAAGTCGGTTGTATTTTTTTGTAAAAAGTTTTTTTAATTAAATAATCAATAAACAAACAGTTACGAGTAAACAATATTAAAAAAACCTCACTACTAATGTGTTACGAGCAGTCAACAATTACTTACGAGTTATCAATTAAAAAAAAAAAAACACTAATATATTAGATTGAGACAATTACATTTCATTACTTTATATCCCCTTGTTTCAAGTAGGTAATATTGAAGTGACGCTGCTCTTCTGGTACTTCCATTGCAATCGCTGTCTACATTCTGAAAGAAATTCGTGGCAGTGGCGATCTTTGGACCAGCGACAAAATGCAGAACTACAAGTTTCTTTCAACGTTTTTGCTGCTTGTGGTGCATTGTGCGTTTTACATGAATTTTCATTTCTTCTCCACCCTATGTATTCTTTTCCCTGTTCTCGTAACTTTTGATTAATACGGACTTTCTAATCCTCTACTTCAGCTAAGCCTTTTCCTTTCTTTGTCTTCCTTCCAGTACTATTTTCTTCATTTAGGTACACAACTATCATAATCTTCAGAAGAGCAGGACGTCTGATCCGGATCATAGTTACGATCATCACTCGTGCTAATACTCGTGGGTACATGAGAAGTTGATAACCCAGGTTCTAAGTTAAAATCATATGAGTTCAAAATAGTAGGAGAGCCAGTATCACGACGACGTGTCTCTTCAACAACATGAAAAGTTTCAAATTCAAAATCATCTGGATTAAAAATTTTAGGAGATTCTGCACCAGGTAAATATTATGGAGAGTATTGT
Source organism: Hecatera dysodea (assembly GCA_905332915.2). Lineage (NCBI taxonomy): Eukaryota > Metazoa > Arthropoda > Insecta > Lepidoptera > Noctuidae > Hecatera > Hecatera dysodea. Next base: position 23,232,423 of record HG995290.1, read on the forward strand.
AGAAGTAAACTTCTACAATACTCTCGATAATATTTTCCGATAACATGGCCTGGAAGGTGGCTGAGGCTGGTTTAAAAATTAAGTGATGAATCAGCCAAAGTATCTGTTCCGCCATTATCTTGCCAGCTCTGTTCGGCGCTAAGTACTTCCAGGGGAACATTCTCAAGTCGATTTGATGAATAACTTTTTGTCAAAAGTAACATTTCTTCGTTTCTATACGAGGTAATCGTAGGTGTAGTACTGTAACTCGGATGAGCTCGGTGAATTTCGAAATGTTTCTTGTGATTGACTTTCATAGAGAAACTCACGCCTCTTATTACGAGAAACCCTAACAGAAACTAGTCCTTGTTCTTTCAAACTTGTTACAAGATCATTAAAAAGCTCTTCTTCACTATTTATCTCCATGATTAGATAAGTACCTAATAATCCTTTTGCCTGCCTATATGATCCATTTCAACACGGACTTTATCGCATGGATCTTAGTTGATAAAGGATAATAGACAAAGTATCTGAAATAAACGTCGATCAAAACAATTCCTATACTACTTAGTCAAATTAGTGCGCATAAATGATGTACCTACAAATCGTTATACAATAGGTTTTATTACGATTATTACCTAAAAGATTGTTAAATAAGTCAATAGTTCTCATTAATTAGTATTTCATATTAAGATGAAATAAAAAACTATTTTTAAACAATTCAAACTCGCGCCGTAATCTTACTCTGTCAGTGAATCTTTCGAACTGCATTTTGTGTTGACACCTCGTAACTCGCGCACTCATGAGTTCAAGTTGATACTTGTTCATTGTGAGTTGTCAACTGTGGCATAAATTGTTCGAGTAACATTTTTTTAGCATTACGATTTATCAATGGGAAGACTAGGCGCTTAATTTAAAAATGTTTAATGTACTTTACTCATTTTGCGAAAAAATGTGGGTTACGAGTTGTCAACGTATGACCATCGACTATTGTTATAACATTATGAAAAAAAAAACAGATTCTTATAAAAATAACAGTTTTCAGTGTGGCAAAAGGAGCGGGCTCAGCTAATGTTGACCATTGAGTAGCATAGCCACAACGCTGGTCAACGCTGATTTACAGCCCGCTCCCTCTCTCATTACTGTAAGCTTGCAATAAAAATTATAACGACTTATCACAATAATTCGTATAGGTATACGTCTATACGTATGTATATGATACTTTGGGTGGTTTTATTATTGTTACCGTAATCGTTATTTTTTAGTATTGTTGTGAAATACCAAATTTTTAGTTTTAGTTAGTTTAGTGTTTTTTTTTAATTTGAATGTATATAGTAGTGATTATTCTTATTAAATAAATGTAAGGAAATTTTTAACCCCTGACGTAAAAAGAGGGGTGTTATAAGTTTGACGTGTCTGTCTGTCTGTGGCTCCGTAGCTCGCGAACGGATGAAGCGATTTCAATTTAGTTTTTTTTTGTATGAAAGGTAAGTTACGGGCAAGTGTTCTTAGACATGTTTGATGAATATCGGTTGAGCCGTTTAAAAGTTGTGGGGGGTGAAAACGGTGAAGAATAACTGAGTATCTGCAAAAAAAATACTCGAGTTTAAGACCCCTCTCAAATGAAAGCGCCCTGAAAGAGAATATTAATGATGGCTTAATCGAGAGTGTTCTTATAACTATGTACCAACAAAAAGTATAAATTAAATATTTAAAAAACCTCCGACACAAAAACCTAAGTTTTATTTTAAAAGTACTTTTTTAGAATTATTAATACATACTTAGGTACTTTAATATTGAGTTTTTTTTTTATTATTCGTTACTTTTTACGGTTTTTTTTGGTTTAACGATAGTTAGCTCCATTTTTATCGTTAACGCGCGCGTTAACCGTCTGTGAAACAACCCGCCCTATTATTGGCGGTGTGTTTTGTGCGTCGCGAGTAGTTGCGACCTCCACGCCTTGCACCGCCTGCCGCGAGCTCTCGTGCCGGGCCAGCTCGTCCACTGCTCCACACGTAAATAAATATTGATGTTAACGTAACAAGCTCGCTGAAACGCACCATTATTAATGAGCTTCGTGCCTTTTTTTTTTATATTACCACTCGCAGTTCAGCACACTAAGGCTGGTTACTGCTTAACCGGACAATCCTGTGGTGGCCTCAAATGAATTTAAGACCCCCAGCCAGGGCTAAAAACTAGATGACCGCTTCGCTAAGGGCATCCCCTCTGGGATACGGGCCTCAACTTAACGGGGTCATTGAGAGGGGCAGCAAGAGGCAGGCTGGGTCTAGTTATTATCGGGCTGGCTCGTTAGGCAAAAGTCGGGGCGGGGGGGCTTCGTACACATACATAATATGTACTGTGCTTTATTACTTTTGTTCACCCCTCTCGACAATCTCGCGGTCGGCTCCCCTTTCCGCATTCCTGAAAAGAATTCAGACAACGCTCGTAGTACTACGTAACACACGAATATGTACTTAGGTATACTATACATGTATGGGCTACGTATTTATAAAGTAGGCAATTTCGTACGTAGATGCGTACACAATTAGGTATACCGGGTATACGAAAAGATATAAGTAGGACCCACATTAATTCTCACAAAGATAGAAGAAGCTCGCTGAGAAATTATAAATATTATATGTCACCGGATAATTTTAAATGCGTAAGATTATAAAATATCTTGAGGGATTTTAAACTTCGATAAATTGACAATTTTTGTCAATAATCTCACGAAGTCATTCCGAAAAATTGTGAACCCACATAAACTGACGACATGTTGGCGACCTATCAGGGAAGGGTTTACAATTTATCGCATTTTCTGGTCTAGCCAAGTAGTGGAATAGGTATAGGGTACAGGGAACTTAGAGCTCCCCGACATTGGAACCTAACATATCCGGGTGAGTTGCGAATGGAATGATGGAGCTCACTTTAGCCCCCATCATACCATTCGAGCGACCCGTCATGCAATTCATATAATTTTTTTTAAACCCTGCTGACTGAAATAGGTCGTCGTCGTCGGTTAGAATGTTGAAATTGCAATACTTAACTAACCTAACCTTTCGTTACTTGCTATTCTACAATTTCTCGGAATTACTTCGATAGATTGTAGACATACCTATCAAATTTTGATGGGTAAAAAAGTTTCAAATGTTCAGTTGACAATTTATCGAGAGTTTTCAATCTCTCGAGATATTTTATAATCTTACGGAATTTGCCATCTTCTGGTGACATATATACCGAATAAGTACAATTTATACATATAATAAAATTGTAGACTCGCCGTGTCTGTATATTGAACATTTTTACATAAAAATAACTGAGGAACGTTAGAAAAATCATAGAATCAAAGATGCAATTTTTGCCTGTTTGCCTGTGTTTTTAGAAGCATCACACAAGGACATTATATAATCAAAGCACACAAGAAACACTGTTTGGATTCGAAATCTAGATACATAGACACCGGAGTTTTATCTAGGCTTTATCTCATCTAAATCGACTAACAAAATCAAAAGATATTGAATTTCTAAGTTTAGTAAGAAATTCATGAAATATAAGGAGAGGCAATGAAAATTATAGAACTATTTATTTCAACCAAAAATAGACAACGAAAATGTCAGTGCACACTTTATGTGGACAAAAGAGCGCCAAGAATCTTATAAAGACGGTGTGCACGTTATGCGATATTGCCATTAAACTTAGCGCAGGCGTCCTTACTTTCAACAGAAGCTTCATAGATTTGCGCTGTCTGGATACGTTTAAGTGTACCACTAAAAAGTGAAAAATACCGACTTCTAAACAAAAAAAGTTCCGAAATTAGAAGTCAATTGTTTATTTTTTGTAAAAAGTTTTTTTGGTTCTGTGTTTTGGTTATAGGATGAACGAGCTCGCCATAATACATAATAATTCCATGCTTGTGCCACAATTTTGTTGATATTGGTACACAGTCATTAATGTCACATGTAATTGTCAATCTTTTGACGTAACTGTCACATTGAACACCGTGGTGACCGTGCCAAGTAGAAGAAAAATTATAGTTTTTTTCCATGAAACTCCTTACTGAATCCTCTATTAACCGATTATAGACAAATTTCAACATGTTTGCAAAGCCGTATAAATTAAAATCTAATAATACTCTGAAGAACTCCGAGAAGTACGACTAAGTTGTAGGTTGATAAATAATAAACCATCTTCAGTGTATTTTACTTAAAAACTACATCTTAATTGCAGGAAACACCTAGCTCAGCGTATTCAGGATGAGTTCCCGTCGACAACAGAAGAAAAAGTAAAAGATATAGTGTCTGTGAAATCGAGTTGTATCTGTATGAAGTTGGTGCTTCATTCGGGCGATATGGTGAACGTATACTCGGTGGACGGCTTGCCCATGGTCATAGAGACGGACAAGGGGCTCATACCGACCGTCTGTGCGTTGTGGAAGGTGCCCGACCTGGTGCCTGTGCTGGCCATACACACACCAGTTCTGCCTAAGGTATCTATCTATTCAAAAAAACTTTTTATAACTAACCAAGAATATTATTTCATCCTAAATACCTAACGCAGCAAATATACCTAAAAATTTAATTTAAAATTCAACGAAAACTATAGGACTGTTAATTTCAACTTCAGGTGCAAGGAGGTGCTCCTGTGTACCTGCCGGGCGTGTCGATACCGAGCGGCGGCATTGGGTTCCCTATGTTCCAGCGCGGCTCACTGATCGGCTTGTGCACGCAGGAAAATGCAGCCGCCTGCATCATTGGAAGAGCTGCCATGTCCAGTGCCGACATGCTGCTGAGAGCTGCGTTAGTTAATCTTTACTTGCATTAAACATACCTAATCCTACTCTATCATCAGTTCATCACTCAACTTCAGACTAAATAAAATAGATATAACTAAAGGAAAACCTGGGCTAGAGGAAGAAAAGATATCTCAATCATTATATTGGGGCTACTTGACCATAATCTTATGTTGGGGCTACCTACTACTTGACCTCGTACAACCCAGCAAATGTGAAACAGGATATTGTCGCTGTGCTTTCCATAATCGCTGTGTTTTAGTACACTTACATTTTAGCTATGTGAATTATAACACTTAGCGTATTTATATGGATGTTTCGATCTATGAACGTCACATAACTACATTCGTAACTCTTTAAATATTGCATTTATCATATAGCTATATCATACAGTAAATTTGCATATTGGTACAACTACTAAAATTGCATAAAAAGCCGAAAATAACTAAATAACACATAGCGAGAGGATATGTCAATATGTATCCTGTGACATATTAACTGGTATAGGATTTTCTGGTTTCTGACATCAGTAACAACTCTCAAACATTTTCAGCAACATGGCAGCTGGGCCATCAGCTTAATATGCTTTCTAAGGCACATTTTTTTCATCAAAAATTGTTTCTTCAAGTAAAGTAAACCTTATTTCAAAACTAACTCAAGTTTACTTGAAGTAAGGGAATTCATGTTATGTTTCCAGAGGAGTATGTCTCGAAACAATCCAGGTGTTTGGTGACCAGCTGTGCAAGGACAATAAGTTCAGTAAGATAGAGCGGCCCAAGCTTGGCCCGGCTGGCTACAGCCAGGGCGACATCACCATAGACTTGACATCACACGTCAGTCAGGTAAGACAATAGGGTAGTTGACGAAAAAAATCTAATTAGTCCGTCAGATAGATTTCCAAAAAATATTGGACACGTATTTTTTCTTTTTTCACGTAAACAAAAAACGAAGACGATACAGTGCGTTGAAAACTCTTGTGACGTCACTTCGTGCTACGATTTTTAGCACGCCGTGACATTACAAGCCCCCACTCCTGATCTTTGAAGCTTTTTATCTTCGTTATTTTTTATAGATTTGGTAAACCAAAAAATACGTGTACAATATTTTTCGATAATCTAACTGACGAAATAGTATCATATTTTTATTCCTCACGAAACATCCCTATTACATAGGTACTTATAATTAAGAATCCCCAAAGTCAGGCCAGCAGAATAAATACTACCACGAAACAACTTCACATTTCAACTAAATTAAGTGTGTTCCTAATTGTTTAATTGTTATTATCAGCTTATATACTTGCAAGTTGCGATGGATTGCTGATCAAATCTATACTATTGGCTCATTATAAAACTGAAGAGTTTGTTTGTTTGCTTGAACACACTAATGTCAGGAACTACTGGTATGATTTAAAAAATTATTTCAGTTAGATAGCCCATTTATCGAGGAAGGCTACAGGCTATATATCATCACGTTAAGACCAATAGGAGCAGAGCACCAATGAAGAATGTTGCAAAAACATTATGTAACGAAGATGAAGTTGCGTGGTTCAGCTAGTACTACGAGTATATAATAAAGTTAGATATAATACAAAGTATAAGAAATACTTTATGTACTAGTACTGTCTAGAGCCTGCAAAGCGTAATATTCCTAGTTGCAGTATGTGGGTTTCAATCATTTTGTTCATCTATACTAATATTATAAAGCTGAAGTGTTTGTTTGTTTGTTTGAACGCGCTAATCTCAGGAACTACTGGTTCGAATTGAAAAATTCTTTTTGGGTTGAATAGACCATTTATCGAGGAAGGCTTTAGGCTACTGTCGTGTGTATGTAGGCCCCTTTATATTATTAGTTCATATATGTGTCTTACACTATAAAACATGTAACATTATTTTAATAAAGGCAGTATTTACTCATCATTCGCCTTGGTATCATTTCGCTCCAATTCCCAACATCACATGGCGACCGTGACGCTTAAGCCAATAGGAGCGGAGCAGCGATAAAGAATGTTTTAAAATCGGGGATTCCACGGGGACGAAGTCGCGGGCATATATTATATTCATAAAAAGGAATTAGCAAAATTATTATTTTTAGAAACTGGCATTCGTTTACTAACTTATCTAGACAAATTCCTTTTGTAAATATTTTAGATGACAATCCAGCCACCAGTTCAAGAGGAGTGGCCCAGCCTGGGCAAGCGGCCGCCACCGCCGCCGGCGCCGCAGAACGAACCTAAAGTGATCGCCGAGGAACAACCAGAGAAGCAGCAAGATGAGGGGGAGGACGTCGATGACAGTATACTTACAGGTAACTCTTTAGTAGACTAGCTACCTTGCGCAACTAAGTTAATATCAATCTCACTTTAACTAAATATCATTATTTTTCTATCCTTTCCGAAATAATGAGGAAACAAATGTTAATTCTTGTATTTGGATACAAGCACAACAATGTAACTTTTATGTTCTGTATACTTGACCTACCTGTAAAAGTTTCATTTGATGACCTCTGAACTTTATAATGTTTGCCAAAAGTAAAAAAAATGACACAAAAAAATCTTTGAATATCAGAAGACTCCCAAACAGAAGAATATGACATCCCAACCGACATGGACGGCCTACTGCGCTGGTGCTTACTGTCGTTTCTCAAGATGGACGCTAAAAACGCGGAACTGCCGCTCAAAACGAATCTCCTCTATAGGTCAGTACTACCTTGTGTGATTGCTGTTTATTTAAATAGGATACGATTTCTTAAATCATCATCTGCCTAGCTTTTTCCCAACTACATTGGGGTCGGCTCCCAGTCAAGCCGGATTCAGCTGAATACCAGTATTTTACGTGAAGCGGCTGCCTACCAGACCTCCACAACCCATTAACTGGGGAACACGGCACTTCTTGGCAAGACTGGTGTCCGATTTTCTGGCTTCTGACAATCCGTAACGACTGCCAAAGACCTACAAATGACAGCCGGGGGACCAACGGCTTAACGTGGTTTCCGAGGCACGGAGAAGTCTCGCTATGTTAAGATAGTCACCCATCCACAGACCAACCTCGGCAAGCGTTGCTTAACCTAGAAGATCGACCCGTGCGGCTGTTATAATTTAGCCACGAGCTCTTAAATGAATGTCTTTAAATTGTCCTATGTTGCATATACCTTGTTGTGCTTTCGGATTAATTATAATATTTTGAATGTTTCAGAAATCATTTAATAGGCCTGTGTCCGCCGGACCGAACGCTAGATGTCAAGAAATCCTCCTATAAGAAACTTGGGAAATTCCTTGAGGCCATGCAACAGGTAAACATGAAACAAAATTATTGTTTGCGATACTTAACAATCTGTAAACTAATTACAACTTCACGCTAGGCTATGCTGCGCTTGCTACAGCTTTCTTGTGTTCTGATTTTTCTACATAATTTTTTTTTTACAAAAAAAAATAACTGACTTCTAAAAAAATACAAATTATAAAATAAAGTTTAATTTCGGTACTCAGTGTTTTTGGTTATATTATACTTTTGTGTTTTTTTGTTTAAAAGTCGGTTGTTTTTGTAAAAAGTTTTTCATTTTTCACTTTTTAATGGTACACTCCCCCACCCACCTTAACATACCCATCACAGCGTACATGGTTTAAATTGGTGTAAACAAAAAGTAAGCCCAACAATAGGGAACTGCTATAAATCGTTGAGGAATTCCCTCAGCTGTCTATGGTCTCCATCATCAGACCTGTAATGGCACTAATAACCCATATGGGTGCAAAGTTCTCATCAATACAAATGAATTAAGTCCAAACACCGGGTAATTGCTGTAAGTCGTAGAGGAGTTCCCTCGACTGTCTTTCGGCTTCATCATCAGAGCAACTTCAGACCTTCATTAAATAGTAGTGCTTTATGGTAATAAATGAAAAAAATAATAAACGCACCAGTCGTCCCTACAAATTTCGAAGGCTCCCATCGACTTCTCAGGCCAGCCAAACACAACGCAACCCGGCCAGTGCAGTGTAATATATCATTTATCAGTTACTCTCATTATGTACCTACACTATAAAGAATAAGAACCAAAACTGCTCCAAGTCTTGCGGTAGTAAGAAGTATTCCTAAAAAAATGAAAACGTCAGAGAGTAGTTTTTTTTTATATTACTGCCCCTGAACGAATTTTCACAGCAATTATTTTACGATAGCATTCTGAATTGTGCCATCTAAATAATCCTATCTAATCCTTCCTTAATAACGAACGTGAGTTTTCTTGATACGCCAGCATACTAAAATGGCTCAGTGTATTGGGATAAAATTTGGCATATAGATAGACTATAGTCTGGAATAACACATAGGATACTTTTAATCCCGGGAGTATGTATCTTTGGGATGATATTCGATACTAACACTGGAGGAGCCGCGGGCGGTAGCTAGTCGTTTTTTATGTCTCTTTAGTGTAGAATATGGAGTAATTTTGTATGGACCGTGATCTTTTTATTTTTCATGTATGTAAACCCTGACATAGTTGTGCTCTTACTTCCCCTGCCTGTTCAAGGAAGGCCTGCTGGAGGTGCGCGAGGTGGAGCGTGGCGTGGACGCCGCGGTGGCGCTGAGCGCGCTGCACCCGCTCGTGCGCGCGCACCGCGTGCCCGCCGCCCTGCGCGCCGCGCGCGCGCCGCCCGCCCCGCGCGCTGACTACGTGCCGCCCGTCGTGCGCGAGATGTACTGCGTCACCGCTAACGTGGCTGAACTGTTCGCGCCGCTCAAGTTACTATTACATTTATCTCGGACCCGCGCTGGGCAAAGGCTTCAGCGCGGTGTGCTATCAGCAATAGAACCCCCCGCGTCACAAGTGACCACCGCCCTGCCCGCAGGAAGGGCTCGGCGCTGACGGCGGGCGAGGTGCGCGGCGCGCTGACGCAGTACGTGAAGGCGCGCGCGCTGCAGGCGCCGCAGCACAAGGGCGCCGTCAGCGTGGACGCCGCGCTCGCCAAGATCACCGGCAAACCTGTGCAGGTACAGCTTAGCATAAAGATTAACCATAAAACGTTGTAACTCTTTGTTGCGGACAATTTCAAACGGTATATGCTATGGTTTTCCCATCCGCAAAAACGACGAACTTAGTTAGGTACCTTATTTAGTCCGCTTAATGAATCAAACTTATAAAAGAACCGTTGCACTTTGCACTACATTTCTTACTTTAAGACACAAACTTTGACAAATTAAACAAGTTTTATTAAACACTTATTTTTTATTTTGTCTTGCAGAAAATAAAACATTTGAATTATGGCACTTCTAAAAATTTAAATTGACACATTACTTATTTATTGCAGTTTACATAGGTACTTCTGCAGTGAGACCGTCATCAAGCATCCTATGTGTGGCAGCTAAAATGATCCTTTCACTAGAGGACATTCTGCGAGCTGCTTGCTTGCACTTAATAAATACACTCGCACCATTTCTTAAAACTCGCGGTCACTAAACGGGATTTTCGCGCGAAAGCGATAAGACACGACATGACGACAGCTGCGCGTGCGATGATCTTACCCTTAATATATATATACGCATATTTTGCTGATTAAAAGCCGGATAAAAAATAAATAAACAAATAATGGAAGTGTTCTATTACTGATACAGAACCACGTTTTTTTTTTGTTCACTGCTTTAAAATAATCTTGCACAGAGTATAAGTTCTTTTTTTTAATTCAGCTGTATCCACCACATCTTAGATGTTCCTCCTCGCTAAACAATATTCCAGATTAATAGAACCTCATTTACAATACCTGTAGGTACCCACAATGCGCAGCCAACTCATAACAAATAAATACCCCATAGGACACGGTGAAGTGGGACGTGCTGATGGCAGCGGTGCAGAGCAAGATGACGCCGAGCACGGAGATGCGCTTCGCGGACGGCTCCGTGCGCCTCAGCAAGAGCAAGCTGGAGCCCGTGCGCATGCAGGTCGCCTCGCGCAGCGGCAACAAGAAGGTATGCCTCACACCTCATCGTCACGTGGCTCCGTGCGCCTCAGCAAGAGCAAGCTGGAGCCCGTGCGCATGCAGGTCGCCTCGCGCAGCGGCAACAAGAAGGTATGCCTCACACCTCATCGTCACGTGGCTCCGTGCGCCTCAGCAAGAGCAAGCTGGAGCCCGTGCGCATGCAGGTCGCCTCGCGCAGCGGCAACAAGAAGGTATGCCTCACACCTCATCGTCACGTGGCTCCGTGCGCCTCAGCAAGAGCAAGCTGGAGCCCGTGCGCATGCAGGTCGCCTCGCGCAGCGGCAACAAGAAGGTATGCCTCACACCTCATCGTCACGTGGCTCCGTGCGCCTCAGCAAGAGCAAGCTGGAGCCCGTGCGCATGCAGGTCGCCTCGCGCAGCGGCAACAAGAAGGTATGCCTCACACCTCATCGTCACGTGGCTCCGTGCGCCTCAGCAAGAGCAAGCTGGAGCCCGTGCGCATGCAGGTCGCCTCGCGCAGCGGCAACAAGAAGGTATGCCTCACACCTCATCGTCACGTGGCTCCGTGCGCCTCAGCAAGAGCAAGCTGGAGCCCGTGCGCATGCAGGTCGCCTCGCGCAGCGGCAACAAGAAGGTATGCCTCACACCTCATCGTCACGTGGCTCCGTGCGCCTCAGCAAGAGCAAGCTGGAGCCCGTGCGCATGCAGGTCGCCTCGCGCAGCGGCAACAAGAAGGTATGCCTCACACCTCATCGTCACGTGGCTCCGTGCGCCTCAGCAAGAGCAAGCTGGAGCCCGTGCGCATGCAGGTCGCCTCGCGCAGCGGCAACAAGAAGGTATGCCTCACACCTCATCGTCACGTGGCTCCGTGCGCCTCAGCAAGAGCAAGCTGGAGCCCGTGCGCATGCAGGTCGCCTCGCGCAGCGGCAACAAGAAGGTATGCCTCACACCTCATCGTCACGTGGCTCCGTGCGCCTCAGCAAGAGCAAGCTGGAGCCCGTGCGCATGCAGGTCGCCTCGCGCAGCGGCAACAAGAAGGTATGCCTCACACCTCATCGTCACGTGGCTCCGTGCGCCTCAGCAAGAGCAAGCTGGAGCCCGTGCGCATGCAGGTCGCCTCGCGCAGCGGCAACAAGAAGGTATGCCTCACACCTCATCGTCACGTGGCTCCGTGCGCCTCAGCAAGAGCAAGCTGGAGCCCGTGCGCATGCAGGTCGCCTCGCGCAGCGGCAACAAGAAGGTATGCCTCACACCTCCGCCCGGTCGTCTTCTTTTGTTGCGGCCGCTGGGGCGTGATGTAAAAGTTTAATTTATTCGATAGTAGGAACACCATGCCATGCTGATATGACGTCATAAAAACCGTTATTTCAATAAGAAAGTAAACGTACAATATTTTGCACATTGTTGACATGTACAACCTTTCTGATATAATTCCCCGCCCCCAGGTGACGCTAGTATCGAACCTGGAGCAGTTCGGCTTCAGCCTGGCGGCGCTGAGCCACGTGTGCCAGACGGGCGTGGCGGCGGCGTGCGGCGTCACGCGCGCGCCCGGCGCCAAGGCCGACCAGCTCATGCTGCAGGGCGACCAGGTGACGTCAGCAGTACTCGTACACTAGTCTCGCGCTAACAGTGCGTCAGAAAGCTTCACAGTAATGGGAACCTGGTTGTACATAATATATTCAACTACAAACTTCAACTAATACTTAGATATTCCCAAGAAAAAAACTTTTTACAAAAAAATACAACCGACTTTTCCACAAAAAATCAAGAAAGTACAAAATAACTTTAATTTCGGAACTCGGTGTTTGTGGTTCCTTTTTCATTTTTTGAACACCGACTTCCGAAATTAAAGTTATTTTGTACTTTTTTGATTTTTTGTGGAAAAGTCGGTTGTATTTTTTTGTAAAAAGTTTTTTATTTTTCACTTTTTAGTGGTACCTAAACCCCCTCCCCTCCCCCCACCTAAACGAACCAATAACATTAGTGTAAAAAAAACGCACTGCTCCAATGCAGAGTAAACTAAGAGGTCGTCAATGTAGACAATGTAGATATTTTTTTAGATTTTTCAAAAACCGCTTGTTCGATTTCGATAAAATTTTCATGGGACCATTTGGGAAGTATACCCTTTCCAACAAAAAAAGAATTTTTCAAATCGGTTGGCAAGCGACGGAGTTATGCGCGAACAAACAATAAAAAAAAAAAAAAAAACATACAAACATCCGAATTGAGAACCTCCTCCTTTTTTAGAAGTCGGTTAAAAATAGAGTGTTTATAAAATTCGATGTCAGTCGAGTCAATTCGTCAACGAAAGGATGCTTTTAACTTTAGAGGATAATACAATTTAAACATATTCGTTTTTTTCCTCATAGTGTTCTTGTTTCTCTTTTTACTTGTCATTGTGAACCTTTTCGTGTTGTGTAAACTAAGCATGTGAGTGAGGTCATTGAACCATTGAAGAGTCATGTCCTTCTCAATGGTCAAAAAACACAACTCTATGTGCCTACTTATCATATTCTGTTCAGCATTTACCTGTCTTTGATCAGTACAATGCATAGCTTGTGTGCTGGTATCCTGTAGACTAGGAGTAAGTTCCTCAAGTTATTTTAACTGTTGTGTTATCTCCCACAGACTTACTTCGTCGCCAAGCTCCTCATAGAGAAGTATGGCCTACCTAAGAAGTTTGTGGAAGGAGCTGACAAGGCACTCAACAAGAAGAAATGATGGAACTCCTCTAACAAACATATTGTGGCCCCAAGTGACGGTGACAGAGAGTGCAGTGATAACCAGTGTGATTATGAAATAAAAAACCACATGAGCTTCTTATGTTTATTTATACTTATTATTTCTTATATCTACCCTAAATTACCTGTTGGACACACTTCAATATTGAGATGCATTCATTTAAAACATACAAGAATTATACTATGGCAACCAAGTTACTTTTACAAACTTATTATTATAAAGTTATTCTTAACATAATACTTATTACAAATGAAAACTATCAAACTGGAAGACAAAAGACTAAAGTTCAGTTGACCACTGAGTTGTTCATTGACTGTGTTAGATTTTTTCAAGAAACAAATGTAAATAATTAAATTTATGTATTTTGATTACAATATAAAAATTAATCTAGTTTATAGAACTTGATTAATGTCTAGTAAATTATGGCAAAAAGTATACATACCCAATTTAATATTTACAAGCAAATTATAGATGTGTATAATAACAATATTATACACCAATAAAAACTATACATTTGATATAATTTGAAATATAAAATGTTCATATAAAAATAATATTTCATATAATTTCACTAATCTAAGGTTAGGGTGGGTTGATGTCCGTATTTCATTTCATTTTGTACACTTAAATGTCAAATAGAAATATCTGGTCCTTACAAAATAAAAGAGTATTCTATGAAACACTACACTTATGGAAGTTTGACACTTACTGTTTAACTAAAGCTATCTTATAAAAACCACAACCAATAATTTGATACCTCAACACAAGCTACTAATAGAATTTAATAATTTTCCAAAATAAATTTCATCAGAGATCAAATCTACAATCACAACTTTATACAAATAAACTTACCTACACTACATCCTTAAACTAAATCTTAGTTGCTGTCATAAACTTGAAAGGAGTCTTGAAGTTCAGTAGAGACTTGCGACTCTTAGACTTCTTAACATCAGGAGGAGCCACAGGAGTCTGTGGCAGCCCCTGCCTCATGGAGGAACGAGTCCTCTCAGAGATGCTGCCCTCACTCAGCTTGGTGCTGCTGGACTCCATGCTCCAGTGACTCCTGCATGAGAACATGGACTGACGAGAAGTGTTGGAGCCTTTTGAAGTGAGGCTCGTTTTGGAAGGAGTCTTCCTCAAACTGCTGTGGGTAGTGTTAGTGATGTCTCCAAATACATTCTTGTTAGTCTTGGCTTGCTTAGGGGGTGATGAGTGGCACCACTGCATGGAAGCTCTCTTCTCAGAGGGGCTCTTTTTCAGATCCAAGTACTTGAACTTGTTGATGTCTTTGGCTAGAGCCTCCTGCCGTGGCACTTGGTATCCTTCAGCATCAATATTGTCTAGCTCATAGAATGTTAAAGTAACACTATCATCACTCTCTGCGAATGGGTTGCTGGCTGTGAAGTGTACCTTCTTCGTGGACACGTCAGGGAAGATGCTCCGGCGCGGCATGTTGTCGGCGGTGATCTTGGCAGCCGTGATGATGATGCTGCCGTCGCCAGCGTCCGCCGACAGCGAGCTGTCCAGGTCCTCGTACGCGTAGCTCTTTCTGCGTCCGCGTGCGCGCACTGATGAGGTGCGCGGGCGTCGCCGGCGCGACAGCCACTCGCGTCTATCATCCTTAGCCTGTGTCATGATTGGGGGCAGGGTAATACCATTACTTTCACCCTCACAAGCTAACTCCAGAGAGGCGTTGAGTGGTATGATCTTAGTACATGGACTGTTGACTATTTCCTTGGCTATGAGGTCCCTCTCCCTCTTGTTGAGCGACTCCTCGCGGTGGCGCAGCGCCACGAGGCGAGTCATCCATTGCTGGCTCAGAGTCTCCTCTGATACTCGCTGGGCACAGTTCATCTTATCTAATGTTTCAGTGTAAGGCTTCCTGCTTCGAGGCACAAAGCCAGGCAGCTCCAGGGCAAGTGCAGCCAGTGTGGGAGACAGTGGGTTCTGTGGCGAGCTTGACTGTACAATCTCTTTGTTTGTTTTCCTTCTCGGGCTGATGTTACAGTAAATAGGACTGTCTACCATTTTAAACAGAGTCCTGGGGAGAGGTTCAACAGCTCTGCACAGTTCCACAGCCTTCTCTGAGTCACATTTGTTCACCTCTGATGATAAGTATGGATGTCCAACCGAGATGAGAATGTCATTCAAACATTTTGGCCCCATTTTAGTTTCCAAGTTCATGAGGACTGTGGGATGGTACAGGACGACATCTGGGCGCATGTTGGAGTTCCTTTCATCCATCAGGAAGCTGACGATATCTCTAAGGTCGTCACTGTAGTGAAATTCCTTGATTTTGTCGTCGGAGGCTCCGGGGCGGTAGCACAGCATGTGGATCACCTCCGCGATCTGTCGCATCACGTCTCGGGAGCCCGGCGCCGCCGTCAGCTCGAAACAATTGATGCGCAACTCGCCACTTTCGTCCACGAAGATTGACCCTGGACTTATGCATTTTTGTACAACGACAACATGTAAATCTTCCACAGCTTTGCAGACCCGCGCCAGCTCGTGCAGCAGGTGCCAGATGAAACTCTCCGAGAAGAACTTGTCGGTGGCCTTGCACACTTCCAGTAATTCCAGCACGCTTCGCCACGAATTGTATTCAAGGATAAAGTACAATGTTTTTGACGGGGTATGGAAAATGGTGTCGTAGTATCGCAATAAGCTCTTCGATGTCACTTTGCTTATTGTTTTCACTTCGTTAGCGACGTTTTGTATTTGTTCGTTACTGAACGCGGAGCAATCGTACGCCTTCCACGCAAATATGTTGTTGGTGACCTTGTGTCTCACTTTGTAGAACGTACCGCCGCAGAAAACATCTATAACTTGATACTCCTTCAATTTTTCCGCCATTTTAATAGAAATTTATTTAGATCTAATTTAATTTCACATTTTGCAATCGAAACAAAGCCACTAAACGTTTGAATTTATTCGACGGTTACGAAATTAGTGATGTTCTTGGGTTGGTTTCACAAAGTCGATAAACGGGATAACCGTTGATAACTCGGTGCCAGATTTATAGATTTTGTTATAGAATTAAAATTTCCAAAAAAATAGTTTTTTCTTTTAGTGGGTAAGAGAAAAATATATTTTCTTCAGATAGAGATGAATGACAGGTACCTATACACATATGGAAAAACTTGGTTTATTAAGCATAAACAATGCATTTGTTGGTAACGTTACAATAATTTTGTAAATCTATGAATCGACCTTTAATCACTAAACTCTCAGATGTTTCGAATCAATAATCTTACAAAGTATTTGAGTGAGTAATCTAATGATGATCTTCACAATATTTTAAAAGAAAAACATAAATGGATAGAATCGGTAAAATGATAGTTTATGAAATTTTCTGAAACCCTGAAGAATACTTTGGATTAATGATTTTGTACTTATTGACAAAATCTATCTATAGCACTGTTTTTTATTTAAATTTTGATGTGGTAAAGAAAAATATTTCATCGAATACGCACATCACTAGTTATTTGCTCTAACTCTTTCAAACCTTTCGTTCAGAAATCTTTTTTTTTTTGCTTTAAAAATGTATCGTTTATGTACATCTTGTTTTTTTTTTTCTTGAAACCGGGTAACAAATCTTTATATTCGCAAACCGATTTATCAAATGGGTCAATAGTGTATCGTGTATTATCTGTCTAGTCACACTCGGCAAAGAACCCATGTTCGGAGCACCATGGCCAGTGAATGCCAGTGATTCCAATTTCCGACGGTTTCTACTAGTGTTGTAACAAAACTTCGAAATTGTGGAAGTTCTAAAAGAGGTCTACCCTTTAGTGTTCAAAAGGGGTCTTCGCCAAAACTTTCTTTTTTACTAGGTACTCCGCCTATGCGGAGGTCACGCTTTTAGCATTCCGCTAAATGGCGTTCGTAACATCCCTTGTTTATGTGCCGTACGATACTAACTGGCAAGTGTTATCCCAAGTTTATAGAAATATATTGAATTTCTAAGTTTTTCTTTCGTCGGAATCGGTTCACTCTATAAAAAGATAGAACTGTTCAAGAAATTAGTTTCCACTACGCGAAGCAGCGCCATCTATTGGGAAAAAAATGCATGAAATAACGCTAAAATTGTTGAATTATTACTGTGAAAATGTATCTAAAGATGAAAAAAAAACTCTTCAGCTATAAAATGTGTGTGTATGGGACACACATTATATAGCTGAAGAGTTTGTGCGTCCTGGGTCGTATTGAAAAATTCTTTGAGTTTTAGATTGCCCATTTATTAAGTAGAATAGTTAGTATAGTAGTTCGCTCTTATGTAGAAAATAAAGATTATGAAAATATTAAAAAAAAACAGGGTCCATACATGGTCACTTGTTAACGTCATTATTATTATAGAAGACCTGGAGTATTGTTCTTAATACTTAAACTTATAAGTACCTATGATATGAACTCGAGATTGTACGTCGATAATGTATCTAATTCCTATTAATTGAATTAAAAAATAAATCCGGAACCAAACAATTTAAAGCAATTAGTGAGAAACAAGGACTAAAAATGTCATCAGTATATTTAAAAGGAAATGAGGCTCATATATCAAGGTCCCTCCCCGACTTTTGCCTAACGAGCCAGCCCGCGCCGCTGAGCTATTAGCGTTAAATCCCCTAAATAATATCAATCTGACCCAGCCTGTCCCTTGCTGCCCTCCCTCAATGACCCCGCTAAGCAGAGGCCCGTGTCCCACATATTTTATTTTATAGTACCTATTTACCTAATATCTAAATAATATTTATTTCTAGATATTATATTTTTATCTAGATATTAGGATGCAATCAGATGATTAAAATACTAACTGCTCACTGAGATACTTTTTTACTTTCGCAGCATGGCGGAAATAAAAAAAAAAGTGCAGCGGTGGCAACACTGACGTATAACAGTGGGTGGCAATTATTGGTCCCGCTAGCGATGATTGCCGCCAACTTGTACCAGTACCAGTAGTAGGTAGATATTGTAATATTGGTCTATGGTAGTAGACTCGTGACCGCGAAAAGCAAACAACTTTTACGACCCGCCTATAATAATACCTATAGTTTTCTATTATTTTATTCTTTAACTTCCTACTACACATTTTTACCTACTGATAACGTGACAAACTTGTTAAATAGCGCAACCCTTGAGAAACGATCAGTGCAAAATTCATCAAATAAGTAGGTACCTAGCTATAAGTTTACTATCAAAATAATCCTATCGTACTAATACTTAGGTAGAGGTACAGTGATCCGCTTCCGATAATTAAAATGATTTTATTTATGCAAACTGTGAAAAAACAACGGACAAAATTTTGGGCGAGTCCATTCTTCCCGCCAAAACTGTAATTGACGCGCGAACGTGCAAGTAGGTGTAAGTATCGATTCTGGTGCGAGTAAAAAAAGGAGTAAAATTACGTTCGACGTTTCGAACCGTGCTTCTGAAGACAGTTACGAATAGGTACGTATTCCACCCATTGAACCATCATCCGCGTTGCTCGAGCGAGTAACAGCAGAACTAGTGCCCTGTTTACTTACCGCCAAAGACATCAAGAAAAGGTGCTGGAAGAAATGGCGGGTCAGCCTTCGACACAGGCGTGGTACAGAAGCTAACGGTGGTAGTACCATCCTCATCCACCATAACTGAAGAAATTCTACATTCATTGGTAAACCTAAACAACATCACCTGAGGGTAGGTAAGGAGGCGAAATCGAAAATATTCTTTTCTTTAACAATGAATCATGCATGTCTTCACTACATATCAACGTGTTAACGTGTTCGTTGTTACCTAACAGTCTAGTTAAGGGGCCGAAGTCTATTAATTCTAAGGTGGGAGCAAATATTTTAAAGTTGCCATATGACGTAGAAGGTACCTACCAGAAGTGATGAAATTGGAAATGGATAATAAATTATTAGATCGAAGAATCACAAAACGAGTGTCTTGCGACGAGGTGAATTACTTAGAACAGCTAATTGTGAAGGTCAGTTTAGTCGAGTAGTCGTTGGCGGAAGTAAGTACCTACTTCTGCCTATGTACTATGTACAACCGTCCCGTCGCGTGAACATACTAGGGCATTAGTAGCAATGCCCTAGGTATCTGACCCTCTGTTAGAATGTAAACGAAGGTCAAGGTCATCTTACTCGCACAGGTTAAACGTGGGAAACAATACAGAACACTGAAAGCGACAGCCAGACGCGTTAGACCAAAATGTTCGCATTGAGTTTTTCGACCGTACTAGACTACTACTAGTAGGCTATATAATAAGGGTACTTATATTAAAATGTACTCTGTGCAGTATTTAATTATTTACGTCAGAGTCGTCAGAAGTATCTATTATGTTCTCTTGTTTCATCCTAGATTAATTTTTAAGTAAAAAATGTTAAATTTATCGTATTGTATAACGCTAAAATAAGTACAATGCTAACATAAGGAACTCAAGTCAATTCTGAAAAGTGCCTCCACCTTCGCTAGCATTACTGCTTCGCAGAAGGAGGTGACCGCGTCCCATGCCCCCTCGCCCTGTACCATGGATTGACCAAGGCTGGAAGCGAGGGGTCGCCGCCGCCGATCGCCTCGACGTGTCTCTGTCACCTGCGACCTATACTAGAGTCAAGAGCATATCCATCTGACAATAAAAAATAAAAATAAACTTGAGGGGTGTCAAGGGACACCCAGACGGAACAAAGTTCTTGTCTTGTCTTGAAAAATCATACTTACGCATCTGAATGATGATTTAAAGTTTTAAGTAATTGATCAGTCTCACTACAATTCATCTGATCTCTCAGCAGTTATGTTTTGTACAATAGGGATGTTTTTTGGAGGAATGCGGAACAGAGAGTAAAGTCCCGCAAACCTCCGTTGAAAAGGGAGGATCCTCCGGCCAGACGGGTTGTTATGTCTGGTGGGCAACTGCCCGATAGATGATTTCGGGCTGTCGTATATGTTCTAATCGCGCGGAGAACTTTGATTGCGCGATGCAGGATTAGTTCTTATGTGGCGCCATAGATGTCGCTACATCACTCCCCTCCGGAGATCGGAGATCGATGGTTCTTGATGCTTCTTGATGCGTGCCAGGCCAGTGGTAGGTTGGTTCCAGTGGGTCGGAACCGAATGCCGCATAGTTCTCGGTGAGTCGGAACTGTCTGCGGTGATGCCCCAGTGAGTCGGGGTGATGATGTCCCAGTGAGTCGGGATGATGCTACAGGCTCCAGTGAGTCGGAGTAGTGCTGCTGGCTCCAGTGAGTCGGAGCGGTGCTGTGCGACGTAGTGGCTTGACTGCTTGCGTCGACCAGGAGAGGTTCGTCATGGCTCTTCATGTGACTGGCCGAAGGTTCAGTGTGCTTCACCAAAGTCGCTGATGAGGCTGAGGGTGATGACCAGGTATGACCAAGTAGGCATGCTGGTGGTCAGGATACCCTTTATAGCCGTGGGTGCTGGCTGTATGGCTGCTTGCTGCTCGAAAGCTTGAGAGAAGTGATGATGACGTCACGAAGTAGTAGCTGCACGAAGGCTGCGCTGACGTTCTTTTGTCGAGGGTCACCAGTTTGGAGGTATGCGGAACAGAGAGTAAAGTCCCGCAAACCACCAGCATGCCTACTTGGTCATACCTGGTCATCACCCTCAGCCTCATCAGCGACTTTGGTGAAGCACACTGAACCTTCGGCCAGTCACATGAAGAGCCATGAAGAACCTCTCCTGGTCGACGCAAGCAGTCAAGCCACTACGTCGCACAGCACCGCTCCGACTCACTGGAGCCAGCAGCACTACTCCGACTCACAGGAGCCTGCAGCATCATCCCGACTCACTGGGACATCATCGCCCCGACTCACTGGGGCATCATCCCGACTCACTGGGACAGCACCACCCCGACTCACTGGGGCATCACCGCAGACAGTTCCGACTCACCGAGAACTATGCGGCACTCGGTTCCGACCCACTGGAACCAACCTACCACTGGCCTGGCACGCATCAAGAAGCATCAAGAACCATCGATCTCCGATCTCCGGAGGGGAGTGATGTAGCGACATCTATGGCGCCACATAAGAACTAATCCTGCATCGCGCAATCAAAGTTCTCCGCGCGATTAGAACATATACGACACGACAGCCCGAAATCATCTATCGGGCAGTTGCCCACCAGACATAACAACCCGTCTGGCCGGAGGATCCTCCCTTTTCAACGGAGGTTTGCGGGACTTTACTCTCTGTTCCGCATACCTCCAAAGTTTCCTGAGTAAAAATTATATGATTATGTTTAGTCCGTCAGTTAGATTATAGAAAAATATTGGACACGTATTTTTTCCTTTATCAAATCTATAAAAACTGACGAAGATAAAAAACATCAAAGATCAGGAGTGGGATCGTGTGACGTCACGGCTCGCTAAAAATTGTAGCGAGTAGTGACGTCACACGAGTTTTCAACGCACTGTATCGTCTTCATTTTTTGTTTATGTGAAAAAAGAAAAAATACGTGTCCAATATTTTTTGGAAATCTATCAGACGGACTAATCAGATTTTTTTAGTCAACTACCCTATTGTGTTTTGTAATTTCTTTCTCTCACGATATTCTCTATACATCTTTGTGCATTTGTCTTTTTCCTTGATGTTATAGTTTGTACCTAAGTGGTCGATGCTTTAGTATGAAATAAAAATTTGTATATGTACACACACACACACACACATATATATATCAAACATAACTGCTTAACACACCCATCCAAATCGTGATCTCACTAACAGCTGCTTAACTACACCCATGCTTTTCGTAACCTTGCTAACAGTTGCTTAACACACCCATCCAAATCGTGACGTCACTAACAGATGCTTAACTCCTCCGATCCAAATCGCAACCTCAATAACAGCTACTTAACACCACCCATCTAAATCGCGACCTCACCAATAGTTGCTTAGTATACCCATCCAAATCGTGACCTCACTAACAGCTGCTTAACCCCACCCACCCAAACCGCGACCTCACTATTAGTTGCTTAACTCCACCCATCCTTTTCGCAACCTTGCCAGCAGTTGCTTAACACACCCATCCAAATCGTGACCTCACTAACAGCTGCTTAACTCCACCCATCCTTTTCGCAACCTTGCCAACAGTTGCTTAACACACCCATCCAAATCGTGACCACACTAGCAGCTGCTTAACTCCACCCATCCTTCTCGCAACCTTGCCAAGAGTTGCTTAACACACCCATCGAAATCGTGACCTCACTAACAGCTGCTTAACCCCTTCCATCCAAATCGTGACACAAAAATACAAACATCCGAATTGAGAACCTCCTCCTTTTTTAGAAGTCGGTTAAAAAGTGTCGTTAGAACTTTCGTATGATTTTTTTCCGTCTAGCCCCCTTTCACAACGCGCGATAAGAAACTTCGTTCCAAAAACACAATTTTGAAACATCCAAATTGATGTTATACCAAAAATCGACTAAAAGTACACAAGCTTGTGAGAGGTCATGTCGTCATGTCAACAGTTATAAAGTCATGTCCGAAGGTAAAGGTTTATGCTATTTCAGGTTAAGTTAAATCTGCTCTCGCTCGGGGAGGCGAAGTAGTTACTTTGAAGCAGGGACTCCTTACTAAAACTTAGCTTATGATTAAAACAGCAAATAAAATTTAAATTTTTAATTCATTAGTGAGTATAAGCGTGTATGCGGCACGACTGACTAGCAGTTACCAAATTATATATCACAATACAAATGATCCTTCCATCCATAATTTAAATTATAATATAAAGCCAATACAATGAATACATTATAAACAACTTACGATCCCAAAATATACAATTATTTCACATTTGAAAAATTGATCTAACAAAACTTGAATCATGTAAATGTGTGAGCGTACCGTGTGGGAGCCGCGGTCACTGCGGCGCACACAATAATGATAATGACAGTAGTTCCAGACGGTATTCAAAAAGTATTGTGCGCTAATTGGCAACCTACTTACACTAGTTCATACTCCGTATTATGGATACTTTTTAAATACCTAAATTACCATTATTATTATTATTTACAATATTTGTATACAAGAATATAATTCATCATCATTGACTAGAAACTGTTTTGAAATTATATTAACATATCCACAAATGAAAGTTGACTCATAAGGAACAAGATGACGGCGTGGCTCCAGAGTCTGTCGCAGTCCGCTGGCACACGTCGGCTGGCGCTCGGACGGACAGCTGCTTCTTTGGTAACACATTTGAACAAACATTACGGGATCACATAGAGTGCGCGCGCGCAACTCTATTTACAGAGCAATTTCAGATATTGTATTAAAATCTGAATCATTTCACAGTAGAATTTAATACATAATCATTGTTAACTACCTAATATCACTAGCTCAAACACATGTGTTGGTATCGAGGCACAAAATAAAATTTTACAAAAACAAAAGAGACAACAATGGTAAAATAAAATCTTATAAAACAAACAACAACCTAAATAATACGCGCACAGTGAAGTACCGGCGAGCGCCTCCTGGCGGCGCTCGAGCATGCAGTTGTAGCTACGACTTAATACATACGTATTTAAATTAATATACAAAGGTTCTTTGCCTTTTTAAATACTGGGAATTAAGATAAGTGAGATCATGATGACGCTCGCAACGCCAGCGCGGTTCCGGCACCGCGCGTCTGGAATTTGTGACGTCTGACGACAATATGTTGCGCGAGCGACCGGAACTCGTCATACCTACTACAGAGGAGGCTCGCGCGATCTGCGGCGGCTAGCGTCGCAAGCTTGCAGCGCTTGATCGATCGAATAGTATAAAACCTACAACATGGGCGGGGGCAGCGCTCGCACCGGGAGTGCCGCGCCGCACTGCCGGGGAGCGCCTACCGCACGCCGGGCAGCGCCTACCGCATGCCGGGCAGCGCCTACCGCATGCTGGGCAGCGCCTACCGCACGCCGGCCGTGCCGAGCCGCTGGTGCGCGGTGGAGGGTCGCGTGGGCCGGCTCGACTTGCGCCCCACGCTCACGCTCTCCATCTCCGATTCCTTTTTCGTCGGTGTCGATACGCTCTGGGATAGAACACAAATTTTCATTTAGAGTGTAATTAGTAGTTTTGGGTCACAAATGAACTTTCACAATGAATTAAAGAAGTCGACGATTGTATACTACAAGAGCCTTCGCACATACAAAGAAGGCGTGCCTGTTACCTGCGCGAGCTGGGTGTGGCGCGGCGGCGTGTAGGTGCGCGTGGTGGAGGGCAGCGGCAGCGGCGCCAGGTCCAGCACGTTCTCGGCGCGCTGGCGCGGCAGGCGCTGCGCGAGGGCGGCGGCGCTGGTGGGCCGCCGCCGCCCCTGCCCCGCCACCGGCCGCTCCGCCAGGGGCTCCACGCCGCTGTGGGCACACGCATAGCTTACCTCAATATATGGTTTTCGGATATGATACTTATTTAGTATTATATTAGGAAGCAAATAAAAAAACCAAATACAATTTTCTGAATTTCGGTAATAACGAATATGAGGTCAAAATCCTAATCCAAGATGGTGGCAACGAAAATGTGCAAGTTTTCATTCGGAAATAACAAATTTGAAGTCAAAACCCATTCGGGCACGAAGCTGTCGGCCACCAGCAGGCGGCGCCGCAGCTCGGCGATGAGCGCGGTGCAGAGTACGTGTCACTACCTGTGTTCGCGCAGCTCCCAGGTGTCGGTGTCCTCGTTGTAGCGCGCGCGCAGCACGGCGGGGCGGCCGGCGTCGGGCACGAAGCTGTCGGCCACCAGCAGGCGGCGCCGCAGCTCGGCGATGAGCGCGGTGCAGAGTACGTGTCACTACCTGTGTTCGCGCAGCTCCCAGGTGTCGGTGTCCTCGTTGTAGCGCGCGCGCAGCACGGCGGGGCGGCCGGCGTCGGGCACGAAGCTGTCGGCCACCAGCAGGCGGCGCCGCAGCTCGGCGATGAGCGCGGTGCAGAGTACGTGTCACTACCTGTGTTCGCGCAGCTCCCAGGTGTCGGTGTCCTCGTTGTAGCGCGCGCGCAGCACGGCGGGGCGGCCGGCGTCGGGCACGAAGCTGTCGGCCACCAGCAGGCGGCGCCGCAGCTCGGCGATGAGCGCGGTGCAGAGTACGTGTCACTACCTGTGTTCGCGCAGCTCCCAGGTGTCGGTGTCCTCGTTGTAGCGCGCGCGCAGCACGGCGGGGCGGCCGGCGTCGGGCACGAAGCTGTCGGCCACCAGCAGGCGGCGCCGCAGCTCGGCGATGAGCGCGGTGCAGAGTACGTGTCACTACCTGTGTTCGCGCAGCTCCCAGGTGTCGGTGTCCTCGTTGTAGCGCGCGCGCAGCACGGCGGGGCGGCCGGCGTCGGGCACGAAGCTGTCGGCCACCAGCAGGCGGCGCCGCAGCTCGGCGATGAGCGCGGTGCAGAGTACGTGTCACTACCTGTGTTCGCGCAGCTCCCAGGTGTCGGTGTCCTCGTTGTAGCGCGCGCGCAGCACGGCGGGGCGGCCGGCGTCGGGCACGAAGCTGTCGGCCACCAGCAGGCGGCGCCGCAGCTCGGCGATGAGCGCGGTGCAGAGTACGTGTCACTACCTGTGTTCGCGCAGCTCCCAGGTGTCGGTGTCCTCGTTGTAGCGCGCGCGCAGCACGGCGGGGCGGCCGGCGTCGGGCACGAAGCTGTCGGCCACCAGCAGGCGGCGCCGCAGCTCGGCGATGAGCGCGGCCTGCAGCGCCTCGTGCTCGCGCCGCTCGCCGTCGTGCGCCTCGCGCTGCTCCACCATCTCCTCGCGCATGCACGCGTACTTCGACAGACACTTCTTTAACCTGCAATTATGAGCACAAAGAAGGATGACAAAATGGTCAAGAAATCAACAGCATTAAGGTTTAAACGGCTGCGCGCGTACCTCTGCGTCTTGTGGTCCACCTCCTGCTGCAGCGTGGCGAAGGTGGAGGTGACGGAGGCCGTGGTCTCCTCCTCCAGCTCGATGCGCTGCTGCATCTCCACCTCGCGCTTCTTGCGCTGCGTGATCTCGCTGCGGCGCTGCTCCAGGATGAGCTGCGACTCGTTGAGGTTGTTGAGCAGCTCCTTGCCGCCGCCGCCGCCCTGCACCAGCCGCTCCTCCAGCGCCAGGATCTGCTGCTCCAGCTCTTCCATCTGCTTCTTCTCTTGCTCTATCGTAGACTCTGCCAGTATGTTCTCGTTTTCTATACTGACTGTCTCTTCTTCAGCTGCAATATTTAAAGAAAAAAAATGCTGTAGAAGACAACTTGACATTTGACACTTGAACTATCAATTTTGGTATACCGTGAATTTCTTTTTTCGATATGTCAATTTTTCACAAATTTACATATAATTGTAGAAATCCACTAAATATTTAAGCAGTATGGGACATTGATACCGAAGTGGCCATCTTTTAGCTGAATGCCTCAGAAGCACAATACTAGTCCTTATTTATATTTTTCTGCACTCAGTTGGTTGGATTTAGAAATTTTATTTAAAAGTAGTGACTGACAGTTATCGGTGGGCTGCGGCTGCAGGCGCGCGCGCGGCGGCTTGCGCGGCCTCTTGTCCTGCAGCCGGCGCTGCTCGATGAGCGCGCGCAGTCGCTCGATCTCCGCCTGGTACTCGCGCAGCTTGGCGTCCTTCGGGTCCTCGTTACGGACTGGCTTGTTCTTTATCGCTGGGAAATCACACAAATATTATAAGTAACACATGTCAACATGAAGCATTTATTTCTAATACAGTCATGATCCTTCGAGCCGGATATCAAGGTCCTTCGAGCCGGATATCAAGGTCCCTCGAGCCGTATAAGGTCAAGATCCCTATAATCCAAGGATTGTTAAAAAATAACTGTTTTTTTTTGTTTTCGTCTTATTTTTCTCCCAATTGGTCATCTTCCATGGGAATAACAGCTAACTAGACGATTGGTATTCTGTGCGTGTCTATTTGTTCTGATCTGAAAAATAGATAGCATAAAAAGCTGTAAGTAATGCTTTTCAGAAGTTGTTCGTTACCTTTAGCCCTGTGTGCGTAGCGCAGCGTGGTAATGGTCTCGTCGTAGTTGTACGACGCCGGCCCGATGTTGGCTATCATGATGGTTTTGCTGTTGCCACCCAGCGAGTCCTGCAGGATGCGCGTCAACTTCGAGTCTCTGCAACACCATGCACACAGCTTTAACATACCTAATAATAAAGTAATGAGGGATCTCTCTCAGCAGCTTGACTGATTAGGAATAGAATTTGGGTAACTTTTTACTTTCCCTAAAAATAAAATAAAATAAAAGTAAAAGTTTTTCAGCACAGGTCAAGTTTAACTTCTTTCCTGATCTGGTAACCTACAGGATACATGGGCGCTCTGCCAGCGCTGAGATGACGTTGCCGAGCGAGGAGAGCGCCTGGTTGTTGCGCGACACTTGTCGCTTGGTCTGCGCGCCTGGTCGCTTACCTGTAGGGCACATGCGGGCTGTTCTCTGCCAGCGCTGAGATGACGTTGCCGAGCGAGGAGAGCGCCTGGTTGTTGCGCGACACTTGTCGCTTGGTCTGCGCGCCTGGTCGCTTACCTGTAGGGCACATGCGGGCTGTTCTCTGCCAGCGCTGAGATGACGTTGCCGAGCGAGGAGAGCGCCTGGTTGTTGCGCGACACTTGTCGCTTGGTCTGCGCGCCTGGTCGCTTACCTGTAGGGCACATGCGGGCTGTTCTCTGCCAGCGCTGAGATGACGTTGCCGAGCGAGAAGAGCGCCTGGTTGTTGCGCGACACTTGTCGCTTGGTCTGCGCGCCTGGTCGCTTACCTGTAGGGCACATGCGGGCTGTTCTCTGCCAGCGCTGAGATGACGTTGCCGAGTGAGGAGAGCGCCTGGTTGTTGCGCGACACTTGTCGCTTGGTCTGCGCGCCTGGTCGCTTACCTGTAGGGCACATGCGGGCTGTTCTCTGCCAGCGCTGAGATGACGTTGCCGAGCGAGGAGAGCGCCTGGTTGTTGCGCGACACTTGTCGCTTGGTCTGCGCGCCTGGTCGCTTACCTGTAGGGCACATGCGGGCTGTTCTCTGCCAGCGCTGAGATGACGTTGCCGAGCGAGGAGAGCGCCTGGTTGTTGCGCGATACTTGTCGCTTGGTCTGCGCGCCTGGTCGCTTACCTGTAGGGCACATGCGGGCTGTTCTCTGCCAGCGCTGAGATGACGTTGCCGAGCGAGGAGAGCGCCTGGTTGTTGCGCGATACTTGTCGCTTGGTCTGCGCGCCTGGTCGCTTACCTGTAGGGCACATGCGGGCTG
This sequence comes from Hecatera dysodea, assembly GCA_905332915.2. Taxonomy (NCBI): domain Eukaryota; kingdom Metazoa; phylum Arthropoda; class Insecta; order Lepidoptera; family Noctuidae; genus Hecatera; species Hecatera dysodea. The sequence continues at coordinate 23,261,062 of HG995290.1, forward strand.
TTCTCTGCCAGCGCTGAGATGACGTTGCCGAGCGAGGAGAGCGCCTGGTTGTTGCGCGACACTTGTCGCTTGGTCTGCGCGCCTGGTCGCTTACCTGTAGGGCACATGCGGGCTGTTCTCTGCCAGCGCTGAGATGACGTTGCCGAGCGAGGAGAGCGCCTGGTTGTTGCGCGACACTTGTCGCTTGGTCTGCGCGCCTGGTCGCTTACCTGTAGGGCACATGCGGGCTGTTCTCTGCCAGCGCTGAGATGACGTTGCCGAGCGAGGAGAGCGCCTGGTTGATGCGCGACGCCTCTCGCAGCCGCTCCGCTGACGCGCCAGTCTTGCGCTGTCGCTCGCTGCCCGCCAGGTCCACTAGGTTCAACTTGCCGACGCTGTAACAAACAAGGACTTCAATAAGACACCTACTTGTAATATCCTTTATTTAAGGCTGAAAACACTGTTAGCCATCGAATTCCGCTGATCTGTATTTGGAAATAGAAATGTCGGGTGTAGTGGCAAAACTTAGCCGAGGGCCTAACTCTAGTAGTATGCTGCCAGCTGAGATAAGCTAAGTCACGACTCGATTTCCATCCCGATAAATCCAAATTGACTTTCCCCGAGCAATCGAAGCGATGATCACAATCGGACACTTATGTGTGTAAATATGATGACTAGTTAAAAAATTGCGATCGCTTTTTTTCTTAAATCAGCGTTAAAAGCATCGCTGTTGGTGTGCGACCGATATTGATTTATTCGCGCTCCAGATGATCGCTTAGTTGAATCGAATCAGTCCGCGATACGGTCACATCACTAATGAATGTGTTTTTGTATATATGTATGTTAGCCTGTACGTACGGAAAAGGGTCAAGCTCGCAGAGCCCTAGTTCTGAAAATAATCGTAACAAACCCGTGGCCGGGCCGGGTAACCTAATCTATTATACATGAAGATGTGTTGTATTTTCCTTAGCCGATCGCCGGAAAAACAGCAAAATTTGTTAGGGAGTAGGTACTATGTTTCGGTGGTAACAAGTTAAAACGGTGTAAGCACATAGGCTTTTGAATGCAGTCTGCCCATAAACTTGTGATCATATAAATAAGGGCATGGGTACATTGACCCCATAATGTTTGGCTGGACATTCAATAAGCCAATGGGCGTTATCACATGATACGTAGAGAAAATTGAAGTGAATAGTGCTTTAGGGTCACCAGCCCTCGCGCACGCATTAGGGTCGGGCGCGGACGCGAGCCAATTGCCCGCTTCCGGACCACGTTGTATTCGCACGCCTATTTGTCAGAGCACGCACTATCACAGCCACACCCCAAGATGCTGCAGAAGATATATTCCTAAACACGCACGATAACAGACGTAGGAAATGAGTCAATTTATCGGGCGGACTCTCTTCAGTACGTAGCGTGCCATACTGTAGCGTTTTCTTCGCAACATGTGCACATTCTGGCTAACATTTTATTATAGATTAGTTATCGAGAAGTTAAGTTTGGAATAGAACTTCTGTTTCGATCATTTAGTGGCGCTTCTATTATTTGGTAAGACATTGTTGCTTCTTTGTATTAAAGCATTGTTGTGAAAATTGAGCTCGAAGGCAAATCGATTAATTTCTTTTATTTCTTGTCTACGGTTCACCTGATAATAATCTATTGTGACGATTTAATTAGCTGTGGCTAATGTTGAGTTTCTGTTTATTTTCGTATTTGATTCATAGTAGTATGACTAGGTTTTCGGGAACATGCCAATTGCGTGGTGAACGTAAACTATACGCTTATTCATAAAACATTATTAGGAACTCAACATCCCTACCGCCTTTCCAAACATATTCGCTGACCGCTCAAGTATGTTTCGAACCAATAACTCCACTTCCAATAATTTAGTAGATATATAAGCGGTAATTTGACTAAGAACAGAAATTTTCAGAATGCAATCTAAGCTTGCTACAGCTACAAGGGGCTTCAGTTGTCCAATTATCTAAACTAGACCGAACACTTCCATCATAACATTAAATATATAATGAGTAAATGTGCAACGTTATGTATAATAATAAAACACTTCAGTAGTATCGTCGTAGAGTAGCGAATGAATGTGGTGGGCGCATGTGAATGGTGGTGAGTCAGCGCTAATGCATGGCTTGTTGATGGTAGGCACCTTATGCGGCATGGAGAGCAGTGGCCCACCAGCTGTGAGCCAGCTACGCGCTGGAGGTTGTCACGAATGGAACGATTACTTACTGAACATGTTTTTTTTTTCTTTTAAATACAACTAAGCTTATATGGCTTCTTAAAATTCTTCCCATCGCTGTCGACTGGAAGTGTGCCCAGGCCAAGGACTGGTGGCATTGCCACGTTGTATGGTAATGTTCATCCTCTGCGCAAGGTAAGAGCCCTTTGCCACGCGAAGTGTCAACTACACACTGAACGTGATATTTAGGATATGTAATAACCTCTTTATACCTACTTAATAAGAAGATTCAGTTATGGTAATTGGTAAGTCACTTTGATTAGCTACCTAACTTAGTGATAGCATTATTTGTTTTGCTCATCAGTTCGTCACTTCAAGTAACGCCTCTATACAGGAAATGCTAATTTTTTATTTCCTATAAAATCGTAGAAAATAGAAAACGCAGCTATATGTTGGTGTTGGGAAATTTGGTCGAGATAGTAACCCCGGCCGTGGAACGCAAAGGGCATTTGGAGGAATATCATTATCTGCCTAGCCTTTTCCCAACTGTATCGGGGTCGGCTTCCAGTCATACCGGATTCAGCTGAATCTGAGGTCTGGTAGGCAGGCGCTCCACGTTAAATACTGGTGTATTTAACGTGGAGCGCCTGCCTACCAGACCTCTCCAACCCATTAACTGGGGAATACGGTACTTCTTGGCAAGACTGGTGTCAGATTTTCTGGCTTCTGAACCCATCCATAACTTAAAACTAACATATACATGCTATTCTTTTATTGACTTGTAACAAGTACCGAGCATGAGGTGACACATGTCGTTTTGCGCTACAGACATACGGAGAAAAACACTAAACTTAAACAGCGACACTCATCCGAGCTGCAAACACATTAACATGACTGATAGATAAAGCACGCTTGTAAATACAATATTTGATTTGCTTTTATTTTTTTCCAAGAAAGTATATTCACGGCTAAGGGTAAGGCTAGGTCTGGCTAGTGGGCTAAACACTGGAAAAAGGATATTATGTTAGGCATCTGTATAGGTATGTATATAACAATACTAGCTGACCCGCGCTACTTCGTTTGTGTCACATTTTTCATGACTGCTCCACTCCTACTGGTCTTAGCGTGATGATATAGCCTAGGACCTTCCTCGATAAATGTGTTATCTAACACTGAAATATTTTTTTCAAAACGGACCAATAGCTCCTGAGATTAGCGTGTTCAAGCAAACAAATAAACTCTTCAGCATTAGATATAAACTAAGTATAGATTACCACCAGACCTGACTGGGGGCTTTAAATTCATTTGAGGCCACCACAGGATAGCCCAGTTGAGCAGGAACCAGCCTTAGCGTGCTGAACTACGTAGTCTATTAAAAAAAAAAACCACCAGTTACTTACCCAGTTTGTTTGTTACGCTTTTACGCCTAAATCGCTAACCCGATTTTGATGAACTACCTCTGATAGATGACCCCGGAGACGATTATAGGCTCCATTTATTCGGAAATTTATATTAACGCGGGCTTTTACCCACTGGTTCCGCGGGCTAGTTTGTTTATTTCTTTGTATGAACAAAAAAGTGAAAAATAAAAAACTTTTTACAAAAAAAATAGAACCGACTTTTCCACAAAAAATCAAAAAAGTACAAAATAACTTTAATTTCGGAACTCGGTGTATGTGGTTCCTTTTTCATTTTTTGAACACCGACTTCCGAAATTAAAGTTATTTTGTATTTTTTTTATTTTTTGTGGAAAAGTCGGTTCTATTTATTTTGTAAAAAGTTTTTTATTTTTCACTTTTTAGTGGTACCTAAACCCCCTCCCCTCCCCCCACCTAAACGAACCAATTACATTAGTGTAAAAAAAACGCACTGCTCCAATGCAGAGTAAACTAAAAGGTCATCAATGTAGACAATGTAGACATTTTTTGATTTTTGTTGATTTTTCAAAAACCACTTGTTCGATTTCGATAAAATTTTCATGGGACCATTTGGAATGTATACCCTTTCCAACAAAAAAAAGAATTTTTCAAATCGGTTGGCAAGCGACGGAGTTATGCGCGAACAAACAATAAAAAAAAATAAAAAAAACATACAAACATCCGAATTGAGAACCTCCTCCTTTTTTAGAAGTCGGTTAAAAATGTGGAGCATGCATTACAATATTGACCACTGTGTCATGCAGTGCGTACTTTGTACTGAACATAGCAGGCATATCTTTTGTGGTGGTTTTAGGAAGCTATTGGTCACCGTGAGCATTACGCATTGGCTGGCGGCGCCGGCTCGGGTTTCCTTACTACCGGGCCGCAGGCCTAGGGGCACACGTGAACAAGCAAACGACGGTGCATACTCGCTTCATATAGTCAACATTTTGTCACGATTACATGCTTGTCCAAGCGAGGGGCGCATGTTAATAACTTCTGTGTGGACGGAGGATTACTTATTTCTTTGTAGTTATGACTCAGTTGCTAGAGTACAGTGCAGACGATGAAGCAGTATCTATACAAAAGAGATCACAAATTCACTCAAGCCGTATACGTCAAAATCTTAAATTTTAAGTTGACAAAGGGATAAATTCGGCTACTTCCCGTTATGTCACATTCCCGATTGGACAACATGTCAGAAGTTTTAAAAACAACTGAACGCTAGTGTCGTTTGGTCAAGATTTTGATCTTCATACATTCATTCTCGTTTTGTCACCCTTTTTTTAACTAGTTCTTTGTACGGTACAGTCAACTACAAAAGTTACCAAGTCCTTTTTGACGCTCTTTTTATCACCCGACTTTCCCAGAGGTGGGTATATTGTTTTTTTAGCATAATTATGTAAAATCCTAAATTATATACGTTACATGCATAGGTATGTACCATGGCAATAGGTTTGATTGCCATGTGCAGCTTTCATCTATTTAAATTTGAAAACCGATAGTCCTAACCGTACTGACATAAATTCTAGCATAGTTTCGGGATCAAGAGTGTATTTAACTTTTTGGAAAAATATGTAGTTGTTTCTTGCCATTCAACTTGTAATAATTACGTATAAAAGATCGTGAGTTGGCACGCGTCATCGTTTTTAGCAAAATCTATGAATTATTGTTACTTATCAGTGGCGTAGCGAAACACTTCTGATATATTGCAACAATAAAATGATAATGATCAGGTACTAATGAAAATCACATTTGTTTAAATAACGATCCCTGTCATGGTTATTTGCATTATGTAAAATCACGTGTAAAATATATGAACAAAAAACCTTTTAAATAACGTACATTTTTTGTTTTATACTTTATCGAAGTTCTAACACCTGCCAAAGTTCACGAAGTTCATTACCTGCGTATTTATTTATTTTTAAAAGCAACGTAAATAAATGATGTTTGATGCGCACGCGCCGGTCTGTGTTTGTGTGCTCAGCGTAATATTAACGTAAATATTTGAGCACCGAATACGATTGAATCCACCCACTGCAGTTTTGTGCTGGATATCGGTCAAGTACGAACTTATTAAGGATTAGGTACGATCATTGTGTTTTTGTTATTGTATGCTTTACTAAAGGGCCCGTATTCGGAAACATGAACTTCAACTTAACTCGAACTCCAACATGAGCACGAAATCGTCAGTGAAAGCATGACCAATGACAGTCATAATTTTTCTGCTCGAGAGATGAGTTTTAGCTGAGCAAGCGCGTTTGCTTGCTCAATTGCTCATCTCTCGAGCACGAAACCTTCTTATGACACGCTCCGACGGTTTTGGAGATAATGTTTTGGAACATGGGCCTTAGCCTGGTTTGAAAATCGTAAGGGTGAACTCACACCGCGTCGCGTCTCGGTGTAAGCTGTAACTGTGGCCGTACTACGAAGTGCCAATGCTATCATGATTCAGTGTGGGGGAAAGGGATAGTGCTATTCGTCTTGTGTAACTGCGTCTCTCTCTGACACAGGAATCATGATCGATTTAAGACATCATGGTAGGGCTGCAGGTCACAATATTATTCGGATCAGGATTTCCAATATAATTTCCTACTGCGATAATGTAAGCAATAGTGGAACGAATTACGAATATATACCTGTGTAAGTATCGAATTAATAATCACGGCTAGAAATGAACGAAATAATGACATGTACCGCGCTAGGTAACAGTGGCAAGGCTTCTTGAAACCTAGCGGGAAACAAGTCATTGGAAACGGTCACGACGCGCTTTTAAATATGACATAAGCCATAGTTTTTATTTATGGGTCTTCTTTTATATTGACCTCTGTGATTGTCAAGGACGCTGCGAATAACTCCATGACCACAGTTTTGTGATTGTTTGTTACTTTTCGCGTTTTAGAAAAGCGTAACTGAAAAAGCTATATTATGTGTTGGAATTAGAAAGGTAGATTCCTTTCACCGTATGTACAGCTCAGGGTGGGAAACCCTGTTGCGGAAATTTTTCGAAAGAGTCACCGCAGCCCTGAAACGCAAAGGGCACAAGAAGGATCACGGGTGGGTTTTTAGTCAGTAAGAGTCTGACACTCCCTCCCGCTCCGCCCAGAGCGGGAGAAGTCATTTGATGATTTCCCATCCAAAAAAAAAAGGTTGGGAATCCCTGCCGGAGTCCCAGTTTCTTGACAACCGGGGGTTTTTATCTTCTAGGCGAGCGTTCTCCGTTGTAGACTACACCACCGGTTTCGGTCCAAGTGACATTGTGTTCAAACGCGGGCCTATCATTAACAAATTAGTTAAGTGCTAATAGTATTTAATTAAATGCGACGTAAAAAGTGTTAAGTACCACAAATAATCTGAATTGTACGTTATCAAAAAATCGTTCGATAGGAAGTACATTGTAAGTATTATGACGGCGAGGTAAATGATTAATTTGCACGTGCAACTTTAGTACGCGAGTAGGTAGGTACGCCGTGCGCCTACGCAGCTGTTGTGCGATACAAAGTACAAAAGGCTCTGTTCACGTTAAGCAAATCATTTAAGTTTAGGTAATAGATAAATTAACGTGACGATAACTCACCTACAAATTATAGCAGTAACATGGACTGCACTTAGTAAAATACAAGTTTTAGTAGGATCAAACTATATTCTGCACCATGACAATCTGTCCTTAAACAATAAGCCCCAGTGCAGCAGTGGCCGTACTACGAAGTGCCAATAGTATCATGATTCAGTGTGAGGGAAAGGGATAGTGCTATTCGTCTTGTGTAACTCCGTCTCTCTCTGACACAGGAATCATGATGGATTTTAAACGTCATGGTAGGGCAGCAGTTCCAAATTCACTAGAATTTGGAACTGCAGCCCTACCATAATAATAAATGAACCAAACATACTAATGTTTGGTTCATTTATTATTATGAGAAAGCTTCCATTGGAAAGGCTCTCATCTCTGTATGCAAATCTTTCGCTGAGACTGGGGATACCACTTCTCCTCAGTCTCGCGTGCCAAACTTAGCATAATCAGCCTTTTAATGTTCCCATTACTGGGACACAGGCCTCCTCTCTAGGAGAGGGAATGGGCCGTAATCCACCACGCGGGCCCAGTGCGGGTTGGTGAATGTCACATGTCTTCGAATCTTTGGTTCTAGGACATGCCGGTTTTCTCACGATGTTTTCCTTCACCGTTTTGAGAGCAGTGGTGATGAAATTAATTACACAAAGTAATGCGCCTGGCTGGGTTTGAACCCGCGACCTACAATTCGTAAGTCGGGGCCGTTACCATTCGGCCACCATGCTCTCCTGCCAAGCTTATGGCCTTACAAGTTTAGTACGCGTCCCATTTTCAAACGTCCCTGTACCGATGTCAGTTATGACTTGTCAGTACGCCCACCGGCATTTGGGACGAGTAGACACGGTAGCGGCCACACAAAGGTGTGCGTACATACTCACAGTCCCACACGGCATCATACTTACCATCCTTGATCCATTCAATGACCTGCCACCAACATGCTCTACGTACAAGCTAAGCATATCCTGATCGCAAGCAAAAAACAGAATTAATAACTTAATTATCTTCTAAGAACATCGTGAATCGTGATTATTGTATTCGATCACAGATGTATTATTACGCGAACGCATTCGTTTTGTAATCATTGAAGCACACGACTTGTGGTGTAACGAGACTGTTTCAATATTTGCTCGCACCATTAGGGCAAGAGTGTTAAATAAATATGTGACAAAATAAAAGTGTCAACCTGTGGTTTCCTTCCGGTTAAGATAGCCTTACATAGCCTTTCTGTGAGTGTTGGGGCGACCACAGATCTATATCTGCGGGGGCGACTAATTAAAAGGTGGTTTAAAGACTGCTTGTTAACTCATTAATTAACTAAATAATAAAAATAGGACGGTTTTCTAAATTATTTTGGGTTAAGAACGTACCCCTGTTCTCTACCTTCCCTACTTTTCAGGCTTTAAATACTTACTAGAGTAATCGAACTGCACGACTGTGGATGTCCTTGTGTGACCTTCAGTATTGGTAGTATAGTTACATCCCTGCCTAGCCCTGCAGGGAATTTGGGCGTGATGTTATATATTGTTTATATTGAAAAACTAAAGGACGCGCAGAGTAAAATAGTTACGTGGTACCTGGTACCTTACATCTATGTAAGATCATAAACTCGGTGTAATCGCTACCTGAATCATAATAAATAGTGTATCGAGGTCATTAACTGATAAGCGTACGTATGCGACTACCCACTACCGCGCGCTAGTTCAAAGATTAATTACTAATATGGCGACTAAACATACAAATATATAATTATAACGCTGGGAAGTAGTAGCCTAGCGAGGAAACATGTTGGAATACGCGTACGTCTGGTTGGGTTAGTGACACTGACTGAAACATTTATCATGCATCTTATTGATATTCCTTCTCCTGGAGTGGCTGTTCAGTACCAGGTGGATCTTATGGCTGCGTCAGCGAATTTGCCATTGAAACGCTCAGAAAAAGTATTAGCAGTGAAAAGCCGACTACAAAAAACTTTTTACAAAAATATACAACTGACTTCTACAGAAAAAAAAAAACAAAAAGTACAAAATAACTTTAATTTCGGAACTCAGTGTTTGTGGTTGCTTTATCGTTTTTTGAACACCGACTTCACTTTTTAGTGGTAAACCAACTAAACGTACCAATCACATTGGTGTAAACAATAAAAAAACATGCGATTGCAGCAATCCCGAAAGATTTGCTATCATTTATTGAAAAGTTCCGTTTCCTATCTCTGTTCTTCATCAGATCTTCACCAAACTAGAAAGGGACCACGTTGAAATACTAAGATGCTCTTCCAAACCATCGTACACCATTTTATTTTTTCATTTTACATCGACAAGAGGGAATGAGAACGTCGTCAATTTAAACGAAGCCACACATTATAAGGGATAACTCAAATACTAGTCGTCAGATCTCATTCAAAATGGGACCGCACGACAAGCACAAGCTTACGAATATAAAAATAATTATCAAAATCGGTACAACCAGTACAAGTTATGAGGTAACACACAAAAAAAATACAGTCGAATTGAGAACCTCCTCCTTTGGAAGTCGGTTGAAAATGATTTTCCGTAGGTCAGGTAAAACGGTCAAAAGTTACGAGGGTGGTTTTAACGACGTACATATACATACAGAGACAACACAGTTGCCTGTGGGTCAACATTTTCAGGAGCCCTTTCAGCTGCCGTCAGATGAAAAGCTGTAGATACAATCTAAACACTTTCTAGGTCGGAGTGGGAACGCGCGGTCACCTTTACGGTCTCGGCGTTCAAACGTAGGTCAGCCAACCACACTGATTGCAATCGACCTCTTGATCCAGTCACAAGCGACCACTTGTCTGGTAAATAAAAAAATACAACCGACTTCTACAGAAAAAAAACTAAAAAGTACAAAATAACTTTAATTTCGGAACTCTGCGTTTGTGGTTGCTTTTTTGTTTTTTGAACACCGACTTCCGAAATTAAAGTTATGTAGGTACTTTTTGGTTCTTTTCTGTAGAAGTCGGTTGTATTTTCTGTAAAAAGTTTTTTCATTTTACATCGACAAGAGTGAATGAGAACTTAGTCGCAGCCACACATTATTAGCGATAACTCAAATACTAGTCGTCAGATCTCAATCAAATTAATTAAATGTGACCACACGACAAGCACCAGCTTTCGAATATAAAAAGAATTATCAAAATCGGTATACCCAGTACAAAGTTATGAGGTAACACAAACAAAAAAAAAAAGACTAAAATGTCGGTTGAAAATACAGTCGAATTGAGAACCTCCTCCTTTTTTGGAAGTCGGTTGAAAACCTAGCATACGTGCAACTTACGTGACAGTCGATTGTTGAGGAAACATAGTAATGTTGACACTATTACAGAACTATGTAAATGACAAGCTGGCGTCATGTTTGACGTCGGTACAAACAGCCTGCTCCATCACTAATATTGTTGTAGCACTGTCGGCGTCGCGCATCAACTCTACTATATTATAATTTGTTTTACTTTTAGTACAATTGTGCGTGACTGCTATTAAAATAAACGTATTAATGTGAATGTGTTACAATATAATATTTTAATTTATAACAAACTGATGTTAATAGGTAGTTTTTAATTTTTTACTCAAGTAGGTAAATATGAGTACCTAAAGAAACTAAAAGGAAATTAAATCAAAGTGTCTGTTGGTAATATCAAAATAACAGGTTTTTCTAAATGCACGTGAAAGTAGACAGTTAAAAAAAAAGTATTCGATTTTTTTTGTCTATATGTTTGTTCGGCTAATCTCCGAAAGGGCTGGACCGATTTTCACGGGACTTTCACTAGCAGAAAACTGGGGTTTTAAATAAGGAATATTTTAGGCTTTTATTTTAGAAAAATAAGTAAACTTCCGTGCGAAAAAAAAATAGCCATAAAATTATAGTCGCAGGCGAAGTAGCGTATAACAGCTAGCATTATTATAAGTTTTATAAGCCACATCGTGGTGGAAGGCCTTTCGTGCCGTGATTAATCTCGTACACAAACAAGGCTGTTTTTTGTTCTCAGAGTTGGGTATTAGCGTCGCTGTCAGCTGTCAATAGAACAGCTCAGAGCTCAGACTACCGGTGGGTGTTGTTTGAGTGAGCACAAGAGGCCCCAAGTGCTCCGATGGTAACAGATGACCTTCTAATCATATAAGGAATCCCCATCTCAATAGATCACACATCACTGGACAGTACAAATTGTGTGATTATTGCTCTATTTCATCGAGCGCCTACACTTAGGGCTCTAATTTCCAGTCCACGAATACGAAGTTATTTCATGAATTTCGTCAATTTATAAGTAGGTAGTTTTGAATCAAAACGGGTTAGGATTCCAGTCAGATAAGTGATGAATGATAAAATAATTCTACTTTTTGAAATCATTTGAAATTTACCTAACAAATTAACCTTTCAAATGATATACCTGCATCCATAGTTAATCTCATAGAAATTGTTTTGAGCGACGACGCCGACGCGCGACGATGTGACTCCAGTTTATTGCTCGCGAGTGTAGTATATTGTAGCTACATATCTGTTCGACCACGGTATTGTAGGCCGATGCCTTAGCAAACAGTTGTAATAACGAGAACCGTATCACCTCCGCAATAAGTACAAACATATGAAATCCGTCCTTGGCTCGTTAGCAGCTCTTTAATAATTAACTAATTACATTTGTAGGTAATTGTAGAACACGATCGTGTGCCGATTACTGGCGCACTATCAGATATAGCAGCGATACTTAAATGATGCCCGAGACTATTGTGTTATTTATCCAGAGATAAGAACAACGCATAACCTTTATGATGGCAGATTTCAATAATTTTGAACTTTATTTTTGATGTTTGACAATTTGAAAAACTCTTTCCAAAGCTACAAAATAAATCATGAAATTAGATTTATCTACTTTGTATGTTTATTCGTTTATTATAAGGTACCAGGGACACATGAGGACACAAGAGAAATCTAAAGTACAACACGTACCTAATGATAACACTAGTTTACAAAATTTAACTTTTTGTCTGTTGCCGCGAATTTTATGGTTGATAATGTTCACTTATGACTTGTTTTTGTCAAATCTACCCTCAAAAATTTTTGAGCAGCTCGAGTTACTTTGTTTTTGATTTTTATCATTTAAGCGTATATATTAATCGATAACAGGCTTATTTTATTGTGTTCAGATTGGTATCTGAAGTCTTTGCGTCATGAGTAGTTCAAGGAGACGTTGTTTAAACAATCCAGATCATTTTTGCTATATATGTGGAGAATATGTGTTTAACGATTGTAGAAAAGTTATATCAGAGTTGGTGAAAAATACCTATTTTGAGTATCTTGGGATGCTCTTGGATAAAAATGAGAAGTCTTGGGCCCCTAATTGTGTTTGTAAATCGTGTGTGGAATATTTAAGATTATGGAAAAGTGGTAAAAGAAGTGCCTTTAAATTTGGAACACCGGCTATTTGGCGAGAGCCACGAAATCATCTCGAAGACTGTTATTTTTGTAGCGTGAACGTAAACGGTTCAAACACTAAAAATCGAGCTAAATGGCAATACTCAAGTACTAGTTGTGTTCAATGTCCAGTGCAGCGTTCGCCTGACTCTTCAGTGCCTATAAATATATCTGAACCCCTACAACAAGACATTGAAGGACCAAGCTAATCACAAAATGATGCTGATTTTGAAGGTATGTCAATGAGCCAAAATGCTTTTCCCAAAATGAGTTAGATGATCTTGTAAGGGATTTAAATCTTTCTAAACAAGCTTCAGAATTATTAGCATCAAAATTCTATGACTGAGTTGGAACTAAAGGCTTGGACAGTTTTCGTCTCTGTGATGCAGAATTTTCTCGGAAATAAAAAATTTGAAAATTTAATTGAACTTGTAGAAGACCTTCTGCTACAATATTAGCATAAAACTCCACTTCCTCCATAGTAACCTGGACAGTTTTCCGGAAAATTTAGGAGATATGAGCGAAGATCAGGACTTACGCGTCATGGAAGAGCGCTATCAGGGTTTTTGGGATACGAATATAATGTCTGACTATTGTTGGTCTCTGATACGTCATTTTCCAAAGTCTACACATCAGAGAAGAGCTTTAAAACGAAGTTCTTTAGAACCCAATGATGAATTATTTTTTTAAATGAAGTTTTTCGTAGTAAATACATGTTTTTTCTGTTTTATAGCTACATAGCTGAAACTCAGAAACTAGAGCTGATAAAAATCTTCTAATTATATTTTTGAAAATAGCATATCATATGTAGTCAGCAACAGCTAAAATTTCTTCGGCAACAGATATACTGTAAACTAGTGTAATAATTAGCGACAAAGCGCGGCCCAAATGTGCAGCGTGTCGAACAGAGCAAGGTTATAAATCGTAACGTGACGGCACTCGACCACCGAGCGCCTGCGCCCGCGCCGCTGAAACTCTGTGAAAAACAACCAGCCTTCACGCTACCACGCACTGTCCAAGACTGCTACAGAAGATCTAGGTACTTTAAACAGACGACTGTAGCCAAATGAGCAGAAACAAGTTAAAACAGCAACAACATAATTAAAATAGCTGGTCAAACATTCCTGAACTTGTGTTTCAAGGCAGACTGGTCTGTATTATCCATTTTCTCCCCCCTCAATTGCAAAGACTGGACCTTCTGTTTTACATCCATATATTGATGTCGCCCTTGCTCTTTCCCTTCCCATGTAAAAACTCAAACATTGAAATATGTAAATGTGAAATTATAGTCGTTGTGGTTTTTACACGTCTAACATTAAGTTTAACTAAGTACGTACCTACTTTCGATTTGTAAGCAATGCCATGCGCATATTAAAAGCGAACATAACAAGATGTTTGAGTTATGAATGAAAATCAACAAAATCTCGCATGTAACCACTCGAACGATAGAACCTATTAAAATGTAATCAACACGTTATCGCTGCGATAGCATTTGGCGAAATGGAGTGTGAATATATTGTAAGGAAAATGCTTGAACAATCGGCTATAAAGATAAATCATTGTTACTCCACGACACCGATCGATACCGCTTCAGCGCTTGTAGATTAGATTTCTAATCTTACACAACCAAGGAAAGTTTTTGTTTCCATCCTGACACATTCACTTATTGCCCGCCATAAATTATTATGAGGTCCAACCAAAACGATATCTGATCCAACAAAGGTTTTATGTGAAGAACAATAAATTGGAATTAGATCATCTTCGCAGTTTAGGAGCGGGTTCGGTGAGTCAGTGCACTTTATGAAAGAGTTAGTCATTGCAGCCAAGTCGACATCTCCATTCATGGAGACGCTGGCGGTACCAAGACTTCATAAGCAAAGAGCACGTGACGCACGGCCGCCTACCGAACAACCACCCAGAAATATTGGCAATTATAACGCGGCATTGATCGAACATTGTTTGTTTGTGAATGTTATGCAGTTATAGAGCCATTAAGGAGGGTAACTTTAATAGATGCTCAGCCGGCTGTCACGACATCACGAAAAACATGAACCGAAGTTATGGAAAGAATAATTAGAAATTAAATCGTTCAACGTTTTTATAAGAAAAGCCCCGCTTTTCGTTTCAAGCCCTACGGGGGCGGGAGCAACTTTACTTCAGCGTAAGTTATGCAATGCTCTTGATGAATACGAAGCCATGTAATCAAAAACGAATCCATGTTTGTTTATGTAACAAATATGTATATTAAACTAGTATTTGCCCGCATTTTTCCTTCCCGTAGGAATTTCAGGAAATCCTCGCTTAGTGCTTCCGTACACTCCCCAAGGAACCTATAAGCCAAAACTCAGCTTTCTGCAACCAGAAGTCTCGACTGTACGTTGTCTGTCAGTTACTGAGTCACTCAGTAACGAAGTGTTTTATTATATTGATTGACTATCAGCGCCCCGCGTTGTTCCCGTTCCCGTGGCAATACGGGGCTTATGACACTCCACAATAACGTAGGTTTATATTGGTGAAATAATTTTGAAAATCGGTTCAGTAGATCCAGAGATTACCCCTTACAACGTCACAAACTCACAACTTCATAAACTCACAAAGGTTACCTCTTTATAATATTAGTATAGATTGGACTTGACATCAGTTCAATCAGTCAGTTATTGTTTACAAGTCGCTTTATGAATTTTATCATAATTAACTCTGTGCAGCGTTTAAGAATAACGTTTACCGTACAGCTATTTATAAACACGTGCTTGAGAATAATAATCCTATTGAATCAAGTATTTATCGCAAACAGAACGATAAACAACAGGAATTATGACAGGGATTAACAATAACATCGATAGACACCATATACTGAGAATCCTTTCATTAATTCCTTCTTATCAATCAAACCTGTGTTATCTGTCTATTTCCACAGCAAGCACGGAGGCAAAATCAGTCACAAACTGAAGGTTTTCGGCTTTATAATCAAAATAGCGTCCGTTGAAGTTGGCAACTTGGCAGTGTTAATGTTGACCTACTAGGACTACATTGTGCAACAGCGGTCTCCGAACTATACGAACTCCGCTTCACCCCTCAGCGATTAAACAAGCTAGATTGATTTATTGATATGAACTAGTTCTGAAATGCCGCCTCCGTCCGCGACTGGTCTCCTGGTACCTACGCCCGCACGTTTGTTTCAAACGGGGTTAATCCGCGCTGTACGACTGACGGGCTAGGCTTCACCGCGCTTCAGCAACAACTCATGTTTTACTGACGTGCGTTATTGCTAAATGCATAACGTTTCAGTTTCACAGTAACTACGTATCTATTACAAATCGTGTTTCTTTCAGCAATCGAATAAGACTGACTTCTTGTCATGCTGGGAAATTGATTCAAAACTTTTTTCTAACCGATTCATTATTGAGCTTTAAAGCTTTATCGTAACATCACACCTTATTGGAAGTATCGCCGTCTGCATAAATTAAAGAAAATTTGAATCACAAAGTTTTCCTACGACTTTCCCCTATGGACTCAGGTAAACAGGTCGAAACAATAGCTACAATCGCAAGGTTGCTATTTGTTATTCCAATAACTTGATTCGTTTCTCAGAACCAGGGCAGTATCGTTTGGATGACCGCCAATGTTAAACCGTAGAGGGAAACTTTCAGATCAGGTGGAGCTGAAATTGTGACCTATTTGTGTAAGTCACCTCCCTTTCATTAGGTATGAACTATGGTATTTTCCCCTGAAGCTGAATGAATGCTTCTGTGAAGAGCTGCCTTGTACTGTTACATTGTTTGCATTGCGACGCCAACAATGATGTTGCGTTATGTAAGGCACGTGCGGTTCGACGCGCATGTCAGGACCACTTGCAGAAGGCCCGTGTGGACTGGGCGATTCCAACCTTCTGCATTCATCTGTGACGCCCGCACTTGCAGCAAGCGTAGTGGTAATGTGTGCTTGACGATAGCATCAAGTTTTTACACAGCGCACGTGTCTGTCGTGACTTCCCCGTCGTGAATATATTAGCGGTTTCAGCCGAACGCAGTATATACTTACTGTTTCGTGAGCAGTTTAAAGGAGCATGAAGGGAACGACGGGGATGGCTCTGTATTTCGAATAAATTTTAGAAAATTAGCATAACTTTTATTTCTTGCATTCAGAGAGGGTCTGCGTGGATGTACACGCTTAGTGATTGATAGTACAAACGCAATAGAAAATGTATAATGAGTGAGTGAAACTGACAAGTTGTAGCGATCTTACCTGAAGTAAAGATCTTCATCGTCACTCCACTCGTCCATCCACGAACACCCATTCATGGTTGGAACACCCAAACAGATAAAACCACACTTTATGAAACCTTATTCTGCTAGGAGTGTCCTGTCCAGTAGTGCTCAGTATCTGAAGGTTGAACACGTAATAGTTGGGAGTCGCATCATCACTAAAGTGCTCCCGGCTCCCGCCGCAAGCCTGCCCACTCGTTCGTTAATTCGGTGACGAATACAATCTACATGGTCATTATAATTTGTGTATTCAACATTGAGATTAATTTGATGAACGACCTAGCCTTGTGGCTGTGACTGGGATCAACTCCTTTACAAATAACTCCCCGAAGCACTGCGAAAAAGGCAACGTCCTCATAAGTACTCTCAAGCGGTGTTATTTCAATAAGCCGCAGCTTTTCTCTCGGAATTCGTCGTTTTACGAGCCACGAAAAAATATTATCCCGATATCCCGAATTCGAGACTCGCTCCTAATAATAAATTTTGCACACTCTTTCTACACCAGATTCCCGACTAAAATATTATTTGTATGCAAAATATTTGCGAGTCTAGCTTTCTCTATAATAAAATCAATAGATTTAGTATATTTGTTTACCCAGGAGGATTGGCCGAGCGCCCAGAAACTTTCAAAATTAACGTTTTCATTTCGTTGAACGATTTTGTTTTTCGTCTAAATTGTGACCAGCTCGACACAAAGGGGGGTCAATGTTCCGCGAACGTTAGATGAGTAAACCAATTTAGGCATAAACTGTGCTGTTCATCCTTCACTCTGCACACTTCATATGTATAATTAGTGGGGCTGTAATTGCTGTTCAAATCAATATCCCAGTCTAGACAGGTTCGTTGTCTTTTGGGCAGGCCGAGGGTTCACCGCTTTCTAACTGAGGTGGACTAGAATTGGCTAGAAACACCAGACACTCGGAAGAGGTCTGTGTACCGGCGTGCACTGCGAAAGGCTGAGTTGATTGATTGATTCATTAACTAAATTGGAAGAGACGCCACTTCAATATGCAATCCCAATCACACGAAGTTGATCAATGTTGCTATCCATATAATTGACGTGTTGTCTCGTCGCCCACGTCTGCCGGGAGCTTAATTACACACTTGCATATCCCCCGGGTCTAGGTCAGACAGATGTATTGGCGTTTGATGTGACGTCACCGCGACCCATATCGTGCGCTAATAAGGGCGCGCTGACGTCGCGCGGAGCTCCACACCGCTCACATGTTTATACTGCCTTTATTACCCTCGTATTGATTCTAACAATGATATCTGTTTGCTTTTTTGATGGATGAAGTTATCAGCAAATGTACGTATATCAGTTATTTTTAGTTTTGTAGATAGCACCTAGGAAATTTTTGGCTCGATATACCTATCATCGGAAGCTTTTTGTGCTGAAGCTTTTTAGATATATTTTTTTTGTATTTACGTGTGTAAACTACCGTTGCCGTTGTGGCAGTTCTAGGAAGATCAAGTCATAGTCGTGAGGTGATCGTGAACTTCCTTGTTTCATGCCGGAGTCACTTATCATTATTATGAAACTCTATTTTTATTTGTTAATGATCATCGGTCTTATATACTCGTATTTATAAAAGAGAAATAACATACATATTAATATCAACGCACAGCCACTACTGCGACTTGAAATTTTGCACAAGACAATTTTAGTTAGCACTAAAAGGGATCTTTAGAAAAACGGGGTGGTAAGAGCGAAAACCATTAAATCTGCACAGACAAAGTCGCGGGCGAATTGCTACCATGTTAATACACAACTATGCAGTTTTAAGAACAGCAATAAAATGCTGTGAGCGAGAGTACCTCTTAATCAATTCCAAGATCCCTGGATAGCCGCGGACTTATTCGACTGACTAGGTCACTCGCCTTTTTTTTCTGGATGGTAAATCATCAAATGACTTCTCCCGCTCTGGGCGGAGCGGAAGGGAGTGTCAGACTCTTACTGACTAAAACCCACCCGTGATCCTTCTAGTGCCCTTTGCGTTCCAGGGCCGCGGTGACTCTTTCGAACAAATTCCGCAACCCTAGCAGGCACTGACCCTATGGGGCCCCTTCCCTGGTGCTGACGGCTCCTTGAGACGCGCGTGGAACACAACGCGTCGTCGACTCAGCCTGGTATCGGACGGCGAGCCACCCACGCTCACCGTCCACAGGCATCAGCCACTGCGCAATAGCACAGCGGCCGACTTGGCTCTGGAGGAGGCTGCAATGGGACCGTTACTGGCACTCCATTTCAGCCCCCTCCCGAGAGACCACTCGGCTAAGTGAGTAGTAATGAGTACGCTCACCGTATCCGGTTGGTCTTGCGGTGCGCCGTCTCGACGGTGACGAGGAACACGGCGTGGCTGCGCGACGAGTGCTCGTTCATGTCGGTGCGCGCGGCCGCGCGGTTGCGGTTGCCGGCCCGCATCACGCGCACCATCTCCGCCGCGCTCTTGCACACCACCGACGTCATCTCCGGGATGTAGAACCCGTTCAGCTCCTGAAACCAGACGCTTCGGTAAAGGCTGCGTCTAATGAAGCAAAAGAAACTAATCGGGACGCATCGAACAATTCGTACACATCGCTGTCAACGGGAAAAATGCCCAGAACATTGGCAGCATTGCCAAAGTGATCTGTGGATGGGTGATCATCTTAACATACCGAGTTTCTTCCGTGCCTCGGAAAGCTCATTAAGCCGTTGTCCCGGCTGTCATTTGTAGATCTTTGGCAATCTTTACTGATTGTCAGAAGCCAGTAAATCTGACTCCAGTCCTACCAAGAAGTATCGTGTTACCCGGTTGATGGGTTTTTGAGGTCTGGTAGGCAGCTGCTCCACGTCAAATACTGGTATTCAGCTGAATCCGGTTTGACTGGAAGCCAACCCCAATATAGTTGGGAAAAGGCTAGGCAGATGATGGTCTTGTTTAACGTCTTTCATGAAATGTGGTGTAGTTTGGTAATGCAGAGTGGAATACCAGGAAAACATGACTTGAGAAGAGTGAATGTTAAACGCCAAGTCTAGGTAAGCACTAACGAGACAGACGTGGTCAGTGCGCAAAGAAAGCGAAACGTTAATGAGCACTATTGTATGTAATAACGCCTATGTAATTAAGAGCTACCTTATCGTAATTAGCCGAGTGCTGGCGGCTCAATTAGCAGTCTCCTCAGTCGCGAGATTTGGAAGAGTATTTCAATTTGTTAAGTGAGTTTAACGCCGGTCCACCTTACGTACAGAGCTAAGCAGGCCAATTCAGATAGGTAATGATTTTGGCTACTGTTTTTAACCGACTTCTAAAAAAGGTGGAGGTTCTCAAGTCGACTGTATTTTTTTTTGTGTGTGTTCTCATAACTTTGTACTGGGTGTCCCAATTTTGATGATTCAAAATCGGGAAAGCTGGTGCTTGTCGTGTGGTCCCATTTAAATTTGATTGAGTTCTGGCGACTAGTATTTGAGTTATCCCTAATAATGCGTGGCTTCGACTAGATTGATGATATTCTCGAAGTATAAATAACGAATTCCGAAATTAAAGTTATTTTATACTTATTTAGTTTAGAAGTCGGTTGTTTGTTTTTTTTTTTTTGTTATAAGCTTATATCACATTATTTTCCTCGCTTTGCTCTTTTTTCCACGTTTTAACCCTGAACTCAAGAACGTACCTTTTATTTCATCTAAAGAACATTGAGTAAGCTTTAAGGAAAATAATACAACCCGAAATGATTTGTGCATTAAAATTTTAGAGTAACCGTGTAGTAGGTACCTAATATAATTATTTTGAATGCGTATTTAATTGCGGCCTTGATCTTAAGTGTGCGTGCTAGGGCATTGTCGAACTGAGCTAATAACTGCAGTGAACAATACGTGTTGCATAAATGTACACATTATTAAATGAGGTGTATTACGTAAAGTGATCGTTTGCGCTCGGAAAGCAGACATTTTTGGACGCATCCGAGTGACGCACGCCAAGGTTGTGAGCTATTGCGAATGGCTGCCTCTTGTACTTCATACTTAAATAGAACATACTATTTCTATGAAATACTCCGCGTATATTATCCACACTATAATAATAATATTGCGATGAGTCACGCTAGTCTCAAAATATAATCATTGTCATGCATAATGTATGTAATATACTGAATTCAGTCCATTATTTCGATGTGTTATTTTTTGCTGGTTTGTAGTACTTTCGTTTTCGCCACACGCGTGGAGTACTAGGCTATCATAACCACGTAGCCGTACGTATGTACCGCATGTGCTATTGTTTGAGTGGACGTCGCCAGGCGACCGGCGGCGGGCGGTGGCGGCGACGCGCGACACGTGTTATTATGCTTAGCGATATTGACTACACCACCACACCGTCCCACCCTAGTCTTACTTACTTTATAATTAGGCTTTCTCAGTGACTGACGATTTACGAATATATCAAGGTTGGCACCCATTTAGTAACCGTAGAAAGTCACTTAAGTTTTACCATGTCAGTGTTACTAATTAAATAATCTTAACGTTGAAAGGAAATCTAATATCCTTCAAACAGAGGAAATAACACAATATTCTCACGAACAAAACCGCATGTTCCTTGCAGTAGTGTTGGTTGAGTCATATCTGTACGATGCTCAATACCTGACTGCTCAACACTAATTGTGCTCTCGTCCTTGTCCTAAAACTATATCAATTGTGTGTGCTATTGCCTATTATAGGCGTCATTTGTTGTACGCGTGCGCATACGCATGCTGTCCCCTTGACCTGCCGACGACCATAAAGCAACCTTACCTACACAGTAATATATTGTGGCAGCCTGGCGATAGCTGAGAGGTCTTCCGGTTGAGCAGTAATCAGTCTAGTGTGCTGAACTGCGAGTGGTCACATAAAAAAAAGATAGCTGAGAGGTGTGCTGTGGCGATGGTCGAGGATGGGTCGCGCGCCGCGCGCTCGTGAAGTAGAAAATGGACATGACCCGCTGAGATCATCGGATAAGTAGTTCGTCTCGTATCTAAACGACTGACAGGTGCTTCGCTCATGAACCTTCGGAACTATGAAGTAATACGTAGATCATTTTTGAAGGTACATCTTATCTTACTAATATTATAAACGCGAAAGTTTGTATGTATGGATATTTGTTACTCTTTCACGCAAAAACATCTAATTTGGCACAGATATAGATCATAGTCAGGATACTTTTTATCCCGGGATTATGTTCCCTTGGGATAATTTCCGACATCCACTCGGTCGAAGCCGCGGGCAGCAGCTAGTTTGAAATAAAGTATGTGAGGGAAACACAGCAACACCTGCAGTAGAACTAGAAACACGTCCATCAGAAGGATAAACACTGACAATAGGGATGTTTCCTGAGTAAAAAATATATGATTATGTTTAGTCCGTCAGTTAGATTATAGAAAAATATTGGACACGTATTTTTTCCTTTATCCAATCTATAAAAACTGACGAAGATACAAAGCATCAAAGATCAGGAGTGGGGGCTTGTGACGTTACGGCTCGGTAAAAGTTGTAGCTAGTAGTGACGTCATACGAGTTTTCAACGCTCTGTATCGTCTTCATTTTTTGTATACGTGAAAAAAGAAAAAATACGTGTCCAATATTTTTTGGAAATCTATCTGACGGACTAATTAGATTTTTTTCGTCAACTACCCTATTCAAAATCTCAGCGCGCGCATTTAGACATTTTGGTTGGCAACAGTTTTAAAGATTTAGACAGTTGCCGCCAGCGCGAGCGTAACCTGTCTTGAGCAGTTATTAAAAATCACATTCGGTGAAAAATCTGGGCAATGAGCTCACAGCTAATATTCTGAAAACATTTGCCAAATTGAAAGTTTTAGAGGAAAAGCTTTCAGTTACGTAATTCGTTAGGTATTGAGTTCACTGATAAAATTGATCGATTTGGCTTGCGGCCAAGTGCAACGCAGGCTCGTTAATTACAAGAATGGGAGGAAGCGACGGCCGCGGTGGAGTAGTGACGTGCTCGGCGGCGGCGTCACAGTTATCGCGCCGCCATCAATACGTAGCGGCTACTGATAACTGATACTGTGACTGTGACCCTGGCGGAAATGCGAGGAACACGTGGGAATGCTCACGGTGACACGCATTGATATCTTACTTGATTAATCCGATAAAGCTCTGTCCTTTCTTTATCGTCGCGCTGTTTATAACTATTAGAATGGACAGTCATTATATTGTTCCAACACTTTGAACAGCTGAAAAACGACTTGCGCTGAATCCTACTACGATCACGACAGCTTTCATTGAATCGAAAACAATTGCCGATAATCTTTTCTGAGTACATTCTTCCGCTCAAAACAGTTTGGACAGACTGAAAACGTTGGACAATCCCTCATTGTGCACATTCATGAATGTGTTGTATGTGTAAGGCGGGGGGGGGGGGGGGGGGGCAGCATTCTGTGCTAATGTGGCGTAAAATATTGGTCGTTGAAGCATCACGCCGAGTGCTAAGTACCTGTTATATCATACCGTCACGGTTCCACAGCTGTATTTGTCGAACAAATACTTGTCACATCACAGGAGACAGCAGAAGGTTCACTTTATACAACCCGCGAGTAAGAGGTGATACAAACATTTGTGGAAGAAGCTAGTGATAGCTGTGAGACAACTTTCGTTGGAAACCAAGCCGATGGAAACCATACAGCCAATATGTGGTCATAAATTACGAGTTTTGAGGTAACCCTATCCTTCGGCAGCATCGTTTACTCGGTTTGGCTTTACGGAGTGATAATTGTTTGTCTTCCCGTGTCATGTGTGAAGGCTGTGTGTGGCGTTACGTTGCGTCAGTGGTCAACTGTCGAGGCGCGCCACTGCGGCAGTCAGTGGTGCCACCCGAGCTGCGCTAATGTACCGCGACGCTATGTGCGTACTCACGGCACAGAACGTAATCAAGGATTCAATACCGTTCGGAACGGCAAACAGAAGGAAATTGCACACCTCACGTAAATTCATTTCCGTACGATAATTACCGCCACTGGTAATGATAATGGTATTGTTCCAAAATTCACATGAAGCCTATTTACTACAAATGACCATTGTTGAACATACATTTATATGGAAATCTGCATAATGACGCTATGACAAGCCGAACAAAGTGTTTGAAATACAAGTAATTAAACATGGCCGTGACACAGATGATGGTGGCAGTACTGGCACAGTGGACACATGGTGACAGCGACAACAACGCACCTGTGATTTGCGAATGATCAATATTTGCTTTACTTTAAATAACAGTGGGTCGAAGAAACTCTTAACGCGTTTTGATCAATGTAATGATATTATTGCTCAGTATCTGCGTTTAAAGTTACGAGTTTCCTTGAAGTGGTACAAATTATATAGGAGAATAATTTTTAATAAGGTATTTGTGGACGTTCAATCTTATGGAAATTAGGACGTTGTATTAATCACTGGCTGAAATATAATGACATACACGGATGAATGACTGCCCGAATACTCATAACTGAAATATGATTTGCTCGCCAGGCTGACTTGGTGATTGGCGGCAGAAAAGAGAGTAGCGAGCGAAGTCGGGCTGAGGGCAAATAATTACGAGTAACTTGGATATTGTACGGCTATGGGGAGTACACATACCTGTCCCCTAATAGTGAGTTTCTTGCAGTCCTTAGAGAGGAGATCCCTCACGTCCTCCAGGTAGAGCTCGATGTAGGAGCAGGAGACCAGGTGCGTGACGTCGGGCGAGGCGCTGTTCTCGATGTGCGCCCAGATGTGGCGGAAGGCGCGCGGGATGATGCCCTCGTGCTCGGCCGTGCCCTCCATGGTGTGCGTCTTGCCCGTGCCCGTCTGCCCGTACGCGAACACGCAGCCGTTGAACCCGTCCAGCACCGACGCCACCAGGGGCCGCACCTGGGACAAGCAATGTACTTGTACACAACGCTGATATGCCAGCTATAAGATGAGCTCGCGAGCACGGCTGCGGTTGTATCAGAAATAGATTTGATTTAAAAAAATATATAGTAGCCTTGAAGTTCAAGCTTTATTGTTGCCAATTTTAGTAGTTTTTCTATAGCTAGGTTACTACTTAAGTTTTTTACGAACATATTATCCACGATCAAACTTTGTAATGGTTGATTTGCGGGGCATTTGACTTGCCTTAGTTATACTTAACATACTATTGGTGACATCAGAACAAACTTTTGGACTATATCCCAAAGTATATCAGAGATACCCTTTCATTTCATTCCTATAACTAGCCTTTTAAGGCGATCATGACTAAGAGACTTGACCTTCGGATACGAGCTACCCACGTCGGTAGCACCCATGGGTTGAGATTGACTAAGGTATGAGTTATGTAGGTTATGAGTCGAGCTTCCTAAAAGCTGTATGGCCATTTACTGAGAATTAGTTTTATTTATAAAAGTAAGAAAAGTTTCGGCGGACGGGCTTACCTATTCCCTTGGGAATAGGGACGGGTCAATGATGCATCATTGTCGTTGTTACAAAAATACAAAGTAATGCTGAATATTAAAAGTACAGGTAAGAAACATAAATAAACGAACGCAGCGCAAATGAAATTGACTGTAATCAGTAAACGATTGGATACAGCGCAAACGTCCGTATCAGGCGCATGATTTCATTGAGATAAATATAATTTTACGGCTGTCAGTCGATAACTGCAGACACATCATCGTTCTGAAAGAGGTCGATACGATGTTGTGAAGAGTTGCGTCACTGTAAGCTCAGCCGCTGCTAGCCTTGGTCGCGCGCCACCGCATACATACTACTACAGAAGGCTCAGCGTTCTGCAAAATAACGTATGAAACCAGCTTACATGCATTAGACATAGAACTGTACTGAAATATAGGTACTTGAGGCAACGTTATAATCTTTATTAAAATCATTTACACAATACACTTACATATTAATAACCACAAGTAATCTTAAATAAATAATTATGCTAGTATCCAACAAATAATGTGTATAACTAAATTCTCAATATTTCAGGACTTATGGTAAATTTATTTTAAACCAACAATTATAAACAATATAATATGGTATGGAACTATAATAGATATTTTAAGAATGCAACATATTGAGATTTTAACATTCTGGTCCTGACAGAGTAGACCCCTCCACCGTGAATACAATTTGGACGCAACGGGCCTTCTGTCCCGCGCTGCTGTCGCAGCTGCAGTTGGTACACCACATTATTCGAACAAGTGTCAGCGCACGCGCGGACAATCAATTTATGCGCCGAACAAAGACGATCGCTCAACAATATCTATTTTCACGGAACAATTGGTAGCACGTAGCGCAAATAATCAACAATTAATGAAACATTAACCGAATAACAACTAAGAGCGTGCTCTATCGGAGGCTGTGTCTCAGCTAGCTCTGCTGAGCGATGTCAGGGACACACATTGTAGCATAAACTGCCATAACATAGAGCAAGTCGTCTGCCATAAAAACATTTAAATTGCGACGTGAATGCATTCAGAATGGAAAATATGAAGTCATGTTAGTAAACTGCACTGAACTATGGCAATAACATAAAGACAAACGCGGAAAATAATGTCTCGCGAATTCTTGTCATTTTCACGTTAACATGACAGTTTATAATATATTGTGATTGTTCTTGTTTTTACTGGACAGCTTTGAGGAGTCATCGCGTCTGCTCGCGCACTCGCTGTTATTTCCTATTCTAGTGCTAAACAATGGATTATTAATCGCTAACACCAAACAACCGCCCATATTGCGGCGGCGAGGTTAGCGTTGTACAGACCACCTACACTGCGCTTCAATCACGGCATTTTGAAGAAAATTTCTAACATTGGAGAGACCTTCGATCACGTCAAGGCGACGCTTTGAAAGTGGAACGGACGACTAGCTCGCGTAGGATGTATACAGCAAGATGGTACCTTCCGCATTCGAGTACAAGCGACTAGTACTCTAGTACTCGTTAGTTGACATTGAGATTATGTACAAATACATTTGCAGATATTAGTAATGCATCGCTACGGAGTTCTGAACCGCGGAATATATGGCATGAAAAATATCCGCGTCAATTAGCAAGCAATCACTAACAGTTGCGCGGAAGAGTATTAACCACTTGTTAACTAGTCTACATACATGGACCTACGTATCGCATCGCGAACTGGATCGTAAAATTTCAAAGTCAAGCTCAAGAGCGTCGGCGCTGCCAAGCGATCAGCTGGACAACATTAATAACCCGCGGCGCTATCACCGGCAGGCGGCGAGCCCTGCGCCCGACACGTCACCGGGACGTATTCACTAATCAATGAGCAAAGGGGGCATTCACATTCAACTGTCCGTTTCGTCAAAGGCCTACCAACTTATTGAAGCTTTGGCGTACACAGGATACATACAGCACATCTCGTTGTTGCCATGTATGAAGCCTCCACGAGTGACGCCCTTGCCGGCTGGCTAATCTTTTCATCACAACGTGCCATGACTTTAGACGCGGTTTGCTATTGGCTTCTTTTAACGTGATAGAGGTACCGTTTGAGCGTTGATTATCTTTTTTTAAATCATGATTCATACAATTTCAAGTAACTGTCTGTTTCATGAACCCAGTGTGACAAGTACTAATGTCCGGAGAGGTGAACTCCCCTCCCACGGCCGCACAGTTCGTTGTCGCGTGCCGCGGAGTCACTATTGTGCTGAGCCTAAGTGCTGCTCAATTTGGACTCGAGCCGCCGCCACACGCTATTATATGATTAGCATCATTGAGCTGCCTCAAATTACTCTTTGTCTAGGACCTTTCTTATGCAAATCAAATTTTGAATGACTAATGTGGTAGTCATTACCAAAGCTTAGCAAATTGCTCATTGGAATTATGATATTGCTAAAATCAATCATTAATTGATCTCGACTCTATTGAGTTTATTTAAATAATCTAAACTACTAATTACTAATGCGAAAGTTTAGTCGGTAGTTTAGTAAGTCTGAATGGATCTTAATGAAAAATGGCACATATCATAGTCTGGAATAACACATTGGATCATTTTTATCGTACCGGGAGTGTGTTCTCTAGGGATAACTTTCTAAATTCACGCGGCCGGAATACTTACATACATATGTACATGCATGTTGCTAGTACGCGACGTGTTATCGATAAATATATCACATGATCAGTCAACAATTTCGCGCGATGGTGCACATGCTCTCCTGATCATAATTTATAAACTGCACATTCCCGGGACTGTTCCCGCGTGTTGAACATTTCTAAAAGTTCGTGTCACATTGAGCACATTACACATTCGAGTACAGAAGCCCAACTCCATTGCTTCACTGTAATATAATAAACAGACAGACATGTCGGCGCCGAATTAAACGACAATCACGTAAACGCACTTCTATCAGCGAGGTCAGAGCGATTGTATATCGAACAGATTGTCCCACATCAGGATGGGATAAAGTTTCTGTCCTCGGCCTCGTCTGCTAGGTGCAGAGTAAGAGAGTTGGTGTAATATTTTTGGCAACAATGCCTGAGCGGCGGCGGCAGCGGCGGCAGCGTGCGTAACAGCGCGGGGGAATGCGACGCGCGGCCTTACAGATTTCTCCTGATATTCAACGTTTACGATATATTATACAACGCTCCGCTGAAACTGACACACTTCCTACGAGAACACTAGGTAAAGCATTCCGTATCAAAACAAGTATGTTTTGCTGCAGATTTTGGAACACAGTGGTATAATATTACATATTATATATAAATGCGAACGTCACTCTGTTTGTCACACTTTCACCCCCACTTTTCAGCGATAATTTAAATTAATGCGAACGAAGCCACAGGCAAAAGTTAGTGATTAATAAATTTAGTATTAATTACTTCTCATGCTTAATGCATTGGTATTGATTTAAGCCTGCATCATACGGATACTGCGTTTATAAATGCAGATCACGAAAGTAACACACAATCTGACTGATGTTTTCTGGAGCAACTGCAGAAGCTAGCATAAATTAAATAATATTTAGAGTGATGAAACTTCATGAAACCTCATAAACATACGAGACGAAAATAAATGTGCTAAATCACCGAGTGATCGTATTAGACGCGCTCTCAATACATACATGGACGATATTATATTCTCAAATAGCTATAAACTATTTAATAACATGTACGGATATGTTGCACAGCCAGAATAAAGCGTAAACAGTAGACTCGTCTTTGCTATTTTTTCAACATTTGGAATCATATTTGGAAGGTCCACTGCAATAATGATGAAAGTCCAATTTTGTAAAATATCTAAGTAAGCACGTCATTCGGCCACTGGATATTTGTAGTTGGTATTCTCGCTAAAAACTTATCAATACCACTTAAAATCCCAATATTTTAGACAGTGCCCGCTTATGTTAGATAAAAGAGTCCTGGTTTTTTTTTTTAAATAACTATATTTTTTTTTTAAAGCTTGAATAAAGGAACAATATAATATCAATTATAAAAATGTGCTGTGACAAA
Organism: Hecatera dysodea; assembly: GCA_905332915.2. NCBI lineage: Eukaryota > Metazoa > Arthropoda > Insecta > Lepidoptera > Noctuidae > Hecatera > Hecatera dysodea. The sequence continues at coordinate 23,290,362 of HG995290.1, forward strand.
TAATTATTTGTTACTCATACCTTGTTGTCTTTCCTGTACCCATTAATACAATTCAAACACAAATCTCAAAACGAGGTAACAAGGACATTTATCGTTACTGCAGTGGACCCTTCATTTTGGATCTGAATAGCTGGTATAGGTAGCAACACAACACAAAGGTTTGGCTAACTCGCGTGTTAGTCCAATTAATCGTTTTTGTTCGTTAACGCGTGAGTCGTGTCGTGACCCTCACCTTGGCTGGTGCGGGCCGGGTATTGAGCGGTCAGCGCTTTGTTACGGCGACTGGGCGCTCATGGCGGTTTAGCTGTTACACCAGCAGAAGTATTAAATACCATACAGTTCACGATCCAGGGGCCGTATTATGACCTCTTAAAACCATCATGTTTTCGGTGTGAAAAAGAGACAGAGCTATACAGGACGAATAGCACTATCCTTTTCTCACACAGAAAAGATGATGGTTTTAAGATATCATAATACGGCCCCAGCTTCCTTATTTACATTATTCGTCAGTATAAATAATACTACAGAGCAATTAGGAAGGATCACGGCTGGGTTTTAGTCAGTAAGAGTCTGACACTCCCTTCCGCTCCGCCCAGAGCGGGAGAAGTTATTTGATGATTTCCGTTCCAAAAAAAAGGCAACCACTTCTTTCCATCAGCTCTATCCACGGAAGCTCTTTATATCTACCTATACGGCTAATTATAAGTATTAACCGCATAGATAGATGGGGCCTTAGTGCTTATAATGATGACCAGCATGTAAGCATGCTCAATTATAAGCGTTATTTTTGTGCAGAAGTTTTCGTGGCAGGGTTGACTTTTCAATTTTAATTAACACGTATGGAATAACAATATATGACCGTTGCTTTATATAGTCATGAAATTAAAATTGCTTCAGATAAATCTATGGAGTGCGTCTTTTCGATGTTTTAGGTCTATAACGTTCCATCCAAAATAAAAGTTTAAATAGAATAGCGTCTTTACGCAGCTAATTCTCTTAAAATAATTCTTTAGTCATCTCTCCCGAACTTTAATATACGGAATACGGATAACCGAAAACCGTGACGTAAAAGTATACCACAGGGTTCTTGTAAAGTCAGTGTACTCACCATCTCGTCGTACATAGTCTGTGTGTCGGCGGCCGCGTCGTAGGCGGCGTCGTACGTGAACATCTTGTCCTGTCCCTTGGGGTTGTACACCTGCACGGCGCCGCGCTCCGGCCATACCTTCACCACCTGCACAACACCACAACGTTACTCACACTGGTTACTGAGGGACTTCACGAACTACGTGACAAACGAAGGGCTCACTGCGAACGTAACAAAACGTTATTTAGCACTTCATTTGTTCCATACTCCGTGCCATTAGGTACCATCTCCAAAGCGCAGGTAAACCACCTTAAACTACAGGACAGGGAGCGCAATTTTACGCGAACGATTAGTTAGAAAAAAGCCGCTTGGAATTACATGAACAGTTTCGTCCGCATTGGCTACTCTTTTTGTTGGCAAAAAGAAAATGTTAGAACGATTTCCGATTCAAAGATCTGATACAAAGGAATCACCGAACAAAGGTGACGGTCAAATAAATCTAAGAAATATTCAGCTACAACAGTCCAGACCAATGTTATCGACCAGAGGACGTCGTGGAAAACTTGTAGAGAGCGATTTAGTTGGCGATGAAGTTATTAAAATAAATGATGCGTGTCTAGACGTCAGGCGGTTTATCGCTCCGGAGTTTCCAGGCATGTCGTAAATCAAATCGTCTCCATGGCATCAACAACTGAAATGCTGAGTGTCCACAATCCACTGAGGAATATACTGCTTCCAGACCGCTATGTGGTGGAACACCGCCTTGAATCGTCTTTCACTAACTGAATAGTATGGCCGTTGATTGGTATAAGTGTTGTTAAGTTTAACAAGACACTCCAAAAGGGATGCGACCATTATTTCAGGAAATACTACTGCAAAAGTGTATAATAATTGCGAGTGCCGCACCGTCCGTTGCATTAGTGAGTTTGGAGCAATAACTGCCGAATACCATACATTAGTGGTACGTTTCCTACTGCGTGTTATATGAAAGCGCCGACGTGTTGATTTGTGGCAGCGAATGTTTCTTCAACAAATGAATAAGCGTCGATATTAACCAGAACCACCACCTTGTTAGCAACTGAGTCTACTCATTAACTATCTTTGATGTTAATTCACTATTCTAGATAAGAGCTTAGTCAATATGCCGCAAACCAGTAGGTAAACCTACTATTAGTCAAATGAAATTACTTTTGCGTTCGAATCTCCTTGTCGTCCCAATCCGCAAACCGTCAAATGATGACATGTCATCCAAAAATAATCAACTGAAACTGAATTCAGTGTGCCACAGCAGTATTAAGGTGCACATCACAAATTCTTCGATAAAAATTCCGGGATATTTGAGCGCTACAGTAATGTTGGGGCAAATGAGCGACTAGTTGCGACCACACCGTGTTAGTGCGCTGCTATCGGCCCGCGCTGGTTAGTGAGCGTCACCACCTCACCAGTCACCACCAGCGAGTACCTGTAAACGGGCATCAAACTTTTTATTGTCCACCGGCGTCTTCGTGGACAGCCGCTCGTACCACGTCTGCTCCGTGCGGGACTTCTTCACCTAGACAATTTCAAACACCTACTTGAGAAATTGTAACAAGTTTCGAAGTTGCTAAAGACGGTTCTCAATATTGCACAGAATAGAGCCAAGTACTAAAATTCGGAAAAATCAAGGCGCTTGTGTTAAGGTAGTACGACTAATGCCGGAGTTCCTCAGGGGTCTGTTCTCTCTGCAACTCTCTTCCTACTGCATATCAATGATCTGCTGGTGCCCGGTATCTATGGGTATGCAGATGATAGCACAGTTGTAGAGAGATACCTGCCTAGTGCTCGGGCTAGTAAGGAGCTAATCCAGTCCGAACGAGAGGCTATGGTGGAGCGTACGAATGTCTCACTTCAGGCAGTCTCCAAGTGGGGTGAAGCCAATCTGGTGGGATTCAACGCCGCCAAAACACAAGCGTGTCTGTTCACCGCCAAAAAGAGCCCGTTCACCTTGGCTCCTACTTTTCAGAATGTATCCCTGGAGTGCACCGACCGCCTTCAGCTTTTGGGAGTAGAAATCTCTTCAGACCTAAACTTTGGGCGGTTCATTGAGTCCAAAGCCAAGGTGGCTGCTAGGAAACTCGGCGTTCTCGCAAAGGTCCGCCGGTACTTCACATCAGAACAGCTTTTGATGCTATATAAGGCACAGGTTCGTTCGTGTGTGGAGTACTGCAGCCATATATGGGCTGGTGCTGCGAAATGCCACCTAGCGGCTTTGGACTCGGTGGAAAGGCGAGCGAAGAGGCTAATTGGTGATCCAGATTTGGTTAAATCCAATCTTCAAAGCCTTGAGCACAGGCGTAAAGTAGCCAGCCTTTCGGTGTTTTACAGGTTGCATTTTGGAGAGTGTGCGCAGGAACTGCATAACTTGATCCCGCCATCCCTTTTTTACCATCGGACGACCCGACGTACGGCGAGTATCCATCCATACGTTGTTGAAACTTCTACGGTCCGGACTAAGCGTTTTGCCTCGTCGTTTATACCGCGAACATCGAAGGATTGGAACAATTTGCCTGCGGCGGTCTTCCCGTCCGATTATAATCTGAATGTCTTCAAGGCAAGAGTGAATAGGCTCATAAACTAGTGCGCCTTACCATCAGAGATTGCATCGCTGCTTACCATCAGGTGGGATCGCAGTCAAGCACTAGTTTATAACAAGTTAAAAAAAAAAAAAAAAAAAAAAGGTAGCGTCAAGTTGTCCCGAAGGTAACATTCGTCAGTCGTCGAAGTAAAGGGCAGACGATTAGAAGGTTTGTTTGAGTGTGTCACAATGTTAAAATACGAGACTTGCCCATTGCTTAGCGTTTATCTATTACGTAACGTAAACGATGCGTAAACGCTCGTATCTAGGCAGTCTGCTAAAAACTGTGCAAACAATACTTTCATGAGAGATTCCACTTGACAATGTGCCAAAAGCTTTAATCACATATCTCCTACACCCATTGACTTTCGGAATGTGCTTCAATGTTCCGTACAAACGTATCGTTTTATCTCGATTTCTCTGCATCTGACCGAGGATTAGATACTGCTTTGCGTAAATTTTGTTTTACTATTGTAAACATCTATTACAAACGTACTACATTCATAATGATATACAAATCGTAGTGTTTGAGCTTAAGTAATGTTTACCATCCAACTTATTTCACAGTTTAGGAAAATATACCTATCAAGCTCTAACACGAGGGAAATACTATCGCTTTATTAAGAAGTGAATGAAGACCCTGAAGTGGAAGGTTAAACGTTCACCATTTCAAGAACAAAACAGTTTCCTTAATTCAGTACAGTCCTGTGGTAATGAAGCATGACAAATGGCACTGGACACCGAGTCATATAATGTCGCGTCTACTACACAAAATGTGCCTCGATTTGTGACGAAACTAACGATTGTTAAGTGACTGAAAGGTAAAAGTGAAGCATCTAAATTGGTAAATATTCATTGAGCAGCACATTCACGGAACCTTGAAACAAATGGTACGGCAAGTGCGTCGCAGGCGCAGCAGGAAATCAAATAGAATGCCGCTTTTCACGGGCAGTGCGCCCGCACGCTTTCAGACCGCTGCAAATGATATCTGTGCGATTTCGTAACGTTGCTTCAGTACTGTTGTACCCACCCCTATAGGATTAATATTCGTGGATCTTATACGGGGTTTTCACCATATCTCCTCGTATAGCTGTTGTTCGACACTATTGTCGAGTTTTATTGAAACTAGTTGAGATAATTGTACTAGGCATGTGGGATATTGTATCGACCGGTAAAATAAAATAATTAGAACATGTTTTTATGTGCGTCTCTGGCAACGTCTCATTAATCGTAAACTAATTATCGATGATTTCTGTCTATGGTATAAGCTATTATGAATTGTGATTCTTAACTCAATTGTTAGAAACATTACTCTGCACTCATATAACTTCGTAAAATATAATAAAGTAGTAGATTGCGATCTCTACGAACGGTTGCCGAAACTGCATCTTCAACAGCACGCGCCAACCACACTGGAAAATAACATTTTCGTAACATAATGCACCTAATTGAACTGGCAATTATTGCGCAAGTTCTAACCAAATTGATCATTAATCTCGTTGCTTCCAAGGTCGATTTCAAAGCTGTTCAGTTTCCGAATTGCCACCAAAATGTATAGTTAGTGCAGCAACACAGAAACCGCTAACCGCTGTTTAGGTTTCACCGCAACAAAAACTAGTGTTTGCCACTTCGCCGTCTGATACACAATGTTGAAAAGAGGATCTCTCCAAAAAGATATTATCGACCAACTTCAATCTGCAGCAGATACGTGAGATACACCTTTTTATCGCGTTTTTATTTTGCTACCTAGTTAATTTCCCGATTCGTCAGCGCTGTCGTTACAATTTATAGAAAAAAAAAATACGAAGTACAGAGAATTTATTTTTGGCGACTTAGATGTGCTGGACGTGGACCGTTGTGTTTGTAGTTGCACGGACACGTCACGTGCAATTTAACTTGGATTCAATGTAATGTGACATTTTTTGCTGAGCCCTGTCGTAAAAAACATTTGTTCGTTTGTGGCGAGCGTATTAGGACATCACGAAACCCCAAAAAAGGGGGCAAAGCGGCCAACTCGACCTTTCTTAAAATGACTTACACTAAAATGAAATTTAGTGACAATTCAGTTTACTAAGGTTTCATCCAAAGTAAGATGAGCAATAGTGTAAAAGTACAATGCAGTGCGCGTTGTCACAGCGGTCAGAGGCCAGAAGGCTGCGCGCACCAGATGATCTGCGCCTAATATGGCTCCGCTACGTATGGACATTACCGCTCACCTACATACGCAAGGCAACACATTGCGTGCCTTTTGATTCATTTCACCAATGTTAGGCTGCAGCAATTATATAACTGGTTATAAGTGAGAAGAAGTTTTAATTCTACTCCGTGGAAAATCCTGGTCAATAGGGCTGGCTAGAACATGGATATAGTCCGCTGAGAATGTAAATCTGTAGATCGCTGATCCGGCTCGAAGAACCATCTGATTTAGATGGAAGCGGTTTTAATGGTACTTAAGGACCAAAAAAATGGCGAAGGCGGAAAAAAAGAGCCTCTCTTATTAAACCTACGATAAGATGATATGAATCTATCGATATTTATTGTAGGGTAATATTCAATTATAAAAACTGATCTGTCAGATGGGAAATATTTGCTTAAAAAAGCTTGAAACGACAAATATATAATAGTTTGTTGGTGATGCCGATTGAAGAGCTTAACTCGACGTTTCCGTAATGGAACCCGATTAATCGACTCAACTTGCAACTTTGGAAAGCGACATGAAATGGGTACCTACTACGTGGCTGGCTATTCAGTTGATTTAAGATTATGATCATGATGGTCATTGAAGCTTAAGCACTAGGAGTCCCCTTTTTTTTCTGGATGGGAAATCATCAAATGACTTCTCCCGCTCTGGGCGGAGCGGAAGAGAGTGGCAGACTCTTACTGACTAAAACCCACCCGTGTTCCTGCTTGTGCCCTTTGCGTTCCAGGGCCGCGGTGACTCTTTCGAACAAATTCCGCAACCCTAGTCCCCTTGATCTCTCATAAGTCCTTGAGCTTGGGTTTGGATCTGGTAGTCTATACCTACGTTGATTAATCATAAGAACAGCAATGTACGAATCTCCTAGAATTGTCAGATTCCATTGCCCAGTCGATTGAAGCCTAAATACGTCTAATAAGACCAAGCTATCTTTAAGTACTCCTGACCCAGTCGGGCACTTCGGAAAATGCAGAAAATTTATGTGACACACGTACGCAGTTGACGCAGCGTATTATCATAACTCTTCTGCAGGGCGCCATGGCGACATGACTTTCATTACTAATCATTGAAAACTACACGCCTTTTAGTTATATGTAGGCAAACAAGATCTTATTAGTCTCGGAAGCCTTCGTGCACATTTAATACCTACTTAATTACCATCGCAAATCTCTGGTACACAAGGAAACCGAGTCTATCAATGGAGTTAATTACTGACTTAACGATGCGGAGTGCAGACAGGCAGGCCGAGTCGGGGCGCCCGGCCGCCTTTGTCTCGAGACATGAGACACTTCAGCTAGCGTCGTGCGACAGGATCACGTTTACGTAATTAAACCTACTTAGTGGAACCTGTTCGAGATCGCCGGAGCATAATTATGACACTTACGTGCTCACTTATCTCCGCAAGTGCGACGAAAGTACATAAACACTGTATGCACTGAAGTCTCGGAAGCCAATGATTTGGTTACAAACATCAATGTCAACAAAGTAATGCAGACTGCATTAGATAGGTGCTTCAGGTAGCAAAAGCATCATAAGTGGGAAAGCCGCCATGGAAAGCATGCGCGGCCAAAATATCATAGACAAATGGGATTTCTAAGGGAGAACTTGGCCATAGAGTAATAGAAGTCGCCCTTGGCGAGGTCGACGTGAAGATCTAGTTAAGTTTGCAGGCCAGAGGTGGCCCGAAATCACAAACAATCGAGAGCTTCAGTGGAAGAAAGAAAAGTACTTCAGCAATGGAAAATATGAAAGTTCCAGTCGCATTTTGTGGTACTGTAAACTATGTTACCTTTTAAACCTCATCTTCCTTTTGAACCTCATCTTAATGAAATTCTAGTAATATAATTCACATAACTGTCATTTTAATAAATAAGTGAAAACATATCCTGTTTTATTTGATACAGGTAATAATTTCAGAAACTATTCATGTCTCATTATATTCTACTGAATTTCATTGGATTTAGTTATGTATCAGGGTTTATTCTGAGAACAAGCATGTGTTGACTACACCACTCATGGCTTTAAATAAACTCAATTATTATCTTAAAAACGAATTCTAGCTGTTAACAGGAAGTATTTTATTTTTAAAGTGCAGCCAATTAAAGGTAAGATATGTTAGAAACTAAACATACAACTCAGATAAGCTGCCTTCTTCCTATTTAGTGCATTGTTTACAACTAACATACATTATCTTGTCGGCATGATTCACAATGTATGCGAGATGATTCAGAGCTGAGCCTACTCGCACTGCTTCAGGTGTGCAGGGTGCCTTACGCCACTCATCAGGAAGTAGTCCACTAGTATTTGTATCAGTGTGCCAAGTGGATGCAAGCACACCGCTGTTAGAGAGTGCTACACAACCTGCTGAATATTTTATGCCCTGAAGCAACTGTTTCTAACTAAACTTGGAAGCAAAGGATGAAATGTTACTTTCTGTGTTATAGAGCATTTTTATTGTATACTCTTAAGATAACAATATTGTACTAAACAATATGCTTTTATTTTTCTTTGATGATCTGAGTTATCTTTTATTCAGGTTTTATTGTTTATGTCTGATTATAAATAATTATAGGTACAATATCATCACGAAATATTTATCAGCTTCATTATTAATTCATTACGTAAATTGACTAAATGTTTAAGTAATTAATTATTTATGCAGAATATCTGTCTGTCAGCATGTCTCTGTGATGCAGATGCATCTTCCACCTCGGGTGTGAGCCTCCATGTGCTAAGTTATATTAGCTCATTAGCCTCTACCAAGGATCACAATATTATTATTTGTGTACTTTTGAAGGTAGAAGATAATTTAGATAGTACACATTATAACTAAACAGTAGTGAACACAGTGAGCAGCACAAGGTGGCCAACTAAGTATTATAATTTATAATCAATACATTGTAAAGTAGCTGGCAACTAACTTATTAATGAGCTCCATTGTACAAAGGATTGTAACTGTCAAGATTTAGTACTCCATGTGTGCATAGGCGTGAATTTTGCAAGGAATGCGGGCCCACGCACCTGATTCACGCCTGTCCCCTTTCTTCAACTACGAGCAAAACAACTCGACACGACTCTAAGAATCGCCTCAATAATTCACGAACACACTCCAGGTCGAACTCGTCGCTCGCAAGTTTACTGCTTGTATTTTGTTTGAAAACGTAAAACACAAACAGAACACTTCCCGAAGGATCCCCTGTCGAGTGCACGCGACGCAGCGCGACTGCGCAGCCTGGCGCGACATAAACAATCTGCTGCTGCTCACCTCCTCGAAGCCCTCGTTCTTCTCGCGCTCGGACAGCGGGCGGCATCGCACCACCACCTTCACGCACTCGTTGAGGGCCGTCCGCGGCCGAGCCGACTTCTCCATCTTGAGAACAACCCCTTTCTTTGCGTAATTCTTCGTCCAAGCTCAAAGTCACCGATATCGATCCATTCGGGGAGCCCTTATCGGCATCACCTGTTCGAGTAGATTCCGTACAAAACTAAAACTGTACAGCCGATATACAAACGCACAATATTAAAACCAGAACAACACGATTAAATATTTAGAAACGTAACAAAATAAATAAAAATCGTAAATTTATTATTATAAGACGTCTTACAGCCGGCCGCCACAAGCGGACATTACTTTTCAACTGATTCCATTTGATTTGACTTTATTTTCCCGCTGCGCATGTCAGAGAAAACGAGTTTTTGTAATTGTCATGCAAGTTGAACTTTATGAGTAAAGATGACCATTTTATTATATGCTTTAAATCAATGACATAAGGCTTTAAATCAGATGCAGAATGTAATCAGTATGTTCAATTTTGAAGTAAACAGTATGATACTAATCTTGTCAAATTCGCACAGGGCGCAGAAACATTAGTTGACAACTTTGACAGACCAACCAACATTGCAAGTAAAAAAAAAGTTCAGTGTTTTCATTTTCATTCTTGCAATACTAGGTTTTAAAAGTTATAAAGGAAAAGGAACATTGTATTGTAATGAATTGCCCGGTTGAGCAGTAACCAGCCTTGTGCTGAACTGCGAGTAGTCCATTCAAAAAAGTATTGTAATGTAGTATCATTGTAGTATACTATAGGTGACCTAACGTAACCTAAGATATATTGTTTTGGAATAAAAGTCATGAATTTTTATTCAATTTTCATTCAAAATGACAATCATGTGGTGGCTTAGTGGCTTGATATTTACTAATTCCAAATAAAAATGACACTGACTTGCGTCAATCTCTTACTCCATGTCATTTTAATGTTTTTTTACTTGCCTGCTGTTTGTTGTTTTGGGTTTGTTTTATATATATAATACTGGGGTGGCTTGCAGATTTACAGTATAAATATATATGTATAATATATATAAAGCTAAAATAAAGGAAAATGAAATAAATCTTATTTATGTTACGTTTTAACTGCTGCTGATTACTACTTGGTCAGAATGTCTTCGATTTCAACAGTAATACTCTTAAAAAGAGCCAGCAAAGTGTATCATGAAGGAGTAAGTTATGAACTTCTTTTAATTAGTAAACAATATTCTAGGACAATTAAATTTATAAAGTAACAAAACATGATTTAGGAATCATTTCAGTAACTACCTCTTCTCAAATAAAAGTGGCAGAAAATATAAGTTAATTGAATTAATGTTGCCGAGTATTGTGTGGCGTTTCAGGAGACGATAGCGGGCGTGGTCGTGGTTGAAAGCAGCAGCGACTTGCGCCATGAGGGCTTGTCGCTTAGCATGGAGGGCTCCGTGAACCTGCAGCTCAGCACCAAGAATGTCGGCATCTTTGAAGCCTTCTCTAACAGCATTAAGGTAACTGCATACTTTAAAGTGTGTTATTGCAAGCCAAAATAACAGTAAAGGTTTAGTATCCTTTGGCAGGATTTGGGGGGGAGAGGGGTAGGGGGTGACCCTGAGGGACTCAAGCCCTAGATTCAATCCATTTTACACCCCAACTCAGGAGTTGGGGTGTAAAATGTCTATGGGGTTGGGTCTAGTATCGTTTAACCTGCCAAACGAGACTAGACCTGACCCATATTATTTACCCATATTCATTGCATGTTTTACTTTTTAAATTAGAGAATTTTACAACATATATATAATTTAGATGTGATTAAAACAGTGTTTAATGGGTTACAGAATTAAGGTGTTAGTTATACTAAAATGGGCCATGCTATCTTTTGGCAGGGTTCCTAGGATTGTTTCATCTTGGTTCAGGATCAAGTTGCCATGCAGTGACACAAAACAACCAACACCAAAAAAACATACAACACCTATCATCATTTTTTTTTCAGCCAATAAGTTTAATAAACACATGCATTGAGCTGGCTCCACCGGGCAAGATCCCAGTGGGTGTGACAGAGATACCGTTCGAGCTGCCGCTGCGGGCCAGGCAGGCCGTCTCACCAGGGTACCCTGGCTTGCTGGAGACCTACCACGGGGTTTTTGTCAACATCATGTACACGCTCAAGTGCAGCATGAAGAGATCGTTCTTGAACAAGCCAGTAAATGCAAGCTGTCAGTTTTTCGTACAATATAGACCGGTAAGTGATCATGAGATAGTAAGTGTAGTAATCAATATTAACACAGCAATTTTGATTTTCTAATAATGAAATGAAACCTACTACTGGGGAGTCTATAAGTCAAGAGTGAATAGGGTTATTTAGAATAGAATACAAAACATTTATTTGACACAGACACAACAGCAATAAAATATAAAGTTAAAAAAATTAAATAATAAAACAGAACAATTATGAAGATTAAAATCTTCAACCACACCATGAATAGTAAAAAATAAATACTCTTGTAATCCTAACTTTTATCATAAATACGGAAGCGAGTTGTTCCATACACTTTCACTCTTAAAAATGCTGAAATGATTTTGATGAATTTGTGGTACAGAGAATTTTGATAAATAAGCTTCTTTTCAAATCAAACCTTAAAGTATCCAAGATCTGAGACTCTGTTCCAATATAAAAATGTAGTCTTAATAAGAACTTTCATCAAAACATTATCTTGATTAGACCAGCGGTCCATGTCCTATTCTAATAGTGATTGTAGTCGAAATGTTTGTGTTATCGACAGCAAGAGCCAGCGCCGCTGAAGCCGGTGCGCTGCGAGATCACGCCGGCCAGCATCCGCGCGGCGGCGGCGGCGGGCGCGCGCGCGCCCATGCCGCACTTCCAGATCTACGCCGAGATCGACTCCACCGTGTGCCCGCTCGACGCGCCGCTCACGGGCAAGGTGCGGCCCACGTCCTAGATACCCGCTGAACATTTACTGTTTCTCTGTTACGCTTCATCTCAGTCGCCGAACTGATTTTGATGAATATAAATGGGTCCTGGAGTCGGATATACTTTGGCATAAGCTGTCGGCAGTCTTCGAAGTTAGTAAACAATAATCCTAACCGTAGCATCAAGTTCCAATATCCTCCAACAGTGGAAGTTACATACTTATAGTGTTACAAAAAACCATGATAAAGATGCCAAGAATTATCGGGTAGTGTCAACATAATACTTTGGGCACTGCCACGTGACCACTTTGAGTTTAGTTTGACTTCTTACTGTACTTACGCGTACCTAAAAAGTGTAGTTTTGTAGGTTGAGTTTTTCCAAATCAAACGAATGATCGTCATCCCAGATCCGCGTGGACGAGTGCTCGGTGGGCATCCGCTCGATCGAGCTGCAGCTGGTGCGCGTGGAGACGTGCGGCTGCGCGGAGGGCTACTCCAAGGATGGTCGGTGATCCTGCACGCCATTATATTACATTGAAAACACTCGTGACTTACTTTAACGCAGATTCAAGTTGGTGGGTAAAAACTTGCCAAGTGGCAGTACTGAATGGCAAGCAACATTACAAATTTTCTATTACCTACTTGGGCTATGGTTTAAGGAACTTTCAGTGGATCTAGTACTCATACGTAGATCTCACTGCTTTTACAAGTGGAGTCACTATAGAGAAGTTGACATTCTTTCATATTTATGTTTTTGGTGCTAGAATGTTTACCTACTTACAAAGACAGGCCTTATAATAGAGTCCACTTTGGAATACATACACGAGGTCGCATACATCAGAAAGCTCCACTTATGAAAACCTCTAATTTCCATGTATTTTGACAGATTGCTACAGAGACGCGAAAACGAATGTTGCTTAAAAGTTCGATCCCTGGCCGTCTGACCACTGCTTTAGTATCAGCGGAGTGCTAATATGGCATTACAATAAGAGAGTATGTTGCAGCGACGGAGATCCAGAACATCCAGATCGGCGAGGGCGACGTGTGTCGCGCGCGCGACATCCCGCTGTACATGGTGCTGCCGCGCCTCTTCACCTGCCCCACCACCACCACCGTCAACTTCAAGATAGGTACCACTACCACACAATTACTTCTTCACATGTTTACTAATGCTCCCGAACGAATGTCAAGTAAGCAGTCGATTTTATTATAGTGCTCAAGCAAAGGATTGTGTACAACAATTACCATGGACGTAGCTACCGCCGTATCAGCTATAACACGTATGCGGCCACTGGAGTACAAAAAAGTCGTAAAATTATAACCAAAATATGTTCTGTGCTAGTAGGGGTTATTTTGTAAAAAAAAATACCCCTATGCACGGCCGCTTGGTACTGGCTACTGGCGACCTTCCTTCCTTCCTCCGATTTCTGTGTCAGAGAGAGACGGAGTTACACAAGACGAATAGCACTATCCTTTTCTCACAAAGAAAACATGATGGTTTTAAGATGTCATAATATGGCCCCAGGCCATCTGTATAGCCCATCTATTTATGAACAAGATCGTTACTTTTTTGCCAAGAACATTACTAGTCAAGATCTTACTGTTTCACATTTTGTTTCAGAATTCGAGCTCAACATAGCAGTAATATTTGAGGACGATTATTTAGTGACTGAAAACTTTCCAATATTGCTCCTGAGGAGTAGATAAGATTAATATATCAAATAATAAAGCGTATTTATAAATCTTTCTTAGGTTTTATTTTATTTACCACGTTACAAACTATCATTGGTTTGAACATCTTAAACACTGGTAATTATTCGGATCTGTGTCCTATGGAATAAGGTCCCCTTTGTTTGTATGTTATATCTGTCACCGGAAAATGGTAACCTCCGAAAGGTTATATCTTGAGCTGAAACTGTCGATAAATTGACAACTGAGCGTTTGGAACACTTTCATGTTACATGCATCAAAATTTGATAGTCTTTAATCTCTCGAAGTAATTCCGAGAAACTAGAACCCTCTAATAACATTTTCATGTAAAAACGTTGCCAAGTCGAGTCTACGTAGCTTACTCTGTGGAAAAGTTATCAGATCTCGTAGTAAGCCAAGCTCTAAAGACTGCACGCTCTAAACCTATAAGCTCTACACTACACCTTAATGAAAATATAATTATGAAAAAGTGGTCAGATCTCATGTAAGTACCTATAGCCAAATTTTTCATCTATGCGCCCTAACTTTACTAGGCCTACCTTCACAAATTCTACATATTACCGCCTGGCTGTTTTATTTCACACCCAATGAACGAATGCCTATGAAATATTCGTGACGGTAACAAAACGGCCAAGCCACACGTGATCCGCTGAAAAGCAAACTCCCTAATCATACCGGCTACCAAGCACTCTCAGGTTCACAAAGGTGGTCTTGAAAAGATCGCTTTTAGCGATAAGGCCGCCCATTGCACATAACAAAGAGTATTCTATTCGGCAACGAGACCCATCGTCACGCCCCCGTCCAAACCCTCCCCGGCTTTTGCCTAACGAGCCTGCGCCTTCGCTAAGCCATTAGCATTAAATCCCCTAAATAATATCAACTTGACCCAGCCTGTCCCTTGCTGCTCTTCCCAAACGACGCCGTTAAGCCGAGGCCTGTGTCCCAGAGGATATGCCCTTAGCGAGCGGTCGTTTAGCTTGTAAGTTAGTTTTTAGCCGTGGCAGGGGGCCTTAATTCATTTGAGGCCACCACAGTATAGTCCGGTTAATTAAGCAATTACCTACCAGGGTGTGCTGAACTGCGAGAATAACTCGAGATCATTGACTACCATCAATATCAAATCTGATGCGTAAAAAGTCGGTTAAAAAGTATTCCAAAAGTTCAGTTGACAATTTATCGAATCTAAATATTTTATAGTCTTACGTATTTTACAATTATCTGGTGGCATATCCAATATGGTTAGTTTAGTTCAGTTTTCCCCTGCAGTTATTTTGAGATAACCAGGGCCAAAAGAATGTTACTAAATAGGTTGCTATATAAAGAAATATTGCGCTCTGTTCCGGACCGTTCCACTCATTGACCTATAAAAGTAGTGTGTGGTTTTGTATTGGTAAATGAATTTTCAATATCGGTTTTGTAGATCCAGCCAGAGATTACCCGCTAAAACTTCTCAAACTTTACCTCTTTTTATTACTAGTATACTTAAGCAGTATAAATCTTAATCTTTATCCCAGGAATGTAGCAACCGTCTAACGGAACGTAATTATTTTCTTTGTTATTGTTTTGGTGTTGCTTTTCACGGTTTTATTTATACTCTTTGGTTTTATTGCAGCAGTGAATACTAAATTTCTTAAATAAATGAGAAGCAACATTGAATAGAAAGAAAAAAGAAAGAAAGAAAGAATTGAGTACTGAGTATTTTAATGTATCAATTTCAGAATCATGAAATTTACCATCCGAATCCCTATCAGCATCACTGTCAACTTTTCGCTGAACACTCGAAAAATCCACTCTCGCTCACTATAACACAAAGCAACCACTTTGAAGTTACTGCTCCTCATCATGTAGTTTCCAATCAACCTGTTGGTATTGAGGCACCTCTTACAGCTGAGACCCTTAAGCCGGCTGTTGAGAAGAAGAAGAAATTGCTGATAAACAAGAGCAGTGTGGATACTTCTACGTTCAGTATAGAGGAGAGACTGGTAGCTGCGGCGTGGGTGCACGAGCGAAAACATACCAAGACCAGTATGAGCCAAGTAAATCTCGTACATCATCATTATTAAGTGGAGTTATTACCACAAAATATTATCATCTGCCATTATTTTTATTTCACTCTTCCAGATAAAGCATAATTTCAGACAGAGATTTGATCGAAACCCACCGGCTAAGAATACTCTGTTAGCATGGGAACGCAAGCTGTTCTCCACAGGGAGTGTACATGATGCTCCCCGGCCTGGTCGCCCTGTCAACAGGTCAGCTCTCGTGTAACTCACAAGGCAGCTCTTGCATTTTTATTAGTATACTCGCGCCACTGAGCTGCATATGTTTAGACTACTGTTGTGCATTGCTTATATTTATGCAGCTAACTGCCTTGTCTATCTGGTGTTGATTCTGGATTACCCTCCAATGAGCTGTCTGGTATTTTTTTAAGCCAGTTTTAATTTTGTTTACCGATACAAGAGAGGTAGCTTTTATTAGTTATTCCTAATATTATAATGTGAAACTGAGTTTGGTTTTATGCTTTATTGCAGAATTGATTTCATGTATTTTGGTACTTGCTTTTGCCAGTGGCTTTCCCCACCCGAAAGTCGAAAGGAACCCTTGGAATCATTTCTTCTTCGTCTTTAAACTCCTGGGTTAAAATCTCTTGTATATGTAGACTGGGTCAAAAGTATCCTAACCCTGGATACTGTCCACCCAAGTGAGCATGTGAAAAGGTAACACAGGCAGAGTTACTTTTGCTTTTATAATATTAGTATGGATGTGTATTTATCAATGTACATAGTATATCCATGGTTGTGTTAGCAGACACGCGCGCATGGACGAGGTAGCGGCGTCGCTGAGCGCGGCGCCGGCGCTGTCGCTGCGAGCGCGCGCGCTGGCGCTGCGCCTGCCGCGCACCACGCTGCGCACCATGCTGCGCCGCGACCTGCCGCGCCCTGTGCCTGCGGGTACTGTTCATATAACTACTTCCATGCCCAGAGCTGTCACGTTTTAGATGCATTTTACCAAACATTATCTACGCTACGCACCCTTATAACGGTGACTGCTGCACATAGATCCCTACTTTCGTCCCAGCTACCACCATGATAAGATCTTCAGTCCACTTAGCCTGAGCGTGCATGACTGTTTCTGCGAATATAATATTATTGCTTATTGTTTACAGGAAAACAGCAAGTAAAACGAAATGTGAAGAGGCAGCTGAGGAGGAAGTTGGAGCCACAGAGAGAGCTGGGTGCCGGCGCAGCGCCCCGCGGGGTGTGTGCGTGATATTGTGTGGTAGTTATATGTATCTAAAAGCTAAGAATTCTGTTTGTATACTGTGATTTACTTTAATGATTTATCTTGCACTTCTGTAAATACAAAAAATTATAATCAATAATTGAATTATTTAAATATACATATCACAGTTTCTAGGTTTTCACTATTGAAAATTAAAAACTTGTAATCAACAAAATACTTTATTTTTATTGTTAGGTAACAGAAAGTAAAGAAAGTTACACTTATGTACATAACGTAATGACTCACGACCATGATTTTAATATATTTTTATTTTCGATGTTCTGATTGATAACTATGATACTAACAATTTTAACAAAAAAATTGTCATTCCACAACTGTTTGCCCTTCGCATTAACGCATTTGATTCCAGGGCATCTGGATTCATTATCTGGTAGATTAATTCTTAAAAACAGTTTCTTTTAAATATATCTCATCTATTTAGATTTTTCGGAATTACGAAATAAGAGCTCGTAACCAGAGCATACCATAAAATATATTGTAGTTATAGACTAATCAATGAAGAAAGACACAAACCATAGAAAGAAAGGGCCTTGCTTGTGATAACAAGTAACACGAAGACACCGCGCTTCTTAGAATAGCGAATATATTATATAATATAAGCTATAATTCAAACATAAATACGTTTTGCTTAAAACTACGAGCGCAGCCGTACGTACGTACGTTTGCATCGCTCGGTTGTCCATAACTCCATACAATGCTACAGGTATTCTTCCCACATTCGTACACTGCGCTGCAGCCTACGCCGTCGAAGCCAATCGTAGTCACCGCGTCACGATCAATTGTGGCTTTTTATCGACTTCTGCCTTTGGCTCGGAGCAGGCAGCAAATGGAGGATTCACGTAAAGCCTGGATACTCTATTGCGTTGTGGTGTGTCGAGGTGTCACATAAAATCTGTAACTCTGACATGTTGCTTGCAAAACAACACGAGGATACGTTCAGTTTACCAGCATCAGATGACGTCATAGTGAGCTCGACACCCCACGTGTGCTGAAACTGTGCGCCCGGCGCGAAGGAGATCGCTGACAACATGCTTTTGTACGTATACCAAGAAAGAGTCATCCCGGTTGTGACTTCAGCAGTGTCCGGCGCGGGCGAGTCAGAGCAGCTGCATGGGCTCGCGTGCGTCCCGCGGCTCGGGCACGGCGCGGGCGAGTCAGAGCAGCTGCATGGGCTCGCGTGCGTCCCGCGGCTCGGGCACGGCGCGGGCGAGTCAGAGCAGCTGCATGGGCTCGCGTGCGTCCCGCGGCTCGGGCACGGCGCGGGCGAGTCAGAGCAGCTGCATGGGCTCGCGTGCGTCCCGCGGCTCGGGCACGGCGCGGGCGAGTCAGAGCAGCTGCATGGGCTCGCGTGCGTCCCGCGGCTCGGGCACGGCGCGGGCGAGTCAGAGCAGCTGCATGGGCTCGCGTGCGTCCCGCGGCTCGGGCACGGCGCGGGCGAGTCAGAGCAGCTGCATGGGCTCGCGTGCGTCCCGCGGCTCGGGCACGGCGCGGGCGAGTCAGAGCAGCTGCATGGGCTCGCGTGCGTCCCGCGGCTCGGGCACTGCGCGGGCGAGTCAGAGCAGCTGCATGGGCTCGCGTGCGTCCCGCGGCTCGGGCACGGCGCGGGCGAGTCAGAGCAGCTGCATGGGCTCGCGTGCGTCCCGCGGCTCGGGCACGGCGCGGGCGAGTCAGAGCAGCTGCATGGGCTCGCGTGCGTCCCGCGGCTCGGGCACGGCGCGGGCGAGTCAGAGCAGCTGCATGGGCTCGCGTGCGTCCCGCGGCTCGGGCACGGCGCGGGCGAGTCAGAGCAGCTGCATGGGCTCGCGTGCGTCCCGCGGCTCGGGCACGGCGCGGGCGAGTCAGAGCAGCTGCATGGGCTCGCGTGCGTCCCGCGGCTCGGGCACGGCGCGGGCGAGTCAGAGCAGCTGCATGGGCTCGCGTGCGTCCCGCGGCTCGGGCACGGCGCGGGCGAGTCAGAGCAGCTGCATGGGATCGCGTGCGTCCCGCGGCTCGGGCACGGCGTGCTGCTCGTGCTGCTCGTGCGGCTCGACGCGCTCGTCGCTGTGCGGCTGCACGTAGTTGCGGCACAGTCCGAAGAACTTGTACGGACGCAGGTTGCGCTTCAGCGCCTCGAACCTACACATTGAAAATACAAATTTTAACTGTAAGCCAAAATTTTAATATTACAGGACCATTGATAAACTGTCAAACGTTAAATTTAATTACACGGCTTAAAGATAAGTCGTGTGCTTACCTCCATCCGACATGCGCCATGCAGTTGGCGCACAGCGCAACGGTCCACGTGTACCCGGGGAACCACGAGTACTCGGCGGATGGCGCGCCATTGGTCTCCACGTTCGTGGTCTGGCTCACCGTGAGGATGTCGTGCATGTAGCCCCCTGCGATACGATGCTACCTATAGTGTACACGCTCGGGGCACTCGTGTGCGAGTGAGCACTCCATGCATTACTACTCTGTGGAAACTGACTGTATATGAATCTAACTTAGATTTATTATGGGAATACTAAATTTTGAAACGACCCTCTAAGTCTATGTAAAAACAGAAATATTATCAGTATTTACCTAAATTAGTGTAATTGGAGTGCACGCCCTCGCTGGACATGGCGAAGATGTGTTCTCTGCGCGCGATTTGCGTCATGCACGACGAGCAGCACAGCACGCTTTTCTGAAAACAAATCGAATTGGAAGTGAACATACTGCTCACATTGGTAATTTACTCCAGTATAAAGTACATTAAGTGTTCTGGGCAGTTTACCTATTGATAGTGATGTGGATATTTTCTGATGCAAGTTTCTTTACTTAATTTGAATGTCAATGAGTGTGAGTGTGAGCGGGGTGCTAGTTACCCTGTTGATGAAGTGGCACTCCATGTGCAGGCGCAGCAGCGCGTTGTCGACCACGAAGAGCGCGAGGCGGTCGGCGGCGGACAGCGCCAGGTTGGAGGCCACCCAGAAGGACAGCGACACGGGCTCGTCCGGCAGCCGCTCCTCCAGCGCCAGCGACGCGAAGTAGGCGCGGATGGTGCGGCGCAGGCGCGACAGCTCGAACATGTCGTACACGAAGCGCGGCCACGCCGTCGCCGCCGCGTCCAGCGCGCGCAGCCGCTGCTGCACGGGCTCGCTGCACACGTTCACAGTTATGTACTTCCGATGACCTTCCTCCTTCCACATTTCCGATATTTTATATACCATTTATGAATCTCAAGGTATTATAAAGGCGCAACTACAAGTAAAAAGAAAATGCATGAAAGGAGCCAAGTGGCGCGTGGCTTTATATAAATCAAATGTAAGTAAACCTTTCACAATCCCAAAAGCTACCAGGTAGGCCTATCTCGTTTTTTATAAGCTGTTTGAAAAACTGCTACTAAACCGTCTGGCAGCACCAATCGACCCAGCACTAATAACTGAGCAAGTTGCTTTTAGACCAGGCAAGTCTAGCTTTAGGCAGGTCCTTCGACTAATCGATTATTATTAATATTTGTCGACTTCTCAGCAGCTTACAGCTTGCAACGTTGGCACCCTTACTAAGGACGAGGGATTTGTGCGCAAATTGAGAGAACTCCTGCACAACTGCCGCTTCCAGGTATTTTCCAGTCCACCAAGAGCAGATGGGACGGCAAAAGAACGGTATACCTTAGGGCGGTGTGTTGGGACCGACGCTATTTCATATTTATACATACGACCAGCCTGCAAACAACAAATGAAGCTCTTTGTAGCGTAAGCAGCGACATTTCCTCGACGAAGAGCGTGACCTGACAATGGCACTCGACCTACTAGGAGATTGACCGCAATGCTTTACGACCGCATCCGTTTAAGACAGTAGTGCGCTTTACATATCTACAACAGGCACGCAAATCGGATATTGAGCATCACGTGGCGACGAACTAGGTCTATAAGGGTCGATCACTGTTCAAACTCTAGAACTCTAGGTGAGACATTGAGCCTTAACTTGCTACACAACTAAGCACAAGATCGAGACGAAAATATATGGTCTATAATCGCTGCAAATATAACCTGAATAAATGGGAGATTATTGAACCATCGAAAACCCGATGCAAGTGCGGTGTGTTCCAGACCAGGGACGTTGTGGATATGAAATGATATCCATTACAGCAGTTCCGGATGTGAAATTAGTTTGAATAATGCATTTTGATTATGCAAATAATAAGTTCACGTGCAAACTGTCGAGGGCCAAGCGTGTTAATGCTCGCCAGCAACACGAATCTTAATGTAAAAGCACGCGTAGTTACCCCTGCCCATCCTATTCCAGCGCTAATGGCTATGCCCATTCCATCCAGCACCAATCTCCACGCCTGCGACCCCAGAGGTCCCAGCTGCTCTCCAACTTGCGCCACAGTGCACTGCTGCTCCCACACGCTGCGACGCATAAGTTCAACCAGGCCCCGGTTCCTTAAATTAGGGTTTCTACATGCCAATGGCATGAGTAACCAACGTGATGAGATCGCCAAACTGATAGATGTTCTCTTGTGCATCAGGAAACATTTTTTAAACCCAACCGCAACGACCCCAAAAATTGCCAACTATCGCTTATTGTTAGATCGTAACGATAGGACGCGTTGTCACGGTGGTGGCACTCTCATTTATTATTAAAAGGAGCTGTACTGTATTCCCTTGGTTTCTCCCGCGCCTCGCTCGCTACTCGAGTACTCGGCCGTCTAACTACTTGCTTTAAAAATTAAGTGTAATCTGTTATGCGTAAATATAATTTTAGGATAAACAAAACCATGCCATGTATATGTCTAAAAATTGTATGCAAATGCATAGGGAACTCTCCCCGAGTGCATACTAGACTCAAATAAAATTAAACAGCTTACACAACGTGTTCAAGTTTAAAGCATTGCTTACATGCCTCAAAATTGCTTCTGATGATAGTACAGTCAAATGCAGCTGTGTAGTGAATAAGAGCATTGAGCGCCGCGGCAGTAAGTAGTAAGTAGGTACGTACAGATGGCGCGGCGTGCGCAGCGGGTCGAGCGACGCCAGGCGCGCGGCGCGCAGCGTGTCGCGCGCGGACATCTCCGGCAGCACCATCACCTCCACGAAGCGCATCCTGCACGACACACACCATAGCGTCTATATAGTTTGCTGGTACACTCCTCCAAGGGTATTGATATACATCCAGGCGCAAATATTCATCTTTCCTTTTTTTAGCTATACAGATAGGGACATCGTAACGGAAATTTTGCAGAATGGCTTCACTTAGAGCCGCAGGTTTAAAAAATTAAAATTTTCGAGCGCGCAATGTATTGTTAACAACGCGATGTCAACGCTCCGCGATGCAAAGCTGGTGCGAGCGCCTACTACATAGTGCGTACCTTCTTGTCCAAGTAACATCGAGCTGACTTTGTAGGTAGGTACTCGTTATAGGGTAGTTGACTAAAAAAATCTAATTAGTCCGTCGGATAGATTTCCAAAAAATATTGGACACGTATTTTTTCTTTTTTCACGTAAACAAAAAATGAAGCCGATACAGAGCGTTGAAAACTCGTGTGACGTCACTCCTCGCTACAATTTTTACCGAGCCGTAACGTCACAAGCCCCCACTCCTGATCTTTGATGCTTTGTATCTTCGTCAGTTTTTATAGATTTGATAAAGGAAAAAATACGTGTCCAATATTTTTCTATAATCTAACTGACGGACTAAACATAATCATATATTTTTTACTCAGGAAACATCCCTATTGTCACGACATCACATAAAATTATTTTATCACTCAAAATACTGATAATAACGATTATGAACAGTTTTAAGTTAAGTTAAAAATAAACTCCTACAAAATATGTAAAAATGAGGAAAACTCCGACGATGAAGTCCAAAGCGCGTGGGGGGGGGGGGATAATTTGTAAAATGCATAAGATTAAAACATATCTTCAGAGATTGTAAACTCTCGATGAATTGTCAACTGAACGTTTGGAATACTTTTTTACGTATCAGAATTTGATAGTCAATCTCTGGAAGTCATTCACCGGAGCTTGGCAAACTAATAAAGTTAAGTTAATAAGCTCTTATTGAGTTTGCCGTTTCCCGGTGACATTAGTGTAGAGCACACTGCACTGCCACCTTACTGAGCTTACCTGGCGTAGGCATGCACGGGCACGCTGGCGCGCGGCACGCGCAGCAGGCGGAAGCGGTGGATGGCGCGCGCCTTGAACGTGACGGACGCGGCCGCGCGGCCCGCCTCCTCCACGCCCGCCATCACCACCTCGCACAGCACGCCGTAGCCCGACAGCATGGTGCCCGACTCGCTGCCCACACGCATCACACGCACTTTATTACAACATCCAACGATAACATAAACAGTTCAAGTGCCGGAATTTCTAACATGCAACGCTAGAATGAGTGTGGGTTCGCATTTCATATAAGTACATACTTAAGTTCTTACTTTTTTTTTCAAGTCAATTAAAATCAAACTTGAAAATTTCGATAATATGCGTCTTTTCGATCAACATATAAATAGTTATTACTCTGTGCCCGCGCACGGTTCCGTTTGTGGCGATAAGATAACCACTCCTCAAAGGAGGGACTTTGAGGAGTGGTTGGAGAGGGGTCACGGGGTCCTCACCTTCCGCCTGACGCAGATGCTCACTGGACATGAATGTGTCGGATTCAAATCCGGGTTTTAACACTGTGAGGTTCGCTCGTGAGGCTCGGGATAAAATGTCGCACAGAAATATATTACGGTCTGCTATTCCAGACCGTAATCTATTTCTGTACGACATTTCATCCACACATCCACAGGCTGCTTTTTATCCCGGGATTAATTTGGTGTAGATTCAAGATTTAAAGCATTTATTCCAAGTAATCAATTTACAAACCCATAGCTAAATGGTGTTCCTCTGAAAATGGTTGTGCAATTTAAATATTTAAGGCGTGTTTTGATTGTACATGGCTATACTTGTGCAGTCTGTGGGCTCACTACTGATGAATAAGAATATTACAATGCCATCCAAGTCCAGTACAACAACACCGTGTTCAGGGCAGAGATGGGGCTGCCCGGTACTGTCGCAGAAAGCGCACTGATTGCTTTCCCGAGGGTATGCGAAAGCGCGCTGCGTCTGTGGTGAGCAGGGTGCGCACCAGCTCCCACACCGTGCTGTCGATTATTGCTGAAACTCTGGACTGCTCGTTCAGGAGAGAAATTGTGATTAATTTGTTTTATTGTAATTTATTGATTTAAATTTTATTAAATTGGTAGCGAGACAAATAAAATGAATAACCGAAAGACAGATGGACAGCAGAGGCTTAGTAATAGAGTCCTGTCAGCAACCTTGGAACGCAACCCTAACAATTGACTGGTCTGATATAACACACAAATCAGAATCAACCGTGGATGCTTAGTGCTTGGGTTCCATTAGGATCTTTGGTATGGAACCCTTTTTATAAGGATGGGAAATCTTCAGGTTTGTTTTTATCCGACGCCGATCCCCCATATCAGACATATGTAGATTATTCTATTAGTTAAAACTTTAAATTGATCGAAAAGCGCATTTAAACGAAATTTTATCACAATTTCAACCATCAGTTAAAGTAATTACCTATGTATCAAAAAAGCTTTCCCTTAGTCCAATAGATATACATATAGTGGTGTGCAACTAACTCGGGACAGAGCAGGCCAAAGAGCTTGTCGTGGTTGATCGCGTTGACGAGCAGCTCGGCGTCGGGCGCGTGCGGCAGCAGCATGGGCACGGTCTCGCCCGGGAACAGCACGCCGTGGTGCGCCGCCGCCGGCACGCGCCCGCGCCAGCCCGCCTCCAGCACGGCGCGCCCGCCCACGCACACCAGCCCCGGGCCCAAGTACTGTGGACACACAACTCACCTGACTAATGTTACAACACCACACTTTGTGAGTTAAAGTGAATATCCTGCTATTATTTTGCAGTGCTAGACTGGGGTCCAATAATCAATAATAATCTGAAGAACTACATATTCATTTATAACCTAAATATACATTTTGGAATGCAATAATGATATGCCTCTGGTACGGTGACATCTAAAAGCTAGAATGAGCCTATGATGACTGTTATATGACATGAGAATAAAAAAATTACACATAAATAAATACAATACATCAGATGGGTCCTAGCCTGTCAGTCATACAATGAGATTTTTATGAAATGAGAAATGATGACAAAAGTAAAAATTCTAGTTTTAAACAATTTTGAACCGCAGCTGAACGTTGTTATTTGTTGTATATTAATTATATTATGGAAAGAGACTTTATATAAATATATTAAGAAAGTATATCAATTTCTTGTTTTCGGAATAGTACTAACCGAGTGTGAAGCAGCTATGGTGATATCGTAGGGGCGCTCCTCGTCGGAGTCTCCTCCCGTGCTGTCGCTGCCATTTTCGTCCTCCTCGTCGCTATCATCATCATACCCTCTGCCACCAGGACCGCCCCCGCCACCATCCCCGGTACCTCCTGCGCCGCCGCTGTTGCGCTCGTCATCACGGTTTGGATTTTGACTATCATCACTTTCTGCATTTCCATATAAATAAATATATGTATTATATAAAGTGAATCCGGTGATGTTGATCGATCAAACTTCGGCAAATTGCGAAAGAACTATGATAAAGACGATAATACGTAAACTAAAAAAGGCTACGCACTATCTTTACTTTCGACTGCCAAGTTAATGCACTTTTACTCACCGTTGCCGTCCATCAGCCTCACTTTAGCTGTATCTGTATACAGTAAGCGCTGGACCGCTGGACAAAACAGATTATTGTTTTGTTATTTATTATTACAATAAACTAACAGTATACGAGATAGGTAGATAACCCGTTCCTGTTCTTGTTTAGTTCTGTTTACGAAATAAGCTTGAAAATGTGACATCAATGATGAAAATAATCGTATATTTAAAAATAATTATTAAAATTTAAATTATATTTTATAGTAATACCTCTACAGTTTTGAACTTGAATATCAAAATCAGTTTGGTTTATGTTTTTAATTCAGTTTGGTTTTTTACGCTTTAGGTTAAGTAGGTATTGGATAATTTTAGATTTATATGTACAAAACAAGCTCCAAGAATACACCTCATAGTCACGAATGGGTACGAGTCTTTTAAGTTACCACAGCGACGTTACCTACTAAGCTGTTAAGCATGAAGAATGAGTGAATGTCACTATTGAATTGATACTGATATCCGAACGTAAATGTCAACTTGTAGTCCTGCAATATTTTATTTTTTATCTGTTGTCTTTCACGACTTCGCAAACGCACGTCTCGTGAGTTGACTGATATGATAAAAATATCGAATTGTGTATGAGAAATGTGAATAAACAGTGCTTGTTGCAATCAACAGTTGCATCAAAATGTATCGTAAAATAGTGTGGTGTTATGTATTTGTGTTGACGTTGTTAGATATATCTTTGAACACGAAACTGTCAGCCCAGGGAAAGAGCCATGGTAAAATCGATTTTAAAATACTAAATATATGTATTTGTTTTTCTCTGCAATCGTACTAGTTTAATGATTGCTCTAGACTTACAGGGAAAAGTAGTGAGGTAGGTCAAATAAAAAGTTATGTGGAATGGAATAGCGACAATAAGTTGGCAGGTCCGTCGTGAGGCGGCAGTGTGTGGCGATGTTATTTTAGATCGGGGCCGAGGCGCGCTTGTTTGTCTTTTTTCTTCAACTATGTGCATGGTATTTTAGTAAGTAGAGAGACGCTGGGAGCCGGCGAGCACGCGGGGAGTCGCGGGGGGTCGCGTGCCCGCGCATCGCAGCAGATGTGCACAGCTGCACGCACAGTGACCCTTCATAAAATACCCACATACATTAAAAATTGGTTCCTTCTTTGCGAGGGCAGCTTATATATTAGTTCCTAATAGTTATGATTCAAAATTAAAATGTAGGTTACATTTGATTAGAGTTTTAAAAATAAATTTTATTTTAATGTCAAGGCCCTTTTTGTAATATTAATAGTAGTTTTTATCTTTGCAGGTGTCACAGTACATGATTCCCTCATAGAGGGAATAACTTTTCAGGTAAGCAGGATTAATTCGTAAATGAATTACCAAACTATGTAAAAATATTTTGCTTAATAAAAGTTATCATGATGTTCAGATAAGTTCAAACTGAACTTGAAAACTGAAAGATCATACTGACCTTTCACTTTTATTGTTTACTATAGCAAATGCCAATGTGTGTTCATGCTGATCTAGTATTTGTGGTGTAATCATTTTAATGTCATCTTCTGATAACATTATGACACATAAGTAATCATAGTTTATCTTGCTATCTCACACAGCAGACAAGCCCCTCATACAAAAATCCTTGATACAGAACATTGATAAGATTTACTTACATAATTGTTATTTATTTTGCTTCCCTGTAATTCTTGAGAGAGAACCAAAACTAAACTTCAACAAATAAAATATAAAAATATTTAGGCATATTTCAATGTTGTAATAAAATAGATATGAATACCTAATGTGTGTGTGTCCCATTGCTATCAGTTGGAAGTGTTATTTCCTGGTGGCGGCTATTCCCGACCACATCCTCCCTGTCGTCTAGCCCTAGCCGGCGGTCACTCACCCCAACACATGTTCTATGCATATCTGTTGTACCTATAACACTACTACGTACTAGAGCTTAGGCACACTGCTCATGCACATACATACATACATATTTAACTTATAATGGGGATAACCAATGAGCTGAGAGAAGAAAGTCAACATCCTTCTGTAGCTTACTAATTTAATAAATGGTTAAAGCAACACACAGACCGCTTGCCTGTATTACTAACAAACCATAGTTAAATTGACCCACACAGTGATTGCTATATATATGTATATAGTGCGGTGGGAACATCACAGTAAACCACACATTTTCCTTATCCCTACCCAACAGGTAGGCAGGACAACAGGCAGACAATAGAACATACTTTTGTTCATTGTTTTCCCATGAGGTAAAAACCCATGCTTTAATGGAACAGGATAAAATAGACTGCAGACATCTATGTTAAGCGATTGGCTTTGGTTTGGCATGTCATCTATGCACCATTATGAGGAAAGAACTCATTAAATTGAGACTAGAATCCCTGCAGAGCTCGGCTTATGGGCTAGTCTAGTTAAGGCACTCTATGGCCTCTGTATGAGCGGGCTTCAGTCGCTGATTGGTTGCTGCCACTTGTTGCACTCAGATCTATTTATGTTCCACTAGACTACGTCATTTCCTACTGTTTCGCCCCATATTGAAATAAGCTACAACAAATTGTTTCAGCAGCATGTTTTATTGTTATTGACATTATTTCTTAATGGTTTGCCATGAGACGTGTTGCCAGCAACACTTAATTTTGTTGCTGAAATGTTACATCAACTATCTATACAATTATCACATATTTAGTCAAAATTATCTTGATATACTTTTTTCTCCGCATCCCATGCCATCCATGTGTTTCTCTCAGAATATTTCCATAAACTAATTTGTCAACAAAACCCATGAATGAGTGTGCATGGATTAGCATGATGTACAGATGGCATAGTTGTAGAGTGAAGGTTGGGTGGCTGTGCACAGGAATGGGGCAAGGAGTCCGGCACGCGCGGCGGGCGCGCGGTGGCGGCGGGCGCGCTGTCGCTGTCGCCGCCGGCGCTGGAGTTCGGGCGCGCGGCGCTGGCGGCGGCGCACGCGCTCACCGTCACGCTCACCAACACCGCCAACACCACCATGCACCTGGCCTCCGTGGCCGGCACCACGCCCGACTTCCACGCATCCTTCTTCGAGTCTAAGGTACGGGTTCTAGCGTTTCATCTGGACATATCTACGTCGCCTATGTGGTACCAGTATAGGAGTCAGTTTTCCACCCGGCTCCCATTGGATCGTTGTGCGTGGGCTCCTCGCTAACGCTATGTTAGCGCCTTTCACCGCCCAGAGACACAAAAGCTTCCAGGTAGCTTATATCTATAAACCAAACATAAAACTTTACTGATACGGAAATCGAACCCGCGACATTGGAGTCATGTACAAGTTAACCGCTGAGTCGTGTAGACTGTCAACATGGAGAAAACTGTTGGTGGCACATTATCTTATTGTGAGATATTCTACAATTCTAGAATTTATACTAAAAACGAATGTTAAAGTTTACATCCGCACTACGGCAGCAACACGACCGCGGTGGCTATTTCAGCCAGTTACAGTCGAGCGAATCGCGCTGGTCATACTTGACTACGTCCATAGTCAACACATATCGACTCATAAGCTCGTCAGCGAGTGCTGATCTTACGACTACTAGACGAGCAATATTTCCTCATTTCACGGGTTAAAAACAGCAAGGTCGTAACCAGTAAGTCATCTAGATATATTATTTATATTACATATCATGGTATAGGTAAGCCTTATAAGGAAAGCCACCAGTGAGTAACGACCAGAGATTACGTGTTTCTGTTTTCACATACATTTGGTTTTCGCTAATCAAGTGGTACCCGACACCAGGCCGACAGACACGAGAACGACATGCTAGAAAACAATAATAACTTATAGTATTTACATAATGTTTATGTTACAAGTAGCTGAAAAAAGCTAGCTAGGAAGTGTTAGCGCACTGGCGCGGTGCAGCGGTGCAGCGTGACGTCACTCGCAGCAGCCTCCGCGCCACTCGACGCGCCGCGAGCATCTCCTGCTCTCCACAGCCGATCCGTTGTTTCCACGCCACGCCTACCGACGGCGTGACGTCGCTAATCGTCTAGTCACACCAGTTTTTCTGCGTCGTTTATTATTATCGCTGTCTAAATATATCAAATCATTGTTACAAGTCGATTACTGTTGAAAACGAGAGTGAACGGCTGTTTCTACATAATGTGGCACGTTAGCTCGTTTGTCAAGCTTGACTGGGACTATTTTATCGCACATTCAATTAATAGGGCATCAAAATATAAACTCATATTTGCAAAACAACAAGGTCAAGGATATCATGATTCATACTAGATTTTCCACGTTACTGCGCACGCGCATGCCCCGTTTTAGCCTATAGCCTTCCCCTTGGCGCGCAAAACTAATCACTTCATGAATGACACAAGCCTTCATAAGGCTGGCAAGGGTTCTATTTGTTCTAATGGACGGAGCGCTGGGCTCGGCTCTAAAGCGCTCGGCTCGCTGTAAGCTCGTATCAGCAGTAGCAGCGTATGACGTCACGTTAGGCACTAACAACTCGCTCCTGTATACCATGCTTACTGGCTGAACCGTGTACACCCGCAGCCGAGGCTTGGGCTAGGAGGCGCCAGTGGTCACTCATGTCATGATCCTAGCACCGACCATGTAGCCAGTACCCTCTCCGTACGTACATAACGTAAACATGTACGTACACATTTACATAAATATGGCGCAACATTAGCTCCCCAAGTAGCGTTATGCGACAAACAGCTGAAACAGAGGCATGCGATGTCCTAATGCTTTCAGAAGCTAATTTGGCTCCGCTGGCCGTTGACAGGTCTCAGTGACGTAGAAAATATCAATATTG